>OX451740.1:347660719-348860719 GCA_948472305.1 Vicia faba | reverse complement strand
AATGATCTAGTTGTGAAAGCGTTTGATGGATCAAAAAGATCAATATTTGGTGAAGTTGAACTTCCAGTGAAGATAGGTCCTAGGATTTCCAATGCAATGTTATTTATCATGGATATAAATCCCTCATACTGATGTTTGTTAGGACGCCCCTGGATTCATGGGGATGATGCCGTGACATCCACGTTGCGTCAAAAGCTGACGTTCTTGGTTAAAGATAAAGTTGTCACTGTCTGTGGTGAATAAGACTATGTGGTTAGCCATCTGAGAACCTTTCGATATGTGGAAGTCGAAGGAAAAGTGCATGAGACTCTGTTTCAGGCTTTGGAAACTATAAAAGTTATCAAAACTCCTCGTCAAGAGTTTAGAAAGCCAGAGGTCTCCATGGAATTTTATAACCAAGCTCAAGAGATTGTTGAATCAGGACACCTCAAAGGACGGGGCAAAGTTTTCGATATTCCTATGAAGAAGGATAAAGGTGGTCTGGGTTTCGTGGCAGGACGAAGTGCACCAGTTACCATTCCTCCCAAGGTTTAAGGAATTCCCGCTATGATCAAGTTTATCAATGGTGGTGTCATCCATGAAGAAGCTCATGCTGTGAGTGATGAAAGTGATAATGATTGTGATATGGATAATTGGATCCGTCCAACTTTTTCAGAACAAGAGCCTTCCAACTGGTTTTCGGAGGACATCGTCACCGTTACCCGTTATCAAGAGTAATTTTCTTTTGTTTAAATAATGCAATAATTCATGCGTTTTACCGAAGATGTAGTGAACATATTTGTAGGGCCACAATGTTTTTGTTTTCAAAACTTATCATGAATAAAGGACGTTTTTGCATTCAAATATTTCGCTCCTTGTTTTTCCTCTTATTTTTTAAACTGGCAATGCATTTTTATTTTTCTTTTTAAATCTCAAACTAAAATAAAAAATAAAACCATCAATCATGCAGATCTAATCCTCCATTTTCCCCGGATTTCATCGATAATGATTCTACTATGGCTCACTATGACTTTGATAATCTAATATATCAAGTCGAAGAAGAGGTGAGGAAGAATGTGAACTCTCTGAAGAGTTGGCCAGAATATTGAGGCAAGGGGAAAAGGTTATCCAGCCGCACCAAGAGACTTTAGAAGCGATCAACTTGGGTATCGACGAGGTGAAGAAAGAAGTCAAGATTTGGGCCGCTTTGGAAGAAATTATGAAGCAGAGATTGATTGAAATGCTCCGAGAGTATGTTGATATCTTTGCTTGGTTCTATGAAGACATTTATAGGTTGGATATAGATATTGTTTTACATAAGCTGCCTCTCAGGGAAGATTGTCCTCTGGTCAAACAAAAGCTTCGAAGAACTCATCCAGAGATGTCCAAGAAGATTAAAGAGGAGGTTCAGAAACAATTTGATATGGGATTCTTGAAAGTTATCTCTTATCTGTTGTGGGTCGCCAACATTGTGTTTGTGCCAAAGAAAGATGGGAAAGTAAGATTGTGTGTGTATTACAGGGACTTGAACAAAGCAAGCCCTAAAGATGATTTTCCACTACCGCATATTGACATTCTGGTTTTTAATACTGCCTAGGAAAAAGTGTTTTCCTTCATGGATGGTTTTTCTGGCTACAATCACATTAAGATGGAACCAGAAGACATGGAGAAGGTGACTTTCATTACACCTTGGGGAACTTTTTGTTACAAAGTGATGCCCTTTGGTTTGAAGAATGTAGGAGCAACATATCAGCATGCTATGTCACTCTCTTTCATGACATGGTACATAAATAAATTAAAGTCCATGTTGATGATATGATTTATACCAGATGAAAGAGGAACATCTTGTCCATCTGTTGAAATTGTTTAAAAGATAGAGGAAATTCAGACTCAGGCTGAACCCTAACAAGTGCACCTTTGGGGTGCGATCAGGAAAATTATTGGGATTTGTGGTAAGAGAAAGAGGAATTGAGGTTGATTTTGCTAAAATAAAAGCAATCTAAGAAATGTCTGAGCCAAGAACAAAAAAAGAGGTTCGTGGTTTTCTCGCGAGGTTGAACTACATTGCTAGATTCATCGCTCATCTTACAGCCACGTGCAAATCAATATTCAAGCTATTGAAAAAAAGACCAAGTGGTCATGTGGAGTGACAATTTCTAAGAGGCATTTGATAAAATAAAAGAGTATCTGCAGGAACCTCCAATACTTCTACCTCCTCTGGAAGATAGGCCTTTGATAATATATCTGACAATGTTGGAAAATTCTATAGGCTGCATACTCGGTCAACATGATGAGACGGATAGGAAAGAACATGTTATTTACTACCCGAGCAAGAAATTCACTGATTTTGAATCAAGGCACTCATTGTTGGAAAAGACTTGTTGGGCACTCGCGTGGGCAGTAAAACATCTCAGACACTATATGCTGACTCATACTACTCTCTTGATATCTAAGATGGATCCAATAAAGTACATCTTTGAAAAGCCATCTCTCATGGGAAGAGTAGCCCGTTGGCAAATGATTTTAATTGAATACGACATCCAGTATACTACCCAGAAAGCCATCAAAGGTAGAGTACTGGGGAATTATCTTGCTCACCAGCTTATAGAAGATGATTATCAGCCAATGAAGGTTGAGTTTCCAGATGAGGACATAATGTACATATGGGATTGTAATATTCCCGACCCATAGGAAGGACCCGAACCAGGATCGCGATGGACGATGATGCCTCGAATGCACTGGGTAATGGTGTTGGTGTTGTTATTACCTTGTCTGAAGGTTTCCATACTCCTTTCACTGCTAGAATCTTCTTTGATTGTACTAATAATATGGCTGGGTATGAAGCTTGTATTTTCGGACTAGAAGCTTCTATTGATTTGTGAATCAAGATCTTAGAAGTCTATGCGGATTCTGCTCTGGTAATCAGTCAGATCAATGGATATTGGGAGACTCGTCACCCTAATTTAATTCTGTATCGAGAGCATGTCATGAAGTTAATCACGTACTTCAATGAAATCACCTTCAAGCACATCCCGAGAAAAGAGAATAACTTGGAAGACACTTTGGCTACTCTTTCATCCATGTTTAAAGTCAGATGGGCGAATGAGGCCCCCTCTATCACCATCTTGAGGTTAGATGAGCCACCATTCTGTTATGAGATAGAAGAAGAAGTTGATGAGAAACCTTGGTTTTATGATATCAAAAGGTATCTTTAAACGCAAGAATACCCAGAGGATACATCTATTATAGATAAGAAGACTATGCAGAAGCACTTATCAAAGTTTTTCCTCAATGGCGAGATTTTGTATAAAAGGAACTATGATTCTGTTTTGATTAGATGGGTGGATAGACATGAAGAAAATTAGATAACAGAAGAGATACATGAAGGTTCCTTCGGAATGTATTCCAGTGGGAACACCATGGCTAAGAAAATCTTGAGAGCGGGTTATTATTGGTCTACCAAGGAAAACAATTATTACAATCATTCCAGAATCTATTACAAATGTCAAATTTATGCAGATAAAATACATGTGCCGCCCAATCAACTAAATGTTTTGACTTCTCCTTGGCCCTTTGCAATGTGGGGGCATTAATATGATTGGACGAATCGAGTCAAATACTTCCAAAAGACATCACTTTATCATGTTCGCCATTGATTACTTCATCAAATGGGTTGAAGCAACATTATATGCCAACATCACCAAGCAGGAGGTTGCTCGTTTCATCAAGCACAATATCATTTGTCATTATGTGGTTCCTGAGAAGATCATTACTGATAATCTATCAAATCTCAACAATAATATGATGAAAGATATGTGTGAAAGCTTCAAGATAAAGCATCACAATTCTTCTCCATATCATCCAAAGATGAATGGTGTCGTTGAGGCAGCAAATAAGAATATTAAGAAGATTGTGCAGAAAATGGTTTTGACCTACACGGATTGGCATGAGATGTTGTTGTTAGCATTGCATGGTTACCGTACTTTGGTGCATACTTCGATTGGGGAAACCCCATTCTCCTCGGTATACAGTATGGAAGCAGTCCTTCCCGTGGAAGTGGAAATTCCTTCTTTAAGGATTATAACAGATGTACAACTTGATGAAGTTGAATGGGTTCAGAATAGACTTGATCAGTTGAATCTCATTGACGAGAAGCGATTGACAGCTATTTACCATGGGCAATTATACCAGAGAAGGATGAAGAAAGCTTTTCATAAGAAGTGTGACCTTAGAATTTCCAAGCTGGTGATCTTGTGCTGAAAAGGATCATGTCTCCCAACAATACAAATGCTCGGGATGGGTTCCGAATTACGAAGGACCATATGTTGTAAAGAAAGTCTTCTCCGGAGGATCCATGATGCTTACAACTATGGACAGAGAGGATTTCCCTCACCCTGTCAACTCAGACATAGTTAAAAAATGCTTCACATGAAATAGACCTGCTGAGTCGACGACTCAGACAAAAAGGGAATCCCGACGAAACATAAAAAATGAATAAAAAGGTTTGGGAAACAATTAGGGATAAAAAAGAAGAAGTGAAAAGAATGAAAAATAATTGTGTACACCCGCTAAGTTGAAAACCTAAAAAAGATAACTTAGGCAAAAATGGGTATCTTGGTGGATTGAAAACCTTAAAGGCCGATCCAGGAAAAAGTTAGGGCTTTAAAGCGAATGACTATGGTATGTGTTGCATCTGTAAAATCGTTCTCCATCATAGTGGTTAACTTGGAAAGATAAGGAATCAGTCCAATCAGATTTTTCAAAAAGCAAGATATTAAGGAGCTTTGAGGTTATAAGAGTCATAGCAGAGTCAGAACCCGATCAAAATTTGTCTTCACATTGCCATCTCTGTACCCCTTTTATGTTTTAGGTGCAATTACCTCTTTTTAGGAATTTCTTCTTGATGTAAAATTCCTATTTACAGGCCAAACAATCAATAAAATTCTCTTTTATCCAAAATTTCCATTTTTATTTTTACTGTTTTGATTGCAAAAACGTCCAATTTTTGATAAACTTTTTTATCTAGAAATATTGAAGCTGCACAAATCATGATATAAACAGTTGAAACTACTTGAGATTTCAGGTGTCTTGGACGGTGGCCGAAGGTTTCCATTTCATACATGGGGCATGTTGTTGTGATTTCGGTTTGTAGGTACTTTGTGTCTACTCGTTGACCAACATGGTACGAGCAAGAAAGCAGAGGTGGTTTAAGGTTGTTACCCATATAAGGTTCTTGATGGAAATATTGTTTCTTCAGACAAAATACTTTTCCCAGGTCAGCCTTCACTTTTGCTCAACAGAAGTCTGTCTACTCAGAGGTTTGTCTTCAGAGATCTCTTCCCCAGAGGAGTATATCTTTTTGTTTAGTACAATAATTTATCTCCCCGGTGCAGTTAGTATCTACTTCCCCAATTTGATACAACAATCTTTTTCTCCGGTGAGGTCAGCAATCTTTTTTCCTGGCATGGTCAGAAATCTTTTTCCCCAGTGTGGTGCAGTTGTTTGTCCCCAAGTGAGGTTTGCACTCATCTTTCCTGTGAAGTTTGTATCCATCTCCATAGTGCAGTGTGCATCTAACTCCTAAGAGATTGTTACCTTCATCCCCTAGTGAGGTTTGGTACCACTATTTACTTCCCTGGTGAGGTTTGGTATCATTGTCTTTATCCAACATGAAGTTCGTTACTGCTTCTTATCTCCCCAGTGAGATTTGGTACCACTATTTACTTCTCCAGTGTGGTTTGCACTCATTTTCCCAGGGTGGTCTACATCTCTTAAGGATTCTTATCGGATTTCATTGGCAGTGAGAGATTGTTATCTCATCCCAACGAAGTCGTTTGTTTTTCCCCAGTGGAGCAGGTTTTCTCCTCAACGAGATTAGGCAATAATGGATACCTTACATTTTTTGCGCCCCTAGTATTGTGAATGCTGATATGAGTATGAGATCTCTTAACCCCAATGACATAAGAGTCTATTTCTATCTCCAGTGGAGTTTGAGCTTCGAGGGTTCCTGGTTTGATATTTTTCTCCTACCCATAAAGCAATTTGCTTTTCCCCAGTGGAATCCACACTTGAATTTATTCCCCATTGATGTCGTTTAAAGAGTCTTCTTTTCCCCAGTAAAGTTGTGTTTGGTTGAAGGCCTTCCGAGGTTCGCTTCCCCGAGTTCTCGGAAGATTTTTCTTCTTCCCCAGTGATGGAAGGTGTTGTACCTTTCCCAGCGGAAAGTCAGCTTTAGGGAGGTCTTGATCAAGAAGTTCTCATATCCTCAAGTGAAGTTTTCTTTCAACGAAGTGTTTCTTCCCCAAGTGAAGGGTTGTTCCCCAATGGAGTTATTCATTGAGTTTTCTTTTGTTCAAGAATTCTCGTGATCCCCGATGAAGTCTTCTTTCATCAAGAATCCTCTTTAAGTGAAGATGTTTTCATTCCCCATTGGAGTTCGTCGTCGAGTTTATTTTGTTCAAGAATTCTCGTTATCCCTGCTAGAGTTTGCTTATCCCCGGTGAAGTCTACTTTCATCAAGAGCTACACGAAAGAAAATCTTTATTCCCCAAGTGAAACGTTCCTTATTTTCACTAGGAAGATAATCGATCTTTTCCCTTGGAGGTTAAGAGTTGTTTGGGAGTTAAGATCTTTCCTCAATGAACAGCAATTTATTTTTGCAGTTTTCTCCAAAACCCGCTTTTCAGTGGCATCCCTCCTTGGAGTTGACACGTTTAAGTTACAATCTCTCACGTCGCAGTTTATACCCATTGCTTATCAGTTCCTATTGTTATTCCTCATTGAAGATCAGGAGAATCCCTCCTTGGAGTTGACACGTTTGAGTTGGAATCTCTCGCGTCGCAGTTTTCACTTTATTTGATTTATTTTAATTATTTACAAATATTTAAGTTTTGAAAAAATTATGGAGGATCCAATGACCTCTTACAAATATTGGTGATCATATTTTATTTTTATTTCTTATTTTACTATTTTTCACAAATTTTAGTTTATTTTGCTTATTTCTTTATATTTTAAAAATAGTTTCTGACTTTAAAAAATACTAAAAAAAATTTCAACACTTGTCGACTCATGTTTGACCTCTGGTATTTTTTTAGGATTTTTATTTTGTGTTTTAATATATGTTGTGTCTTTTACCAATTATTTCCTTTTTAAATCATTTAAATTTTGTTTTATATTAAATATATTTTATTATTTTTTGATTGGTCTTGATTTGGAGACACTTGAGTGTTATTTTGGGACAAGCTCCTCAACCTCATTGGATCTTAGGTGTTGATAGGTTGAAAAACCAAATCCACCAAAATGGATGAATGATATTGATGATATTTGAAACCCTAATTTCATCTGAT
Source organism: Vicia faba (assembly GCA_948472305.1). Taxonomy (NCBI): domain Eukaryota; kingdom Viridiplantae; phylum Streptophyta; class Magnoliopsida; order Fabales; family Fabaceae; genus Vicia; species Vicia faba. Next base: position 348,853,394 of record OX451740.1, on the reverse strand, counting down.
ACATTGGTTACACTATTATTCCCCTCCCTCTTCATCTTGTCCCTTTTTTGTTTTTACTTGTGCTACATGTTTTTGGAGAATAATCTACATATCATTTCTCTAACATGTTTGGTACATAGATTGCTATTGACCAGCCTCATAATATGTGTGACTTCTACATAAGTCCACTTATGATTGCTTAACATAGCGCTAAATTTGTCCCGATTCAATAAATGATCATTCGTGGCTCAAACCTATGTTCTCAAGCCCAAGTATATTTAATTTGAAACCTTTGATCCAATAACTTTTAATTTAATTATTAGGAGGCTTTGATTCTATCAATACTCTAATGAACTTCATGAATTTTGGTCTAAGTGAATCATTTGAACATCGTTTATCATATGTGGTTGCCTTGAACACTTGAAATGGATGATATACTTGACAAAAAGAAAATGAAACTTGTTATTGAGAAGCTTTGATTTTATCAATCTTCTAATGAGTTTTCAAAAGCAAGCTTCAAGATGGTCATTCAGCTAACCTTTTAACTTCTAACTCACTAACAATTAACTTTACTTTATGCCTTTATTTTGTGCCTTTTATTTTTATATACCATTTATTTTAGCATTTACATCTCATACCATCTTTTTTTTCCTTTTGCTCACTTGAACATTTATTTTTTTATGTCATTTTTTTTCACTTGAGCTTTCTTTTACTTTAAATACACTTAATAATCAACTTGAACATTAAAAGCTTTAAGGTTACTTGGACTATCTGGTTACTATCCCTAGCAATGTGGAGTTGTGGATTCCCGAGACTTAGGATTAGAAGCCTTGAGACCTTGGAACTATGTGATCTTTGGTTGATATTTTTTATGAAGATCCTCTGAACTACTTGGGGTTTACTCCAATGCATTGGTTTGAAATTTTTTCTGTGTGCATGTTATTCTAATTTTCATGTTTTGCCTGTGATTGAGAATTCCTCTGTATACAATTGTTACTCTGGCCAATTTTTGTCAATGAAGACTTTGCTTGGTTCTTAACTCCTATAAAGCTTGGTATTTATCAGAGGTTTAGTATTTTAGCTTGCTTGGTTTCAATATAAAGGATTGGAATTCTACATTGACTTCTTATGTCAAGTGTTGGCTTCTTGTTGGTTAGACCGTCCTTTACCTTAACTTTTACTTTATGCTTTAGGATAGTCCCTTCGTCTCCTCCTATCTTCTTTAATTTTCAAATATTCTCTCTCCTTTTCAAAACTCTTCTTATTCAAACTTTAATCAATTTAATCATACTTTGACATCTTTCTCAAGACTAAAAGTCATTAACCTCATTCAAACCATTTTGCCACTTTGCCTTTTTACTTTTAAACTTTTCTCTAAAGATTAAACTCTTGTCGATTCTTGTAGTGATGTGAGCTACTATACTTCTACAATATATAGTGAGGTAAGATATTTTATACTTGGATGTTGAGTGAGGCTTTGTTGATTTTCAAATTCAAGCTATATCCTCCACTTTGAGATGATGCAAATTCTATTTTCTCATAATTGTAGGTAGTAAGTATGTTTTCCACTCGGATATGACGATGATGTCTCTTCTCTTAAAATTAACCAACACACATGTGTTTTAAATTTTTTGAGGTGAACTACGAGTACCCTGATCCTCTATTTCATGGAAGGTGGTACATAGGCATTAATCGCTTGCAACCACAACGGTTGCAAAATTGAAAATAAATACTTGTTTTCTCATCTCCACCATCATACTTTGTATACAGTTTTTATAGCCAAAATACATAGATTTTCAAAGAGGTTCCTGCAAAGTACCGTAGATGTTTAGGGTGATAATACCTTCCCTTTGCATAACCAACCCCCGTACCTAGATTCTCCCCCTCTCTTTTGGGTTTATTCGCCCTTTTCCTATTTCCTTTAGAAACAATAAAGCGCAGTGGTGATTTTTATTTGATCTGTATGAGTTAAGTCAATCCAATGGCTAAGTCTCAACATTTCTACCACTACACCTAGTTACATTGGTTCTTAAATCATCATTCAAAGGACTAATTATGCAAATAAATCCTTTAAGAAGCTCCCAATAGAACACAACCAGTGCAGCTCATCCAAGTTTTTCCAAACACCTGACTGCTATGGAGAGAAATAAACTCTCACATACTCCCTAAAACACAATGTTCAGAATGTAGAATTGCATAATTTCTCAGACAAATGCTTAGTCTCCCGTCAAATTATTTACCATCATTCTCATGCACAACCTTCTTAGAGGAAAACAAATACTCAGCTCCCGTCAAAGTATTTACTATTAGTCAGATAAGGCTAGCTTATCACACTAGGTAGGATATTTGGTCTGACATCCTTCTTCTGCATATGTCTAGCACCAGCTGATGACATTCATTCACACCACAAAAAAATCTAGATTAGGTTAGTGGCTTGACCTTAAACTCCACTATGTACAACAACATCCTTGGCTAAAGGAGTAAAACATACTTTGAAATGATGTTCCAACATCAGATCCGACATCAGTCTCAAACACGGATTTCACCACTAACTATGGTCTGGAGACACCATAGTAATCTATAACTCTTGTAAGGGACACAAGAGGATCAACCATCAGTAGTTTATCAATCTTCAACACCAGATCATCCATACATGCAGGAACCTGCATATTACACATATCAAGAATCTTCTTCTCAAAGTTTTAAAATTAAGAACTCTTATCTAACTTTGAGATGTTGGATGCCATTCTTCTGCACCTGAAGAGGGATTCCCTTTAACCGGTATCTGGAGCATATTTACAACAGTGACATTGACTGGTCATCATACACCACAAGCAGACTATTTAGACTAAGTATGCTTCTCCCAATACACAAGGAACCCCTTCAATCCTTGAAGAACAAATGTTCCATTATATGAGGACACCACATAACTGAATCCTAAACCAAGGATGAAATTCTAATATAGATACCAGGGAACCATAAGCATTTTGTCCAAGAATAATAACTCCTCCTTTATTCCAACAACTGAAATTCCCACCCTAGGTGACTCAGATAACACTTCAACATTGCAGACTCCAATCAACCACATAATTTCGATAGACACAACTCCAATGCAGCAATCCCTTGGATGATCTTTCCACAATAACATAACAAGAGTTCCATGCTCTCATAGACTTGATAAGAGTACCAAGTTAGAGTAAACAACCTCCATCCTATTTATGAAAAGTACCACAAGACATATTAAGAAAAATAAATTCCCAATCCAAAGATGTCAAGACATGATGTCTGGCATTTCTTCAACTTCTTCTAGCTTCAGATTAAGGACCACCCCTTATTATCTGCTAAGAATTCCTTGAGAATCATACATCCTCCCTTCCAATATTGGCACATCCTGTGGTTGGTACATGCCAATAACTCCTCTCTAAACAGAATGTGTTCCATGGCCATAAACAAGACTCCATAAATATGTCTCCTTTGGTCGGAATGATCTTCTAGATGTTAGAGAAAATGTCTTTGACATTTGAGCTTGACCTCTGTGATACCCCCAATTTTTTCCTCTAAGATCTCTCATCATCTCATATTATCAATACATCAAGATCATACATTAGGGTTGGTTCTCTCCTCTACTTCCTCCTATCTTTAAGTTTGCTTTTAAGGGATCACCAAGCACCTTGGATTGTGTATCTTTTACATGTTAATTTTATATTGATTAACTCTTAACTAACATCAAAATATGTATATATGTTTCTTTGGATGTTTATATTGTAGGTGATGACTCAATTTCATCCATCTCACCATCTAACCTAGGGTTTTGAAGGATAGTCCTCAGTCAAATGGTTGTTCAATGAATTCCAAGAGTTCGAGCTTCAAGGCTATGTTGATGGCATGACATTTCTTTGGTTTAAAGAACTCTTTCCATTTCATTTAGGTCAATCTTACTTCAAAGAGAATGACATTCATCAAGAAGATTCATAGGTTCATGTGTTTATTTCCATGCCTTCTTCAACAATTTTCATTGAGACTTAAGCTCTATATTTGAGTGTGCTTTAAGATAACATAATCTCAAGGTCTAAATGTGATCCATCATACTCTATTTTGAAAAGAAAGTTCAAAAGATTCAAGGTTGATTCAACAAGTTTAACCAAATTGGACAAGTACTTGATTCAGTGATCACATGTGCACAACTCTCTCAATTTTCAAAATTTTGAGTTGGTTATTTTTGCTATGGATTCTTATAATCATCTACAACAACTTATTTTTAAATGTCAAGTTCCATTTATGCTTTGAAAGTCATCAAAAGACCATATCTTGATCATTTTTTGATATTTTAGGAGTATTTCAAATCCATGACTCTCTTTGAAGAGTCCTTAATAACTTCTCCTCAAGGATCTAAGGATAATTTTGAAGAAGTTATGGAATTCTCTTGTGTGCTTCAAAGGATCATAACTTGGTCATATTTTATCTCCTTGAACTTACTTTTTTTTCACAATAAACTTGAGGATGTATACTACAACTTACTTTCAAGGTGCAAGGTGTTGTACCCCAAAATTTGCCCTCTCATTTCATCAATATTTTCTCATCACAAGACCCTTGGAGCTCAAGATCAAGTTAGGGTTTGCTCTGCTCAAGACTCCTCCTTGCACTGTTGACCCAAATTAGGGTTTGAGTTTGCACAAAGATGTTTTGACCTGAAATGCCCAAAGTGACTTTCATGCTTCATGGTGGACTCACAAGTTTATCCATACCAAGTTTCAAGCCTTGATTCCAATCTTTGCCCAGTCAATTGGACAGTTGACCTAGAAATCAACTGTATTGGGGAGAAAGTCAACTATGGCCAATTGACAGTCAAACCTCATGATTTTTGACCCACATCAACATTATGAACTCATATGGACCATTTGATCAAATTTGGATCACAATTCCACAAGAAATTTGATCAGATCACCAAAAGGGCAAAATGGTCATTTTTAGGGTTTTGACTGCACAAAGGCAAATTTTTGACTGTTTGACCTAGCCAATGGCAAACCAAGCTCACATATGGACTCAAGGACTCAATGACATGGTCTTGACACATTCAACAAGTTTAAAAGATTCCAAATGCACAAGATTGACAGATGAATTTTCCAATCAAATGATCAAATTTGACTGTATACTGAAAAGTCAAACTTTGACTTTTTGGTCAAAATCAAGTGCCAAGATTCATTTTTCATCAAGACATGTCAAATTATGAAACTTGTTCATCAAGAAACCAAAAATTACAAATTAGGGTTTGAAATGAAGAAATTTTATAACTTAGAAATTTTCTAAGTTATGAGATTTCCTAATTTTTTCCTAACTTTGTCCCATCTTTTCATCAAGATATATTTGGATTCAAACAAAACTCAAAACATGAAAGTTATAGTCCATTGCAAAATCTACAACTTTGATTCACAAAGTTTCCTCAAAAGAAGCTTGTATCTCAAGTTATGATTTTTGGAATAAGGGTGCAAAACATTCTTAACTTAGAAATTTTTTGACCTATTTTAGGCAGGATTTTTGCCCAACTTCATGGCCACTTTTCACATGCTTCCACTTGGAATTTCAACTTTCATTACAAAGATGGATTGTAGTACACATTCCAAGCTTTCTAAATTGTCCAAGAACTTCTCAAACACCCTTGTGGTTAGGGAGAATCGAATTTGTAAAGATGGGTAAAAGTCACTTTGTTCATAAGCCAATTACATATTCATAACATTGCCATTTTCAAGTCAGCTTGTACAAGCTAGATTACAGGTCTCTAATACTTCTCACACTCAATAATTCAATGCAAAACCATTGTTCCAAGATGTTATTTTGTTCATTTGGTCATTACATGAAAGATTAACCTTTAAATGGATAAAGCATTTTTGCCATTTTGGAAAAGGTACACTTTATGTCAAATACAAATCCAAGAGGTATGGGAAAAATCTTTAGAGCTAGCATTTTGTACACAAATCACTCTGATCAAGAACAAGAGGTGCATCATAGTTTAGGGCATTGGACAGGCTGGTATAGAAACTTATATTTTCTTACTTATCAAAGAAGAAACATTGCAAAAGGGGTCCAACATTGAGCTCCTGTCAACACAAGCTAAAAAAACATCTTGAACATTTTCCAAACATAAAACCAGACCTAAGGCACGACCAAACCACCTTCAATACCTCCTCATTCACAGAAATACCTTCTTGCTGCAAAAACAGAGTCTCTTCTGCAACTTGAATCCCACATTCCATCCCTGTCGTGCGTTTTGGCTAAAACCTCTTCATACACACTCCCTACCATCCATTGAAGCTATTCCAAGCATTGAAATGGAGCTGTAACATCCATAACCAAGGTTGCCATTTTCATTTTTCATCTGTGCAGGTTGACTTCTATAGCTCGATATAGTAAGATTCAAAGCAAGCCAAGCATAGAGGAAACATCCTTGGACCTCAAGCAAGCTGTACAAGTCCTCAAACTTCATTGAAAGTGCCTCCATTGTTGTACACGATTCAAGCTGAACAGGTAAAAGTTTGAACTTCTATCTCTCTATCCAAGCATATCTAGGCTTAGGTTTGTGAAGAAAGTATGTCCTATTCATGGCCCTGAAGCTACCCATATCCTCACTTTTCATTTATGTGGTGTGTACTGAGAGAATTTTGAAGTTGAACATTGAACAAAAGTTAGGTCAGGAATTGGGGGAGGAGAAATTCTCTCTCATTTCTGAGAGTTAGAACAACTTCTTTATATATTTGGAATCGTGACAAGTTGCTCTACACTTTTGATGTTGTAAGTTTTTATTGAAAATCAAGGAATCAGAAGTTGGAAGGTTGAGCAAGGACGCGCGTTTTATTTGTTTCAAACAATGGCTGGAGGTTGAAGAAGCTTGCCTTGGGCTGGGCCTGACCCTTTTTTATTTGCACCCTCATTTTCCACTTACACCCCCTTGGCCCATTGTGTGTTATTTTCATCATTTTTGATTTTTTTTCTTTTTTATTCTGACTTATTATTTTTTGTCAAAATATAAAAAAACATTAAAAATATTTTTTCACCCATTTTTGCATTTATTTTAAATTTATTTGCTTCATTTATACTTATGTGTGCAAAATAATACATTTACTTTTATTTAAAATACTAAAAAATAATACAAAATAATATTTATTTTCAGCTATTATTTTATTTTACCTTTTTGGAAACATTTCCTTAAAATATACTTTTTTATAAATAATAAATATTTTATTTTTGTATATATTTAGTATTTTTGATATATAATATAAATACTTATATATTTATTAGAATATTTAGGATAAAAATATAAAAATAATACATTTTTATTTTTATTAATATTTAACCTCAAAAATTACTTTTTTACAATATACTTCCCTTTTATTTATTTTTTGTATATAATTAATAAATATTGTATATAATATAAATAATAAATACCATTTATTTACAAAATTAGGGTTTTTCCCTAAACCATGAAAATATCCAAAAACAAATAAATACTTATTTTTTCATTAAGTTAAACATTTTTACCACTTGTAAATAAATCACATACACAAATACATTGATACATTTACATTTGTTTATTCTTGTACATTTGATACATTTTACATTTGCGATTGATTAGATTTGGTTGTAAATTATTTGGACACTACTCTCCTAATAATTCTCATCCCCATTTGTAAACATTTGTACCCCCACTCCCGGATACTTATTTGTAATAGCGTAGACTTTAAATTCCGGCAATTTATCGCTTTCAAATATACCACGGTTAGACCTAGGGTTTGTATGTACATAAAATCAAACGCTAGATAACCTAATACAAGACAAAATGCATGACAATCAATACACAATTCACACTTGCACCACTAGGGTAATCCCGCTTGTTGCCTTCCAAAATGGGCCATGCTTGCACGTCGAGTTTCTTTGGCAAAACAAAACAAATCAAAATGATCAGAGTCCCTCGATGACGCTTTCGAAAGTTGCCTAAATGAAATGATCATAGTCCCTTCAAGCGTATTGCCAAAGACACTTGGCACCATTGCATCCATGGTCCATACGATGACCCGCGCCTGTCCCATTAACATCCTAACGCAAGATTGCCCACCAAATACAATGGTGGAACAAAATTGTTAAAAGGGTTAAAACATAGAGAAAACCTTTGAGTACAATAGGGGTAGACAAACTCTTAGTTACTTGATCAAAACTTACAAAACACACTTGCCTACTTTTCAAAATCCACTCCACAAACACTTTCAAAAACAAACTTCCAAAAACATTTGAAACATCTTTTCGAAAAGATACACACCTTTGTATATACTCAAACACGAGTCATTACAATGGTTGTCTAGACAAGGCCTCTTTTTTCAAAACATTTTCAAAACACACACACACACCACCATTCCAAGCAATTTGAAAATCAAGGCAAGTGATCTAAACAAGTAACTAAGAGCCCATGGATAACCATGGATGAAAAGGGTGCTAATACCTTCCCTTTTCATAATCTACCCCCCGAACCCACGAAACATCTCAAAAGGTTTTTCCTGTGCTTTTTAACCTTTCCTTTAGGATAAAATAAAAAGTCGGTGGCGACTCTTGCTAAACCGAACAAGTGCGAATACAAACGCAAAACCTCAAGTCAGTTCTCCCACCGTATCACACAAGGCTTGAAAAGATATGGAAAGTCTTTAAAGAATTTAAAAGATTATAGGTCATCTGTGGATTTCTCCAAATTTGTCCATCATCTTCCAAAGGCCATAAATATTTCAATTTTTATGATTTTTGAATGATATCAATTCCATAATTCAATTTTAAGAGTCTACTTCATTTCATCTTCGAGGATCAAGATCAAATTTTGAGTGGAAGGCCTTGTAAGTTTGCAAGACATTAAAGGTCATTTTAAAGCTCAACACTTAGAAATATTTCTAATTACAAAAGACAGTTGATTTTTCACGATTTCAAGAGGACATAACTTCTAGCTCAATTACCCAAATGGAGTCTTTCTTGGCACATTGCAAAGATTATGACATTGTCTTTCAAATGCTTCAAGAATCATGTCATAAATTCTCCTAAGTTGTGTGCACCATGGATTCAAAGTTGATACCTTAGAACTGAAGTTTCTCATGGCAGTCAGATTGCAATTTCCATAATGTGACTTCTAATCACCAAATTTGTGTGTGATTTCCACATAAACATGCTTAGCAGAGGTGTTTGGATCATTTAGGGTGTCAAAACGCATCATTTGGATGAGTTTTGATGCACATGTGATCACACTTTCTTCATGAACACGGGTGTGCATGATTTCCACTCAAATTATATCATTCACCCCTCATCTTGATTCCATTCACTTCTCCTATAAATACAGAGCATATTCCACTCATTTTCGAAAGCTTGAACAACCTAAATCAACCTTCCAAACTCTCTACATAGCTCACATTTCTGATTTTTCGAATTCACTCTTTCTTTATTTTTTAATCCAATTTCTTTGTTCATTTTTTATCCTTGAACTTTCCTGAAGTTAACACAACAAGAATCAAGCCTTAAAGTGTCCGAAATCGTTCTATGCAAGTTCAATTTCAGGGCTAACCAGTTGGAATTCATTCGGGTAGAATTCTAAACCAAATCAATCTAAATAAATTTCTAAGATGTAGTCTCTTCTTCTCAGAAGCTCGTGCCTCTTTTGGTTTTCATTTTCATGGCGATTTGAGCATTTAATTTCAAAACTCATTTTAACTTTTTCTTCTGGTTTTTTCCGAATCGACTAAGTTATGATTAATATGAATTTTTCACGAGGGAACAATTGTGATCGTATTAAAGAGACGAATCCATTGGTACCAGTCTGAGCTTCAAAATTTTCCATTTGAAGAATCACAAATTCTCTAATTTTTCTGAAGGCCGGAGGGTGAAGACGATGACATGTTTCATCTCAACCAATCAGAGTGTGCCAACTGTTCTGTTTTAATTGGCTCGGTTTGAACTGAATCCAGTGTGTTTTCATTAGGGTCCATATCATGCACAGCGCGTCAAGTTCCTTGGATCTTCTTACTAACACGTTTTGACATTGATCCAATGATCCACATCTTTTGGTTTTAATTTTTCTTTTCTGATTTTTATTAAAGATCTAGTGTGTTATTAAAAGAAGACCATATCATGCACAACGCGTCAGATCCTTTGGATATGATTACTAATGCATTTTGCCACTAATCTAATGGTCTAGATCTTTTTGGTTTATTATTTTATTTTCTGATTTTTATTTTATTTGTTTTAAACTTCAAAAATTCATAAAAAATCATTTCTAGCTTGACAATTATGAAAAAATTACTAAAAATATTTTTCAATATCTTCTTTCTGATTCTTATTTTTTCAAAATTTTATTTTTTGATTTGATATTTTTTATAATTTTTCTCTTTATTTGATTTGTTTTAGTTGTTTAAAAATATTTTTAGACCTTTTAAAATTCTGAAAAAAATATTGAAGGATCCAATGACCTTTTGACAAATATTGGTGACCTGATTTTATTTTTATTTTTATTTTTGATTTTACTATTTTTTTTAATAAATTTTGGTTTATTTTTGCTCACTTCTTTATATTTAAAAAATAGTTTCTGACTTAAAAAATTCTAAATTTTTTTAACAACACTTTTTGACTCATGTTTGACCTTTGGTTTTTTTTTTTGGGATTTTTTATTTGGTGTTTTAATACACTTTGTGTATTTTACCAAATATTTCCTTTTTATTAATCATTTTAATATTATTTTTATTAATTATATTTTATTATTTTTGTGATTAGTTCAGATTTGGAGACATTTGAGTGTTACCTTGGGACAAGTTCCTCAACCTCATTAGATCTTGGGTGTTGATAGGTTGAAATACCAGATCCACCAAAATGGATGAATGATATTGATGATATTTGAAACCCTAATTTTAATTCATCAGAGACATTGATTACACTGTGATTTCCCTTTTTCCCCTTCATCTCACCCCCTTTATTCTTTCCTATATATTGGTTCTTAGTGGACCAAACTTGATATTTGCAAGCCCGAGTATGGTTAAGTTTTGAGTTATGGACAAAAACCTTGATGGCTAATTGTTAGGAGGGTTTTGCTTATATCAATCCTCTAACGAGTCTTCATTAACTTTGACCTATGTTCAAGGCTCAAACCATCATGGATCGTATCATTTGGAATCCCCCCTTTTTCATCTTTTATTTGATTGGTTCTTAGTGGTTCAAACATTGTGTTTGTAAGCCCATGGATGATTAAATATTGAGCTATGTCCAATAACCTTGAAAGATCATTGTTATGAGGCTTTGATTCTATCAATCCTCTAATGAGTCTTCATCAACTTTGACCTAGGCTTAATGTTCAAATCATCATGGATCACTCTTCTAAATAACATTCAACCTTCAACTATTAATCACTAACTTCTAACCATTGACTATTAACCATTGGCTTTACTTTATGCTTTTAATTTATGCATTTATTTTATGTCTTTACTTTATGTCATTTACCTTTAAGCATTTACATCTCATGCTATTTTCCTTTTTCTCACTTGAGTATTTACTTTATATCATTTTTTATATTTTCTCACTTGAGCTTTATATTCTTTTTGTAAATTTACTTACTAATCAAATTGGATATTAAAAAATGTTAAGGTTACTCGAACTATCTAGTTACTATCCCAGGCACTTTGGAGTTGTGGATTCCTGAGACTTAGGATTAGAAGCCCTAAGACCTTGGACTTTGTGATCTTTGGTTGATATTTTTTTGTGAAGTTGCTCGGATGTCCTTGGGGTTTAGTCCAAGGCATTGGTTTGAATTTTTTCTGTGCGCAGGTTATTATTATTCCATGCTTTATCTGTGATTGGGAATTCCTCTGTATACAGTTGTTACTCTAGCCAATTTGTTATCAGTGAAGACTTTGCTTGGTTCTTAATTTATCTGAAGCTTGTATTCATCTGAGGTTTAGTATTATTATTGATTGGTTTTAATACAAATTATGGCAATTCTCCATTGACTTCTATATGCCAAGTGTTGGCTTCTTATTGGTTAGATCCTTCTTTTCCTTAGCTTTTACTTGGTGTACATAGGATAGCCTCTTCATCTCCTCATATCTTCTTTAATTTTCAAATTTTCTCCCTCCTTTTCAAAATTCTTCTTGTTTTTCAAAATTGAACCTCTTTCATAATAAACTTGGACTTAGGTCCATGGATTTTCAAAAAAAAAAAGAATTCTTAATTAAACCTTTAATAAATTTAATCATACTTTGACATCTTTTTTAAGACTAGAAGTCATTAAACTCACTCAAACCATTTTGCCACTTTGGCTTTTGACATTAAAACTTTTCTGAAAAGATTAGACTCTTGTTGATTCTTGTAGTGATACAAGTTGCTATACTTCTGCGATATATAGTAAAGTGAGCCATTTTCCATTTGGGTGTTGAGTGATGTCTTGTTGATTTTAAATCTAAGACCATGTCCTCCACTTTGAGATGATGCAAATGCTCCTTTCTCAAAATTGTGGATAGTAAGTATGTTTTCAACTCGGATATGATGATGATGTCTCTTCTCTTAAAATTAACCAACACACATGTGTTTTAAAATTCTTGAGGTGAACTAGGTACCCTGATCCCCTATTGCACGGAAGGTGGTACGTAGGCACTAAAGGTTCGCAACCACGACATGTGCAATAGTTGTAAAAAAATACTTCTTTTCTCATCTCCACCATCTTATTTTGTATACACCTTTTATAGCCAAAATACACAGATTTTTAAAGAGGTTCCTGCAGAGTACCGTAGATGTTTAGGGTGCTAATACATTCTCGTTGCATAGCTAACCACAGTACCTATATTCTCTCCCTCTTACTTTTGGGTTTATTCGCTCTTTTCCCATTTCCTTTGGAAACAATAAAGCGCGGTGGCGATTTTTATTTGATTTGTACGAGTTAAGTCTATCCAATGGCTTAGTCTCAACATTTCTGCCGCTACAGAAAATTGGAGACTTCACTGGGGAAATGAAATCACTAAGTAGGTTGAGCCTATATTTGTTTATTTGTGTATGTGCTATTATTTGTTTTATATTATTTGTTGTATATACTTGTATGTCTGGACTTTTCTAGTTTTCAGAGTGCTTGGTGATCTCTTATAAGTCCTATACCCGCACTTGGGAAAACTTAAGATAGGATGGGCGGTATAGTCATGTTAACTTTGAGGGAGTAATCCTAAAAAATGAAGACATGAGATCCCCCACTCAGTGGAGGCCCCTTTGACCATATTATTTGTTTACTGATCAATCGGGAAGACGTTGTTGCTTTCAACTTGGAGCCACTGAAGCTGAGAATTCGTAGAACCCTTAACCCATCTTAGCCTTTCAGATGTAGTGCGGAGACTATAACAGAGCAATACAGAAGTAGTTGTCACGCGATGCTGCACTCAGACGAGTTTCTCTTGAGAATATTGCTAATTACCGAGCTAATCAGAACGTTAGTAATATCCGAAGGAGGAATGTAGACTCTAGGATTTCCTTAGAACCTTGATCTGCAGGTGATAAATTGTTAGTCCTTACCTTGTGGGTAGTGCCTTTAACTTCATGCTCGTGACGTGGAAACTATGAACCACCATGTTTGTGATCTTGTGTGTGATTGTTGCATCACGCATTCATGCACCCATGGCCATTCTTTAAACAGTTTTACAAGGAACTTAAGGTTTACCTTTTCAAATATCTCAGGTAATCTTTTGACCATGGATTTTGGAAGGAGAAAAGAATCGGAAGTAAAGTTTCAATTATCCTAATATAGAGGAGCTAAAGAGTCTAATTTCTGAGATTGAGAGTCTTACAGATTTTCGGAAGAAGTATGGAGCTATTTTTCCTCTTATAAAGCTCAATATGAAGGAGGGTATTCTTACTATGATGGTTCAGTTCTATGATATGTTATACCATTGTTTTAATTTCCCTGATTATAAGATGATCCCTACATTGGAAGAGTATTCTTATTTACTTGGTCTACCTATTATTGATCGTGTTCCTTTCACCGACTTAGAAGGAGAGCCTAAGTGTCATGAAATTGCAACAGTTACTCATTTGAGGAAGTTTGAGATAGAGGATAACATGACTACCAAAGGAGGAATTAGAGGTTTACCTGTTCAATTTCTATTGGAGAAAGCTCATTAATTTTCCAAGATGAAGAGTACAATTGCTTTTAAGGCTAGCTTTACTTTACTTGCCTATGGTTTGTTCTTATTTCCTAACATCGACAAGCTTGTGGATGTTAATGCCATTAGGATCTTTCTGATTGGGAATCCATTCCCTATGCTGCTAGGAGATACTTATTATTCCATCCATATTCGAAATTTCTACCAAGAAGGGATGATCATCTGTTGCACACCGTTGTTATACCATTGGTTTATTTCTCACTTGCCCCAGTCTGCTGCTTTTAAGGATATCAAGAAGGAACCACTGTGGGCACCAAAGATTATGGCTCTCACTCATTCAGACATTAATTGGTATTGTGATACGGTGAGAGAACTGACTTGAGGGTTTTGCGTTTTATCGCAAATGTTGCGGTTAGCAAGAGTCACCATCGACTTTTCTTTTATCCAAAAGGAAAGGTGAAAAAGCACAGGAAAGACCTCTGAGATTATTTCTTAAGTTCGGGGGGTAGATTATGAAAAGGGAAGGTATTAGCACTCTTTTCATCCATGGATTTCCATGGGCTCTTAGTTACTTACTAGATCACTTGCTTTTTGTTTGAAATTGTGCTTTGTGTGGTTTTTGAAAGTATTTTGCAAAGAGGCCATTGTTTAGGAAAACTTTATAATGATTCTCGTTCGTAAGAATGTATACAAAGTATTTGATCTTTTGAAAATGTTTTCAAGTTTGTAAGATGTTTGAAAGTGTACGTGTTTGTTTTGAAAATAACAAGGATGTTTTTTTGAAATTGAGCAAGTAATTAGGAGCATTCTATCTACTCAAAAGTCTTTCTTGTTCATTTTCTTTTCCTTTGACATTGTTATCTTACCATGGATTTGGTAAGTAACCCTATCTTTAGATGTAAACGGGACGGGTGTGGGTCATCGTATAACCATGATTAGCAATGTTGCAATGTATCTTAGCATTCTTTTGAGGGACTAAGATCATTTGTAAGGCAACTTAGATAGCGTTATCGAGGGACTATGATCTTGTACTTTTGCTAAGACACCTCACATGCATAATATGGTCATTTTGTATTAGGCAATCAAGTGGAATAACCCTAGGGGTGCTTGTGTGCAAGTGTATCATTTTCGTGCTTGTTTTTGTCTTGAATTAGGATTTTCTAAGTGTTGATTTTAGTCTTTCAATACAAACCCTAATTACTAGCATTTGTATATAAAAGCGATAAATTGCGAAATTTTAAAGTTACTACGCTATTACAATATTTGTGGGGAGGGGTGTACAAATTGAATGGGGATTGCAAGAATATAAACCTAGTTAATCTATTACAACCAAATTGAATTTGTATCAATGTACAAGAATTTCAATGAATATAATGTACAAAGTGAATGAATGTACAAAAAATGCAAAATGTAAAGAAAATGTATCTTTGTTTGATTTTCATGAAAAAAGGGATTTTGTATTAACCTAATTAAATAAAGAAAATAATTAATTAAATTTGAATTTTATTAAGAAACGATTTTAAATAAAACCCTAGTTCTATTAATTAATCAAAAGAAAATAAGTTTAAGAAAAGTATTTTTTTGGTATTTTCATTTTAAAAATATGTATATCATTATAAAATTTTTTGACCTTTTTTAATATTAAAAATAATGTATTTAAATTAGTATGAAAAATAAATAAATAAAAACATAATATTAATTAAGTTTACAAGATTAGTTAATAAAATAAATAAAGTATAATAAATAAAAATATTTTTTATGGAAAAAATAAAAATAAAATAAGTCAAGATATAAATCTATTATTTTTTTTTGTATTTTATGATTTTTAGTGTTTAGAAAATATATTTTAAAAAATAAATGAAATAATTAAAAATAAAAATAAAATAAATTGGGCCAGGGGCATATAAAGGAAATAGGGGGTTAGCTAGCAAAAATAAAAAAAATAAGCCAGGCCCAAAGAGGCCCAGCGCCCTGCAAACAAAAAAGATAGAATTGTAAAAAACATGTAAAAATGCAAAAGGGTACCACTAGGGCTCGAACCCAGGTCCCAAAGATTACAGGCGCGCGCTTCTACCACTGGGGTGGCTATACATCCTTTAATATAAGCAAAACGATAAATATACAAGGCAAAATGCGCCCTGAAGACTTCATCTTCAACCTCCAGCCAGACCAAATGTAACTTGCTCATTTCTCATCAAAAATGAAAATTGTAAACATGAAACTTGTAGCAAATTTTCTCACGATTCAAGAAATGTAAAGTATTAAAACTATAGATCAAAGATAAGCATGAATTTTAATGGCCCTAATATGAACCCTAAAAATTTCATAAATTTCAGTTTCAAAATTCTCTAAGCTCAAGCAAAATTAATGGAAACTATGGACATGGTTAGCTTCAGGGCAATGATATCTACATGTTTTATTCACAAATAAACTATTGATGATGCCTATATGAAGAGTTCCAAGTTGAGAAAACTTACCTTAAAACTGGAAATCGGGTTTGGAGTTTGAGCTTGTTTTAAGTGATGGTGATGATCGGGTTAGCTTCCTTGAGGTCCTAGGAAGCTAATGCAATGGTTTGCTTGAGTTGAGAGTGGTTGAAATGACTTGGAGAAGTCAATATGCAATGCTCTGTTTTTGGTTATGGAGGATATGGTAAATGATGTTACAGTAATGAAACAAGGACATGGATATGTTACACTTGATGTAAGGAAGCTTTATAAACTAAAGGCCAAGAATCGCACAAGGGAAATGTGAGTTTGATGTTCAAGGTCAGAAACTGTGCAACAATGGAGTTTTTGGGCAATTTCTGATTTGAGAGAGTTTTGGTGTATTTTAGGGTGTTCAATCTCCTCCTCTAGCTCACAAATAGTGACTCTATTTATAAGCAACAAGTTTGGAGTGCTCTAGTTGATCAGAATTCAAATTTACATGTTTAAGTTAAACATGTTGTTTTTTTGACAAAACAAGTTTCCATGCCTTGTACTTGCTAAGATAGAGTGGTTATGCTTTAAACAAGCTTGCTTCTGACTTTGTGGATGGAGTGTGATCATAGGGAACAAGTTATAGGTTCAAGAATGAACTTTATGCAAAAAGCTTGCTTTACAAGAATGGCAATGTTAACTTTGTTCCATTAATGGAAATGCAACTTGGATAATAGCTTAATTGCTTGGATCAAAGCCCTAACAGTTGTGTAAACATTTAATTAAGGAGTGACAAACAAATTTGAGGCCTGCAAAGCAAATATTATGCATCCTAGCATGGATTTGGTTCATGTGTTCATCAAAAATGACTTGTAATTCAAGTGACAAAACCCTAACTTTATCTCTTCGTTTCTCCCTACTCAAGAATGATCTCAAAGAGTTCTTGGACATTTTGGAAATCTTGCAATATGCTCTACAACCTATCTTTGAATTGATTTTGAATATTCCACTTGGAAGTATATTAAAAAGTTCATTGAAGTTGGGTCAAAATCCTGATCAAATTAGGGCAAAATTTCACTAAGTGTTTAGTTTCATGATCATATGTTCATAAAATTATAACTTGAGATCCAAGCATTTTTGGAAGGAGTTGTGTAAAGAAAAGTTGTATATTTCATGGAGATCTATAACTTTCATGTTGGAAGTTTCTCTTGAATCATCTTGAATCATGGTGAAAATTTGGCTCAAAGTTATGAAAAAATATGAAATTTCCAACACTTGGAAAAATTTCTAAGTTTAGAAATTTTGACTTTTCAAAATGAAATCTTGAATTTTTGATTTCTTGATGAATAAGTTTCATATTTTTACATGTTTTGATGATTTGTGATCTTTGGCACTTGAATTTGACCAAAAAGTCAAAGTTTGACTTTTCAGTATACAGTGGACTTTTGATCAATTGACTGTAAAATTCATCTGTCAATCCAATGGACTTGCAATGTTTTGAACCATATCATTAGGCAAAAATGATGCAATTGGAATCTTGAGATCATTACTTAAACCAATTTACCATTTTCTAGGTCAAAAATCAGAAATTGCTCTTTCCCAGTCAAACCCCTAATTTTGACCATTTTGCCCTTTTGGAGATTTGATCAAATTTCTTGAGGAGTTGTGGTCCAAACTTTATCAAATGATACATATGAGTTTAAAATGTTGATGTGGATAAAAAATTATGAAGTTTGACTGTAAATTGGTCATAGTTGACTTTTTCCCCAATACAGCTGATTTTTCGGTCAACTGCTCAATTGACTGATAAAAAATGTGATCCAGGGCTTGAAACTTGACATGAGTAAACTAGGGGGTCCATAATGATCCATTAAAATCATATGGGGCATAGAAAGTTAAAAAATCTTTGTTCAAACTCAAACCCTAGTTTTGGGTCATCAGTGCATAAGGAGGTGTCTTGAGCTGATCAAATCCTAGTGCAGTCTTGAGCCCAAGGAGATCTTGTGAGAAAATTCTTGATAAGTGAGAGGGAAACTTTTTGGGTAAAACAGGTATCATCAATATTACTATGATGTGAATATTATTGACATATGTGGTAGTTTTCCCAATGTGCCTCTTCTTGGTACAAAGGGGGGAATTAACTACAATCATGTTCTTACACACCACCAACTTGGATATCTGATGAGAGACAAGACAAGTAAAATTCATATGAGTGGTTTCTTTCTTAAAGAAGGAAAAGATCACAAAGTAGCTAAGGAAGAGATTGAAAAGGCTTGGGGCCATATTCATAGGAAGGGTAGAAAATATTTGGGACCAAGAGGAGCTGCTTCCTCAGAGCCTCATCCCCGGTGGGTACAAGTGAGGGAAACTCAATTGAAGATTCCTTATTCTCGTGAAGAACCTTTAGCTGATATATTTATGATGACTAATCCTCCATTTTTAGATGATGTGTAAGAACTTCGGCTTTCTTTGGTTAGGATGAAGCAAGAGAAGGAAGCATGGAAGAATAAGTACCAGACTTTGGATGTGTCCTACTCCATGGAATTGAAAGAGAAAGATTACTTGATTTAGATTCTTGAGAAACATGCTGTTGAGATGATGGATAAGAAAGAGGATTTATTTTCCTCGGCACTTAGCCAGGTCCCGTTGAGAACTTGTCTCCCATTTCTAATGGATGGAAGGAAGTCGCTGACAAGTATGCCGAAGAGAACACACATTTGAAGCCTCAGATGACAAGACTCAAGGGAAAGCACCAGCGTGAAGAGGGATCTTCATCAGCCTCAGCGTATTAGACTTTTTATATTCTATCTTTATTTCTCTTGTATTCAGGATATTTGAAACTTGTACGAAAAGTTGTAATCCCTTTGAAAGTTATTGTTGTACCCAAATTTTCCCCCTAAGAACCCTTCATCATACCATATTGATTCAATCACAACAAGATCACATCAGGGTTCTTGATTCTCCTCCCTACCTTTAGCTTTGCTCTTTGAGGAATCACCAAGCACCTTGACTTGTTTTCTTTTGTGGTCATGAATATTTTGTCTTGATTTTTCCTCTTAATTAATAAAATTCAATGTTTGGTTTGTCTTGCTTGTTACTAAGGTAAAGGCAATGAGATTTAACAAGTTGCTTCATGGGTTCATGAGTTTATTTCCATGCCATAGTCAATAAAGCTTGAGAATTTCAAACCTCACCATTGGATTTGTTTTGGAAGAAATGGCATGCAAGGTTAATTTGGTTCACCATATTTCAAGGTTATCAAATTTGATTCAAAAGTACAAGGGGTTGATTGAAGAAGTTGTCATGCTTGGACAAGGCTTTGTTCCCATTGGTCACAAGTGCATATTTCTCTCAATTATCAAGATATGAATTCTCATTTTCATCCTAAACAACTTCTATTTACAAAGCATTTGTGTTGGTATAAGAAGTTTGTTCAAAATTGTCAAAGTTCCTCAAAGCATTTCTTGATTTAGGAGCTAGGGTTTTGAACTTCAAAGAAGAATATCTTGCTCATCTTTTGGTATTTTTGAGTGATTCCAAAAACATCCTTCTCTTCAAAGGGTTATTAACAAATCACTTCAAAAGTTTCAATAAGTTTTCATGTGGAAGAAACTTGATAATGAAGAAAGATTACAAGTCCTCCAGATGAACCCCCAATTTCTAATGTGTGACTTCAAATGATCATAACTTGGTCAATTTTTATCACCTTGAGGATGTGAACTTTACACCTTATTTTATATGCAAAGTGAGAAAATGGATGGAAGATTCCTTAAGGATACAAAATATTATAGGCCATTTCATGATTTTTTGCCAACTTCAACAATTCATAACTCTCTCAATTTTTGGATATTTCGAATGGTTCAAGTTTCAAAATGTCATTCAAGAGGTCTATTTCATGCCATATTTTTTGGTCAAGAGAAAATTTCAAGTGGAAGGCCATGTTTGGATGCAAAACATTATAGGTCACTTTGAAGAAAAACTTGAAATATTTCTAAGTATGAAGAGTCAACTTCTTTTTCCCAACTTTGACTCAATGTAACTTTCAGCTCAAGCATCCATTTGATTCCATTCTTTTTCCATTACAAAGCTTGTAACCTCATCTTTCTAAAGCATCAAGAATCATGCCCTAAGACCCCTTGAGCTGAGAATTCCATTGATTTGAACTTGGTAACTTGGAACTGAAGTTTCCTCAAAAGTTAGAATTTAAAATCATTGGTTTAGCTTCTAAACACTTTGTTTCTGTGTGTTTTTGCCTCTAAACATGTTTACTAAACTTCCAGAAGTGATTAGCACAACAAAACGCGCGTTTTGGATGAGTTTTGATCAAATTAGAAGTCACACTTTTCTTGTTTGCAACTTCACACGATTTCCTTCCAAACTTCATCATTTCACAGGCTTGGACATTCCATTTGATTCCCTATAAATAGAGGGTCATCCCTTATTCATTTCCTCATGTTTGGATAGCCAGAATCACCCTGCCAAACTTGTTCCATAACTCAGAATTCTGCAACTTCGAAATCTGTTTTCAAGCCTTCTTCAATCCAATTTTTCTATCAATTTACCTTCCTTGATCTTCCCTGAAGTTAACCATATAATTACATTCAAGAATCCTGCCCTATATTTCTCCATAGAAGTCCAATTTCATAGCTCTGCAACTCAATTTCAATAGGTAGATTTCTTCATCAATTCTTCAAAACTTTGATATCATTGTGATGCTCTCATTGCCATGGTTCTAGTCGCAACACTTACTTTTATCTGGAAGCTTGTTTTGACCATGAAATTTCAAATCCCTTTTCAAAACATTCTTTCCAAATTGCTTGAGCTACAATTTATATCAATTTATCGCGAAGGTGTGGTTGTCTTCGTCTTAAAGAGACGAAGTGAATGGCATAGGTATCGTGCTCTAATTTTACAAATTGAGCAACCTGGTTTTGGGACTGGCTGGAGGTTGAAGATGACCAACGTGTCATCCTTCAACCAATGAAACAACACCATTTGGATTTTTTAAATTTCTGATTTACATTTGATTCAGTGCTTTATTCATTAATGACCATGATATACACAACGCGCCAGATCCCTTGGATTTGATTACTAACGTGTTTTGACTCTCATACAATGGTCCACATATTTTTGACTTTATTTTTCTTTTCTGGCTTTTATATTTAATTGTTTTAAATTTCAAAAAAATCATAGAAAATTTATTTTTAGTCAAAAAAATCTGAAAAAATTATGAAAAATATTTTTGATTTTTTTCTTTCTGATTTTTATTTTTTTACAATTTTATTTTGTATTTTGTTATTTTTTATAAATTTCAACTTTATTTGAATTGTTTTAAATGTTTAAAAATACTTTTATGCATTTTTAAATTTTGGAAAAATTATGGAACGATCCAATGATATTATGACAAATATTGGTGACCTCGTTTATTTTTTAATTGTGACTTTGTTATTTTTTATCATTTTTGGTTTATTTTACTCATTTAATTTTAAAAATAGTTTCTGACTTTTAAAAATTACCAAAAATTTTATAAAATCATTTTAGTTCATTTCTGATTTTTCTATGGTCTTACTTTTATTTCTTGATTAATTTGAATATAGTTGATATTTTTCTCTTTTATTTCTATTTTAAAACATTTTTAAAACCTTTTTTAAATGTATATACTAAATGCAATATCATCTTGTGATTATTTTCTGGCTGATCTTGGATTGAATTTTTGGTCATGAACTTTGTTAACATCATTGGATCCATGGTGTTGAGTCTAACTCCATAAAAATGGATGAATGATTTTAATAATAGTTTGATTTAAATTTAATTCAAATGTGGTTTGTATATTCTCTCTCACCCCTCTTCATCTTGTCCCTTTCTCATTGCACTAAGTATTATTAGAGCATGATCTCTATATCATGTCTCAAAATAAATGGTGCATAGATTGCTATTGACCGACCTCAAAAATAGGTGTGACTTCTATATAAGTCCACTTACGATTGCTTAACATAGCGCTAAATTTTGTCTATATTCGAATAAATGATCATTCGTGGCCCAAACTTATGTTTGAAAGCCAAAGTATATTAATTTGATCTCTTTGATCCAATAACCTTGAGATTTATTGTGTGGAGGCTTTGGTTCTACCAATCCTCTAATGGATCTACAACACTTTTGGTCAACGCGGATCACTTAAATATCATTGATAATTAAATGGTACTTTTGAGGATTCCAAATGGATGATATATTTGACTAAAAGCAAATTCAACTTTTTATGTGAAGGATTTGGTTCTACCAATCCTCTAATAAGTTCCAAATGCAAGTTTCAAGATGGTCACCCAACTAACCACTAATTATTAAATTATTTTTACTTTATGCCCTTTTATTTCTTATGCTTTATGTACCATTTCCTTTAAGCATTAAATTTCATGTCATTTTTATTTTTCTCACTTGAGCCTTTTCTTTTATCTTCTAAGACACATAATAATCAACATGAACCATAAAAAACTTTAGTGATACTTGGACTATTTGGTTACTATCCTTGGCATTATGGAGTATTGGACTTCTTGGACTTAGGATTAGAAACCTTGGCCTATGTTGGAGACCTTGTGACCTTAATTGATATTTTGTCTGGAGTTATTGAGGTTTACCTCAAGACATTGGGTTGTTTATTTGTTTTGTGTGCAGGTTATTATGATTACATTCTTTGTTTGTAATCTGGAATTCACCCGTATACAGCCTTTACTCTGCCCAATTTTTATGGACTAAATACACTTGAAGTTTGGTTCTCACAAGAGGTTTAGTATCTTTGCTTGCTTGGATTCAATCCAAAGAATGGGAATTCTATCTTGGCTCATAATGTCAAGTATTGGTGTGATACGGTGGCAAAACCGACTGTTAAATACTGGTTTGTGTTTTTTGTTCGCAAATGTCGCGGTAAGCAAGAGTCACCACCGACTTTTCTTTTATCCAACAAGGAAAAGGTGAAAAGAACAGAAAAAGATCTTTTTTGAGATTTCTAAGTATGGGGGTAGATTATGGAATGGGAAGGTGTTAGCACCCTTTCCATCCATGGTTTTCCATGGGCTCTTAGGTACTTGCTCATTTTCTAAAATTGCTTGTGTTTGTGTGTTTTGAAAAGCTTTGAAAATGCCTTAGTGTGGCGATTCACTTTATGGTAACTCTTGTATTAGTCCTCAAGAGTGAAGGCTTGACCTTAAAGCCCAGTAACATTGTGGTGAGGGCTTTTGACGGGTCAAAAAGAATGGTGTACGAGGAGGTGGACATCCCTGTCAAAGTGGGTTCCCAGACATTGGAATCCACCTTCTACGTGATGGACATCAGGCCATCGTACTCTTGTTTGTTGGGTCGCCCTTGGATCCATGAAGCTGGGGCCGTTACTTCTACGCTACACCAAATGCTGAAGTATCTAGTGAAGGGGAAGATTGTCACCGTGCATGGTGAAGAGGAGTATATGGTAAGCCACTTGAACTCTTTCAGGTATGTGGAGATGGATGGGGAATTCATAGAGACCCCTTGTCAAAATTTTGAAGAGGTTCCCCAGATCATGGCATCAATCGAGGCTATCACCAGCGCGCCAAAGATCACCAAACCTCCTTTGAAGATGGATTATCTTAAGGAAGCCAGAGCAGTAGTTGAAGAAGGTAGGTGTACCATTTGGGGACAGCTCCCTGATTTTCCTCATAAAAGTGACAAATTTGGTTTGGCCTTTACTTCAGAAGCTCAAAGGGTTGTTCGATGCGCGCGGGTCGGAGGACCACCCCTACGGATCAGCAATCGTGGGGTCAACGTTATTGAAGATAATGATGAGGATTATTATATTGACAGCTGGATCTACCCTACTACCAACGGTGGACCTAGTAACTAGACGGCCAAAGATTTTGTTCCAATTTCTTTTGTTCAGCAGTAATTGTCTTACTTGTTTTTTTAATTTTTAATAAATAATATAAACTTTATGGCCTTGTGTCTTACCCGAGGCACGATGCTTTATTTGTGAGGGTTGTTATATGTCATTTTCATAGGTCATCAATAAAACATTGGACGTTTCTTGCATACAAATTTTGTGCTCTCTGTTTTCTTTTCTACTTTTTCACTTTATCAATACAGCTATGCTCTTACACACACTCACATATCAAACTGCAGATCCGTATCCACTTTGGATCCCATTGATAACAGTTCTGCTATTGTTAGTTATAACTTCGAAAATCTGATCAACCAAGCCGAGGACGAAGGTGAGGAAGATTGTGAGGTTCCCGGAGAACATGCTAGACTTTTACCACAGGAAGAGAGGGCTATACAGCCTCATGAAGAGCCGGTTGAGACGATAAACTTGGGCACAGAGGTAGACAGAAAAGAAGTCAAGATCGGCACAAATCTGGAGAATAATGTCAAACAACAGTTGATACAGATGTTGCACGACTATGTTGAGATCTTCGCCTGGTCATATGAAGACATGCCTGGTTTAGATACTGATATTGTGGTACATCGTCTGCCGACCAAAGAAGATTATCCTTCGGTTAAGCAAAAGGTATGCCATATGCGCCTTGAAATGTCAGAGAAGATTAAAGCAGAGGTTATGAAACAATTCAACACTGGGTTCCTGGATGTCACTTCCTATCCATAGTGGGTTGCTAACGTCGTTCTGGTACCTAAGAAGGTTGGTAAGGTACGGATGTGTGTGGACTACAGAGACCTGAACAGGGCAAGCCCAAAGGATGACTTCCTGCTTCCCCACATCGATGTTCTGGTTGACAACACCGTACAACACAAGATATTTTCCTTCATGGACGGTTTCTTTGGGTAAAATCAGGTCAAGATGGCTCCTGAAGATATGGAGAAGACGACCTTCTTCACACAGTGGGGGACTTTATGTTACAAGGTGATGCCTTTTGGGTTGAAGAATGCTGGGGCAACTTATCAGCGAGCCATGGTAGCTTTGTTCCACGATATGATTCACCATGAGATAGAGGTTTATGTTGATGACATGATAGCCAAGTCTCAAACTAAGGAAGAACACCTTGACCATCTACAAAAGCTATTTGACAGGTTGAAGACATACAAGCTAAGGTTGAATCCGAACAAGTGCACCTTCGGGGCAAGGTCTGGTAAACTTCTGGGGTTCGTCGTCAATGACAAAGGTATTCAGGTAGACCCTGCAAAGGTGAAGGCCATACAAGAGATGCTGGCGCCCCGTACTAAGAAGGAGGTTAGAGGTTTCTTGGGATGCCTAAATTATATCGCCAGGTTCATTTCACATCTGACTGCTACTTGTGAGCCAATCTTTAAGCTCCTGAAGAAAGATCAAGTGGTAAAGTGGAATGATGAATTCCAAACCGCTTTCGAAAGAATCAAGGAATACCTTCAAGAACCACCAATTCTGATGCCTCCGATTGAAGGAAGACCTTTGATATTATATTTAACAGTGCTAGACAATTCAATGGGGTGTGTGTTGGGTCAGTATGACGAGTCTGGTCAAAAAGAGCACGCGATATACTACCTTAGCAAAAAGTTTACCGACTGTGAGACAAGATACTCACTGCTTGAGAGAACTTGCTGCACTTTGGCATGGGCTTCTCGCCGACTAAGACAGTATATGTTGACCCACACTACTTTGTTGATATCTAAGATGGATCCAATCAAGTACATCTTCGAGAAGCCCGCTCTCTCCGAAAGAATAGCAAGATGGCAAATGATCCTAACCGAATATGATATCCAATATGCAACCCAAAAAGTAATTAAAGGAAGTGTATTGGCTGATCATTTGGCTCATCAGGCCGTGGATGACTACCTGTCCATGAATTTTGAGTTCCCGGACGAGAATATTATGCTAGTGACAGACTATGAAGAACCTGGACCGGATAAGGACCTGAAGAAGGATCCCAATGGACTATGGTTTTTGGCGGAGCTTCGAACTAACTCGGTAATGGCATTGGCGCTGTAATCATATCTCCTAAGGGATGTCATACTCCTTTCACCACCCGACTATGCTTCAACTGTACTAACAACATGGCGGAGTATGAAGCCTGTATCATGGGTCTCAAAGCTGCTATCGACTTAAGGATCAAGTTCTTAAACATTTTCGTGGATTTAACTTTGGTGATAAGTCAATCAAAGGAGAGTGGGATACGAAGCATCTGTATCTCATCCCATACAAAGAGCACGTATTGACGCTGCTCCCACACTTTGAGGAGGAACCTTTGAACATTTCCAATGAGAGGAGAATCAGTTAGCGGACGCGCTAGCTACCATGTCTTCTATGTTCAAGGTCAGGTGGGACAATGAAGCTCCTCGAATCACCATTGAGAGGTTGGATGAACCAGCGCACTGCTGTGAGATTGATATTGAAGAGGTAGCAGACAAACCTTGGTTTCACGAAGTAAAAGGTATCTAGAGGCTCAAGAGTATCCCGAGGGGGCATCCGTCAATGATAAGAAGTTTCTGAGAAGGTTTGCCTTGAAATTCTTTCTCAGTAATGGAATCCTCTACAAGCGCAACCATGACTCTACCTTACTGCGGCGTGTAGACAAGAGCGAAGCAGAGAGGATTATGACAGATTTACATGAAGGTGCCTTCGAAACTCATTCAAGTGGACATACCATGGCTAAGAAGATCCTACTGGCAGGATATTATTGGTCCACTATGGAAGCAGATTGTTATCAACACTCCCTAACTTGTCATAAGTGCCAAATCTATGTTGATAAGGTGCATGTGCCTCTGGTTCCTTTAAATGTCTTGACAGCTCCTTCGCCATTTGCAATGTGGGGCATTGACATGATCAGAGAGATTAGACCTACGGATTACAATGGGAATCGCTTCATCCTGGAGGCCATTGACTACTTCACGAAGTGGGTTGAAGCTGCCTTCTTTGCTACCATTACCAAGAATGTTGTGGCGCGGTTTATCAGGCATAACCTGGTTTGTCGGTATGGTGTGCCAGAGACAATCATCACTGAAAATGGTACGAATCTCAATAACACGATGATCACTGAAGTCTGTAAATAGTTCAAGATAAATCATCATAACTCTTCTCCCTACCGGCTGAAGATGAGCGGCGATGTCGAAGCTGCTAACAAGAACATCAAAAAGATCATACAGAAGATGACAGTGACATACAAAGACTGGCATGAGATGTTACCATTTTCTCTTCATGGGTACCGTCCCTCAACACAGACGTCAACATGGGCAACACCCTACTCTCTAGTATACGGCATGGAGGCAGTCCTACCTATTGAGGTCCAGATCCCTTCTCTAAGGATTATGAGGGATGCGGGTTTGAACAAAGACGACTGGATCCAGACTCGACTTGATCAACTAAATCTAATCGATGAGAAGAGACTTACTGTTTTCTATCATGATCAAATGTATCAAAAACGAATGATCAAGGCTTTCAACAAAAAAGTCAGATGCCAAGAGTATCAAGTCGGGGATCTAGTGACCAAGCGCATCATACTGCCGCAAGGTGATCCCAAGGGAAAATGGACTCCCACATACGAAGGGCCATTTGTGATCAAAAGCATTTTCTCGGGTGGAGCCATGATTCTAACCACCATGGACAGTGACGACCTTCCTCACCCTGTCAATGCAGACATAGTAAAAAGATATTACGCATGATTAAAGACCCGCTAGGTTGACTGGCCTAGGAAAAAATAAGGGCTTTCCGGCGAACCAAAAGGGTTCAGGCAAAAATAAGGGATGAAAAAAAATTTGTACACCCGGCAAGTCGAAAACCTGAAAAGGCGGCTTGGGCAAAAAAGGGTATCCCGGTGGACTGAAAATCCGAAAGGGCGGTCCAGGCAAAATTTAGGGATTTAAAGCGTATCACTATGTCCCATTGGATCACCTTGCGATCAGACTTCAGTATCATCTATCAAGCTCTAACGACACCGATCAATCTAATCAGCTTCGGACAAGCAGCAAAGTGATGAGACGCTCGAAGACATAGCGGCAATAGCAGAATTGAAACTTAAATGGGATTATTACACATAGTTGTTTTCTTTTCGTTGTACACAATATTGTATAGCTTCCATTTTTACGGCGACGTTCTCTTAGTAGAGCGTCAGCTTCCTTATACAAAAATGCCTGTTATAGGCCAACTTCGAAAATTAATATAAGTCATTTTTACAAAACCATTTATTTTTCTTTTTTTGTTTTGTTTTGAAAAAAATTCCCAATGATTTATTCTTGACATATGCATTTGAATATGATTTCTGTTCATAAATATTTGTATAGGAAACAGAAAGACAATTGCTCGTAACTTAAGAAACATGGGCAAAAACTAAAAAATGACAAACCTGACACTTACTCTGTCCAGCAGGTACCGGGGCAGAGACAACTTTGTAACAAAGTCATCAGTACATACGACCCCGTGACGTCTATACTCCCCACAAAGTAGAGGCAATTAAAGCTTTGACATCGGCTTCCCCAAAACAGGAGGTACTCTCCCCAGCCAGGTTCCTTCAGAAAACTGACATTTATATTCCCCAGACGAATTTCATAATCCCAAGCAGGTCATAAAGTTTTCTCTCGAACAAAGTTTATTTCTATGAATACAGAAGTTCAATCCCCGAAAGAGATTATCCCTTCAGCTATGGAAGTTCATCCTCCAACAAAGTTATTTCCCCTCAGAGTTATTCTCAAGCAGAGTCTCTCCCCCAGCAGAATATCCGTAAACAAGGAGAAAATCTCCAGCATAATCTCATTTATTTTGAGAACATCATCCCACAATGAATTTCATGCATCACATATAATTAACCCTGTTATATTTTAAGGAAAGACAATTATCATCAACAATCCCAATATTTATACATGTCACGTCTGCAGACAACTAATGGAAAATCAGTTCCCGAATCCAAACGGGTCAACCAACCTACGTGATCATCTCAAAGTAACCCTATTATCCAGGTTCCTTCCCATAATCCCTATTATCCAGGTTCCTTCCCATAAGCCCTACTATCCATGCTTTCATCTCGAAGTAACCCTACGACCCAGGTTCCTTCTCATAGCCCTACTATCCAGGCTTTCATGTCGAAGTAACCCTACTATCCAGGTTCCTTCCCATAAGCCCTACTATCCAGGCTTTCATCTTGAAGTAACCCTACGACCCAGGTTCCTTCTCATAGCCCTACTATCAAGGCTTTCATATCGAAGTAACCCTACTATCCAGGTTCCTTCCCATAAGCCCTACTATCCAGGCTTTCATTTCAAAGTAACCCTACTATCCAGGTTCCTTCCCATAAGCCATACTATCCAGGCTTTCATCTCAAAGTAACCCTACGACCCAGGTTCCTTCTCATAGCCCTACTATCCAGGATTTCATCTCGAAGTAACCCTACTATTCAGGTTCCTTCCCATAAGCCCTACTATCCAGGCTTTCATCTCGAAGTAACCCTACTATCCAGGTTCCATCCTATAAGCCCTACTATCCATGCTTTCATTTCAAAGTAACCCTACTATCCAGGTTCCTTCCCATAAGCCCTACTATCCAGGCTTTCATCTCTAAGTAACCATACGACCCAGGTTCCTTCTCATAGCCCTATTATCCAGGCTTTCATCTCGAAGTAACAATACTATCTAGGTTCCTTCCCATAAGCCCTACTATCCAGGATTTCATTTCGAAGTAACCCTACTATCCAGGTTCCTTCCCATAAGCCCTACTATCCAGGCTTTCATCTCGAAGTAACCCTACTATCCAGGCTTTCATCTCGAAGTAACCCTACTATCCAAGTTCCTTTGCATAAGCCCTACTATCCAGGCTTTCATTTCGAAGTAACCCTACTATCCAGGTTCCTTCCCATAAGCCCTACTATCCAGGCTTTCATCTCGAAGTAACCCTACAACCCAAGTTCCTTCTCATAACCCTACTATCCAGACTTTCATCTCAAAGTAACCTTACTATCCAGGTTCTTTACCATAAGCCCTACCATCCAGGATTTCATCTCGAAGTAACCCTACTATCCAGGTTCCTTCCCATAAGCTCTACTATCCAGGATTTCATTTAGAAGTAACCCTACTATCCAGGTTCCTTCCCATAAGCCCTACTATCCAGGCTTTCATCTCGAAGTAACCCTACGACCCAGGTTCCTTCTCATAGCCCTACTATCTAGGCTTTCATCTCGAAGTAACCCTACGACCCAAGTTCCTTCTCATAGCCCTACTATCCAGGCTTTCATTCTGAAGTAACCCTGTTATCCATGTTCCTTCCCATAAGCCCTATTATCCAGGCTTTCATTTCAAAGTAACCCTACTATCCAGGTTCCTTCCCATAATCCCTACTTTCCAGGCTTTCATATCGAAGTAACCCTACGACCCAGGCTCCTTCTCATAGCCCTACTATTCAGGCTTTCATCTCGAAGTAACCCTACTACCTAGGTTCCTTCCCATAAGCCCTACTATCCAAGCTTTCATCTCGAAGTAACCCTACAACCCAGATTCCTTCTCATAGCCCTACTATCCAGGCTTTAATTTTGAAGAAACCCTACTATCCAGGTTCCTTCCCATAAGCCCTACTATCCAGGATTTCATCTAGAAGTAACCCCACTATCCAGGTTCCTTCCCATAAGCCCTATTATCCAGGCTTTCATCCCGAAGTAACCCTACTATCCAGGTTCCTTCTCGTATCCCTACTATCCAGGCTTTCATTTTGAAGTAACCCTACTACCTAGGTTCCTTCTCTCTTATCTCCAAACAATAGTTTATAACACTATAAGACCCGGACCCGACCAGATACAGTCGATTTCACATTTCCCCAGTAAGTCGCTGCGCAGCCTGGACCCTGACCAGATAAGCAGTTTACTTCCACCTCTTCAATCAAGAGTTAATTCCCCAGTGAGTAGCGGGAAACCGAAGCTCCTAGCCTCTATTTCCCAAGACAAATCAACATTCCCCGATGAAGTCCTCCTCAACGGCAGATACAGGAATTCTCGCAAAGGAATCTCTTATGCAACTGATATCTTTTCTGGATGGCATCTTTAATCCCATCCCCGACGATTCTCCGTCGCCTTCCAAATGGCATCTGTAAGCCCATTCCTGATACTACCTATCCAAATCAAGCATCATTTCAGACAAGTGAAAGGCACTCTAGTGTTCAATCATCTTCCACATTCAGATCACGAATGGCAAACCAGCCAATCTACATCCTCAGGTTTAAGAATATTGAACAAGGGCAGCTGTTGTACCCCAAAATTTTCCCTCTCATTTTATTCAAAACATACTCCTAGAGGTCCTCAATTGCTCAAGGATGCCCAAAAATTAACCAGACAAATTCTCTCCTAAAGGCAATGAACCTCAAACCAGGGTTTCCATTCTCATCAATATGTTTGAGTTACAAAGGTCCTAAGTGGTTTCCATTTCCCTAATATGTTCTCAAGATCATCCATGCCAAGTTTCATGCCTTGCACTACAAGTTTGCTCAGTCAACTGTTCAGATGCCTGAAAATCAACCGTGCTAGTACAAAAGTCAACTGTGGCCCACATACAGTCAAACTTCAAGATTTTTGGTCAACATCAACATTTTGAAGTAACATCCATCATTTGATCAAGGGTTGATCCTGATTCCTCAAGGAATGCCCCAAATTCATCAAAACTCAAAAGTTGCTAAATTAGGATTTCTATAGGAAAAGTCAACCAAACTTTGACCAGACATAACCTTCTCATACTTTATCAAAAATTTCCCATCCAAGGCTCATTTTGAAGAGGATTCAATTCCCAACAACGCATCTTCATCCCTCAAGTTCAAGAAATGCACTCATGAAAAGATATAAATTCAGACATTATAGGTCCTTTTCAAAAGTCAACAAAAACACATTTTGGGTGAAAGCTTATTACATGAACATGTAAGATCCAATTGAGATGAAACAAAAAGGGTTGTTTAGGGGATATCCTAAGCTTTCCAAAAAGTCCAAGAACACCCTCTTAGGGTCAAAATCGAAGGAGATATGCATTGTCAAAGTTGGCCATTTTTGGAAATTTACACAAAGTCAACAATGCCAAAAATTACATTTTTTTCCAAATGGACCCAACTTTTCAAGATTGAATCTCATTCCTAACATGGTCCACCACCCATAAACCATTCCATGCCTTATTTATTTATTTATTTATTTATTTTATTTTGATTTTATTTATTTAAAATTCAAATTAAATCAAAATAAATAAAATTAATGGGATGAGATTTGTTTGCATTGAATTAGAGATCATGCTTGTTGTCCCAAAGCCAAAGAAAATCATGCAAAATCAAAAACAAGAGAAAATCTGCTAGTTTGGAAAGTTTGGAAGCAATTTTCAAGAGATATCAAATCTTGGATTTTTTTCTAAACTTAGCACCCTAATTTTATTCACATACTTATACACAAGTATTCTCAACCCTAAGGACAAGAATTCAGACGTGCAGCTTGCCTCAAGGAGTCAAACAAAGTTCCAAATTTTCAAAGAAAAGTGAAGATCGAATCTTTCTCTACAGTCCAATTCAAGGAGTTTTGGAACATCAGTGATCATCCACGAAGGTCCTTGAAGCTTTTCCAGTTGATATCCAAGCTTGCAGCCTTAGGAATCTCCAGATACAGATCACGGTTTGCACCCTTGTAACTTAAATTCGTTTTCTTGGTTTTACATGTTTTAAATTGAATTTGATTGCATAAACGTGTTTATAATCATGCTTGGAATATGTTTGAAGGCCTGGATTTGAGTTTTAGCGCAAGAACGGGCTTACACCATTGTTAGGGTTTGAAAGCTCAAAATTGGGGCTTCTTTTTCCAGGACAAATTGAGGGGGATTATGGGTATTACTAGACTCGGGAAAAAATTCCTGATTGATCCCTAGCATTAGTTTTGATTTATATTGCTTGTATCATATTCTTGAATAATGCAGGGTTTTAGCTACGAACAAAATCCATCACTACAGCCTATAGTGACGGAAAACTGTTGTAGGTAAAAGTTCCCCACCTAAAACGACGGATCCATGAAGAAGGTGATGGCGTGGTACTCACTGATTCGTCCATTCAAACCATTAAGGACCCACAGCGCGCGCGTTTTTAACATGTGTCCATAGATCTTTGTCTGCCTTACATTTATTTTGTGTTATTTTGCTAACAGTTGAAACACGTAGTTCAGTTGGCAAGGCAAGGCATGATAAGGCTTTAGTCCAAAAGGGGCTGGGTTCGATCCAGCCCTTTTGCAAAATTAATTTTAACTAATTCGTGTCTTACAGATCCAATGCTCCAGATCTCTGCGCGCTCCTCATGCACTTCCATCACCATACCATAAGATCTCATCATATCCAGATCTAACGTCCAGTAAAGGCAGTGCATGGTGAACCTCCTGAAGGCCAGGTACACTGAATCCCCATGTAGGCAAATGGGCTTATTATTCTGGGCTTTGCAAATTCAGCCATGCAACCCCAGTTTACTTCTCATAACAGGCCCATATTCATAATTTTTGCTTTTATTTTTTTGTTATTTCATTTTAGTTATTTATTTTATTTGTTTCAAAAATCGTGTTTTTATTAAATTATAAAATCAAGAAAACCACAAAATATTAGAATTAGGTTTTTTCCACTAAATTTAATTTTGTTAATTAAGTAGATTAATTTAATTTAGGGTAAGTTGGTTTATTTTTCATAATTAAAATTAATTAGACAAATTAGGTTTAATGCATAAATACTTTATTTTCTTAAATAAAAATACAAAAAAAATATTTCCTCTAATTAATTAGATTGATTAGGATATTTAATTCTCGTGTTCTTCCTCGTGCGCGTTTTATTTATTTATTTTTCCAATTATTGTAACTGCCAAGGGTTGTAATAGTTTTTTTAATTAGGTTTTATTACTGTTTTTACTTATTATTTCCCCCATATTTTGGCTATGTAACCCCCTCCCCAAAGCCTTGTAATATCTAAGTTTAAAATTCTCGCGCTTTATTTTCCACCACTATTAACAGTTAGATGATTGATAATAGGATTGTATGCAAAAGACAAATGAAATTAAAACAGTAGAAAACCCTAATTGTGCAAAGATAATCAACTGAAATCAAACACATGCACATGCTCACTCCTAGGGTATAGCCCCACTTCGGTTGCCTTCGGTAAACGGTCATGAAGTATAGGGAATTTTAGTGGTTGCCCTCTAGTACCAAAAGATAAAAAATGACCCATTCGAATGTTGCCTCGGAAAGATCTTTAGGACTCTAGGGTAATTACTAGCCATTGCTTTAGTGATGGTCTTTGTCCCTTTCGTCCCTTTCAATTGTCCCTTTAACTCCAACGATGGGGCTACCTACTCCTTAATAGTAGGGTAGCGCTATCTAAAGGAAACGAGAAAATGAACAGTCTTTTTCGGGTAGGTAGGAACTCTTAAGTACTTGCTCAAAACAACAAAAAAATTTTCACACAAACACTTTCAAAATAGTTTTTAAAAACAACTTCGTCACACTCTTAAGGACAGATACATGGGTTACCACGAAGTTAAACAAAAACTTTTCAAAACATACACAGGCAATTTAAAAATGAGAAAGTACCTAAGAGCTCGTAGAAAACTACGGATGGAAAGGGTGCTAACACCTTCCCTTTCTATAATTTATCCCCCGTACTCAAAAACATCTCGAAAAAGGTTTTTTCTGTTCTTTTCCCTTTTCCTTTGTTGGATGAAATAAAAGTCGGTGGCGACTCTTGCTTACCGCAACATTTGCGAATACAAAACGCAAACCAGTATTAACAGTCGGCTCTGCCACCGTATCACAAGGAGCATGCAAAAGCCGAAGTCGTTGTCTCAAAATTTGAGTGACGTCACCAGCCGTCAAAAGATGAAAGCAAACACAAGCGCAATTAGCAAACAAGTGTGGAATGCCTGGTACGGGTCTTTAAACAGCGACTTCGAGCGTATGCTCTTTATTTCCTACTTCTCATGATATCTAGAAAAACAAATGCGATAAAGTGCAGAAAAATATAAAAGTAGTAGCGACGACTACCAAAAGCAACCGGATCGTCGAAATTAGGCGAAAGCAATGGAGAAGCAGGGAGTACGCGTTGACCAGGCTTCACCAAGAAAAAGACAAAGTCAAAAATGATATCCAACTAAGATAAAAGAAAACGCGTGTTACGAATGCAGCACGTAATCAGAAACTCATGCACAAAGTATCACAAAATATCACATGCATCAGGACAACATATAATATGCTATGAATTTCTTAGGATGATGAGAAATAAGGCGTGTCGCATCAGAAGCGAGCATAAGCCATATGCTTCGATCACATAACAACTTGTTATGTTACATGATCGAAAGCACCAAAATGTACTTTGCACAATGAACAAACGCATCAAAGACAATGAGGACAACGGTGTAAAATATGAACAAAAAACTAAAAGAAAAAAGAAGTATTTATTATAAATTTTTATGTGAGGAAAAATCCTATCGAAAACTAAAGAATTAATTCCTAAAATCAACTAAGAAGATCTAACAAGTTTTTATTGATTTTTAAAATTTTATCATAGAAAAACTAAAAGGAAAAATTCTAAATCTAACAAATAAAATAGGAGTATCAGGGAGGTGCTAAGCTAATTCCATAGGTATGCTGCTAGCGTAAGAATAGGTGCTAAGCCCATCAAGCATGAGTCCAATAGAAGTTTTTTTCTCATAAGCATCATGTACATTAAAAAAATTAGAAGTAGCCTTAAGAAGGTTCAGTTTCAGTCCAGTAATAGAGAGGTTTTTGTTTGCAAGGCTTCCTAGTGTAAAAAATGCAAGACAAACGGGCCTAGCTAAGATGAAATCTGGTCCAAGGAACAACAAGTCCAATATATCGCCATTGTATTCAGATTTTTTATATTTTCAGCATTTCTCAAACAAAAAAGTAAATAAAGGGATAAATGTTGAATTTGGTGAAATGATACTGTTTTTCAGTGTTGATATGGTTTAGAAGTGAACGACCTTTCGTCTTCTTCGAGAAACGCGATTCATCCTTTCTTCATCTCCAAATGGCACATCGATCTCCTTGATCCGTCTTTAATTCACAATGGTTCTGTTCTCTTCGCCCTGTTTTCATGATCTCTATCGTGGTTGTCATCCTTTCTTCATCTCTGATCGATTTCCGTCATGGCTATTGTCATCTCTGTTTCACATCACTAAGGCCTAAATAAAGTTCCTTAGTAACAAATTTAAAATCGGGCTCGTTCGGAACAACAACAAACGACGTGTGCTCGGTGATCTTGAGCAAATGAGAGTACTCTTCCAAAGTCGGAGAGATCTGATAGTCCTGGAAGGTGAAACAGTGTAATTCATAATCATAAAACTGAAGCAGAGACCGAGCTTCATTATCAACCCGAACCCCTATCATAGTCAAAATGCCACTATGTCTTTCACGAAAATCCTCTACATTAGGATGGACTAAATGGTCTTTTAAACTCTTCAAAGAAGGCGGGCGGAACTGATGAGTAAAAATGTTTCTTCTGGTAGGAACATAACTGTTGCTAGACATTACTGACGGAAACTATGACTTTGTGAGATACCCAGGAATGGACATGCACATGCAAGATTAGTATATAGTTTCATTTTTCTGACATTTCTTTTAAAAAGTAAACATGCTATGATGCAAGTGCAAGTGACCATGGAATTACTATTTCCATGATACTGATTTCTACTGTATTGTCTCTGCATAGTCTGCTAGTACCGGGATCACAGGTTTGGGACACAATCGGAAGAACCCCATAAACATCAAATTCGAAACTCAGAAAATAAATCTAAGGACCACATAGTCACCGGTAGAACAAGTCACCAACAGAACATGTCACCAACAGACCAAGTCACCAACGGTACCTGTAAAAATTATCCCCTCCTGTTCATGGGTGAATACTAGGTCAGGGTAAGGCAAGGGTAACTCAAAAATTAAGCATCCACTTGAAAATAAAATCATCACAACACAGACGTGCATGATGAAAATACCTTCATTTAGACCTCATCCGAGCATGGTATATGACATGCCTGCACTAATCGGACCACGTCCTATAGCCTTCATATCCCCAATCTATTCCTAGGTTTCCTAGTGCACTTGTGCCTGGATACTGGGCCTTTTACCTCATTAGTAACACCCACCCAATCAAGAATCAGATCTAGTACAAGAGTAGTATATGGAAAGAAATAAAATGCAATGCATACATGTGCTCAGGTAATCATGTATGGATGAATAAATTGTCAACATAAAAATAAAAACCCAAAGAAAAGAAAACAAGATCTAGGAGCGACTATGGGATGGACCAGCAATTGGTCGACCCGTCCCCAGTGAAGTCACCAGCTGAAACAACCGGCTGAAAATCATCAAACAATGAAGTCGACATCAAACGTATTTTATCCCACATGAAGGGAAAGGTGAAGATAGGGAAAACCTGATAAGTGAGAAGCCGCGGTCTAACAACCAAGAGATTAGGTAAGGGAGTCTGTTACACGAGGGGAAGATATTAGTACCCCACACACCTATATTACTCTATGGTATCCACTCTTATTATGTATCTTATGGGTGTGTCTAATCTATGGATACTGCTTATAGTGAGGAAGAATGCATGCAAAAGAAATGTTGGGAAAAGAAGGAAGTATTTATGAATTTTGCTCGATTAGGCCCCAGAACCTGTTGCCTACGTATCCTTTTCGAGGAATTAGAGTGTCGTAGTTCAGCTCACATGTTTTTTTTGTTTGTGTTTTTTAACGGAACAATACTAAGCTTCACATTCTACCTCTGCTCGACCCTGGGTGAGTCATGCGTCTGTAGTAGAAAGGAACTAACATGCTCATACCTGACGAGGTATCTTCGAAAGAAAAATGCATGAAGGCGGATAATGTTTTGTACGTAACTTTTTGGCAAGTAGACATGGGTGCAACCCGGCCTTTGGGGATTTATGTGTCGTACCGCCTAAAGTAGAACTAACACATCCTTTTGAGAGTTTCGATGAAAGTACCGAAGGTGAAAAGAGTTTGTGTAGGTTGGTGTTTTTTCGCGGATAGTAGCTAGTTGACCTCAAGAGAAAGATATTAGCCACTTCTCCACTTATCCATGAAAGGAGTCTTTGAGACTTGAACCACACCAAGGCCTAGAGTGGAAGAATAATAAGATCGAGAAGAAACCCTCTTATCATCTCCCATACTCAACAAAGGTATAATTCTCGTCAGTAATTTTTAAGTGTTTTGAAGTTTGAAAGGAAAAAGAAGTTTTTGTTTTAATATGTAATGCAAAATTGAAGAAAATGACTAAGGGAAAGACTAATCCTAATGTTGTCATGCAAGGGGGGATCTAAAGTTGGGATTAAGGGAAATTCTACTTAATTGTTGTCATGCTTGGTTTAATGGCCTAAGGTCTAACAAATTCAATTTAATCAAGGGATTAAAATTGAACTAAAAATCCTAAGGAAATGTGGTATCTCATACAAGCAAGTACAAAAATCAAGTATTAAGATATTGCACACAATCCATACTAAAATTATACCCAAACAAATTGCAAACGAACCCAAGACATAAAATGAACAAAATTTGTGATTAGAATTAACGAAAAGAGTTAGAAAGGGGGAGAATAAATTCCTATTTAATTCCTAAAATCTAATATATTTTTTAATGTTGTAATTATATATTTTTATTGAAAAAATTTCGAAAAAGAAAAAAGTTAGAAAAGTAAAAGAAATTATGAAACTTCTAAAGTCAGAGGGGTTGTGGAGTTGCAATTAGAGATTTTTCTAAAGTAACAATGGCACCGGACCAAGTAGAGTGAGTCCATAGGGAGTTTTTTTGTGCAACTTGCTTTAGGCTTACAGAAAAAAAATGTGTTAGCATGCCTAATGGGGGTGTGTACGCAGTAAGAACAATGCCTGACCCATGCGTTAATCCAATTCCATTACTACACATCTTGTTGTACCCCAAAATTTTCCCTCTCATTTTACTCAACATATATTCATTAAGATACTCAACTTGCTCAAAGATGCCCAAGAGTTGACCAAACAAACTTTCTCCTAAAGCAATGAACTTCCAACTAGGGTTTCCATTTTCATCAAGATGGTTGGGTCCCAAGGGCCTCATATGATCTCCATAGTCCTAATATGTTCTCAAGACCATTCATGCCAAGTTTTATGCCTTGCACAAGACGTTTGCTCAGACAATTGCTCAAGTGTTGGAAAATCAACTATACTAGGTCAAAAGTCAATTATGGCCCACATACAGTCAAACTTCAAGATTTTTGGTCAACATCAACATTTTTAAGTGATATCCATCATTTGATCAAGGGTTGACCATGATTCCCCAAGGAATGCTCATAATTCATCAAAACTCAAAAATTGCTAAATTAGGGTTTCTTAGGAAAAGTCAACCAAACTTTGACCAAGCATAACTTTCTCATACTTTATCAGAAATTTCCCATCCAAGGCTCATTTTGAAGGGAATTCAATTCCTTACAACTCATCTTCAATCATCAAGTTCAAGAAATGCACTGATGGAAAGATATGAACTCAGACATTATAGGTTATTCCAAAAAGTCAACAAAAACACCTTTTGGGTCAAAGCTCCTTACATGAACATGGAAGCTCCAATTGAGATGAAACCAAAGAGGTTGCTTAGGGGACATCATAAGCTTTCTACAAAGTCCAAGAACGCCCTCTTAGGGTCAAAATTGAGAGAGATATGCTTTGTCAAAGTTTGCCATATTTGGAAATTTGCACAAAGTCAATAATGCCCAAAATTGCATTTTTTCCCACATGGGCCCATCTTTTCAAGATTGAATCTCAGTCCTAGCATAGACCATGACCTATGGGACCCTCCATGATTTATTTATTTGTTTATTTAATTTATTTTGATTTTTATTCAATTAAAAATCAAATAAAATCAAATAAATCATATAATTTGTTTTAGGAATGATTTTTGTATTGAATGGAGATCTCTATATTTGGAAAGATTGGATGCAAGAATTAAAATTCATTATTATTTGGATTCATTCCAATTTTATGGACCTAATTTGATTCTCACATATATACAAGATCATTCTAACCCTAGAGGAAGAGAATTTTCATGCGCAGCCTGCCTCTAAAGCAAGAAACAAAACTCAAAGTTTTTGTCCAAAAGTGCAAGACCTATCTTCTTCCACAGGCTAGTTCAAGACGTTCTGAAGGACAAATCTTGTTCCTGGGAGGTTGTTGTAGCCCATAATTTTCCCTCTCATTTTTCTCAATACATACTCCTAGAGATCCTCAATTTC
The DNA here is from genome assembly GCA_948472305.1 of Vicia faba. NCBI lineage: Eukaryota > Viridiplantae > Streptophyta > Magnoliopsida > Fabales > Fabaceae > Vicia > Vicia faba. The sequence continues at coordinate 348,812,639 of OX451740.1, read as the reverse complement.
CTCAAGTTTGCCCAAGAGTTGATCAGACAAACTCTCTCCTAAAGCAGTGTGTCTCAAATTAGGGTTTCCATTTTTATCAAGATAGGTGGACTTCAAAGGTCTCATATGCTCTCCATGGTCCTAATATGTTCTCAAGACCCTACATGTCAAGTTTCATGCCTTGCACAAGAAGTTTGCTCAGTCAACTGCTCAGATGCTTGAGAATCGACTGTATTAGGTCAGAAGTCAACTGTGACCCACATACAATCAAACTTCAAGATTTTTGGTCAACATTAACATTTTTAAGTGAATTATACATTTGATCAAGGGTCGATCATGATTGCCCAAGGAATTCTCCAAATTCATCAAAACCCAAAAGTTGCTAAATTAGGGTTTCTCAATAAAAGTCAACCAAACTTTGACCAAGCATAACTTCCACATGCTTCATCAGAAATTTTCCATCCCAAACTCATTTTGAAGAGGATGCAATTGCCTACAACTCATCTTCATCCCACAAGTTCAAAATATGCACTCATAAAAAGATATGAATTTCTATATTATGGGTCCTTTTGAAAAGTCAACAAAAACACCTTTTGGGTCAAATCTTCTTACATGAACATGGAAGACTCAATTGAGATGAGACCAAAAATGTTGCTTAGGGGACATCCTAAGCTTTCTAAAAAGTCCAAGAACACCTCTTTAGGGTTAAAATTGGAGGAGATATGCCTTGTCAAAGTTGACCTTTTTTACAAAATTGCCAAAAGTCAAATAGGCTCAAAATTACATTTTTTGCCAAATGGGCCTAACTTTTTATGCTTGCACCTCACTTATAATATGGTCCAGGACCCAAATATTCACCCACACATTATTTGCTTCATTTTTCAATTTATTTTGATTTTTTATTAATTAAAAATTGAATTAAATCAAATAATTGGTGAATAATAGCAAAGATATGATTTGATATGGTTTTTGGACAGGTTGGCAATCAAAATATGCTGAGATACCAAGACCAAAATGAATCAAGCATAATTGGTACAAGAAAGGGATGATTTGGCTCAAAATAACAAGTTTATATGTAGCATGGAAATCAAATCAAATCTCCCATAATTGCAAAGATTCAATCCAAGTTTATAACCCTAACTCGTTCTAAGATATATAGGGAACATGTACAAGGCATGAGACAAGGTTTTGCAGTCGTAGAAGAGAAAGAACAAACTCAAAAAGTGGACAAACAGTGTGACTTGGTTTTCACTCCACAGGGCCTTTCAGAGCAATTCAAAGCCAACAATCATATCTTGGAGCATCCCTGAAGCCAACTGGATCATTAGCAAGTCTTATCTCGCCCAGAAACGCACACAATCACTCCCACGGTTTGCTTATTTTTCCAAATTGATTATTGAATTTCCTGCATCATTAGCATATTTAAGTGATATATTTGTGATCATGGATACGTTGGCAACCTGACTGGATGATTTAATTGTGTTTTTGACGCATATACGTGCCTTTGCCATTATTAGGGCTTTCGTGTGCGTTTTAGGGGTTTGTCACACATGTTAAATTGGGCCAAAAGAAGAACACCATAATGTTCACGAGATCAAGACGAATTGATCCACATAATTAGAAGTAATTTATCATGTGTCTTATGCATTTTGGAAATGCACAGGGCTATAGCTACAAACACATGACTGTAGGTAAAAGGTATGCAGCTCATACAACGGAGAAAGGTAGAAGAAGATTAGGTGTCAGCCAATCAGTGGACCATTTGAAATCGCGCGTGTTTCCCACTAACCCACTTGTTTTCTATATTATATTTTTCTTCCATTATTTGTACAACTAACACATACAACCCAGCTGGCAGAGGCGTGTTGTTGGAAAGCATAAGGACCTGGGTTCGATCCCCGATCCCAGCGTTTCCCTTTATTTTATTTTATTTTCTCTCAACAGATCAAGTGCAGCTCTTATCCAGGTGTCTATCATACATAACCAACATCCAGCCACTTGATCAAGCATAGTATCAGATCCAACGCATAAGCAGTGAGGGACCATGATGCACCCTCAAGTCAATGCCACAGGAAATCAGGCGCGTTGACCGGGCTCAAGGGCTATTGGGCTTGGGGAATTTAGAATCATAACCCCCCCCCCCCCCCCCATTTGCTAACAACATATAGGCCCAGTTTGTTTTTTTCTTTCTATTTCTTTTTAATTTATTTAATTAATTTCTTTAATTGATTTAATTAATTAACACAAAAATTATTATTTTTTTATAAAACTAAAAAATCACAAAATACAGAATTAAATATTATTTATTCAAATTATTATTTTTGAAAATAAATTAGGTTAATTAGTTTATTTGATTATTTGTTTTAATTAAAATTAAATAGAAATTAGGTTTTAAGTTTTGTAATTAAATTGTTTCTTTTCTCAAATAAAAAACCACAAAAATACATAAAATCTCTCTTACAAAATATTTTATTGAATTATTTAATTTAGTTTAAATTAGGTTAATTTCAATTTCTTTTTATAATTAAAAAATGATTAGAATTAGGGTTTTTAATTCTACATAACCTAATTAAGTCTTTTCTCAACAAAAAATAACTTCAACTTTTTTTCAATTAGATTTTTAGGGTTTTCAATTTTTCTCGCATTTGAGTTGCTGCACACATTTTAATTCCTTTTATTACTTTTGTAACTGCTCCGAGTTTGTAATAGTTTTAACTAGGGTTTAAACTTCCGCATTTTTATTTTCCGTCAAGACAATTATGTAACTGTCAAAGCCTTGTAATATCTAGGTTTATTTTTCGCACTTTAAAATTCCTGCAAATATTTAACTGTTAAATGCATGGCTAATAGGATTGTATGGGAAGATTACTTGAAATTAAAACGATAGATCACCTAATGTGCAAAGATTAAATAACTGAAACAATTCATATGCACATATTCACTCCTAGGGTTTACCTCACTTCGGCTGCCTTCGGTAAAACAGTCATTAAGCATAGGGGATTTTAGTGGTTTCCCTCCAGTCTAAAAGATCAAAATATCCCATTCGAATGTTGCCTCGGAAATGTTACCTCGGAAATGTTGCCTCGGAAATGTTGCCTCAGAAAGATCTTAAGACTCTAGGGTTACTACTAAAGTTTTCTAACTGTTGCTTTGGTAACTGTACTTGTCCCTTTTGAACGTCCCTTACAAACTCCAACGAAGGTGCTACCTACTCCTTAATAGTAGGATAGCGTTGTCTAAAGGAAACGAGAACGAACAATATTTTTTTGAGTAGGTAGAATCTTAAGTACTTGCTCAACAAAACTTTTCACACAAACACCTTTCAAAACAAATTTTCAAAACAACTTCGTCACACCCTTGAGGACAGATACAAGGGTTACCACGAAGTAAAACATTTTCAAAAACAAGCACACACAAGCAATTTGAAAAATGAGCAAGTACCTAAGAGCCCATGGAAAACCATGGATAGAAAGTGTGCTAACACCTTCCCTTTCTATAATCTACCCCCCGTACTCAGAATATCTCGAAAAAAGGTTTTTTCTGTTCTTTTTCCTTTTCCATGATTGGATAAAATAAAAGTAGGTGGCGACTCTTGCTTACCGCGACATTTTGCAAACAAAAAACGCAAAAAACGTAAACCAGTAAAAACAGTCGGTTCTGCCATCGTATCATAGAACTGGAGACTCTGCTGGGGAATATAAAGTGGGGTTTAACTTAAGATCTAGGTCATGTTTCAAATTTCTTTCTTGCTTGCTTGCTTTATTCTTAAAGGGTCTTGCTTGGGTTACTATAGAACCTACACCCAGATCCGGGGGCACTTTTAGGTAAACAGCAATAGATCGTGGAGATTGTACGGTGTAGACAGATATGGTTTAAGTGTTGTTGTGTTGGTGTGGCACTTTGGTTGGTACCAGTATCCTTCATGGGGAAACAAGGAGAATACGGGGCCGCTGCGTGGTGTCGTGAAGCACTAACGGACCTTAGAACCTTAGTTGAACAAACTTGGCCATTAGAAAGTAGTGAAATAGCCGACCTCGGTGTAGAGATGAGGATTGGTTGATACTCGATGCTACACTCATTGAGATCAGACTTTTGGGATATTTCGGCCGCAAGAAAAGATTGCTTGAACTGAGACAATGCCCGATAAAGGATGGTCAGTGACATTAAAATCCCTTAGAACCTGGTTCATTTTTAAGACAGGTTTGAAACCAACTAAACTTCAAGAGGGTACTACCTTTAACCCCATGCAGGCCTTAAACCTAAGGACTTTGTATGATTTGATTGTGTGTGCTATACCTGTGTTTTCTCATGACATCATGCATCATAACATAGCATCCATTCTTATTGCACTAACCATTTCAAAGACCAAGGGAATTTATCTTTGTTCTGTTTTACAGATCATGACTCCCCTTCGTAGAAACACTATCCGAATCAGATTTGTGAAGATACCTTCCCAACTCAAAGAGCTATCATCAAGGGTTTCTGAAACTTCTGCGTTCACTAAGAGACATGGTCGACTTCTCAACCTGGTTACTTCAAACTTTGATGAGAAGATGATGAGTGTAGTCTTTCAGTTCTTTGATCCCAAGCACCACTACTTCATCTTTCCGGACTATCATTTGGTGCCTACATTGGAAGAATTCTCTCAGCTGTTGGATATGCCCATTCTTGAACAGTTACCCTTTACAGGACTAGAAGACGTTCCTAAGCCATAAGTCATTTCCTCAGCTTTGCATCTGAAACGGGCCGACATTGTATCCAATTGGGAAACAAGAAGCAGAGTCAAGGGTTTTCTAGCTAAGTTTCTGATAGACAAGGCCCAACTGTTTTGGGATGATATGGATTTTCAGGCTTTTGAGGAGGTTTTGGCTCTTCTAGTCTATGGCTTAGTCTTATTCCCTAATCCGGACTCATTCATAGATGTGAATGCTATCAAGATTTTCCTCTCTCGCAACCCTGTGCCTACTTTACTCAGAGATATTCTGTACACTCTCCATACTCGTACCATGAAGAGAAGAGGGGTTCTTATGTGTTGCATGCCCTTGCTGTCGAGGTGGTTTATTTCTCACCTCCCTAAGTCCATACTGAAGAATGAAGAAGGTTTGGGTTGTTCGCAAAGGATAATGTCACTCGCTCACATGGATATTCTCTGGTGTTCCCGAGCTATGGAAAACACTGCTATTATTGACCGCTGCGGGGAGTACCTTAATGTCCCATTACTTGGTATCATAGGGGGTATAACCTACAATCCTTGTTTAGCTCTACAACAATTTGGTTACGCTCGAAGGGATGGTCCCCATGAGTTACTTATCGAGGGCATTATATTCAACTATGAGGATGATGTTCAAGAGTATCGCCGGAGGTTCATACGAGCTTGGGGCATGGTAAACAGATCTGGAACCAAGGCTTTGGGGCCAAAAACTTCCATTCCTATGGAACCTTACCTCCAATGGGTACGAGCTCGTGCTCAGAAGCTTAGGATGCCCTATGTGGTCGTTTTACTAGTGATTATGGAACCAACTACTGAAGGGGGCATTCCTTACACGGTTCTTTATCCGTATATGCCCACTGATCTTGGGGAATTATAGAGGTCTTGGATTCAGTTGATGAAGGAGCGGGATACTTACAAGGATCAGTTACATGCTCAGGAGAGGAAGGTGTTAGAACTCACAAAGCAACTCCATGAAGAAAGAGGACTCAATGATTATCTCGGCACAAAGAGGAAGCATCCATGGGAATTTTGATTTCTTTTCTAGTTTTAGATTTGCTTTTAATTGTAACGCCTAAAGGCATTTTCAACCTTCAAATTCAGCTAATAAAATCTTTGTTTATTTTGGTTTACAAATTTAAATTTCCCGAATTCTTTGAAATCATGGCATACGCATCCCATCCATAACATTGCATGTACAGGTACCATTAAAGGTTTCTCATCTTCTTCGCTGTTTATTTCAGCACGAAATGTCTTCCGAGCAAACCATCAAGGACCCTCAGGCATAGAACGCCCGATTCCAACAAATGTTCATAAGTCTGGAAAAAGGGAAGGAGGATCTGAAAGCCCTTATCCTGAAAGAAAAGAAGAAAAGAAGAAAGTTATCAGTATTCTGAATATGGGCAGAAGGTTTAGAGAGTGGTTGAAGCGATAAGTCGATCTGGCCTCTTCATCCAAGGAAGGGGAGAATCAAGAAGAAGAGAAGGACCTCAGTCCTGCAGTTTCTGACAATGATACATACTACAACGATTAGCAATATCCTCCTGCTGAGGATAGATACAAGCAGTTGGAAGATCGTTTGAGTTCCATGGAAGTTCAGAGGATACCTAGACTGGATTTTGAAGAATTAGGATTGGTGTCGGGAGTGGTCATCCTGCAGAAGTTCAAAGCTCCAGTTTTTTCTATGTATGATGGGGTGTCTTGCCCAAAACTCCATATCCACTCTTATGTCAGAAAGATCCAGCCCCACACCGCTGATAAAAATCTGTGGGTTCATTTCTTTCAAGATAGTCTGTCAGTGACTCGGCTTGAATGATTCTACCAGTTGGAGGGAGCAAATGTCTGAAACTAGGAAGATCTGGCTGCTACTTTCTACAAGTAGTATCAATATAACGCCGACCTTGCTCCTACTCGTACTCAACTCTAGAGTATGTCCATGGATGCAAGTGAAGGCTTTAAAGATTACGCGCAAAAATGGAGAGACCTGGCTGGGAGAGTTCAACCTTCATTGTCGGATAGGGAGCTGGTTGATATGTTTCTGGAGACGCTATCTGGTCCATTTTTCAATCATTTTATTGGCAGCTCATCAACTGGTTTCACCGAGCTGATTCTAACTGGAGAAAGAGGGGAAGCTGGGATTCGAAGCGGCAAGATACATAAGGATGCCTCTTTGAGTTCATTAAAGAAGCCTTTTGCTGGTAAGAAGGAAGCCAGTGCCATCTATAGCCCGAGGAGCCAAAACAGGGCTGAACATCGTCAGACAGTAAGTGCCATGATAATACCTAGACCTGCAGTTGCTCCCCAATGCAACAATCAACAAAGGGTGGAAATACCACAACAGTAGTTTACCCGCATCAACATGAAATTGGCTGAAGTGCTACCTCATCTACTGAGATCCAACTTGGCAACCTTGAAAGAGGCCCCCAAGAATCCAAATACTACATCTCCCTGATATAATCCAAATGCCCGGTGTGCCTATCATTTTGAGAGTCTTGGCCATGATACAAATGACTGTTGGGCTCTGAGGAACAAAGTACAAGACTTGATTGAAGCTAAGGAAATAGAGTTTGATGCTCCGGAGAAGCCAAATGTCATAACTGCTCCCATGCCTAAGCACGGCCATGGAGTTAATGATGTTTACACTAATTTGTTCATTACCTCTGTTGATGAAGTTTCTACTGCTCTCATGACTGTCAAGAAAAATTTGTTGTTGGTCGGTTTATTTCCAGGTTGTGGTGAAGGTTGCCGCATGTGTTCGTTTCTACCTTCTTGTTGCCGCTTGCTGAAATTAGGTGTTCAACACTTGATAGATAGCAAAGAAATTTTGTTTGAGAAAACTTTGGTTCCTATTGTCCCATCTGAAGACGTTTCCATCATAACCATTTCCGCCAATCCTTCCAATGTCTCCTCAAGAAGACTTGTTAGGATTACATCTTCTCCAAGAATTGCTCCACTGATAATCACCGTTCCTGGTCCTGTCCCATATGTCTCGAAAAAAGCTATCCCATGGCATTATGGTGCCTATGTGTACTATCATGGCATCAAACAATATTTGAAAGATGAAGAAGATGATCTTGATATTGGTAACATTGTCAGAACTAGCAAAGTTACCCGAAGTGGAAGGGTCTTCTCTCCCGAGATTTCCCCTAAGACTGCCAACAAACCTATTGTCATTCCATCTGATGTTCCTGCTAGTACATCAACTACTGTTCCTGTTCTTACTCCGGTTATTAATCTTGTCGGTGAATTGTCTAATACCCGCGGCAAGGAAATTATAGGTGAGCCTGCCCGAACGGAGGCACCTAGGAAAATCGTTGTGGAAGCCTCTAAGCAAGAAATGGAGGAAATACTGGAAATCATTAAGAAAAGCGACTATAATGTGGTAGAGCAGTTGGGGCAGACCCCATCAAAAATATCCATGTTATCCCTGCTATTATGCTCCGAGGCCCATGCGAAGGCTTTGATTGCATTTCTCAAGACTGCGCATGTACCGCAGGAAACTTCAGCTGATTAGTTTAAAGATTGTATGGCTAGCCTGACTGCTGATAATGGGCTGGGTTTTTCAGATGCATACTTGACACCGAAGGGAAGGAAGCATAATGATGTTCTGCATGTCTCGATTGAATGCAGGGGCACCACTATGGCTCACGTACTCATAGATATTGGGTCTTCACTGAATGTTCTGCCGAAGAAGGCGTTGGACCGGTTGGACTGCGAGGGTTTGACTCGAAAGCCTAGTAACATTGTGGTAAGGGCTTTTGACGGATCGAAGAGAATGGTGCACGGGGAGGTGGACATCCCTGTCAAAGTGGGTTCTCAGACTTTTGGGTCCACCTTCTATGTGATGGATATCAGGCCGTCGTATTCTTGTTTGTTGGGTCGTCCTTGGATCCACGAGGCTGGGGCAGTTACTTCCACACTCCACCAAATGTTGAAGTATCCGGTGAAAGGAAAGATTGTCACAGTGCGGGGTGAAGAAGAATATATGGTGAGCCACCTCAATTCCTTCCGCTACATAGAAATGGACAGGGAATTCATAGAAACTCCTTGTCAGAACTTTGAAGAGGTCCCTCAGATCTTGGCATCAACTGAAACTACTACCAACAAATCTCCTTTGAAGATGGCTTCTCTCAAGGACGCCAAGGCTTTGGTTGAAGAAGGTGGGTATACCAATTGAGGTCGACTCCATGATTTCACTCACAAAACTGACAAATTTGGTTTGGGCTTTACTACAGGGGCTCAAAAGGTTGTTAGACGCGCTCGGGCTGGAAGACCTCCCCTACACATCAGCAATCGTGGGGTTAATGCCATTAAAGACAGCGAGGAAGACTCAGACATGGACAGCTGAATCTATCCAACTACCAACGGTGGACTGAGTAACTGGACGACTAGGGACTTTAGACCTGTTTCTTTTATTCCGCGGTAATTGACTTATTTGTTTTAAGATTTGTAATAAACAATTTGAAACTTTATGGCCTGGTGCCTTGCCCGAGGCACCTTGACTTTGCTTGTGAGGGCTATTATTTGTCATTTCATATACCATTAATAAAGCATTGGACGTTTCTTGCATACAAATTTTGCGCTCTCTGTTTTTCTCTTCCATTTTCACTTTATCAAAACAGCTATTCTCTTACACACACTCACGTATCATAATGCTGATCCATATCCACTCTGGATCCCATTGATAACAGCTCTGCTATTGCCAGTTATGACTTCAAAAATCTGATCAACCAAGCCGAGGACAAAGGTGAAGATAACTATGAGGTTCCTGGAGAACTTGCTAGACTACTACAGCAGGAAGAAAGGGCCATACAGCCTCATAAAGAACCGGTTGAGACAGTAAACCTGGGTACAAAGGAAGGCAGAAAAGAGGTTAAAATAGGTGCAAATCTGGAGGTTAGCGTCAAACAGAGGCTGATACAGATGTTGCGCAACTATGTTGAGATCTTCGCTTGGTCCTATGAAGACATGCCCGGTTTGGATACTGATATTGTGGTACATCGCCTGTCGACCAAAGAAGACTGTCTGCCGGTTAAACAGAAGGTTTGTCGTATGCGCCCTGAAATGTCGGAGAAGATCAAGGCAGAGGTCATGAAACAGTTCGACGCAGGATTCTTAGTTGTCACTTCGTATCCACGGTAGGTTACCAACATCGTCCCGGTACCTAAGAAGGACGGTAAGGTACAGATGTGTGTTGATTACAGAGATCTGAACCGGGCAAGCCCCAAGGATGACTTCCCACTTCCTCACATTGATGTTCTAGTCGACAACACCGTGCAACACAAATTCTTCTCCTTCATAGATGGTTTCTCTGGCTATAACCAGATCAAGATGGCTCCTAAAGACATGGAGAAGACAACCTTCGTTACACAGTGGGGCACCTTCTGCTACAAGGTGATGCCTTTTTGGTTTGAAGAATGTTGGGGAAAGTTATCAGCGCTCCATGGTCACTTTGTTCCACGATATGATTCACCACGAGATCAAAGTCTATGTTGATGACATGATAGCCAGGTCTCAGACTGAGGAAGAGCACCTTGATCATCTCCAAAAGTTGTTCGACAGGTTGAAGACATACAAGTTGAGGTTGAATCCGAACAAGTGCGCCTTCGGGGTAAGGTCTGGTAAGCTTCTGGGTTTCATTGTCAGTGACAAGGGTATTCAGGTAGACCCTACGAAGGTAAAGGCCATACAAGAGATGTCGGCTCCCCGCACAGAGAAAGAGGTTAGAGGTTTCTTGGGACGCCTGAAATATATCGCTAGGTTCATTTCACATCTGACTACTACTTGTGAGCTAATCTTCAAGCTTCTGAAGAAAGATCAAGTGGTAAAGTGGAATGACGAATGCCAGACCGCTTTCGAAAGAATCAAGGAATACCTTCAAGAACCACCAATTCTTATGCCTCCAGTTGAAGTAAGACCTTTGATATTGTATTTGACAGTGCTAGACAATTCAATGGGGTGCGTGTTGGGGCAGTATGACGAGTCTGGTCGAAAAGAGCACGGAATATACTACCTTAGAAAAAAGTTTACCGACTGTGAGACACGATACTCATTGCTCGAGAAAACTTGTTACGCTTTGGCATGGGCTGTTCGCCGACTAAGACAGTATATGCTGACTCACACTACCTTGTTGATATCAAAGATGGACCCGATCAAGTACATTTTCGAGAACCCCGCTCTCTCCGGAAGGATAGCAAGGTGGCAGATGATCTTAACTGAGTACGACATACAATATACAACCCAAAAAGCAATAAAGGGGAGTGTATTGGCTGATCATTTGGCTCATCAGGCTGTGGACGATTACCAGTCCATGAATTTCGAGTTCCCGGATGAGAATATTATGTTGGTGATGGACTATGAAGAACTTGTACCGGATGAAGGACCTGAGGAGGGATCCCGATGGTCTATGTATTTTGACGGAGCCTCAAACGCACTGGGTGACGGCATCGATGTTGTAATCATATCTCCCGAGGGCTGTCATACTCCGTTCACCGCCTGATTATGTTTCAACTGCACCAACAACATGGCGAAGTATGAGGCGTGCATCATGGGTCTTAGGGCTTCTATTGACCTAAGGATCAAGTTCTTGAGTGTGTTCGTGGATTCTGCTTTGGTGATAAGTCAGATCAAAGACGAGTGGGATACGAAGCACCCGAATCTCATTCCTTACAAAGAGTATGTACTGACATTGCTCCCACACTTTGAGGAGGTAACCTTTGAACATTTCCCACGAGAGGAGAACTAGTTAGTGGACGCGCTAGCTACCATGTCTTCTATGTTCAAGGTTAGGTGGGACAATGAAGCTCCCCAAATTACCATCGAGAGGTTGGATGAACCAGCACACTGTTGTGAAATCGATACCAAAGAAGTGGTAGACAAACCCTGGTTTCATGAAGTCAAAAGATATCTCGAGGCTCAAGAGTATCTCGAAGGGGCATCTGTCAATGATAAAAAGTTTCTGAGAAGGTTCGCTGCAAAGTTCTTCCTCAGTAATGGAATCCTCTATAAATGCAACCATGACTCCACACTATTATGGTGTGTAGACAAGAGTGAAGCAGAGAGGATCATGGCAGATCTACATGAAGGCACCTTCGGAACCCATTCCAGTGGACATACCATGGCTAAGAAGATCCTACGGGTAGGATATTATTGGTCCACCATGGAAGCCGATTATTATCAACACTCTTGAACTTGTCATAAGTGCCAAATCTATGCTGATAAGGTGCATGTACCTCCGGCCCCCTTAAACGTCTTGACAGCTCCGTGGCCCTTTGTAATGTGGGGCATCAACATGATCGGCGAGATCATGCCCACGAACTCCAATGGACATCGCTTCATCCTAGTAGCCATTGATTACTTCACGAAGTGGGTTAAGGCGGCCTCCTTTGCTACAGTAACCAAGAATGTCGTAGCGCGGTTTATCCGACATAATTTGATCTGTCGATATGGTGTACCAGAGAGAATTATTACCGACAGTGGTATGAATCTCAACAACACAATGATCACCGAGCTCTGTAAATAGTTCAAGATACAGCACCATAATTCTTCTCCCTACCGGCCGAAGATGAATGGCGTTGTTGAAGCAGCTAACAAAAACATCAAGAAGTTGTACAGAAGATGACGGTGACATACAAGGACTGGCATGAGATGTTACCATTCGCTCTTCATGGGTACCGTACCTCAGCACAGACGTCGACAGGGGTAACACCCTACTCTCTAGTATATGGCATGGAGGCAGTCCTACCCATTGAAGTCCAGATACCTTCTCTCAGGATTATGAAAGATGCGGGTTTGAACGAAGACGACTGGATCCAAACCCGACTTGATCCGTTAAATCTAATCGATGAAAAGAGACTTACTGCTATCTGCCATTGTCAGACGTATCAAAAGTGAATGATCAAGGCTTTTAACAAGAAAGTCAGACGCCAAGAATATCAGGTCGAGGATCTAGTGATCAAACGCATCATACTGCCGCAAGGTGATCCCAGGGGAAAATGGACCCCAACATACGAAGGGCCATTTATGGTCAAGATCATTTTCTCGGGAGGAGCTATGATTCTAACCACCGTGGAAGGTGACGACCTTCCTCACCCTGTCAATACAGACATAGTGAAAAGATACTACGCATAATCAAAGACCCGCTAGGTTGACTGGCCTAGGAAAAAATAAGGGCTTCCCGGCGAGCCAAAAGGGTTCGGGCAAAAGTAAGGAATGAAAATAAAAAAAATTTGTACACCCGGCAAGTCGAAAACCTGAAAGGGAGGCTTGGGCAAAAAAGGGTATCCTAATAGATTGAAAACCCGAAAGGGCGGTCCAGGAAAAAGTTAGGGATATGAAGTGTATCGCTATGTCTCATTGGATCATCTTGCAACCAGACATCGGCATCAACTATCAAGCTCGTATGGCGCCAACCAATCTGATCAACCTTCGACCAAGTAGCAAAGTGATGAGACGCTTGAAGATATAAAGGCAATAGTAGAGTTGGAACCCAACGGGGTCGTTTCACATAGCTGTTTTTTTTCTTCTTTACACAAATTGTATAATTTCTATCTTTCAGCGGCGTTCTCTTACTAGAGCGTCAGCCTCTTTGTACCAAAACACCTATAACATGCCAATTTCAAAAAATCAATACAAGTCATTTTCACAAGAAACTTCAATCTGTTTTTTCTTTTTCTGTTTTGTTTTGCAAGAACGTCCAATGATTTATTTTTGATATATGCATTTGAAAATAATTGTCGCTCATAAATATTTACATAAGAAACAAAAGACGATTGCTCGTAAGTCCAGAAACAGGGAAAAAACAAGAAGTGCCAAACCCTACAGTTACTCTGCCCAGCAGGTATCAAGATAGAGTCAGCTTTGGAACACGATTATTGGTACATACACAACCCATAGAGTAAAAGTATCCAAAGTCATTGATTCCAGCTTCCCTGAAACAGGACATAACTACCCCCAGCCGAGGTTCATAATCGCGGGTGAGTCAATAAATTTCATCCCCCAAGCGGAGTTTATTTCTATAGATACAGAAGCTCAATCTCCAACAGAGCTCATCATCTCCAGCAATGGAATTTCATCCCCAACTGAGTTTATTCCTCCAGATCAGCAGGTCTACCAACAGAGTATCTCTTCCCCTAAGTTGGTCCCCGCAGAGTTATTCTCCAGCATCTCGTCCCGAAAGAATATTTATAAATCTCCAGCAACCGTCAGGATTCATCTTCCCAGATGCGAGCATACCCCGATAGAATTTCATGAACATACATCATGACATACGCATACATATCATACTCAGCATAATCTCATTTATTGTTGAGAACATCATCTCACCTTGCATGTCACGCATCGCATATAACTAACCCTGATATCTTTTGTAGGAAAAGACGATTAGCTTTAACAAATCCAGCAGTTATACATATCACATCTACAAACGACTAACGGAAACTCAGTTCTCGAAACTAAACGGGTCAACTAATCTACACCATCGCTTTGAAGTAACCTTACTATCCAGGTTTCTTCCCACAAGCTCTACTATCCAGGCTTTCATATCAGAGTAACCCTACGACCCAGGTTCCTTCTCACAGCCCTAATATCCAGGCTTTCATATCGAAGTAACCTTACGACCTATGTTCCTTCTCACAGCCCTACTATCCAGGATTTCATATCGAAGTAACCCTACTATCCAGGTTCCTACTCACAGCCCTACTATCCAGGCTTTCATATCGAAGTAACCTTACGACCCAGGTTCCTTCTCATAGCCCTACTATCCAGGCTTTCATATCGAAGTAACCCTACTACCCAGGTTCCTTCTCACATCCCTATTATCCAGGCTTTCATATCGAAGTAACCCTACTATCCAGGTTCCTTCTCATAGCCCTACTATCCAGGCTTTCATATCAAAGTAACCATACGACCCAGGTTCCTTCTCACAGCCCTACTATCCAGGCTTTCATATCGAAGTAACCCTACTATCCAGGTTTCTTCTCACAGTCATACTATCCAGGCTTTCATATCGAAGTAAACCTACTATCCAGGTTCCTTCTCACAGCCCTACTATCCAGGCTTTCATATCGAAGTAACCCTAAGACCCAGGTTCCTTCTTACAGCCCTACTATCCAGGCTTTCATATCGAAGTAACCCTACTATCCAGGTTCCTTCTCACAGCCCTACTATCCAGGCTTTCATATCGAAGTAACCCTACTATCCAGGTTCCTTCTCAAAACCCTACTATCCAGGATTTCATATCGAAGTAACCCTACTATCCAGGTTCCTTCTCACAGCCCTACTATCCAGGCTTTCATATCAAAGTAACCCTACTATCCAGGTTCCTTCTCACATCCCTACTATCCAGGATTTCATATCGAAGTAAGCCTACTATCCAGGTTCCTTCTCACAGCCCTATTATCCAGGCTTTAATATCAAAGTAACCTTACGACCCAGGTTCCTTCTCACAGCCCTACTATCCAGGATTTCATATCGAAGTAACCCTACTATCCTGGTTCCTTCTCACAGCCCTACTATCCAGGCTTTCCTATCGAAGTAACCCTACTATCCAGGTTCCTTCTCACAGCCCTACTATCCAAGCTCTCATATCGAAGTAACCCTACTATTCAGGTTCCTTCTCACAACCCTACTATCCAGGTTCCTTCTCACAGCCCTACTATCCAGGCTTTCATTCCAAAGAAACCCTACTATCCAGGTTCCTTCTCGTAACCTTACTATCCAGGTTCCTTCTCTCTTATCTCCAGACAGTAGTCCACAACACTGTAAGACCAGGACCCGATCAAACACAATTTGTTTTGCAGTTCCCTAGTAAGTCGTGGTACAACCTGTACACCGACCAGATATGCAGTTCACTTCCGCCTCCTCAAGCCAGAGTTATTTCCCCAGTAGAGTAACTGATAACTGAAGCTCCTAAAAATCTATTTCTCCCAAGACAGATACCAACAATCCTCAGCAGATTCCTCCTCAACGACAGGAGCAGGGACTCTCAGCAAAGGAATATCTCAGGGAATCAACATTCTCTATATGGCATGTTTAAGCCCATCTTCGACGATTCTCTGTCATATCTTCCAGATGGCATCTTTAAGCCCATCTCCGACGACCTTCCGTCATATCCTCTAAATGGCATCTGTAAGCCCATTCCCGATACTACCTACACAGTCTGGCACCATTTCATGCGAGTGCAAATTTCTGGACACTCTAGTGTTCAATCATCTTCCACCTTCAGATTACGAAAGGCAGACAACCAATCTACATCCTCAGGTTTAAGAAGATTGAACAGGGGTAGCTGTTGTACCCCAAAACTTTCCCTCTCATTTTTCTCAATACATACTTCTAGAGATCCTCAGTTTGCTCAAGTTTTCCCAAGAGTTGATCAGACAAACTCTCTCCCAAGGCAATGTGTCTCAAATTAGGGTTTCCATTTTTATCAAGATAGGTGGACTCCAAAGGTCTCATATGCTCTCCATTCTCCTAATATGTTCTCAAGACCCTACATGTCAAGTTTCATGCCTTGCACAAGAAGTTTGCTCAGTCAACTGCTCAGATGCTTGAGAATCGACTATATTAGGTCAAAAGTCAACAGTGACCCACATACAATCAAACTTCAAGATTTTTTGTCAACATTAACATTTTGAAGTGACTTTAATCATTTGATCAAGGGTTGATCATGATTCCCAAAGGAATACTCCAAATTCATCAAAACCCAAAAGTTGCTAAATTAGGGTTTCTTAGTAAAAGTCAACCAAACTTTGACCAAGCATAACTTGCACATGCTTCATCAAATAATTTCCATACAAAGCTCATTTTGAAGAGGATGCAATTCCCTACAACTCATCTTCATCCCACAAGTTCAAAATATGCACTCATAAAAAGATATGACTTTCTACATTATGGGTCCTTTTGAAAAGTCAACAAAAACACCTTTTGGGTCAAAGCTTCTTACATGAACATGGAAGACTCAATTGAGATGAGACCAAAAAGGTTGCTTAGGGGACATCCCAAGATTTCTAAGAAGTCAAAGAACACCTCTCTAGGGTTAAAATTGAGGAGATATGCCTTGTCAAAGTTGACCTTTTTTGCAAAATTGCCAAAAGTCAAATAGGCTCAAAATTAAATTTTTTGCCAAATAGGCCTAACGTTTTATGCTTGCACCTCACTTATAATATGGTCCACGACCCAAATATTCACCCACACATTATTTGCTTCATTTTTCAATTTATTTTGATTTTTTATTAATTAAAAATTGAATTAAATCAAATAATTGGTGAATAATAGCAAAAATATGATTTGATTTGGTTTTTGGACAGGTCGGCAATCAAAATATGCTGAGATATCAAGACCAAAACGAATCAAGCATAATTGGTACAAGAAAGGGATGATTTGGCTCAAAATAGAAAGTTTACATGTAGCATGGAAATCAAATCAAATCTCTCATAATTGCAAAGATTCAATCCAAGTTTATAACCCTAGTTCGTTCTAAGATATATAGGGAACATGTACAAGGCATGAGACAAGGTTTTGCAGTCCTAGAAGAGAAAGAACAAACTCAAAAAGTGGACAAAAAGTGTGACTCGTTTTTCACTCCACAGGGCCTTTTAGAGTAATTCAAAGCCATCAATCATATCCTGGAGCATCCCTGAAGCCAACTGGATCATTTGCAAGTCTTATCTCGCCCAGAAACGCATGCAATCACTCCCATGGTTTACTTATTTTTTCCAAATCGATTATAAAATTTCCTGAATCATTAGCATATTTAAGTGTTATATTTGTGATCATGGATACGTTTGCAACCTGACTGGATGATTTAATTGTGTTTTTGACGCATATACGTGCCTTTGCCATTATTAGGGTTTTCGTGTGCGTTTTAGGGGTTTGTCACACAGGTTAAATTGGGCCAAAAGAAGAACACCATGATGTTCACGAGATCAAGGCGAATTGATCCACATAATTAGAAGTAATTTATCATGTGTCTTGTGTATTTTGGAAATGCACAGGGCTATAGCTACAAACACGTGACTGTAGGTAAAAGGTATGCAGCTTAGACGACGGAGAAAGGTTGAAGAAGATTAGGTGTCAGCCAATCAGTGGACCATTTGAAATCTCGCACGTGTTTCCCACTAACCCACTTGTTTTCTATATTATATTTTTCTTCCATTATTTGTACAACTAACACATACAGCCCAGTTGGCAAAGGCGTGTTGTTGGCAAGCATAAGGACCTGGGTTCGATCCCAGGTCCCAACGTTTCCCTTTATTTTATTTTCTCTCAACAGATCAAGTGCAACTCTTATCCAGGTGTCTACCATACATGACCAACATCCAGCCACTTGATCATGCATAGTATCAGATCCAACGCATAAGCAGTGAGGGACCATGATGCACCCTCAAGTCAATGCCACAGGAAATCAGGTGTGTTGACCGGGCTCAAGGGCTATTGGGCTTGGGGAATTCAGAATCATAACCACCCCCCCCCCCCATTTGTTAACAACATACATGCCCAGTTTGTTTTTTTCTTTCTATTTCTTTTTAATTTCTTTAATTAATTTCTTTAATTGTTTTAATTAATTAACACAAAAATTATTATTTTTGTATAAAACTAAAAAATCACAAAATACAGAATTAAATATTATTTATTCAAATTAATATATTTGAAAATAAATTAGGTTAATTAGTTTATTTGATTATTTGTTTTAATTAAAATTAAATAGAAATTAGGTTTTAAATTTTTTAATTAAATTGTTTCTTTTCTCAAATAAAAAACCACAAAAATACATAACTTCTCTCTTACAAAATATTTTATTGAATTATTTAATTTAGTTTAAATTAGGTTAATTTCAATTTCTTTTTATAATTAAAAAATGATTAGAATTAGGGTTTTTAATTGTACATAACCTAATTAAGTTTTTCTCAAAAAAAAAACTTAAAATTTTTTTCAATTAGATTTTTAGGGTTTTCAATTTTTCTCGCATTTGAGTTGCCGCGCGCATTTTAATTCCTTTTATTACTTTTGTAACTGCTCCAAGTTTGTAATAGTTTTAACTAGGGTTTAAACTTCTGCATTTTTATTTTCCGTCAAGACAATTATGTAACTGTCAAAGCCTTGTAATAGCTAGGATTATTTTTCGCACTTTAAAATTCCTGCAAATATTTAACTGTTAGATGCATGGCTAATAGGATTGTATGGGAAGATTACTTGAAATTAAAACGGTAGATCACCTAATGTGCAAAGATTAAATAACTGAAACAATTCATATGCACATATCCACTCCTAGGGTTTACCTCACTTCGGTTGCCTTCGGTAAAATAGTCATTAAGCATAGGGGATTTTAGTGGTTGCCCTCCAGTCTAAAAGATCAAAATGTCCCATTCGAATGTTGCCTCGGAAATGTTTCCTCAAAAAGATCTTAAGACTTTAGGGTTACTACTAAAGTTTTCTAATTGTTGCTTTGGTGATTGTACTTGTCCCTTTCGAACGTCCCTTACAAACTCCAATGACGGAGCTACCTACTCCTTAATAGTAGGATAGTGGTGTCTAAAGGAAACGAGAACGAACAATCTTTTTTCGAGTAAGTAGAATCTTAAGTACTTGCTCAACAAAACTTTTCACACAAACACCTTTCAAAACAAATTTTCAAAACAACTTCGTCACACCTTTGAGGACTGATACAAGGGTTATCACGAAGTAAAACATTTTCAAAAACAAGCACACACAAGCAATTTTAAAAATGAGCAAGTACCTAAGAGCCCATGGAAAACTATGGATAGAAAGGGTGGTAACACCTTCCCTTTCTATAATTTTGATCTCAAAAAAAGGTTTTTTCTGTTCTTTTTCCTTTTCCATGATTGGATAAAATAAAAGTCGATGGCGACTCTTGCTTACCGCGATATTTTGCGAACAAAAAATGCAAAAAACACAAACCAATAAAAACAGTCGTTTCTGCCACCGTATCACAGCGATCATTGGGGCGATACCAAGCATCATCAAGGCCTGAAGCATCAAGAAACGAGCGCTAGCCATAACTCGGTTTGTTCATATTTTTGAAATTGGTTTTTAAAATTCACGCATGATAAATGAGTTATAAGTATATGTTTATGTTTATATCATCCTTTAGAATGTTTTTGCATACTTAATTGCATGTTTTGGTGTCTGTTGGATGAAACGCCATTGTTAGGGTTTACAAGGCCGTTTTATGGCTTTCAAATGCAGGAATAATTGGATCTCAAGATAGATACTATCATGATCAGAGGATCAAACCCAATCGATCCATGATCTTGAATCTAATTTATGTTGCCTGGACAAGATATTTGAGGATTGCAGGTTTGTAGTTATGGCCAATGTTCGTGGGTAAAAGCTTTGGACCTAAGACGACAGTCCCCTGGAGAAGACGAATGTGTGTCACAGCCTGAGGGGCAGTTTGAACTTTGTGCGCGTTTTGGTTATAATTACTGACCATTATTCAATATATTGTTTATTGTGTGTTTATGTTAACAAATAGGAAGCTGGCTCAGTTGGTGAAGCGAATGGTCTTGAGGCATTCATGTGTAGGAGGTCAGGGGTTCGATCTCTGCCTCCTACATTTTATTTTCCATAATATTTGCTTGCAGATCATGTGCCTTGGACTCCAGCATGTCTACCATACACCTTCCAAATCTAGCCAGTGGATCATCCTCAGATCCGGATCTAAGTCCAGTGGGGAGAAGTCCATGATGCACCCTTAAACATGGCCAGCACTGGATCCAAACGCATGATGGGCTTGCAAGGGAATTTGGGCTTGAAAATTCCAGTTAATACCCCCTAATATGTTTCTCACAATCAGGCCCAAATCTTTTCCTTTCTTTTTTCATTTCATTTCTTTTATTATTTGTTTTAATTGTATTTTTTTATAAGAAATCATTTTTATTATTAAATCATAAAATCAGGAAACTACAAAAATATTAGGTTTAGTCTTTTTTTCATAAAATATTTATTTGCACTTTATTAATTAATTTAATTAGATTAACTTAAACATTTTTGTAATTAAAATTTAATAGAAATTAGGTTAATTTAATTACTTTGCTTTTCTTCCATAATTAAAGTTAAATAGAATTAGGTTTGTTTTTATAATTGAAATTAATTTTAAAAAAATGAATTATTTTTAATTGTTCCAACATTGATTATTTTGCTAAATAAAATTAATTAGTAAATTAGGTTTTGCAATTTGTAATTATTTTTCTCTCAATAAAAAAATATACAAAATTATTTTTAATTAATTAGATTTCTTAGGTTCTAATTTGTTCCCATTTTAACTTTAGCGCGCGTCTTTACTTTCGCTATTTTTATTGACTATTGTAACTGTTCTGAGTATGTAATAGTTAATTAGGTTTATTGTTTCAGATTTATCATTTTTCCCCAATTTTTGATTATGTAATCCCCTCCCCAAAGCCTTGTAATAGTTAGGGTTTTTATTTCTCGCTTTTAATTTCCGCAACTATTAAATTGTTAGATGTATGGACATTAGGATTGCATGTGAAAGATAAATCAAATTAAAATGGTAGACAACCCTAATTGTGCAAAGATAATTAACTGAAAAAGGCACACTTACACATGCTCACTCCTAGGGTTTGTCCCCACTTGGTTGCCTCGGAAATAATGGTCGTGTCCCTCTAATGTAGGGATACCTTAGCAATGACATGCGATTCAAAATCGTCATAAAGATTATAGTCCCTACTTGTCCCTTGAGTTTCCTACGAATTGATCTTATGACGATAGTCCCTTCGAAACGCTAAGGTATCTTTACTTGTTGCCTTTAGAGACCATTTCGTCCCTTCGAACGTCCCTTTAAAATTCCAACGACTGAGCTACCTACTCCTTAATAGTAGGATAATGCTGTCTAAAGGAAACAAAAATGAACATATTTTTTTCCGAGTAGGTAGAAAACTCGTAAGTACTTGCTCAAAACAAAGACTTTTCACACAAACACTTTTCAAAAAATAGTTTTCAAAACAACTTCGTCACACTCTTGAGGACCGATACAAGGGTTATCACGAAGTAAACAAAACTTTTCAAAACAAGCACACACAAGCAATTTAAAAATGAGAAAGTACTTAAGAGCCCGTGGAAAACCACAGATAGAAAGGGTGATAACACCTTCCCTTTCTATAATCTACCCCCCATACTCAGAATATCTCAAAAAAAGGTGTTTTTTGTTCTTTTTTCTTTCCTTTGTTGGATGAAATAAAAGTCAGTGGCGACTCTTCCTTACCGCAACAATTGCAGACAAAAAACACAAACCAGTATAACAGTCGGTTCTGCCACCGTATCACAAAACTGGAGACTCTGTTGGGGAATTAATAAGTGGGGTATACCTTAGGATCTAGGTCATTTCTAAAAAAAATTGTTTTCATGTTTGCTTTGCTTGCTTTATCTTTAAGGGCTTTTGCTTAGGTATTGTTAAAGATCCTACACCCGGATCTGGGGCACTTTTTAGGTAAACAACAATAGATCGTGGAGACTGTACAGCATAGACCAATATGGTTTAAGCGATGGTTGTGTTGGTGTGATACTTTGGTTAGTACCGGTATCCTTCGTGTGAAAACAAGGAGAATACGGGGCCACCGCGTGGTGTCGTGAAGCACTAACGGACCTTAGAACCTTAGTTGAACAAACTTAGCCATTAGAAAGTAGTGAGATAGCCGGCCTTGGTATAAAGCTGAGGATTGGTTAATACTCGATGCTACACTCATTGAGGTCAGACTTTCGAGATGTTTCGGGCGCAATAAAAGATTGCCTGAGCTGAAACAACGCCCGATAAAGGATGATCAGTGATATTGAGAATCTTTAGAACCCAGTTACTTTTCTAAGACAGGTTTGAAACCAACTAAACTTCAAGAGGGTACTTACCTTTAACCTCATGCAAGCCTTTGAACCTAAGGTCTATTATGTGTTTTGCTTGTGTGTGATTTATTCTGTTTGAACATAACATCATGCATCATAACATAGCATCCATTCTTATTACACTAATAATTTCAAGGATCAAGGGAATTTATCTTTGTTCTGTTTTGCATATCATGGCTTCCGCTCGTAGAAACACTATTTGAATCAGCTTTGTGAGAATACCTCCCCAGCTTAAGGAGCTAGTATCAAGGGTTCCTGAAACTTCCGCGTTCATTAAAAGACATGGTCGAATTCTCAACCTGGTTACTTCAAACTTTGATGAAAAGATGATGGGTTTACTCTTTCAGTTCTTTGATCCCAAGCACCACTACTTCACCTTCTCAAACTATCAGTTGGTTCCTACCATGGAAGATTTCTCTCAGTTACTAAATATACCCATTCTTGAACAGTTACCTTTCACGGGTTTAGAAGAGGTTCCTAACCCAGAAGTCATTGCCTGAACCTTGCATATGAAACGAGCCGACGTGGTATCTAATTGGGAAACAAGAAGCGGAGTCAAGGGTTTTCTAGCCAAGTTCTTAGTAGATAAAGCCTAGCTGTTTTGGGATGATTTGGACTTTTAGGCTTTTGAGGAGATCTTGGCCCTCCTAATCTATGGGTTAGTACTGTTCCCTAATCCAGACTTGCTCATAGATGTGAATGCTATCAAGATCTTCCTCTCTCGCAACCCCGTGCCTACCTTGCTCGAAGATATCTTGCATGCTCTCTATACTCTTACAATGAAGAGAAGAGGGGTTCTTATGTGCTTCATGCCATTACTGTCGAGGTGGTTTATTTCTCACCTCCCTAAGTCCGTATTGAAGAATGAACAAGGTTTGGGTTGGTCACAAAGGATAATGTCACTCGCTCACACGGATATTCTCTGGTATTCCCGAGCTATGGGAGATACTGCTATTATTGACCGTTGCGGGGAGTACCCTAATGTCTCATTACTTGGCATTAGAGGAGGCATAACTTTCAATCCTTGTTTGGCTCTGCAAAAATTTGGTTACGCTCGAAGGGATGGTCCTCATGAGTTACTTATCGAGGGCATTGTATTTAACTATGAGGATGATGTTCAAGGGTATCGCCAGAGGTTCATACGAGCTTGGAGCATGGTAAACAGATTTGACGCCAAGGCTTTGGGGCCGAAGGCTTCCATTCCTATGGAACCTTATCTCCAATGGGTACGAGCTCGCGCCCAGAAGCTTATGATGCCCTACATGGCCGTTTTACCAGTGATTATGGAACCCACTACTGAAGGGGGTATTCCTTACACGGTTCTTAATCCTGATATGCCCACTGATCTTGAAGAACTACAGAGGTCTTGGATTCAATTGAAGAAAGAGCGGGATACTTATAGGGATCAGTTCTATGCCCAGGAGAGGAAGGTTTTAGAGCTCATAAAGCAGCTTCATGAGGAAAGAAGCCTTAATGTCTATCTCGGCACGAAGAGGAAGCATCCATGGGAAATTTGATTTTTTCTAGTTTTTTAGAATTTTTTTTAATTGTAACGCCTAAAAGGCAATTGAACTTTGGATTCTACTAATAAAATCTTTGTTTCATTTTGGTTCAGAAATTTAAATTTCTCAAAGTCCTTGAAATCATTGCATACGCATCCCATCCATAAACACTGTATATACAGGTACCATTACAGGCTTCTTATCATCTTCTTCACTGTTTATTTCAGCAGAAATGTCTTCTGAACAAAGCATCAAAGATCGTCAGGCACAAAATGCCCAGTTTCAATAGATGTTCATAACTCTGGCGAAAGGGCAGGAGGATCTGAAATCCCTCATCCTGAAGGAGAAGAAGAAAAATAAGAAGGTCTTTGGTATTCTGAATATGGGCAGAAGGCTCAGGGGGGCATTAAAGCAACCAGTCGATCTAACTTCCTCATCCAAGGAAGGGGAGAATCAAGAAAGGGAGACAAGGGAAAAGGACCCCAGTCCTGAGGTTTCTGACAATGATACGGACTATAATAATGAGCAGTATCCTCCCACTAAGGATAGATACAAGCAGTTGGAAGATCGTTTGAGTGCTACGGAAGTCCAGAGGATACCTTGGTTAGATTTCGAAGAACTCGGATTGGTGTCGGGAGTGGTCATCCTGTAGAAATTTAAGGCTCCAATTTTTGCAAAGTATGATAGGGTGTCTTGCCCTAAGCTCTATCTCCGTTCCTATGTAAGAAAGATCCAGCCCCACACCACTGATAGAAACTTGTGGGTTCACTTCTTTCAAGATAGTCTGTCAGGGACTCAGCTTAAATGGTTCTACCAACTGGAGAGAACCAATGTCCGAAACTGGGAGGACTTGGCCGCTGCTTTTTTTAAGAAGTATCAATACAATGCCGACCTTGCCCTCACTCGTACTCAACTCCAGAGTATGTCCATGGGTGTAGGTGAAGGCTTTAAGGACTATGCAAAGAAGTGGGGAGACTTGGCTAGAAGAGTCCAACCCCCTTTATCTGACAGGGAGTTGGTTGACATGTTTCTTGGGACGATGTATGGTCCTTTCTTTAAACATTTGATTGGTAGCTCATCAGCTGGTTTCACCGAGTTGATATTAACAGGAGAAACGGTAGGAGCAGGGATTCGGAGCGGTAAGATACAGAAAGACACCTCTTCGAGTTCGGTAAAGAATCCTTTCACTGGTAAGAAGGAAGCCAGTGCCATCTATAGCTCGAGAGGCCAGAGCAGAGCTGAACACTGTCTGGCGGTAAGTGCTGTAATGATACCTAGGCCTGCGACTGCTCCACAACGCCATAATCAACAAAGGGTAAAAAGACCACAAAGGCAGTTTACCCAGATTAACATGACATTGACATAGGTTCTACCCCATATACTAAGATCCAACTTGGCAACCTTGAAAGAGGCTCCCAAGAATCCAAATACTACATTTCCTCGGTATAATCTAAATGCTCGGTGTGCCTACCATTCTGAGAGTCCTGGACATGATACAAATGATTGCTGGGCTCTGAGAAATAAGGTATAAGACCTGATTGTAGCCAAAGAGATTGAGTTCGATGCTCTGGAGAAACCCAATGTCATAACTGCTCCCATGCCTAAGCATAATCGTGGAGTTAATGTTGTTGATACTGATCTATTTTTGACCTCAGTTGATGAAGTTTCCACTCCTATTATGACTATTAATAAGAATTTGTTGTTGGCCGGTTTATTTCCGGGTTATGGTGAAGGTTGCCACGTGTGTTCATCTCTGCCTTCTGGTTACCATTTGCTGAAAATAGGTGTCTAACGCATGATGGACAACAGAGAAATTTTGTTCGAGAAAACTTTAATTCCAATTGTTTCATGTGAAGATATTGCAATTATAACCATTTTCACAAATCCTTCCAAGGTCTCCTCGAGAAGACCTGTTAGGATTTCATCTTCTCCAAGAGTCGCCCCGTAAATAATCACCCTTCCTGGTCCTGTCCCATACGCCTCGGACAAAGTTGTCCCTTGGCATTATGGCGCTGATGTCTACTATCATGGAGTTAAACAAGACCTGAAGAATGAAGAGGCTGATCCCGATGTCAGTAACATTGTCAGGACCAGTAAGATCACCAGAAGTGGAAGGGTCTTCTCTCCCGAGATTTCCCCAAAGACTGTCAATAAGCATGTTGTTATTTTGCCCGCTATTCCTGTTGGTGCTTCAACTACTACTCCTGTTCTTACTCCAATTGTTACCCCTCTCGTCGAGTCATCTGGTACCTGAGGAAAAGAAGCTATAGGTGAGCCTGCCCGGACGGAGGCACCTAGAAAAATTTTCGTAGAAGCCTCTAAGCAAGAAATAGAGGAAATATTAAAAATAATTAAAAAGAGTGACTACAATATGGTCAAGCAGCTGGGGCAGACCCCCTCAAAGATATCCATGTTGTCCCTGCTATTGTGTTCTGAGGCCCATGTGAAGGCTTTGATCACATTCCTCAAGAATGCGCACGTGCCGCAGGAGACCTCGGCTCATTAATTCAAAGACTGTGTGGTTATCCTGTCTGTTGACAATGGGCTGGGTTTTTCAGATGCCGATTTAACACCGAAAGGGAGGAAGCATAATGATGCTCTGCATGTCTCAATCGAATGCAGGGGAACCATTATGGCTCATGTGCTGGTAAATACTGGGTCTTCACTGAATGTACTGCCGAAGAAGGCTCTCGACCGACTAGATCGTGAGGGCTTGACCTTAAAGCCTAGTAACATTGTGGTAAGGGCTTTTGACGGGTCAAAGAGAATGGTGCATGGGGAGGTGGACATCCCTGTCAAGGTAGGTTCTCAGACCTTTGAGTCCACCTTCTATGTAATGGACATCCGGCCGTCATACTCTTGTTTGTTGGGTCGTCCTTGGATCCATGAAGCTGGGGCAGTTACTTCTACACTGCACCAAATGCTAAAGTATCCAGTGAAGGGGAAGATTGTCACTGTACGTGGCGAAGAGGAGTATATGGTGAGCCACCTCAACTCTTTCAGGTACATAGAGATGGACAGGTAATTCATAGAGACTCCTTGCCAAAACTTTGAAGAGGTTCCCCAGATCTTGGCATCGACTGAGACTACTACCGGCACCAAACCTCCTCTAAAGATGACTTCTCTCAAAGACGCCAGAGCAGTGGTTGAAGAAGGAGGGTATACCAACTGGGGACAACTCCCTGATTTTACTCACAAAACTGATAAGTTTTGTTTGGGCTTTACTTCAGGAGCTCAAAGGGCTGTTCAACGCGCTCGAGCTGGAGGACCTCCCCTACGCATCATAAATCGGGGAATTAATGCCATTACAGCTGGATCTACCCAACTACCAATGATGGACCGAGCAACTGGACGGCTAGGGATTTTATACCAGTTTCTTTTATTCTGCAGTAATTATCTTACTTGTTTTTTGAATTTTTAATAAACAATTTAAACTCTACAGCCTTGTGTCTTGCCCGAGGCCCATTGGTTTTATTTGTGAGGGTTATTATGTGTCATTTCATATGTCATCAATAAAATATTGGATGTTCCTTGCATACAAATTTTGTGCTCTCTGTTTTTCTTTACTGTTTTCACTTTATCAAAACAGCTACTCTCTTACACACGCTCAAGTATCATACTGTAGATCCATATCCACTATGGATCCCATTGATAACAATTTTGCTACTGTCGGTTATGACTTTGAAAATCCGATCAAACAAGCCGAGGACGAAGGTGAGGACGATTGTGAGGTTCCTGGAGAACTTGCTAGACTGTTACGGAAGGAGGAGAGGGCTACACAGCCACATGAAGAGCCATTTGAGACGATAAACTTGGGCACGGAGGAGGTCAGAAGAGAAGTCAAGATAGGCACAAATCTGGAATCTAAGATCAAACAGCAGTTGATAAAGATGTTGCGCGACTATGTTGAGATCTTCGCCTGGTCATATGAAGACATGCCTGGTTTAGACACTGATATTGTGGTACATCGTCTGCCAACCAAGGAAGACTGTCCTCCGGTTAAACATAAGGTCCTCTGTATGCTCCCTGAAATATAAGAGAAGATCAAGGCAGAGGTCATGAAACAGTTCGACGTAGGGTTCTTAGTTGTCACCTCCTATCCACAGTGGGTGGCTAATGTTGTTCTGGTGCCAAAGAAAGACAGTAAGGTACGAATGTGTGTGGACTACAGAGATCTGAACAGGGAAAGCCCCAAGGATGAGTTCCCGCTTACCCACATTGATGTTCTAGTTGACAACACCGCTCAGCACAAAATCTTCTCCTTCATGGATGGTTTCTCTGGCTACAACCAGATCAAGATGGCTCCTGAAGACATGTAGAAGACAACCTTCGTCACACAGTGGGGCACCTTCTGTTATAAGGTGATGCCTTTTGGGTTGAAGAATGCTGGGTGTGATGTGGTGGGAGAACTGACTTGAGGTTTTGTGTTTGTGTTCTCAAATGTTGCAGTTAGCAAGAGTCGCCATCGACTTTTCTTTTACCCAAAAGGAAAGGTGAAAAAAGCACAGGAAAGACCTTTGAGATTATTTCTTGAGTTCGGGGGGTAGATTATGAAAACGGAAGGTATTAGCACCCTTTTCATCCATGGTTTTCCTTGGGCTCTTAGTTACTTGCTAGATCACTTGCTTTTGTTTGAAAAATGTGTTTTGTGTGAGTTTTGAAAGTATTTTGAAAAGGAGCCATCGTTTAGGCAAAATTTTGTAATGATTCTCGTTCGTAAGAATGTATACAAAGGTGTTGAGCTTTTGAAAATATTTCGTGTTTGGAAAGTGTTTTGAAAGTGTTTGTTTGTGAAAATAGAAAGGATGTTTGTTTTGAAATTGAGCAAGCAACTAGGAGCAATCTACCTACTTAAAAGGTCTTAGGTGTTCTTTTCCTCCTCCTTTAGATGTTGTTATCTTACCATTGATTTGGTAAGAAGCCTTATCGTTGGATGTGAAGGGACGGGCGCGGGTCATTGTATAACCATGATAGCAATATTGTGAGATGACTTAGCATTTTTATTTAGGGACTAAGATCATTTCCGAAAGGAAACTTTGATAGCGTCATCGAGGGTCTATGATGTTGTATTTTTTATTTGTTTATGCTAAGACATTCCACATGCATAACATGGCCATTTTGGTAAGGCAACAAGTGGAATAACCCTAGGGGTGCTAGTGTGCAAGTGTATTTGATTGCATGCATAATTTTGTCTTGAATTAGGGTTTTCTAACATTGGTTTTATGATAACGAGAAATCGTATCGTATAACCGCTACGTTTTTAGTCAGTTTTCATACTGCATTAATCCATTTAACTCCCGATTGTTCCGAGTTTTTATGTCTTTTCACAGGTACAACATGTCTCAAGTCAATTTAGTGGAAAAAGATCATATGAATAAAGTTAACATGAAAACCAGAAGAAAATGAACAATTCTGCAAAGTTCTGCAGTTTTTGATGCTGTGACGGTCGTCACACATCACTTACGAACGTAACGCGCTGCTAAGCGTCTTACGCCTGTCACCTTGGTGTTACGACTGTAACACGCTTATTACATGAAGAATGCCTGTAACACACTTGTGGCGACCGTTACATGCTTAATCCAACTTTATGAAGAACGTGAGGGGAAGACGTGGAGACGTGGGCAACGAAAAGAAAGGAGTCTTCAGATACTCCTACAATCTCTCAACCTCACCAATACCCAGTCTTCCTAGTTTTTCTCCACAACTGAAGTGAAAAGCCCACGTTCTTGTTTTTTTTAACTGTTAATTTCTCCTCTATAAATACGAGAGATTTCGATGAAGAACAAACATAGTTTTATTTTCACAAATTTCTTGTGGAAGCTCTGCCGAATTTACGAACCATTTCCCAGTTTGCATTTTTCCTGTTGTTCTTGTTTTTATTTCCCTTTTACCATTTAATAGCCATTTCCAACATTAGGAAATTGCTATCTTAGTTAGAATTTGTTTTTAGCCTCAGACTTCGTTTCGAGTTTTGATTCTGAAGGTTCCAATCTTGCCAACTTGTGGAAGAGGGAGCTTGAGGAATAGTATTATTATTCAGGTTTTAATCGAATTTAATTTAATTTTAAGTACAATTTGTTTACGTTCAATTACTGTTATTTATTTATCATGAATGTTTCACAGCTTTCCAATTATATTTCCTGTCTGTCTGTTTCAAGTACCATGGCTAGCTAAATTTCTAGAGTCGGGATGTGATAATAGTAACTGAATGGATTAAATTGTTCCTAAGCTAAAATCCAAATTAACTTAATTTATGGTTGTGACTTTTTATAACTAAAATCAATCTTTTTGTTATGAGAGTAAGAAAAGTAGAATAGGTTAGGTTCAAGACCATGAGAGTGTGAGGTTTGAACCGGGTAGCTAAAATTAGGCATTTGATTTAAATATAGCGAGAGCGCTTTAAAACGAATTAGACTTTATTAAGTTTTCAAAGAGTATTTTCTAAACACTTATGGGCTAGCGAGAGTAGGCATAGGGCTTTAGGGGTATAATCCGAGGCAAGACCACGAGAGTGTGAGTTGAGGGTTTTTAAACTGATAATTTCTACATAACCATTTAAGTTAAACATCTTTATATGCTTAGGTTCGATTAAATCCGCTTAGGTTCACTATATTACATACCGACCGCTTTATTATTATTATTTCTTTAGTTCGATTTAATTTTCCTCTACTTTAACTTCTAAAAACCAAACGTGACAACATTCGCCTTAGCTAAACTAGCAAACCTTTATAGCACTAGAGTGATTACAAAGTCCCTGTGGGTTCGACATCTTTTTATTACTACCATGACAGGCTGTGCACTTGCAGTTAAGATACCGGTAGACACATTAGGTCGATCGCAACATCAAGTTTTTGGCGCCGTTGCCAGGGAACTTTGATTTAGTCACTAGTGCACTCATAAAGTAGCACTGTATAGACTAAGGCAACTATTTATTTTTCCCTCTGTTGTATGCCAAATACTTGCTCCCGAAGCGAACCTTTGCATTTACAAATCAACGATATCGAGCGCTATCTCAGAGTAAGACACTGAATTCAAGAATACCATGATCTCAATAATCTTCCTCCGACTAAGCTTCCTGATATCTCAATCCCTGAGTTAATTGAAGAATCGAAGATGGCTGACGCACCAACTCCACCTCGTCCTCTTAAGGATTACGCAGTTCCTTCTCAAGCGGAACCTCACAACAACATTATTGCTCCTGCTATCGCTCGAAACGATTTTGAGCTGAAACCTTCACTTCTATCCGCCGTTCAGCAGAACCAATTTTCTGGATCTCCTACTGACGACCCAAACCTGCATCTGTCAGCGTTTGTGCAGTATGCAGACACTGTAAAAGCGAATGGTGTAAACCCCGAGGCGATATGATTGCGCCTATTTCCTTTTTCTTTAAGAGACAGAGCTCGAGCATGGATCCAATCTCTTCCTTCAAACTCAATCACCACATGGGATGAGTTGAAGAAGGTTTTTTTGGCTAGATATTTCCCACCAAGCAAAACTGCTATGCTCAGAGCCAACATCAATGGTTTCAGACAAAAAGATAACGAATCACTTTTCGAAGCGTGGGAACGCTATAAGGACATGATTAGACTCTATCCTCATCATGGTTTAGAAGAATGGCTGATCATTCATACGTTCTATAACGGTCTCTTGTACAACACAAGATTGACTATACACGCTGCTGCTGGTGGCGCATTGATGGATAAACTGTATACCGAAGCAAATCAACTTATCGAAAGCATGGCTCAGAACCATTATAAATGGGGAAGCGAAAGAGCTAATATGGAAAAAACTCAAACAAAAGGTTGCATGGTTGAAGTGAATAGTCTGGATCAAGTCAACGCTAAAGTGGAAGCCCTTACCCAAAAGCTATAAAATCTTACCACCGCTCTCGCAGCTACCGTAGCTGCAGTAGTTCAAACTTGCGATCTATGTGGTCTTCAATCACATCCTGCTCCAGAATGCCCACTTCTAATAGGAGTTCCAGCTGAACAAGCGAATTACGTATAGGGAAACCCTTATATTAATACCTATAACCCTGATTGGAAGAATCATCTGAATTTTTCGCATAAAAGCAACAATGCATTGTATGCACCTGGACAAGCTCCTGCCACGCCACCTGGCTATCCAAAAGCTATCCCAAATCACCCTAATAATGGACCTAATACATCCAATGTCCCTAGGAAATCTAATCTTGAAACCATGATAGAACACTTCATTGCTTCTCAATCTCAGACTAATAAAGATGTTCTAAATCAGAATTTACATACTAATGAGCATATTAAACAATTATCTAGTAAAGTTGACGCTTTAGCTACCCATAATAAGATGCTTGTGATACGGTGGGAGAACTGACTAGTGTTTTGCGTTCGTATTCGCACTTGTGCGGTTGAGCAAGAGTCGCCACCGACTTTTTATTTTATCCTAAAGGAAAGGTTAAAAAAGCACAGCAAAAAACCTTTTGAGATGTTTCGTGGGTTCGGGGGGTAGATTATGAAAAGGGAAGGTATTAGCACCCTTTTCATCCATGGTTATCCATGGGCTCTTAGTTACTTGGTTTTTAGATCACTTGCCTTTTTTTCGATTGCTTGAAAATGGTGTATGTGTGGGTGCTTTTTGAAAATGTTTTGGAAAAAGATGCCTTGTCTTAGGCAACTAATGTATTTGACTCGTGTTTGAGTGTTTTACAAAAGTGTGAATCTTTTCGAAAAGATGTTTTCAAATGTTTTTGAGAGTTTGTTTGAAAGTGTTGTGGATTGTGGTTTTTGAAAAGAAGGCAAGTGTTTTTGCAAGTTTGATCTCAAGTAACTAAGAGTTTTGTCTACCCTATTGTACTCAAAGGTTTTTGTTATGTTTTAACCCCTTTTAACAATTTTGTTCCACCATTG
Source organism: Vicia faba (assembly GCA_948472305.1). Taxonomy (NCBI): domain Eukaryota; kingdom Viridiplantae; phylum Streptophyta; class Magnoliopsida; order Fabales; family Fabaceae; genus Vicia; species Vicia faba. The sequence goes on along the minus strand of OX451740.1, from coordinate 348,779,694 downwards.
AAATTGATGGACAATTCTTGCGTTTAGGAAGTTTATTCGGGACGGGCGCGGGTCATCGTATGAACCATGAATGCAATGATGCCAAGTGTCTTTGGCAATTTGCTTTGAAGGGACTATGATCATTCCGTTTTAGGCAACATTCGAAAGCGTCATCGAGGGACTTATGATCATTTGATTTTGTTTTGCCAAAGATACTCGACGTGCAAGCATGGCCCATTTTGGAAGGCAACATGTGGGATTACCCTAGGGGGTGCAAGTGTGATTGTGTGTTGATTACATGTATTTGTCTTGTATTAGGTTATCTAGCGTTTGATTTTATGTACATACAAACCCCAGGTCTAACCATGGTATAATTGGAAAACTGTAAATTGCGGAATGTAAAATCTACGCTATTACAAAATAGTGTCCGGGAGTGGGGGTATAAATGTACAAAGGGGATGAGACTTATAGTATCCAATAAGTTACAGCCAAATCGAATGTGCGATCAAAATGTAAACATCGAATATACAAATATAAGATAAAAATGTGTATAGGGCAATGTGAATGTATTTGTGTAAGTGTACAAGTGTATATGTATATGAATTGTGTAATTATGTACAAGCGCGATAATGTGAAATTGAAGCGTATTAGGGTTTTTGACCTAGAGAAAAGTTTTTAAATGAATCTTTGATTTATATGTTTAATTATGTATAAAAGAAAAAGAAAGTGTTTTGATTTAAATGTTCAAGTTTTAATTAAAAAGTATTTTAGTCAAATGTTTGTGAATTTTAATATTAGAAAAATGTATATATTGTTATGTACAAATATGTATGTTAATTAAAAAGTGTTCAATTGTAATTATATGATAAAATGTATAATATGTACAAATATATTTTTATTAAAAGAAAAGAAAGATATTTTCAATTTTACCATATGAAAAAATGTTAAGTTAGAAAAAAAAATATGGTTTAGTAAGAAAAGAAAAAGATTAGTGTTAATAAAAATATTTGTAAAAAGAAAAAGGGTTAAGTTAGTTAATAATAAAAAGAAAACAATTTGTTTTATAAAGAGTTTGCTTTGTATAAGTGGGAATTGGACTTTTCAGTTTAGTTTGAATTGGAAGTTTGCAGTTTGAACTTTTAGAAATTATGCATTTGACATTCATGAATAAAAAATGGAATTCTTCCCTCTTTGTGAACTGGGAGAAATCCCGCGATTTGCAGAGAGGGTCAACTGATCCCAGTCAGTGGCCCCTAATGATGAGCAACTTTAACTGTCTTTAATTAACTGCCTTCTGACTTTTCTCTTTTCTTTTTGCAGATAAAAAATGGAGCACCGGAGCGGAGTGAAGAGTGAAGAATATTAGAAATAGGATAGTTTTTATTTTATGTAATATTTTAAATTAATGTACATTATTGTTCATAATTTAAATTATAAACAACAATTTGTACAAATAATTCAAATATCAATAAAATCTAAATTATCCAATTAATTCTAATTTTCTTTATTGTTTATTTATTTATTCAAAATTCTTAGAATTAAAACAATTGAAAAATAAATTTCAATCATTCAATTTTTAGAATAATAAATAACTTAAATAATAACAATATTGATCAATTAAACCTGGTTCTTCCGATATCCAAAGCAAAGCAGCAGTCAACCAAAATAAACTGATCAAGCGCATTCCTTCTTCACTGATTTGCCATAAACACCGTGAATCCAATACTGCATACTGTATCTGACTGGCCCAATCAAAACGTACTGAATTCAAACCACTGTCTCTTTTACTGATTAAACCAAGATAACGCGAATTTTAATCCGAATCTTGGAATAAACCGCAAAGTGCTGTGGAATTTAAATTCTTCTGAGAATATGCCCATAAAACCCTAACTCCTGATTAAATGCCAAATAACGCTCGCCTGATCAAAACTGAGCCAAAATCAACCAAAACCCTAAGCCAACTGTATGAAACAATCCAGAGCTCTGAAAATCAGTAAAAACCCTAATTTTGCTTGACTGTCAAGAAAAGTCTGTTTGTCTGATTCTTGAGCCAGTTTGAAAAGTCATGAAATGTTTGAAGCTGATATTTCTTGGGGAAAAACGCGAGGGCAAATTTTGGGGTACAACAGTTGCCCCTGTTCAATCTTCTTTGACCTGAAGAGTTAGATTGGCAAGTTTGCCTTTCGCGACTTGAAGGTAAAAGGAGATTGGACACTAAAGTGCCCATAAAATTTGCACTCGGTGATCTGATGGTAGATGTGAATGGGCTTAAAGATGCCTTTTGGTGATGGGCTTAAAGATGCCACCTGGTGCGAGAGAATTTTGTCGGGGGATGGGCTTAAAGATGCCACCTGGTGCGAGAGAATTTTGTCGGGGGATGGGCTTAGAGATGCCATCTGAGAATGGGCTTAAAGATGCCATTCGGCGACTGCTGGTAGGAGGATGGGCTTATAGATGCCATCTGGACATGTTGAACCGTATGTCAATGGTGAGTGGACAAGTATCAAAAGGGTCTCCATGTTTTGGGACATCTCTGAATTAGGGGCCTGAACAAGCAACAGATAGGCGTCCATGTTTGGAGAATCTGTAAACTATTTCAGGAGTTGAGATTGAATAAGCAATAGAGCAACATCCTTTGTTGGGAAGCGTCCGTAAACTATTTTCAAAAATTGAGAAGAGTCTGAATCAGTTGGTAGATTGACATCCGTTGTAGGGAAGAATCCGTAAACTGTTTTCAGAAGTTGCGAAGAGTCTGAATAAGTCGGTAGATTGACATCCGTTGCTGGGAAGAATCCGTAAACTTGTTTCAGAAGTCTTGAAGTTGAAGAGGAACCGGTGTAGGGTTTCTGCTGATGCGTCTGGATGAATCTGGAATAAGTATCAGAATATCGCCGTGTCCGGGTTACATCTGAACTATTTCTGGATGAATCTCGGGAGATGATCTGTGTCTGTCGACTGATCTTTCCTGAAAAGGCAAAGGGTTAGTTGTATGCAATGTTATGATGCATGATGCAATACGTGTGACATTAATGTTTATGATGAATGCGCATGTAAGCTGATGAGCTAATCTTGCCGAGGATACATGAATCCGAGATGGCTGAAGATAAAAGCATCTTGACTGCTGCCGGGGAAGATAAATCCTTGGCTGTCGCTGGGGAAGAGAATTCCTGATGACCTCTACTGGGGAGCTCCAAACTAGTAGACTCATGCTGGGGAGGTCAGATTGAGAATCTTCAGCTTGATGGGAAGTAACTCTGGAGACTTCACTGGGGAACTCAAGATTTGTCCTTCCAAAACTCCGTGGGGAGAAGGTTCAATGGTCTGGCTCCGCTGGGGGTACCGAAGCTTAAACTCTGAGGGGAATTGAATTCCGGAGGATTCTCTGGCTGGGGATTTGCAAAGACAAGTTGTTGCTGGGGAATTTTGATGAACTCCGCTGGGGATAGGAAGAATCTTCTGATTGCTGTAGGTGTTGGTCTGGGATGAGTTACTGAATGTCGCCATCTCTGGGTCACATCTGAACTATTTCTAGAAGCAGCTCTGAATAAGTTATAGAATGTCGCCATGTCTGGGTCACATCTTGAACTATATCTGGAATGAAATTCTGAATGAGTTATAGAATGTCGCCAAATCTTGGGTCACATCTTGAACTATATCTGGAAAGTCTGAATGAGTTATAGAATGTCGCCATGTCTGGGTCACATCTTGAACTATATCTTGAATGAAATTCTGAATGAGTTGCAGAATGTCGCCAAATCTTGGGTCACATCTGAACTATATCTGGAAAGTCTGAATGAGTTATAGAATGTCGCCATGTCTGGGTCACATCTTGAACTATATCTTGAATGAAATTCTGAATGAGTTGCAGAATGTCGCCAAATCTTGGGTCACATCTGAACTATATCTGGAAAGTTTGAATGAGTTATAGAATGTCGCCAAATCTTGGGTCACATCTTGAACTATATCTGGAAAGTCTGAATGAGTTATAGAATGTCGCCAAATCTTGGGTCACATCTTGAACTATATCTGGAAAGTCTGAATGAGTTGCAGAATTTCGCCAAATCTTGGGTCACATCTGAACTATATCTGGAAAGTCTGAATGAGTTATAGAATGTCGCCATGTCTGGGTCACATCTTGAACTATATCTTGCTTTTAAAGTGATAAGGAAATTGTTGAACACTTTTGACATTCGAATGCCCCAAGTGGTGATGAAGAAGTCTTGAATCAGATTACTCTGCGAATTGAGAGATTTCTTGAAATCTTGACTGAACTGCCCCAGGTTAACTGAACTTCGAAAGATCTGTTGAAACCTTGACTGGGCTGCCCCATGTAATGCCCCTTGTTGATAGGAGATTTGTAATGGAAGTGTCATCCTTTTGAAGTGATTTTGACTTACTGAGAAAGTTTTCGTTCCTCCGAACATTCGCTGTATGAATTTCTTCGCTGTCAAACAAATAGGGTCAAATGCAGACAGTGATATTCGAATAATGCAAAGTTTATGTTTGTCTCGAAGTTTTGAAAAATGCGTTTTTAGCAGAAAACTTTTCATAAGACAAGTTAACACAAGATTTAGAGCAAAGCCCTACAGGAGTCAGGATACCTTTTGTAACAGTATGCTTTCGAACTAACCCATGCTTCAATTAGGACTTTTGAAGGGTTGTAACGTGGCTTGGTTCACGGTTTAAGAAACAAAGGATAAAGGCTCAAAGTATATTTGTACCCACCCGCTCTTCGCGATGTTCTTCAACCTAAGCTCAGTTAATTGTGCGTCGCACTCTGTTTTTGAGTTTGGAACGACTTTTGGGCGATGGTTCATCAGTTTGAATTTGGGAGACAGTCATCATCTCCTTTTTTCATTTTCAACATTTTTCATGTTGCGGAGGATTTTGTAATGACCTCACTATTTTGATTTTGATTTGTTATCCCTAACTTTTGCCTGACGGTTACCATTTTCGGGATTATTGTCAGCGGGATGCCCCAGCTTTCTTAAGCCTCCTTTATAGGTTTTGGCTCAGTGGGCTTCTTTCTTTTGAGAGATTGACTGTCTATGTGATAGGGAACCACCCTTGTCTTTTGATTCCAAAGGAATGCTTTCTTTTTCGATGTTGTTCGTTGTGTTACGAACTGAGAGTTTGCGACTTCAATGCGCATTTTCTTTTGAATTAACTGAGAGACTACCCTCCCCCAGGTTTATATCAAAGGTTTTGATCGTTTAGAACAGAGAACTCCTACTTCTTTGGCTCGAAGGGGTTGACTAGGGATTAACTTCCTTATAACTCCAGTGTTTGGGAATTGAAAGAAATGCCTGTACATCATCAGCAAGGTCTGTTCAAAAGCATACTGTATAAGATCATGGTACTGTTTCGTCATCCTCCCTCTAAAGGCTTGCAGCTTTTTATCAAGGGTCAAATATCATAAAGAAAAGCATAAGAGTAGTGAAACGAATGGATGAATTCAAGACAAACATATGCAATGCATTAATGAAAACAGAGTTTAACATCAACAGATAATTGTTTGACAACAAAAGAAATTACAACTTTGAAAATTCAGAATGAAACAAACACAATCTCAATGATTTGGCATAGGAGGAGTGATCATGCTGGGGTCTCTGGGGGACCAAACTCAATCTCCTTGGCATCGATCATGTCTTGGATCTTGTTCTTCAGAGGCCAACAGTTGTTGGTATCATGCCCCGGGCTATCAGAGTGGTACTCACATCTTTCATTGGGGTGATAGGTAGGAGCAGAAGTATTTGGGTTCCGGAGAGGAGCCCTCAAAGTAATCATATCCCTTTTCAATAAGTGTTGCAGTGCCTGAGACAGTGACATGTTGATCTTGGTGAACTGCCTCTTAGGTGCGACCTCCTTATGCTGATGCCCCTGTCTTTGTTGAGCAGGTATAGGATTGGGGATCAGGATTGCCCCTATATGTTGGTCATGACGACCCTTTTGACTGTTCGCAGCAATGGACTCTTTCTTCCCGTTGTAGGGAATTATCTGAGTATCGGAGGTTGTGGCTCCCTGGATCTTTCCGCTCTTGATGCCAGCCTCGACCCTCTCGCCAGTCAGTATTAGCTCGGTGAACCCAGCTGAGGAGCTTCCAATTAAGTGCTTGAAGAAAGGCCCTGTCAAAGTTCCCATGAAGATGTCGATCAACTCTCTGTCAGTTAAAGGAGGTTGCACCCTTCCAGCCAAATCTCTCCACTTTTGGGCATATCCCTTGAAATTCTCGTCGGAACCCATGGTCATGTTTTGCAACTGCACACGAGTTGGTGCAAGATCAGCATTGTACTGGTACTGTTCGTAAAAAGCCCTGGCTAGATCTTCCCAGGTGTGGATGCGAGAACTCTCTAATTGATAGAACCACTCGAGATGAGCCCCTACTAGACTTTCTTGGAAGAAATGGATCCAAAGCCTCTTATCAGCCGTGTAGGGTTGGATCTTGCGGACATAAGACCTTAGATGCATCTTAGGGCAAGAGACACCATCGTACAGAGCAAAGGTAGGGACTTTGAATTTTGGAGGGATGACCAATCCAGGAACCAAACCCATGTCTCCTAAATCCAAGCCAGGTATTTGTTGGATCTCCATAGCATTGAGGCGATCCTCCAACTCTTTGTACTTGTCATCAGTAAGAGGATATTGTTCTTTGGAGTAATCAACTTCCTCTTCAACCATCTCCTCATTGTGGTCTTCTTCAAGACTGACTACTGTGTTGGATGGAGTTGCAAGGTCTTGGGTCTTAGGCCTTCTCCTCAGGTTCAGGATGCGGGCTGCCTTCTTGGACTTCTTCTTCTTGTCTTTGAGAAGGAGAGCTGTCAGATCCTCTTGCCCTTTACCCATAGCCAGCAGCATTTGTTGGAATTGAGCATTTTGAGCCTGGAGCTCTTTCACTGTTTGTTCCATATCCATCTTACTGAAATAAACAGTAGGAAGAATAAGGAGACCTGTATGGGAGGAACCTGTTATGCAATGATATGTGTGATATATATGCAATGTTTTCAAGGATCTCTCGGGGTAAACACGAGAAAATGTCAGAGGTTGAACTTGGATCTTTGATTGGAGAACTGTGCACTGGCGGATGTCTTTCCACGAGAATCAAGCTCACCATGTCGAGTGGGTCATAGCCACTGATTCAAGTTGTTGTATTTGATCTTTTGGTTGGATTGGTTAGAGGAGAGACCTCTTGCCCCTTGATAGGCGTCTGGTTCAACGTAACCCTGCATCAAAAGAACCCTCGAGATCCTTGGAATGGTTATTGAAAATGCTATGGTATGATGTCATGATGTTATGTTCATGTATGCACAAGCAAGTAAGTGTATATACAGGCAAACAATATTCACACAAAGCACACGAGGCCTTAGGTTTAGGCTTGCATGAGGTTCAGGTACTACCCTCTTTCAGTTCGTTGGTTAATACCTGTCCTATCAAAAGTAACCGGGTTCTAAGGATCCCAATATCACTGGATTGCTTTCATTGTTCATCGTTTCGATTTAGCCACTGAACTGGCGACCGAAATATTCCAGGAAAGCAACCCTCAATTGAGTGTAGTATCGAGTATCAACCAACCTCGGACTGCACCAAAGTCAGTTATCTCACTACCCTAAAAGGGCCAAGATGGTTCAATTAAGGTTCCTAAGGTCAGTTGATGCTTCGCGACACCACGCGGCGGCCCCGTACTCTCCTTGACTGAACTCAAGGGTTACCGGTACACACCAAAGTGCCACATCAATGTAGCAGACTGCTTCAACCATGTCGGTATACCCCGCACAGTTCCCTCACAGCCTTGTTGCTACTGACGAACCAATTTTCTATCCGCTGTTCAGCAGAACCAATTTTCTGGATCTCCTACTGACGACCCAAACCTGCATCTGTCAGCGTTTGTGCAGTATGCAGACACTGTAAAAGCGAATGGTGTAAACCCCGAGGCGATATGATTGCGCCTATTTCCTTTTTCTTTAAGAGACAGAGCTCGAGCATGGATCCAATCTCTTCCTTCAAACTCAATCACCACATGGGATGAGTTGAAGAAGGTTTTTTTGGCTAGATATTTCCCACCAAGCAAAACTGCTATGCTCAGAGCCAACATCAATGGTTTCAGACAAAAAGATAAAGAATCACTTTTCGAAGCGTGGGAACGCTATAAGGACATGATTAGACTCTATCCTCATCATGGTTTAGAAGAATGGCTGATCATTCATACGTTCTATAACGGTCTCTTGTACAACACAAGATTGACTATACACGCTGCTGCTGGTGGCGCATTGATGGATAAACTGTATACCGAAGCAAATCAACTTATCGAAAGCATGGCTCAGAACCATTATAAATGGGGAAGCGAAAGAGCTAATATGGAAAAAACTCAAACAAAAGGTTGCATGGTTGAAGTGAATAGTCTGGATCAAGTCAACGCTAAAGTGGAAGCCCTTACCCAAAAGCTATAAAATCTTACCACCGCTCTCGCAGCTACCGTAGCTGCAGTAGTTCAAACTTGCGATCTATGTGGTCTTCAATCACATCCTGCTCCAGAATGCCCACTTCTAATAGGAGTTCCAGCTGAACAAGCGAATTACGTATAGGGAAACCCTTATATTAATACCTATAACCCTGATTGGAAGAATCATCTGAATTTTTCGCATAAAAGCAACAATGCATTGTATGCACCTGGACAAGCTCCTGCCACGCCACCTGGCTATCCAAAAGCTATCCCAAATCACCCTAATAATGGACCTAATACATCCAATGTCCCTAGGAAATCTAATCTTGAAACCATGATAGAACACTTCATTGCTTCTCAATCTCAGACTAATAAAGATGTTCTAAATCAGAATTTACATACTAATGAGCATATTAAACAATTATCTAGTAAAGTTGACGCTTTAGCTACCCATAATAAGATGCTTGTGATACGGTGGGAGAACTGACTAGTGTTTTGTGTTCGTATTCGCACTTGTGCGGTTGAGCAAGAGTCGCCACCGACTTTTTATTTTATCCTAAAGGAAAGGTTAAAAAAGCACAGCAAAAAACCTTTTGAGATGTTTCGTGGGTTCGGGGGGTAGATTATGAAAAGGGAAGGTATTAGCACCCTTTTCATCCATGGTTATCCATGGGCTCTTAGTTACTTGGTTTTTAGATCACTTGCCTTTTTTCGATTGCTTGAAAATGGTGTATGTGTGGGTGCTTTTTGAAAATGTTTTGGAAAAAGATGCCTTGTCTTAGGCAACTAATGTATTTGACTCGTGTTTGAGTGTTTTACAAAAGTGTGAATCTTTTCGAAAAGATGTTTTCAAATGTTTTTGAGAGTTTGTTTGAAAGTGTTGTGGATTGTGGTTTTTGAAAAGAAGGCAAGTGTTTTTGCAAGTTTGATCTCAATTAACTAAGAGTTTTGTCTACCCTATTGTACTCAAAGGTTTTTGTTATGTTTTAACCCCTTTTAACAATTTTGTTCCACCATTGAAATTGATGGACAATTCTTGCGTTTAGGAAGTTTATTCGGGACGGGCGCGGGTCATCGTATGAACCATGAATGCAATGATGCCAAGTGTCTTTGGCAATTTGCTTTGAAGGGACTATGATCATTCCGTTTTAGGCAACATTCGAAAGCGTCATCGAGGGACTTATGATCATTTGATTTTGTTTTGCCAAAGATACTCGACGTGCAAGCATGGCCCATTTTGGAAGGCAACATGTGGGATTACCCTAAGGGGTGCAAGTGTGATTGTGTGTTGATTACATGTATTTGTCTTGTATTAGGTTATCTAGCGTTTGATTTTATGTACATACAAACCCTAGGTCTAACCATGGTATAATTGGAAAACTGTAAATTGCGGAATGTAAAATCTACGCTATTACAAAATAGTGTCCGGGAGTGGGGGTATAAATGTACAAAGGGGATGAGACTTATAGTATCCAATAAGTTACAGCCAAATCGAATGTGCGATCAAAATGTAAACATCGAATATACAAATATAAGATAAAAATGTGTATAGGGCAATGTGAATGTATTTGTGTAAGTGTACAAGTGTATATGTATATGAATTGTGTAATTATGTACAAGCGCGATAATGTGAAATTGAAGCGTATTAGGGTTTTTGACCTAGAGAAAAGTTTTTAAATGAATCTTTGATTTATATGTTTAATTATGTATAAAAGAAAAAGAAAGTGTTTTGATTTAAATGTTCAAGTTTTAATTAAAAAGTATTTTAGTCAAATGTTTGTGAATTTTAATATTAGAAAAATGTATATATTGTTATGTACAAATATGTATGTTAATTAAAAAGTGTTCAATTGTAATTATATGATAAAATGTATAATATGTACAAATATATTTTTATTAAAAGAAAAGAAAGATATTTTCAATTTTACCATATGAAAAAATGTTAAGTTAGAAAAAAAAAATATGGTTTAGTAAGAAAAGAAAAAGATTAGTGTTAATAAAAATATTTGTAAAAAGAAAAAGGGTTAAGTTAGTTAATAATAAAAAGAAAACAATTTGTTTTATAAAGAGTTTGCTTTGTATAAGTGGGAATTGGACTTTTCAGTTTAGTTTGAATTGGAAGTTTGCAGTTTGAACTTTTAGAAATTATGCATTTGACATTCATGAATAAAAAATGGAATTCTTCCCTCTTTGTGAACTGGGAGAAATCCCGCGATTTGCAGAGAGGGTCAACTGATCCCAGTCAGTGGCCCCTAATGATGAGCAACTTTAACTGTCTTTAATTAACTGCCTTCTGACTTTTCTCTTTTCTTTTTACAGATAAAAAATGGAGCACCGGAGCGGAGTGAAGAGTGAAGAATATTAGAAATAGGATAGTTTTTATTTTATGTAATATTTTAAATTAATGTACATTATTGTTCATAATTTAAATTATAAACAACAATTTGTACAAATAATTCAAATATCAATAAAATCTAAATTATCCAATTAATTCTAATTTTCTTTATTGTTTATTTATTTATTCAAAATTCTTAGAATTAAAACAATTGAAAAATAAATTTCAATCATTCAATTTTTAGAATAATAAATAACTTAAATAATAACAATATTGATCAATTAAACCTGGTTCTTCCGATATCCAAAGCAAAGCAGCAGTCAACCAAAATAAACTGATCAAGCGCATTCCTTCTTCACAGATTTGCCATAAACACCGTGAATCCAATACTGCATACTGTATCTGACTGGCCCAATCAAAACGTACTGAATTCAAACCACTGTCTCTTTTACTGATTAAACCAAGATAACGCGAATTTTAATCCGAATCTTGGAATAAACCGCAAAGTGCTGTGGAATTTAAATTCTTCTGAGAATATGCCCATAAAACCCTAACTCCTGATTAAATGCCAAATAACGCTCGCCTGATCAAAACTGAGCCAAAATCAACCAAAACCCTAAGCCAACTGTATGAAACAATCCAGAGCTCTGAAAATCAGTAAAAACCCTAATTTTGCTTGACTGTCAAGAAAAGTCTGTTTGTCTGATTCTTGAGCCAGTTTGAAAAGTCATGAAATGTTTGAAGCTGATATTTCTTGGGGAAAAACGCGAGGGCAAATTTTGGGGTACAACAGTTGCCCCTGTTCAATCTTCTTTGACCTGAAGAGTTAGATTGGCAAGTTTGCCTTTCGCGACTTGAAGGTAAAAGGAGATTGGACACTAAAGTGCCCAGAAAATTTGCACTCGGTGATCTGATGGTAGATGTGAATGGGCTTAAAGATGCCATTTGGTGATGGGCTTAAAGATGCCACCTGGTGCGAGAGAATTTTGTCGGGGGATGGGCTTAAAGATGCCACCTGGTGCGAGAGAATTTTGTCGGGGGATGGGCTTAGAGATGCCATCTGAGAATGGGCTTAAAGATGCCATTCGGCGACTGCTGGTAGGAGGATGGGCTTATAGATGCCATCTGGACATGTTGAACCGTATGTCAATGGTGAGTGGACAAGTATCAAAAGGGTCTCCATGTTTTGGGACATCTCTGAATTAGGGGTCTGAACAAGCAACAGATTGGCGTCCATGTCTGGAGAATCTGTAAACTATTTCAGGAGTTGAGATTGAATAAGCAATAGAGCAACATCCTTTGTTGGGAAGCGTCCGTAAACTATTTTCAAAAATTGAGAAGAGTCTGAATTAGTTGGTAGATTGACATCCGTTGTAGGGAAGAATCCGTAAACTATTTTCAGAAGTTGCGAAGAGTCTGAATAAGTCAGTAGATTGACATCCGTTGCTGGGAAGAATCCGTAAACTTGTTTCAGAAGTCTTGAAGTTGAAGAGGAACCGGTGTAGGGTTTCTGCTGATGCGTCTGGATGAATCTGGAATAAGTATCAGAATGTCGCCGTGTCCGGGTTACATCTGAACTATTTCTGGATGAATCTCGGGAGATGATCTGTGTCTGTCGACTGATCTTTCCTGAAAAGGCAAAGGGTTAGTTGTATGCAATGTTATGATGCATGATGCAATACGTGTGACATTAATGTTTATGATGAATGCGCATGTAAGCTGATGAGCTAATCTTGCCGAGGATACATGAATCCGAGATGGCTGAAGATAAAAGCATCTTGACTGCTGCCGGGGAAGATAAATCCTTGGCTGTCGCTGGGGAAGAGAATTCCTGATGACCTCTACTGGGGAGCTCCAAACTAGTAGACTCATGCTGGGGAGGTCAGATTGAGAATCTTCAGCTTGATGGGAAGTAACTCTGGAGACTTCACTGGGGAACTCAAGATTTGTCCTTCCAAAACTCCGTGGGGAGAAGGTTCAATGGTCTGGCTCCGCTGGGGGTACCGAAGCTTAAACTCTGAGGGGAATTGAATTCCGGAGGATTCTCTGGCTGGGGATTTGCAAAGACAAGTTGTTGCTGGGGAATTTTGATGAACTCCGCTGGGGATAGGAAGAATCTTCTGATTGCTGTAGGTGTTGGTCTGGGATGAGTTACTGAATGTCGCCATCTCTGGGTCACATCTGAACTATTTCTAGAAGCAGCTCTGAATAAGTTATAGAATGTCGCCATGTCTGGGTCACATCTTGAACTATATCTGGAATGAAATTCTGAATGAGTTATAGAATGTCACCAAATCTTGGGTCACATCTTGAACTATATCTGGAAAGTCTGAATGAGTTATAGAATGTCGCCATGTCTGGGTCACATCTTGAACTATATCTTGAATGAAATTCTGAATGAGTTACAGAATGTCGCCAAATCTTGGGTCACATCTGAACTATATCTGGAAAGTCTGAATGAGTTATAGAATGTCGCCATGTCTGGGTCACATCTTGAACTATATCTTGAATGAAATTCTGAATGAGTTGCAGAATGTCGCCAAATCTTGGGTCACATCTGAACTATATCTGGAAAGTCTGAATGAGTTATAGAATGTCGCCAAATCTTGGGTCACATCTTGAACTATATCTGGAAAGTCTGAATGAGTTATAGAATGTCGCCAAATCTTGGGTCACATCTTGAACTATATCTGGAAAGTCTGAATGAGTTGCAGAATGTCGCCAAATCTTGGGTCACATCTGAACTATATCTGGAAAGTCTGAATGAGTTATAGAATGTCGCCATGTCTGGGTCACATCTTGAACTATATCTTGCTTTTGAAGTGATAAGGAAATTGTTGAACACTTTTGACATTCGAATGCCCCAAGTGGTGATGAAGAAGTCTTGAATCAGATTACTCTGCGAATTGAGAGATTTCTTGAAATCTTGACTGGACTGCCCCAGGTTAACTGAACTTCGAAAGATCTGTTGAAACCTTGACTGGGCTTCCCCATGTAATGCCCCTTGTTGATAGGAGATTTGTAATGGAAGTGTCATCCTTTTGAAGTGATTTTGACTTACTGAGAAAGTTTTCGTTCCTCCGAACATTCGCTGTATGAATTTCTTCGCTGTCAAACAAATAGGGTCAAATGCAGACAGTGATATTCGAATAATGCAAAGTTTATGTTTGTCTCGAAGTTTTGAAAAATGCGTTTTTAGCAGAAAACTTTTCATAAGACAAGTTAACACAAGATTTAGAGCAAAGCCCTACAGGAGTCAGGATACCTTTTGTAACAGTATGCTTTCGAACTAACCCATGCTTCAATTAGGACTTTTGAAGGGTTGTAACGTGGCTTGGTTCACATTTTAAGAAACAAAGGATAAAGGCTCAAAGTATATTTGTACCCACCCGCTCTTCGCGATGTTCTTCAACCTAAGCTCAGTTAATTGTGCGTCGCACTCTGTTTTTGAGTTTGGAACGACTTTTGGGCGATGGTTCATCAGTTTGAATTTGGGAGACAGTCATCATCTCCTTTTTTCATTTTCAACATTTTTCATGTTGCGGAGGATTTTGTAATGACCTCACTATTTTGATTTTGATTTGTTATCCCTAACTTTTGCCTGACGGTTACCATTTTCGGGATTATTGTCAGCGGGATGCCCCAGCTTTCTTAAGCCTCCTTTATAGGTTTTGGCTCAGTGGGCTTCTTTCTTTTGAGAGATTGACTGTCTATGTGATAGGGAACCACCCTTGTCTTTTGATTCCAAAGGAATGCTTTCTTTTTCGATGTTGTTCGTTGTGTTACGAACTGAGAGTTTGCGACTTCAATGCGCATTTTCTTTTGAATTAACTGAGAGACTACCCTCCCCCAGGTTTATATCAAAGGTTTTGATCGTTTAGAACAGAGAACTCCTACTTCTTTGGCTCGAAGGGGTTGACTAGGGATTAACTTCCTTATAACTCCAGTGTTTGGGAATTGAAAGAAATGCCTGTACATCATCAGCAAGGTCTGTTCAAAAGCATACTGTATAAGATCATGGTATTGTTTCGTCATCCTCCCTCTAAAGGCTTGCAGCTTTTTATCAAGGGTCAAATATCATAAAGAAAAGCATAAGAGTAGTGAAACGAATGGATGAATTCAAGACAAACATATGCAATGCATTAATGAAAACAGAGTTTAACATCAACAGATAATTGTTTGACAACAAAAGAAATTACAACTTTGAAAATTCAGAATGAAACAAACACAATCTCAATGATTTGGCATAGGAGGAGTGATCATGCTGGGGTCTCTGGGGGACCAAACTCAATCTCCTTGGCATCGATCATGTCTTGGATCTTGTTCTTCAGAGGCCAACAGTTGTTGGTATCATGCCCCGGGCTATCAGAGTGGTACTCACATCTTTCATTGGGGTGATAGGTAGGAGCAGAAGTATTTGGGTTCCGGAAAGGAGCCCTCAAAGTAATCATATCCCTTTTCAACAAGTGTTGCAGTGCCTGAGACAGTGACATGTTGATCTTGGTGAACTGCCTCTTAGGTGCGACCTCCTTATGCTGATGCCCCTGTCTTTGTTGAGCAGGTATAGGATTGGGGATCAGGATTGCCCCTATATGTTGGTCATGACGACCCTTTTGACTGTTCGCAGCAATGGACTCTTTCTTCCCGTTGTAGGGAATTATCTGAGTATCGGAGGTTGTGGCTCCCTGGATCTTTCCGCTCTTGATGCCAGCCTCGACCCTCTCGCCAGTCAGTATTAGCTCGGTGAACCCAGCTGAGGAGCTTCCAATTAAGTGCTTGAAGAAAGGCCCTGTCAAAGTTCCCATGAAGATGTCGATCAACTCTCTGTCAGTTAAAGGAGGTTGCACCCTTCCAGCCAAATCTCTCCACTTTTGGGCATATCCCTTGAAATTCTCGTCGGAACCCATGGTCATGTTTTGCAACTGCACACGAGTTGGTGCAAGATCAGCATTGTACTGGTACTGTTCGTAAAAAGCCCTGGCTAGATCTTCCCAGGTGTGGATGCGAGAACTCTCTAATTGATAGAACCACTCGAGATGAGCCCCTACTAGACTTTCTTGGAAGAAATGGATCCAAAGCCTCTTATCAGCCGTGTAGGGTTGGATCTTGCGGACATAAGACCTTAGATGCATCTTAGGGCAAGAGACACCATCGTACAGAGCAAAGGTAGGGACTTTGAATTTTGGAGGGATGACCAATCCAGGAACCAAACCCATGTCTCCTAAATCCAAGCCAGGTATTTGTTGGATCTCCATAGCATTGAGGCGATCCTCCAACTCTTTGTACTTGTCATCAGTAAGAGGATATTGTTCTTTGGAGTAATCAACTTCCTCTTCAACCATCTCCTCATTGTGGTCTTCTTCAAGACTGACTACTGTGTTGGATGGAGTTGCAAGGTCTTGGGTCTTAGGCCTTCTCCTCAGGTTCAGGATGCGGGCTGCCTTCTTGGACTTCTTCTTCTTGTCTTTGAGAAGGAGAGCTGTCAGATCCTCTTGCCCTTTACCCATAGCCAGCAGCATTTGTTGGAATTGAGCATTTTGAGCCTGGAGCTCTTTCACTGTTTGTTCCATATCCATCTTACTGAAATAAACAGTAGGAAGAATAAGGAGACCTGTATGGGAGGAACCTGTTATGCAATGATATGTGTGATATATATGCAATGTTTTCAAGGATCTCTCGGGGTAAACACGAGAAAATGTCAGAGGTTGAACTTGGATCTTTGATTGGAGAACTGTGCACTGGCGGATGTCTTTCCACGAGAATCAAGCTCACCATGTCGAGTGGGTCATAGCCACTGATTCAAGTTGTTGTATTTGATCTTTTGGTTGGATTGGTTAGAGGAGAGACCTCTTGCCCCTTGATAGGCGTCTGGTTCAACGTAACCCTGCATCAAAAGAACCCTCGAGATCCTTGGAATGGTTATTGAAAATGCTATGGTATGATGTCATGATGTTATGTTCATGTATGCACAAGCAAGTAAGTGTATATACAGGCAAACAATATTCACACAAAGCACACGAGGCCTTAGGTTTAGGCTTGCATGAGGTTCAGGTACTACCCTCTTTCAGTTCGTTGGTTAATACCTGTCCTATCAAAAGTAACCGGGTTCTAAGGATCCCAATATCACTGGATTGCTTTCATTGTTCATCGTTTCGATTTAGCCACTGAACTGGCGACCGAAATATTCCAGGAAAGCAACCCTCAATTGAGTGTAGTATCGAGTATCAACCAACCTCGGACTGCACCAAAGTCAGTTATCTCACTACCCTAAAAGGGCCAAGATGGTTCAATTAAGGTTCCTAAGGTCAGTTGATGCTTCGCGACACCACGCGGCGGCCCCGTACTCTCCTTGACTGAACTCAAGGGTTACCGGTACACACCAAAGTGCCACATCAATGTAGCAGACTGCTTCAACCATGTCGGTATACCCCGCACAGTTCCCTCACAGCCTTGTTGCTACTGACGAACCAATTTTCTATCCGCCGTTCAGCAGAACCAATTTTCTGGATCTCCTACTGACGACCCAAACCTGCATCTGTCAGCGTTTGTGCAGTATGCAGACACTGTAAAAGCGAATGGTGTAAACCCCGAGGCGATATGATTGCGCCTATTTCCTTTTTCTTTAAGAGACAGAGCTCGAGCATGGATCCAATCTCTTCCTTCAAACTCAATCACCACATGGGATGAGTTGAAGAAGGTTTTTTTGGCTAGATATTTCCCACCAAGCAAAACTGCTATGCTCAGAGCCAACATCAATGGTTTCAGACAAAAAGATAACGAATCACTTTTCGAAGCGTGGGAACGCTATAAGGACATGATTAGACTCTATCCTCATCATGGTTTAGAAGAATGGCTGATCATTCATACGTTCTATAACGATCTCTTGTACAACACAAGATTGACTATACACGCTGCTGCTGGTGGCGCATTGATGGATAAACTGTATACCGAAGCAAATCAACTTATCGAAAGCATGGCTCAGAACCATTATAAATGGGGAAGCGAAAGAGCTAATATGGAAAAAACTCAAACAAAAGGTTGCATGGTTGAAGTGAATAGTCTGGATCAAGTCAACGCTAAAGTGGAAGCCCTTACCCAAAAGCTATAAAATCTTACCACCGCTCTCGCAGCTACCGTAGCTGCAGTAGTTCAAACTTGCGATCTATGTGGTCTTCAATCACATCCTGCTCCAGAATGCCCACTTCTAATAAGAGTTCCAGCTGAACAAGCGAATTACGTATAGGGAAACCCTTATATTAATACCTATAACCCTGATTGGAAGAATCATCTAAATTTTTCGCATAAAAGCAACAATGCATTGTATGCACCTGGACAAGCTCCTGCCACGCCACCTGGCTATCCAAAAGCTATCCCAAATCACCCTAATAATGGACCTAATACATCCAATGTCCCTAGGAAATCTAATCTTGAAACCATGATAGAACACTTCATTGCTTCTCAATCTCAGACTAATAAAGATGTTCTAAATCAGAATTTACATACTAATGAGCATATTAAACAATTATCTAGTAAAGTTGACGCTTTAGCTACCCATAATAAGATGCTTGTGATACGGTGGGAGAACTGACTAGTGTTTTGCGTTCGTATTCGCACTTGTGCGGTTGAGCAAGAGTCGCCACCGACTTTTTATTTTATCCTAAAGGAAAGGTTAAAAAAGCACAGCAAAAAACCTTTTGAGATGTTTCGTGGGTTCGGGGGGTAGATTATGAAAAGGGAAGGTATTAGCACCCTTTTCATCCATGGTTATCCATGGGCTCTTAGTTACTTGGTTTTTAGATCACTTGCCTTTTTTTCGATTGCTTGAAAATGGTGTATGTGTGGGTGCTTTTTGAAAATGTTTTGGAAAAAGATGCCTTGTCTTAGGCAACTAATGTATTTGACTCGTGTTTGAGTGTTTTACAAAAGTGTGAATCTTTTCGAAAAGATGTTTTCAAATGTTTTTGAGAGTTTGTTTGAAAGTGTTGTGGATTGTGGTTTTTGAAAAGAAGGCAAGTGTTTTTGCAAGTTTGATCTCAAGTAACTAAGAGTTTTGTCTACCCTATTGTACTCAAAGGTTTTTGTTATGTTTTAACCCCTTTTAACAATTTTGTTCCACCATTGAAATTGATGGACAATTCTTGCGTTTAGGAAGTTTATTCGGGACGGGCGCGGGTCATCGTATGAACCATGAATGCAATGATGCCAAGTGTCTTTGGCAATTTGCTTTGAAGGGACTATGATCATTCCGTTTTAGGCAACATTCGAAAGCGTCATCGAGGGACTTATGATCATTTGATTTTGTTTTGCCAAAGATACTCGACGTGCAAGCATGGCCCATTTTGGAAGGCAACATGTGGGATTACCCTAGGGGGTGCAAGTGTGATTGTGTGTTAATTACATGTATTTGTCTTGTATTAGGTTATCTAGCGTTTGATTTTATGTACATACAAACCCTAGGTCTAACCATGGTATAATTGGAAAACTGTAAATTGCGGAATGTAAAATCTACGCTATTACAAAATAGTGTCCGGGAGTGGGGGTATAAATGTACAAAGGGGATGAGACTTATAGTATCCAATAAGTTACAGCCAAATCGAATGTGCGATCAAAATGTAAACATCGAATATACAAATATAAGATAAAAATGTGTATAGGGCAATGTGAATGTATTTGTGTAAGTGTACAAGTGTATATGTATATGAATTGTGTAATTATGTACAAGCGCGATAATGTGAAATTGAAGCGTATTAGGGTTTTTGACCTAGAGAAAAGTTTTTAAATGAATCTTTGATTTATATGTTTAATTATGTATAAAAGAAAAAGAAAGTGTTTTGATTTAAATGTTCAAGTTTTAATTAAAAAGTATTTTAGTCAAATGTTTGTGAATTTTAATATTAGAAAAATGTATATATTGTTATGTACAAATATGTATGTTAATTAAAAAGTGTTCAATTGTAATTATATGATAAAATGTATAATATGTACAAATATATTTTTATTAAAAGAAAAGAAAGATATTTTCAATTTTACCATATGAAAAAATGTTAAGTTAGAAAAAAAAAATATGGTTTAGTAAGAAAAGAAAAAGATTAGTGTTAATAAAAATATTTGTAAAAAGAAAAAGGGTTAAGTTAGTTAATAATAAAAAGAAAACAATTTGTTTTATAAAGAGTTTGCTTTGTATAAGTGGGAATTGGACTTTTCAGTTTAGTTTGAATTGGAAGTTTGCAGTTTGAACTTTTAGAAATTATGCATTTGACATTCATGAATAAAAAATGGAATTCTTCCCTCTTTGTGAACCGGGAGAAATCCCGCGATTTGCAGAGAGGGTCAACTGATCCCAGTCAGTGGCCCCTAATGATGAGCAACTTTAACTGTCTTTAATTAACTGCCTTCTGACTTTTCTCTTTTATTTTTGCAGATAAAAAATGGAGCACCGGAGCGGAGTGAAGAGTGAAGAATATTAGAAATAGGATAGTTTTTATTTTATGTAATATTTTAAATTAATGTACATTATTGTTCATAATTTAAATTATAAACAACAATTTGTACAAATAATTCAAATATCAATAAAATCTAAATTATCCAATTAATTCTAATTTTCTTTATTGTTTATTTATTTATTCAAAATTCTTAGAATTAAAACAATTGAAAAATAAATTTCAATCATTCAATTTTTAGAATAATAAATAACTTAAATAATAACAATATTGATCAATTAAACCTGGTTCTTCCGATATCCAAAGCAAAGCAGCAGTCAACCAAAATAAACTGATCAAGCGCATTCCTTCTTCACAGATTTGCCATAAACACCGTGAATCCAATACTGCATACTGTATCTGACTGGCCCAATCAAAACGTACTGAATTCAAACCACTGTCTCTTTTACTGATTAAACCAAGATAACGCGAATTTTAATCCGAATCTTGGAATAAACCGCAAAGTGCTGTGGAATTTAAATTCTTCTGAGAATATGCCCATAAAACCCTAACTCCTGATTAAATGCCAAATAACGCTCGCCTGATCAAAACTGAGCCAAAATCAACCAAAACCCTAAGCCAACTGTATGAAATAATCCAGAGCTCTGAAAATCAGTAAAAACCCTAATTTTGCTTGACTGTCAAGAAAAGTCCGTTTGTCTGATTCTTGAGCCAGTTTGAAAAGTCAGGAAATGTTTGAAGCTGATATTTCTTGGGGAAAAACGCGAGGGCAAATTTTGGGGTACAACAATGCTTGAAACTAAAATTTCACAGGTAGCTCCACAACAAGCACCTACTGCTGCCCCAGCTGGAATTTTCCCTGGTCAACCACAACCTAACCCAAAAGGACATGCTAACATTGTGATACTAAGAAGTGGAAAAGAACTTGACAGACCTGTTGATCCAAGACTCGAAAATCCAGCCATGTACCAAAAGCAGAACAAGCCAACTGAAAATGAGAATGAACCAAAGGAAAAGGAAAACGAAAACCAAGAGACAGTGGAGAAAGAGAAGCCTTATGTGCCTCCACCACCCTATAAACCGCCGATTCCGTACCCTCAGAGACTTACCAATTCCAAAACGATGGGCCAATTCAAGAAATTCATTGAACTTTTGAAACAACTAAATATCAAAATACCGTTTATAGAAGCTATCACTAAGATGACCTCGTATGCTAAATTTCTCAAGGAAATCCTATCTAACAAGAAAAAGATAGAAGACAACGTAATAGTTACACTTACTGCTGAGTGTAGCGCTATTATTCAAAACGATATGCCCCCTAAGTTAAAAGATCCAGGTAGTTTCTCTATACCTTGTAACATTGGAAAGTTTGTCATAGACAAAGTTCTATGCGACTTGGGAGAAAGTATCAGTGTCATGCCCCTATCTATTTGCAAAAAGCTGGAGATGGGAGAACTTAGACCCACAAAAATATCCGTTCAATTAGCTGACCGATCAGTTAAATACCCTGTAGGTATACTGGAAAACGTTCCAGTTAGAATATGTCAATTCTATATCCCGATTGATTTCATAATCATGGACATTACCGAGGACTCAGTTACTCCTATCATATTAGGAAGACCCTTCCTAGCCACAGCTGGAGCTATAATTGACGTAAATAAGGGCAGACTAACATTCGAAGTTGGAGAGGAAAAAGTGGAATTCATCCTCACTCAATTCTTACAAGCACCAGCCATGAATGACACGTGTTATCTAATCAATGTTATAGACGAGTGCATAAGAGAGATGGAAGCAGAACAGACCATATACTCAGAAATAATGAAAATCCAAACCCCTCTGATATTCGAAGACGACAATTGGCGTGAACCATATCAAGATGATAGTCTAAGCGAAAGTCTAGCACTTACACCTGATCATATGCCATGTCCAAAGAAACCGGGTTTAGAATTAAAAACCTTACCCAGGAACCTAAGATACGAATTCCTAGATACCGAATGTACGCGACCAGTAATAGTCAATTCCAATTTAGGAACGCTCGAAACTAAGAAACTTTTAGACGTCCTAAGAAAGTACCCGACTGCATTAGGTTATAACATATCTGATTTGAAAGGAATATTTCCTTCAATTTGTATGCATCGTATTATGCTAGAAGAAGATTTCAAAACCTCTAGAGAACCTCAAAGAAGGATTAACCCAATCCTTAGCACTATAGTCAGAGATGAAATTAAAAATCTATGGGAAGCAGGAATCATATATCCAATCTCCGACAATAAATGGGTTAGCCCAGTACACGTCGTACCGAAGAAAGGAGGTATCACTGTTGTGAAGAACGCAAAAGGAGAACCGATAACACAAAGAGTGGTTAATGGGCATAGAGTGTGCATTGATTATAGAAAACTAAACAAAGCTACTCGAAAAGACCATTTTCCTCTACCCTTCATAGATCAAATGTTAGAGCGATTAGCCAAACATTCCTACTTCTTCTATCTAGATGGTTATTCCGGATTTTTCCAAATTCCTATTCACCCTGATGATCAAGAGAAGACTACATTCATGTGTCCCTATGGAACATTCGCTTACAGACGAATTCCCTTCGGATTGTGCAATGCCCCAGCAACCTTTCAACGATGTATGATGTTAATCTTTGCAGATTTCATCGATAACATTATGGAAGTGTTCATGGACGACTTCTCTGTGTGCGGGAAAAGTTTTGAAGGATGCCTATCAAACCTAGAAAAGGTTTTAGAAAGATGTGTGAAAGTAAACCTCGTGCTTAACTGGGAAAAATGCCATTTCATGGTAAGAGAAGGAATCGTACTAGGACATGTTATATCTAATAAGGGAATTGAAGTTGATAAAGCTAAGATAGAATTCATAAAAGAACTTCAACCACCTAAGACCGTTCGAGAAATACGAAGTTTTTTAGGACACGCCGGTTTCTACCGACGATTTATCAAAGATTTCTCGAAGATAACTAAACCACTTACCGGTCTATTAATGAAAGACATTGAGTTCATATTCGATGAAGATTATCTTAAAGCGTTTGAAACTCTAAAATCAGCCCTTATCACCGCACCAATCATGCAACCACCCAATTGGAGATTACCTTTTGAAATCATGTGCGATGCGAGTGACTACGCCGTAGGTGCAGTTATTCGACAAAGGAAGGACAAGAAACTACATGCAATCTACTATGCCAGTAGAATGCTAGACTCAGCTCAAATGAACTACGCCACAACTGAGAAAGAGCTGTTAGCAGTTGTCTTTGCACTTGACAAATTCCGTTCTTACCTAGTAGGAACGAAGATAATCATTTACATAGACCACGCTGCTATTAGATATCTACTAACCAAGAAGGATGCAAAACCAAGACTCCTCAGATGGATCCTACTTTTGCAAGAGTTTGATCTAGAGATTAAGGATAAGAAAGGAACCGAAAACATCATAGCAGACCACTTGTCAAGATTAGAAGGTATAAAACCTGAACAAGTACGGATCAATGACGATTTTCCGTATGAACAACTGATAGCTCAAATAAGAAGCGATCTAGCTTAACTGGATCTAAACAAACCAAAAGCCAAGGAAGCCGTGGAAGCGATCTATACAACCATGGGACTTCCATGGTATGCTGACATAGTCAACTACTTAGCTGCAGGTGCGCTCCCACCGAACTTAACTTATCAACAGAAAAAGAAATTCTTCCATGATCTCAAGTATTATTATTGGGATGAACCTTTATTATTTAAAAGAGGACCGGACGGAATTTTGCGCCGATGCATACTTGAAGAAGAAATAGAAGATGTTATTTCTCATTGTCATTCATCTCCCTATGGCGGACATGCAAGCACTTCTAAAACATGTGCAAAGATCCTACAAGCCGGCCTATTCTGGCCTAATCTATGGAAGGATGTCCACATTGCTGGTGATCGGTGTCAACGCACCGGTAATATTTCAAGACGCGATGAAATACCTCAAAGAGGAATACTAGAAGTAGAAGTCTTTGATGTTTGGGGAATCGATTTCATGGGACCTTTCCCATCTTCTTTCGGAAACAAGTATATACTCGTAGCTGCCGATTATGTTTCAAAATGGATTGAGGCTATAACCTCTCCTACAAATTACACGCGAGTAGTAATTAAGCTCTTTAAAAACAAAATCTTTCCAAGATTTGGTGTGCATAGACTTGTCATTAGTGACGGTGGCTCTCATTTCATTTTGAAGATATTCAATAAATTATTATCTAAGTATGGAGTCAAACACCGCGTAGCAACATCGTATCATCCACAAACCAGTGGACAGGTCAAAGTCTCAAACAGAGAAATTAAATAAATCCTAGAGAAAATTGTCGCCATATCTAGGAAAGATTGGTCATCTAAGCTTAACGAGGCTTTATGGGCTTATAGGACAGCCTACAAGACTCCTATAGGAACTACACCCTTCAAGCTTGTGTACGGAAAGTCCTGTCATCTCCCGGTAGAATTAGAGCACAAGGCATATTGGGCAATCAAAACGCTCAATATAAACTACACTGCTGCTGAAGAGAAGTGAATCCTCGACTTAAATGAACTGGAAGAATTGAGATTAGACGCTTATGAGAACATTAAGATATACAAAGAAAGAACCAAAAGATGGCACAATAAGCGCTTATCCCAGAAAGAATTCAGTGTGGGAGACGTTGTGCTACTATTCAACTCTAGACTTAGGCTCTTTCTTGGAAAAATGAAATCCAGATGGTCTGGTCCTTTTGAAGTTACAAAACTATTCCCTAGGGGAGCAATAGAAATTAAGGATAGGAATAGTGACCCGTTCACAGTGAACGGACAACGATTAAAACAATATCATCACATTGAGAATAGAGACTATGCGAATAGTCTAAAACTTTTAGAATTACCCACTATTTCCCCTGAATGATCTACTGCTAAGCACTATGTCAGGCTTATGACGTTAAAAACAGCGCTTAGTGGGAGGCAACCCACCTTTTTTTTTTGTTTTTTTTTGTTTCTATTTATTACTTTTTATTTTCTTTTCCGTTTCTGCATTTATTTTTTTTAAAGCCTTATTTTCATTATTTTCTTTTCCATTTTTCTAAAAATCTTTATAAAACTGCTGCTGATTTTAAAACAACTTTACTTGCTACAAGATTTCTGAAAAGTCTTTTTCTATCTTACCTTCTCCCCTGATTTGTTTCCCCATTTAACATTTACTATGGAACCACAACCACAGAACTTTATGGAAACCACTTTTAGAGGAAGTAACCAAATAAGGAGATTTGAGGAATTGTCACAAAGGAACATCGGTAGGACTCTGTATTATGATGAACCAACCATGGACACCTTAGGTATTAAGGATAGTGTCCTTTATCTGTTTAACCAACTGGGATGGGAAAAAGCCCACATTAAGTCTAAGTTTGTCACATACCGTGAGCTTACCTTTGAATTTTTGATCTCCCTAGTTCATATACCTGAGCATGGTTTCAGAGCCAGAAAAGGATTTATAGCTTTCAGACTATTCGGTATTGAATTCGTTTATAACCATAAGGAATTAGCTGACCTACTAGGATTCCCTAGCAGACCTTTTGCTTTTACTACCACCCGGGTGGAATTAATGGATTTCGAGCTAGATTACTTTTGGGGAACCTTAACCGGAAACTATCACCCTGAGCCGGATAGCATGGATAACAATGAAATACACAACCCCGCTATCCGCTATTTTCATAAGATTCTAGCCCATACTGTATTCGGAAAGGAACAGAACCGTACTGCAGTATCTAAGGATGAGATGTTTTTACTGCACTGTATGATCCAAGGCCGACCTGTTAATGTTGTGCCATTCATGATGCAAACCTTTTCTCGCATTGTTCAGAACCCTAATGAACCGATCATCGTAGGAGGCCTAGTCACCATGATTGCCAATGCCCTCGAACTTAGATACCAACTGCATAAGTGTACACACTTCGTTTCGATTCGTCCTATGAATATTGATTTCTGTTTCGACCTACGCATAATAGGAAATCTAGGTCTTGCACCTTTTAAATACCTGATAAGGAATGAAGTTGTCACTTTATTTACCCTTCCAAACTATGCTAAAGTGAGTGTCCACAATCGCGATAACTGGCTTTATGAGCTAAACCCTCCTGACCATCCTTCAACACCTGAAACACCATAATCTTACCAAGTTACTGATGATAAGATGTCTGATGAGAATGATCCTGAGACCCCTCCTGGTTACTATGACATTAACAACATTGCAGAGGATACTAAAGCCCCTGAAATAACCAAAGGAGAATACACTAAGAATTTGAACAAAATCTTAATCATAAGGACGACATTAATGGAATCAAGGACGAATTGAAGAGCATGCATCTGGACATAATAGGCTTGACTGACATAACTGTGGAGCAATTTTATCACATGAATTCAGCTTTAGAAGATTTAAAAACGAGACTTGGATGAAGTAGCAGTGATCAGCATTTTTTTTTACTTTTCTTTCTGTTTTTTTGTTTCTAGGTAGTTTCCCTTTCTGCAAATTTAAGATTTCATTTTAATTCTGCAGAAGTTTACTTTCTGCAACTTTTAAATTTTTGTTAAAGAACAAATATTCATTTCAATGCAAATTTCAGTTTGTTTTTATTTACAAGTTTCATTAAATTTAGTGCATGCTACAACAAAATTCAATTCACTACATATTTATTATCAGTAACCTATTATACTGATACTGGAATTTTGCAGATTTTGTTCTGATTGATTGGTTGTATGATAATTGGGATGTGTACTCAAATTGACTGATATTGTGTTTAATATATATTGTTGAATTACTGTGTTGGAATATAAGGTGTGTTGGAATTAATCTGCTTCATTTATGAAATAAGTGTTGTCAGGTTTGGAATTGCAAATATTGTAACTGTAATGGTCGTAGTACACCTATGACGATCGTAACACGCGTTTCACCGTGTTACGCCCGTCAGCCTCCTGTGACGATCGTCACGCGCGTCTGAAACACGTCTTCTACTATTCCAGAAGCAGTTTCTCCTTCCCACTTCTTCCTCCTTTTCCAAAAACCGTCCACCACCCATTCACATTCCAACTTCCCACATTTCTTCCTACACTATATATTCAACCCATTTCTTCATATTTTTCATATCTCTCAAATCCAACCCCTTTCACGTTTTAATCCCCTTGCATGCAATGGCCAACAACCAGCAGCAAATCCCTAACATCATTCTCAGAGAAGGAGACCAAGGAGAAACCCAGAGAACAAAGTTCCAAAAATTCCAACGCCGCGGTCTCCAACCAACTCGGTATGTCGACCTCGACTGTCTGAGAGATTTGGGACTGCTTGAGAGCGTTCAACAACTTCTGCAAAATGTCAATTTGTGGAATCTGTGCAGCCAACCACAACCTATCTATGAAACTCTCACTTTGGAGTTTCTGAGTTCATTTTCTTACATCACCCCTACTGGAGCCACCAACCAACTCTCTGGCGTGACCAAATTCCGCATGTTCGGCACTGAGTATCAGCTAACACAAATTGATATCGCGCGGCTGCTCGGTTTCAGTTTGGATGAAGGTGTCCACCTTCGTGTGCCGGATAATTTCAGCGAGGAAGCATTCAACTTATGGCACAACATGACAAACAATCGTGCAAGCTCTTATGACCACCTCAACGCCACCCATATCCATAATCCAACCATCAGATATTTTCACCGCATCCTTTGCAACACCATCTTCTCCAGAGATAGCAACCACAAGCTCAACTCCAAGGAGCTTTTCTTCATGCACTGTGCATTTACCGGCCAGAAGATCAACGCCACTCCATTTCTATTGGCCCTTATTCACTCCATCTGCACTAGAGGCGGAAAACCCTTCTATTTTAGAGGGATTGCCACTTCTCTTACTTTAGCTTTGAATCATGGTGCCGCTCTCACTGATATGCCTTATATGGCACAGGCATTGCTTACTCTGGACCACTACAAGTATGCCCACCTCATCCATGAGCGAGAAGATGGAAAATTCCACCTTGTGATCCGAAACATCATTTATAATAACATTATTTTGCCTTGCAGGGACCGAATTGATCCTCAAAATAGAGCCAATTGGCTATTCGATCATGCAGCTCCCGAGGGCCATGTTTCTATTCATGAAGAACAACCTGATGCCCCCGCGGACGAGATACAAGAAGAGTTGGACCGAGCTTCCCTCGTTCATGACATTCTGAAAACTTCATCCGCACCACCTCCTATCACTCTTGAAGAAATTCTCCGAGCCATCCACCAGCAGAATCAAATGGGTGCAGCACTTGCAAGAAAACAACAGGAGCAGTATGATAGTTTATGTGCACAGAACGCTCAGATTTTGAGTGGCCAGCAGAGCATGAACGAGAAGTTAAACGATGCCTTATCTGAACTAAACGCTTTAAGGATGGACGTCAGCACTCTTGGCTCCCATGACACTGATTCTGAAGCCACGCCTACCAGGCGATCACGCACCAGGAGCAGAGGACGTGGACATCAGTAGTCTTTATTCTTAATTAGTTTGCTTTTACTGTTTCTTTTTGTATTTGTATTTCCCCGCTATTATACCACAACATTGAGGACAATGTCTGATATAGTGTGGGAGAGGTACCTTTCCCTTTCCGCATTTTCCATTAAACAAGTAATTTTTACAATATTTCTCAGTTTCAATTCTTCCCCGCTTTATTTAGCCATACCGAAATTTTTTGCTTTATCTTCGCATAACCCGACATACCTACCTTAACGAAATACTAGTTAGGAAGTCGAGAACGATTCAACAAGATCGATACAGTTATGACACCTTAGACTTCCTACTTACGCGATCCGTTTCAATAACCGTTATACCTATATCTTGAGTTTTAGTTCTAAAGTAACCCCTAGTAGTTTATATTAGCAGTCATCACCGTCTAGACACAAACCACGTGGGGAGCCGATTAATATAAGTGTTTGATGCGTAATCAATGAAATATCCTTCTTATCTCGCTGCTAAAAAGGAAAATTTGCACCAAAGTACATGGTCACATATAAGAGATGAGCAAATAATGAAGGATTCCATTGTTGGTTGGTTCAGAGGTATCTGGTTCTGAACTTTGTAGGGCGAGCTACGGCTCGATCCCCCATAACCTCCAATTTGGATAATATGTATAGGGTTGCCACATTCGTGTACTAGACCCCGTGCTAAAAAGGATCAAAGTCACTAACCGGTTACTCCACTACGTGCGTGCTAAGACAAAGGGCTTAATGTGATTGCGCTAGAACAAACCTGGTGAAATAGGTACAAGAGACTCTAGGTAGAATTATAACAGAATTATTGGACAGTTTGTTTAAAATGGAAGTCCACGACTTAGCTTGCTGCTTGTGTCATTAGTGTATCGTTAGTGTTTTACTTAAGTATCGGTCGAACAAACAATTGATTTCCCGTAATTGTTTTGAAAACCAAAGGTATGTTATGCAAGTGCGTCTGATAAAACTTGTCCGATCTTTCTAAATGATTATTTTCTTGAGGACAAGAAAAGGTTTAAGTATGGGGGAATTTGATAACGAGAAATCGTGTCGTATAATCGCTATGTTTTTAGTCCATTTTCATACTGCATTAATCCATTTAACTCCCGATTTTTCCGAGTTTTTATGTCTTTTCACAGGTACAACATGTCTCAAGTCAATTTAGTGGAAAAAGATCATATGAAGAAAGTTAACATGAAAACCAGAAGAAAAGGAACAATTCTGCAAAGTTCTGCAGTTTTTGATGTTGTGACGATCGTCACACATCACTTACGAACGTAACGCGCTGCTAAGCATCTTACGCCTGTCACCTTGGTGTTACGACCGTAACACGCTTATTACATGAAGAATTCCCGTAACGCACTTGTGGAGACCGTTACACGCTTAATCCAACTTTATGAAGAACGTGAGGTGAAGACGTGGAGACGTGGGCAACGAAAAGAAAGGAGGAGTCTTCAGATACTCCTACAATCTCTCAACCTCACCAACGCCCAGTCTTCCTGGTTTTCCTCCACAACTGAAGTGCAAAGCCCATATTCTTGTTTTTTTTAACTTTCAATTTCTCCTCTATAAATACGAGAGATTTCGATGAAGAGCGGACAAAGTTTTATTTTCACAAATTTCTTGCGGAAGCTTTGCCGAATTTATGAACCATTTCCCAGTTTGCATTTTTCCTGCTGTTCTTGTTTTTATTTCCCTTTTACCATTTAATAACCGTTTCCAACATTAGGAAATTTCCATCTTAGTTAGAATTTGTTTTTAGCCTCAGACTTCGTTTTGAGTTTCGATTCCGAAGGTTCCAATCTTGCCAACTTGTGGAAGAGGGAGCTTGAGGAATAGTATTATTATTCAGATTTTAATCGCATTTAATTTAATTTTAAGTACAATTTGTTTACGTTTGTGATACGGTGGGAGAACTGACTTGAGGTTTGCGTTTGTATTCGCAAATGTTGCGGTTAGCAAGAGTCGCCACCGACTTTTTATTTTATCCTAAGGAAAGGTTAAAAAGCACAGCAAAAACCTTTTGAGATGTTTTCTTGGGTTCGGGGAGTAGATTATAGAAAGGGAAGGTATTAGCACCCTTTCTATCCATGGTTATCCATGGGCTCTTAGTTACTTGCTTAGATCACTTGCCTTTCGTTTTCAATTGTTTTAAATGGTGCTTGGGTGTGTGGGTTTTGAAAATGTTTTTGAAAAGAGGCCAATGTGGTGGCAACCTTTGTAATGATCCATGTGGGGATGTATACAAAGATGTATGTCTTTTAAAAAAGGTTTTCATTTGTTTTTTGAAAGTTGTTTTGAAAGTGTAGTGATGTGTGGTTTTTGAAAAGAAGGCAAGTGTTTTGTTTTGCAAGTTGGTTCAAGTAACTAAGAGGTTATCTACTCCTAAATTTCTCAAAAGATTATTGCTATACTTTAACCCTTTTAACAAGTTTGCACCACCATTGTATTTGGTGGGCAACCTTGTGTTAGGATGTGAAAGGGACAGGCGCGGGTCATCGTTTAGACCATAATTGTAACGACGTTAAATGTCTTTGGGCAATTTCTCTAAGGGGCTTGATCATTTGTTTTTGTTTGTTTTGAAAAGTTTTATCGAGGGACTATGATCATTCAAACTGTTTGCTTTGCCCAAAGATGTTCAACATACAATATGGCCCATTTATTTGAAAGGCAACAAGTGGAATACCCTAGGGGGTGCAAGTGTGATTTGTGTGTCCATTTTCATGCTTGTTTATCTTGTATTAGGTCAAACTATTTTTTATCGTTTTTTCGCATACAAACCCTAATTCTAGCATGTTATTATTTAGAAAGCAATAAAGTGCGAAATTAAAATTACTAAGCTATTACACAACCAAATATGGGAAGGGGGGTACAAATGTTCAAATGGGGATATTGACAAGAATTTAAATCTAAATTATTACAACAATTGGGTATTTTGCAATGCATAATTAAATGTAAATTAAACAAATATGTGAAATGTAGAAAGAAAATTTCTATGTGTATGAGAAAAATATTATTTATGTAAAAGGAAAAAGAAAATAAAAATGTATTTATTTTTTAGTATTTTGAAACTTAGGGTGAAAAACCCTAATTTTAAATAAAAGGTATTATTACCTAATTTAATTTTACTATTTATTTATTATTTATAAAAAATAAAATAAAAATGAAGTGTATTGTGAAAAAGGTATTTTTTGTATCAAATGTTAATAAAATAAAAAAAAATCAAGTATTTTTTTTATATCTTTTTCTTAAATACATTAATAATCAAATATATATATATATATAACCCTAAATATGTATTTTTTTCTAAAATAAATATTTTAATATTTTAATAGAAATAAAAGTAAAGTATATTTTTTTTGTGTAGAATATTTTCATAAAGTAAATAAAATAATAAAAATGTATCTACACTATTTTCTATTTATTTCAATAATAGTATATATATGTATATTTGTATATAACAAAAGAAATAAACAAATAAAGATGCCATAAATACAAAAAGTGGTGAAAAAAATATTTTAAAAATTTTAATGGTATGAGAAAAAATAAGCAAAGTCAATCCAAAAAGAAAAAGTCAAAAATGTCAAAAAATGAGCAAATGGGCTCAGGGGGGTGTAAACCAAAAAATGGGGTGTGAAAAGGAAACAAATCCAGGCCCAGCCCAGATCACTTCTTCTTCAACCTCTGTACAGCTTTCTTCACACAAAACACGCGTTTTCTAACTCTGGATTCCTGGACTTTCAAGCAAAACTCATAACATGAAAAGTGTAGAGCATTAAGAGACGGTTTCAACCATATAAAGAACATGACTTATCTCTCCAAGATGAGAGAGAATTTCTCTCCCCCTCTTTTCTGACCTAACTTTTCATCAATGTTCAGACATGAAATTCTTTAAGCACACGAAACATAAATGAAATCTAATCATATGAGCATGTTCAGGGCTATGATTGTGACATGTTTTCTTCAAAAACCTAAAGCTAACAATGCCTAACAAGAGAGATAGAACTCCATGAATATACCTGTTCAGTTGGAATCGAGCTGGGCAATGGAGGATGTTTCAGAGTGAAATGAGGACTTGTACAGCTTCCTTGAAGTGTAAGGAAGCTTTTCCAGTTCCTACTTTGCCTTGAAACTTCCTGAATCGAGCTAATGAACTCCAACTGCAAAACAGAAAATTAAAAATGGTGAAGTGGCTTGGAGGTGTTACAGGTCTGATTTTAGGATATGGACAGCTTGCATATGTTGTAAGGAAGGTAGAGGAAAAGGTTTGAATTAAAATGCTTGAAGGGATTGGGAGTTGGAACTCAAACTGCAGGGGCACCCCTGTTTTTGCAGTTTGAGGATGGTTCTGAGATGGAGAGGGTTTGAAAGGGAAATGGCTCGTGCCAAAGCTTCAATATGGTCTATGGAATGTGTTTGATATCTTTTGTGCTGTGTTCTTTTGCTGATATGAGAGATAGCATAAGTTATGGAAGTTACTTCTATGTGAAGCAAGCAAATGTCAACTTGGTTTCTAGGCTAGTACAATGCCTCAATCTATGCTGCACATTTGAGTCTTGATCAGTGGGATATGCCCATGCTTTTTTGCTTCAAAGATCTGCATTGTACCTCATAGATTTGCAAAGTTGCCATAAAGTATCACTTTACAAGAATGGATAACATGCTTTTTCTAGTTTAGGCTTAATTTTGTGTGTATTATCCAAATGAGCAAAATAATGTTAGAACACAAAGGATATGCATTGAATTATTGAGTGAGAATGGGATTAGAGGCCTGCAATGTAGCTTAAGCATGCTGAATTCAAATTTGCCAAGTTTATGAACATGCTTTGATGAAGAACAAAAGTGAATTTTTGCCAACTTGTGAAATTCGAATCTCTCAAGTTATGAGGTTGTTTGATGAGTTCTTGGACATTTTGGAAAGCTTGGAATGTGTACTACAATCCATCTTTGAAATGCAATTTGAAATTCCAAGTGGAAGGGTATGAAAAGTGGCCTTGAAGTAGGGTAGACAACCTTATCAAAATAGGTCAAATTTCACTAAGTTAAAAGATGGTTTAGTGCCCTTATTCAAAAAATCATAACTTGAGATACAAGCTTCAAATGAGAAAACTTTGTGAATCAAAGTTGTATATTATGCAACAAGCTACAACTTTCATGTTTTGACTTTTGTTTGAATCCAAATGGATCATGGTGAAAAGATGGGGCAAAGTTGGGAAAAAATTAGGGTTTTTTCATAACTTAGAAAAATTCTAAGTTATGAAAAATTCCATTTTCAAACCCTAATTTGCATTTTGTGATTTCTTGGTGAACAAGTTTCATAATTTGGCATGTTTTGATGAAAAATGAATCTTGACTCTTGATTTTGACCAAAAAGTCAAAGTTTGACTTTTCAGTATACAGTCAAAAATTGATCAATTGACTGGGAAATTCAACTGTCAATCTTGTGTACTTGGGATCTTTTGAGCTTGATGAACATGTCAAGATAATTCCATGGGGTCCTTGAGTCCATATGTGAGCTTGGTTTGCCATTGGCTAGGTCAAACAGTCAAAAATTGCCTTTGTGCAGTCAAAACCCTAAAAATGACCATTTTGCCCTTTTGGTGATCTGATCAAATTTCTTATGGAATTGTGATCCAAACTTGATCAAATGGTTCATATGAATTCAAAATGTTGATGTGGATCAAATTTCATGAGGTTTGACTGTCAATTGGCCACAGTTGACTTTTTCCCCAATACAGCTGATTTCTAGGTCAACTGTCCAATTGACTGGGTAAAACTTGGAATCAAGACCTGAAACTTGGTATGGGTAAACTTGAGAGTCCAATATGAAGCATGAAAGTCATCTTAGGCATTTTAGGTCAAAACATCTTTGTGCAAGCACAAACCCTAATTTGAGTCCACAGTGCAAGGAGAAGTCTTGAGCAGAGGAAACCCTAATTGTATCTTGATCTTTAAATGCCTTGTGATGAGAAAATGTTGAGGAAATGGGAGGGAAAATTTTGGGGTACAACAGTTGCCCCTGTTCAATCTTCTTGGACCTGAAGAGTTAGATTGGCAAGTTTGCCTTTCGCGACTCGAGGGTAAAAGGAGATTGGACACTAGAGTGCCCGGAAATTTGCACTCGCATGCTGGAGTCTCAACAATGTGGTGTCGGGAATGGGCTTATAGATGCCATTTGGAGAGATGGTGGATA
Organism: Vicia faba; assembly: GCA_948472305.1. NCBI lineage: Eukaryota > Viridiplantae > Streptophyta > Magnoliopsida > Fabales > Fabaceae > Vicia > Vicia faba. The sequence continues at coordinate 348,744,798 of OX451740.1, read as the reverse complement.
GGGAGATGGGCTTTGTAGATGCCATCTGGAAAAGTGACGGAACTTTGTCGGGAATGGGCTTATAGATGCCATTTGGAAGTGTTGATCGCATAAGAGGTTCCTTAGCGAGAACTTGTGTGTTTAAGAAAGACAGATGTTTTCCTGGCTTGTTACAGGTGTTTGATCTTCAGTCTCCTTATGCAGATATGCCCTGGCTGGATACAGGTATCGAATCTACAATTGGTTGCTCACAGATGTGCCCTGGCTGGATACAGGAGTCGAATCTGGAAATAGTCGTCAATAGATATGCCCTGGCTGGATACAGGAGTCGAATCTTTGAATTCTGCAGACGTGCCCTGGCTAGATACAGGAATCGAGTCTGGAAACTGATCACTCTCAGATGTGTCCTGGCTAGATACAGGTATCGAATCTGGAATTGTGACAGTTGAAAGTAGTCGTTTTTGAGATTGTCTTTTTCCTGAAAAGGCAAAGACGTAAGCCGTATGCAATGTCATGATGTATGATATGCATGATGTCATGATGTTCAACATTTGATGTTGTGTGTGTCTCATCATGTATGTAAGCAAAAATGTATGAAAATGTGAAATGTTTATGAGTGTAATTTCATCTTAGGAAAATAAATCCTTGACGAAAGGCCGGGAAGCTGCTTTGCGGAAGAGATACTTGGCCGAAGCTCTGATGAGAGGCCTGCTGAGGATTTTAACAATGGATTCCGCTGAGGATAATGATGATAAACTCCGCTGGGGACCCCAAAGATAAACTCTGCTTGGGAAAACCAAAGATAGACTTCACTGGGGATTGAAGGAACTTTCGCCGAGAACGGTCTTCCGTGGCTTTTAGCTGAGGATAACCCAGTTATAAGTCCTTGTGAGGAAATAACTCTAAATAAAACTTGGACGAGACGTTCGTACTTCGCCGGGGATAAGCTCGCAGAATCTACTGGGGATGAGCTTTTAAGACCTGCCGGGGAATGTTGTGCCTTTTTCAAGATCGACGGGGAATCGATTCTGCTTGGGAGAAGTATTGCTGAATCCGTCTGTACTCTGCGGGGAGTTAAGATGATTTGGGCCGCATTTTCAGTTGAACCTACCTTGGTGCCTTGGCGAACCAAACAACCAGACGGCATTAGACAAACTCCACATTGCCCCTGTCTTTTGATGTCACTTGTAATTAATCTCCTTTTTATATGCAAGCATTTATGAATCAGCAATTTAATGTCAAATGCATATATCAAAAATGAACATTGGACGTTCTTCGCAAGACAAAACAGAAAAAGAAAAACAATGGCAATTTGTATGGACAAGTGGATTTGTATTGATTTAAATTTTGCCTGTGAATAGGCGTTTTTGTACAAGAGGCTGATATCCTAGTAAGAAGACATCGCCAAAAAGTATAGAGTTTACAATTTGAAAAAGAAAACAAAACAGCTATGTGAACAATCCCACTGGGTTCCAACTCTGCTATTGCCTTTATGTCTTCGAACGTCTCATCGCTTTGCTGCCTGGTCGAAGATGAAGCTGATTGGTCAATGCCAAAATCTGAGCCAGATAGTTGATGCCGAATTCCGGATGCGAAGCGATCCAATGAGACATAATGTTACGCTTTTATCCCTAACTTTTGCCTGGACCGCCCTTTCGGGTTTTCAGTCCACCGGGATACCCTTTTTTGCCCAAGCCGCCCTTTCAGGTTTTCGACTTGCCGGGTGTACGGATTTTTTCATTTCATCCCTTATTTTTGCCCGAACCCTTTTGGTTCGCCGGGAAGCCCTTATTTTTGCCTAGGTATGTCAACCTAGCGGGTCTTTTATTTATGCGTAGTATTTTTTCACTATGTCTGCATTGGCGGGGTGAGGAAGGTCGTCACCATCCATGGTGGTTAGGATCATGGCTCCTCCTGAGAACACACGTTTAACCACAAATGGCCCTTCATAAGTAGGGGTCCATTTGCCCCGGGGATCACTTTGAGGAAGGATGATGCGTTTGATTACCAGGTCCCCAACTTGATACTCTTGCGGTCTGACTTTCTTGTTAAATGCCCTGATCATCCGTTTCTGATACGTTTGACCGTGACAGATAGCAGTGAGCCTCTTTTCGTCAATCAGGTTTAGCTGATCAAGTCGAGTCTGGATCCAATCATCTTCATTCAAGTCTGCATCCTTCATTATCCGAAGAGAGGGTATCTGGATTTCAATCGGCAAGACTGCCTCCATGCCGTAGACCAAGGAGAAAGGAGTTGCCCCGGTTGATGTCCTTGCTGAGGTGCGGTACCCATGAAGAGCGAACGGTAACATCTCGTGCCAATCTTTGTAGGTCACTGTCATCTTCTGCACAATTTTCTTGATATTTTTATTGGCTGCCTCTACAGCCCCATTCATCTTCGGCCGGTAGGGAGAGGAATTGTGGTGCTGTATCTTGAATTGTTCACAGAGTTCGGTGATCATTTTGTTATTGAGATTGGTACCATTGTCCGTAATGATTCTTTCCGGGACACCGTACCGACATATCAGATTATGCCGGATGAAACGCGCCACGACGCTCTTGGTTACCGTGGCATATGAAGCTGCCTCAACCCATTTCGTGAAGTAATCGATCGCCACCAAGATGAAGCGATGCCCATTGGATGCCGTTGGTCGGATCTCACCGATCATATCGATCCCCCACATTGCGAAAGGCCAGGGTGCCGTTAGGACATTCAAAGGAACTGGAGGGATATGCACCTTGTCAGCATAGATCTGGCATTTGTGACAAGTTCGGGAGTGTTGGTAACAATCGGCTTCCATCGTGGACCAGAAATATCCTGCCCGAAGGATTTTCTTAGCCATGGTGTGTCCACTGGAATGGGTTCCAAACGTTCCTTCATGCAGTTCCATCATAATTTTCTCTGCTTCAACCTTATCCACACAACGTAACAGAGTTGAATCATGATTCCGTTTGTAGAGAATGCCGTTGCTGAGGAAGAATTTTGCAGCAAACCTCCTCATGAACTTCTTATCATTGACAGATGCACCTTCAGGGTATTCCTGAGCTTCCAAGTACCTCTTCACCTCGTGATACCAGGGTTTCTCAGTCACCTTCTCAGCCTCGAGCTCACAGCAGTACGCCGGTTCATCCAACTTCCAGATTATGATTTGAGGAGCCTCATTGTCCCATTTAACTTTGAACATCGAAGACATCGTGGCTAGTGCGTCCGCTAGCTGATTCTCCTCTCTGGGGAAATGCTCAAAAGTTATTTCTTCAAAATGAGGGAGCAAGGTCGACACATACTCCTTGTAAGGAATGAGATTCGGGTGTTTCGTATCCCACTCGCCTTTGATCTGATTGATCACGAGAGCGGAATCTCCGAAGACACTTAGAAACTTGATCCTCAAATCGATCGCAGCTTGTAAACCCATGATACATGCCTCATATTCTGCCATGTTGTTGGTGCAGCTGAAACATAATCGGGCGGTGAGTGGAGTATGAGTCCCCTTGGGAGATATGATTACAACGCCGACGCCGTTACCCAAAGCATTGGAGGCTCCATCAAAATGCATAGACCATCGGGATCCTTCCTCAGGTCCTTCATCCGGTCCAGGTACTTCACAGTCAGTTACCACCATGATGTCTTCGTCCGGAAAATCAAAGTTCAATGATTGGTAATCGTCCACAGGTTGGTGTGCCAAATGATCAGCCAGTACACTTCCCTTAATTGCTTTCTGAGTTGTATACTGGATATCATATTCTGTTAAGATCATTTGCCATCTCGCTATTCTCCCAGACAGAGCGGGCTTTTCAAATATGTACTTGATGGGATCCATCTTTGAAATCAATAAAGTAGTGTGAGTCAGCATATACTGTCTCAGCCGGCGAGCAGCCCATACAAGAGCGCAGCAAGTTTTCTCAAGCAGTGAGTAACGAGACTCACAGTCGGTAAACTTTTTGCTCAAGTAATAAATAGCGTGCTCTTTTCGGCCAGACTCGTCATGCTGCCCCAGCACACACCCCATTGAATTATCAAGCACTGTCAAGTATAGTATCAGAGGTCTTCCTTCCACCGGTGGCATAAGAATGGGTGGCTCTTGGAGGTATTCCTTTATTCTTTCGAAGGCGGCCTGACATTCATCATTCCAGCGTACCACTTGATCTTTCTTCAGTAATTTGAAGATTGGCTCACAAGTAGCAGTCAGATGTGAGATGAATCGGGCAATGTAATTCAGTCGTCCTAGGAAACCTCTGACTTCTTTCTCTGTTTTTGGAGTCGGCATCTCTTGAATAGCTTTAACCTTGGCAGGATCCACCTGAATACCTTTATCACTTACAATGAAACCTAGCAACTTTCCGGATCTTACCCCAAAGGTGCATTTGTTGGGATTCAACCTCAGCTTGTATAACTTGAGTCGGTCAAACAGCTTACTCAGATGATCAAGGTGCTCCTCCTCAGTTTGAGACCTTGCAATCATGTCATCAACGTATACTTCAATCTCATGATGGATCATATCATGAAATAAAGCAACCATGGCACGCTGATAGGTTGCCCCATCATTTTTCAATCCGAATGGCATGACCTTATAACAGAAGGTCCCCCACTGAGTTACAAATGTAGTCTTCTCCATATCTTCAGGAGCCATCTTGATCTGATTATACCCTGAGAAGCCATCCATGAAGGAGAACACCTTGTGTTGAGTTGTATTGTCAACAAGGACATCAATGTGAGGTAGGGGGAAGTCATCCTTGGGGCTGGCCCTGTTCAGATCCCTGTAGTCAACACACATTCTGACCTTACCGTCCTTCTTCGGCACTGGCACAACATTGGCAACCCACTGAGGGTAAGAAGTTACCGCAAGGAAACCCGCATCAAACTGTTTCATTACCTCAGCTTTAATCTTCTCAGACATCTCTGGACGCATTCGTCGAACTTTTTGCTTTACTGGAGGGCAATCTTCCTTGGTCGGCAAATGGTGAACTACAATGTCGGCATCCAAACCGGGCATATCTTCATAGGACCAAGCAAAGATCTCCATGTAGTCTTGTAGCATCTGGATCAATCGTTGCTTTACGCTGAGTTCTAGATTGGCACCAATCTTGACCTCTTTCCTATCTGTCTCAGTACCCAAGTTAATTGTCTCCACAGGCTCTTCATGTGGTTGAATAGCCCTCTCTTCTTGTAGTAGCAGTCTTGCGAGTTCACCAGGCACTTCGCAATCATCTTCACCTTCGTCTTCGGCCAAGTTGATCGGATTTTCGAAGTCATAACTGGCGATAGCAGAGCTGTTGCCAGTGAGATCCAGAGTGGATTGAAACCTGTATAAGTGAGTGTGTGTAAATATAGCTGTTTTGCAATATGTATAACACAGAAAGAAAAGGAGCACAAGATTTGAAATGCAACAAACGTCCAATGTTTTGATTGATGATATATGAAAAATGTCATACAAAAAGCCCTCACAAATGGAGCTACGATGTCCCGGGCAGGACACCGAGCCAACAGAGTTTTAACATATTGTTTGTTACAAATTTGGAAATCAAAAGAAATCAATTACTGCGTGACAAATGTGATAGGGGTAAAATCCTTTGCTGTCCAGTTGCTTGGTCCGTCGCTGGCAGTCGGGTAGATCCAATTATCAAACTCAGCTTCCTCCACATCCTCCTCGATAGCATTCACCCTTGAGCTGGAAATAAACACCGGAGCCTTTCCAATCTTCTCTTTGCGCACCGCCTTCTGAGCCTCTGCAGTAAAGCCTAGCCCAAACTTGTCGTTCTTCTGAGTGAAGTCAGGAAGCTGACCCCAGTGTGCACCATCGCCTTTCTGAACCACAACCCGGGCATCCCTTAGGGAAACCATCTTCATGGAATCATTCTCTTCGGCCATTGTCTCTGCAGCTGCTGAAATTGGATGTACCTCCTCGAAATGTTGGAAGGGAGTTTCAATAAATTCTCCGTCCATCTCGATGTACCTGAAGGAATTCAAATGGCTCACCATATACTCCTCTTCTCCTTGCACAGTGACAATCTTTCCTCTGACGGGATACTTCAGCTTTTGGTGCAAGGTGGAGGTCACTGCCCCAGCTTTGTGGATCCAAGGTCGACCCAACAGACAGGAATACGATGGACGTATATCCATTACGTAAAAGGTAGAGTCGAACACTTGAGAGCCCACACGAATAGGGATGTTAACCTCTCCATGAACCATCCTCTTGGAACCGTCAAAGGCTCTGACGATGATATTGCTGGGTTTCAACTCCAGGCCCTCATAATCCAGACGATCCAAAGCCTTTTTCGGAAGAACATTCAAAGAAGAACCAGTGTCCACCAACACATGCGCTAGAGTAGTGCCTCTGCATTCAATAGAAACATGCAGGGCATCATTATGGTCTCTCCCTTTTGCGGTCAGGTCAGCATCTGAAAAGCCCAAACCGTTGTCCGCCGTCAGATTGGCTATGCAGTCAGTGAACTGGACTGCAGACGTCTCTTGCGGCACATGGGCCGTCTTGAGAAATGAGATTAATGCCTTAGCGTGAGCCTCGGAACATAGCAATAGGGAGAGCAGGGAGATCTTGGAGGGTGTATGCCCTAACTGCTCAACAACATTAAAATCACTTTTCTTTATTATTTTCAGAATCTCCTCCATTTCTTGTCGGGAGGCCTCAGCATTCACGGGTATTGGTGCCTCCATCCGGGCAGGCTCTTCTTCAATCCCTTTGCCCCGAGCATTTGATGACTCGGCAGCAGGGGACACAATTTGATCAGCAACAGGACTTGGTAAACTTGCAGGTTTTATGAGGAGGGGTTTTCGAATAGCGGGCGGCGCAATGTCGGGCGAGAAGAGCCTGCCACTGCGGGTGACTTTAGCTGGACCGGTGATATCGCAGATACTGGCACTAGCATCAAATTCTTGCTTGATTCCATTTACATATACGTCTGCCCCATAATGCCAGGGGACAGCCTTATCAGACACGTAGGAGAGGGGTCCTGGAACAGTAATGATCACAGGCGCAACGGTCAAGATTTGAATAGGCTTCTTTGGGGGAGCCTTGGTTGGATTTTTGAAGATGGTAATCACGGACACTTCTTTCGTCGGAACCAAATGAACAGCACTCTTTTTGAATAGAATCTCCTTGCTATCCATTAGGCCTTGGATGCCTAACCTTAGCAAGGGACAATCAGATAGGGAAATAGCACAGAATGGGCAACCTTCGCCGCAACCCGGAAATAAACCGGCCCGCAGTAGGTTCCTCTTAACAGTCTTCAAAGGGGTAACAACTTCATCTACCGAAACAGCGTACACTTCTTCCTCAATGGCACTTACCCTATGCTGGGGCATAGGAGCCGTTACAACATTCGGTCTTTCCGGCGCTTCAAACTGAATTTCTTTTGCGTCAATTAGATCCTGCACTTTGTTTCTCAAGGCCCAACAATCATCAGTAGTGTGCCCGGGACTATCAGAATGATAAGCACACCGGGCATTTGGGTTGTATTTAGGGGACGCAGTGTTGACGACCTTAGGAGCTTCTTTGAGGGTCACCAGGTTGGTGGATAACAGTTGGGGTAAAATTTGAGATAATGTCATACTCAATCGGGTATACTGCCTCTTGGGCCTTTCACTTCTTTGCTGATTGTACTGCTGAGGAGCAGCAACAGGTTTAGAGATGACCAAAGCATTAACGGCTTGGCGACTTTCGGGCTTGACTTGTCTTCTAGGGCCATAGACGGCGCTTGCTTCCTTCTTAAATGGCCTCTTCTCAGCACTTGTAGAGGCAGCCTTCTGTATCTTGCCTGACCTGATGCCAGCTTCAATTCTCTCTCCCGTTAATATCAAATCTGTGAACCCAGCGGAGGAGTTACCAACCAAATGATTGAAAAACGGACCAGACAACGTTCCCAGAAACATATCAACCAGCTCTCGATCAATTAATGGAGGCTGCACCCTTCCAGCCAAATCTCTCCATTTTTGAGCGTACTCTTTGAATACTTCACCCGTCCCTAGAGACATACCCTGAAGTTGGGTACGCGTAGGAGCGAGATCAGAATTATATTGGTATTGCCTGTAGAAAGCAGTCGCCAAATCCTCCCAGTGCCGGATGCTAGCTCCGTCCAATTGGTAGAACCATTCAAGTTGTGACCCCGAGAGGCTGTCTTGGAAGAAGTGAATCCAGAGGTTCTTATCCGCCGTGTAAGGTTGGATTTTCCTTACATATGACCTCAGATGCAGCTTTGGGCAGGAGACCCCATCATACTTGGCGAAGGCAGGCGCCTTAAACTTGTGTGGAATTACTACTCCAGAAGATAATCCCAAATCTCCGAAATCCAGTCCCGGCACGTTCTGAATTTCCATAGCACTCAAGCGGTCCTCCAATTGTTTGTATCTGTCAGCAGCAGGTGGGTATTGTTCCTCGTTATAGTCCGTCTCGTTGTCGGAGACTGCGGGACTAGGAGCTCCTCCCCCTTGGGGACTGTTTTTCTCAGCAGAAGAAGTGGTTGGATCAGCTTCATTGTGGAGTGTGTTTCCAAATCTGCGTCCGGTGTTGAACATTGCCGTCCTCTTTTTCTTCTTCTTCTTCAGGAGTAGAGTCTTCAACTCTTGCTGACCCTGGGCTAGGCTTAGGACCATCTCTTGAAACTGTGCACTTTGGGCCTGAAGGGCCTTGATTGCTTGCTCACTGGATGACTCCAAATTCATGATGACTGTTCAAACAAACAGCGAAGAAGATTAAGCAACCTGTGAAATAGGGTACCTGCTATGCATATGGTGTAATGGAATGCGTATGTTTTATGTTTTCAAAGACAAATAAGATTCAACTTTGTAGACAAAAAGGGAAACGCACTTCATTAGATTAAAATTTTTCAATTGTTCAACAATTTGCCCTTAGGCATTACAGGAATGAAAAATACGGAAAAGGGAATAAAACTACAAAAGGAAATAATCAAAGCTCATCAATGCTCCCATGGCCTCCTCCTCTCAGTGCTGATGTAGTTGTTCAGGACACGTTCTTCCTCCAATTGCTTAGTCAGCCTTTGGACTTTCCTTTCCTGCTCGTTGAACTTCTCCCGATAGAAATCCCGTTCCTCCTTTAACTGTGCCCAAGATCTCTTCATGGTGTCAAAATCAGTAGGTATCTGAGGAGGGAGGACAGTTGGAGGAACCCCATCCTCATCGGGAGTCTCAAGGATGATTGGTCTGACAGCTTCGTATGGCATACCTAACCTCTGAGCACGGATGCGGACCCATTTGCAATAGGGCTCCAATGGTAAAGAAGTCTTTGGTCCTAGCTCATGTGGGTCAGCTTTGTGGATTCTGTCCCAAGCTCTAATGAATCCCTGGCGTAGTTTGTCACTGCCTGCCTGAAACTCAAAATGGAAGTGAGGAACCAGCATTTCATGGGGCCCATCTCCTCTGGCTCTTCCAAACTGACGGAGAGCTAAACATGGATTGTAAGAGATTCCTCCTTGGATACCAATCAACGGGACATTAGGGTATTCCCCGCAACGGTCGATAACAGCTACCTCATCCAAGCCTCTGAGAGTCCAAGTGATATCCTTATCTGTGAGAGACATTAACCTCCGAGCCCAACCTTTTCCTTCTTCATTCTTCAGCACGGACTTAGGAAGGTGCGAAATAAACCACCTTACCAGCAAAGGAGCACAACACCACGGAGTTCCCCGTTTTCGAGAAGAACGAGCATAGAGTTGTTGTAGAATGTCACCCAAGAGAGTGGGTACCGGATTCCGAGACATGAAGATTCTTATGACATGGACACTGATGAAGGTGTCAGGGTTGGGAAACAATATCAGGCCATAGATCAAAAGAGCCAGAATATCCTCATACGCTTTGAAGTCCAAGTCATTCCAGAAATCATTAGCCTTGCCAACCAGAAATTTGACCAAAAAGCCCTTGATCCCATTTCTAGTTTCCCAGTTGGACAATACCTCTTCTTTGGTCAAGGGGAGAATTGCAGCAATCTCTTCAGGCCTAGGAGTCTTTTCCAAACCAGTGAAAGGGGTTTGTTTCAAGACAGGGATCCCAAGCAAGTAAGAGAATTCTTCCAGGGTAGGAACCAGCTGGAAGTCTTGAAAGGTGAAACAATGATGCAGAGGGTCATAAAACTGGGTCAGAACACTTATCAGTTGTTGGTCCCATTTTGCAGTGATCAAGCCAAGGAGGGAACCATGTCTGTTGATGAAGGAGGTAGTGTTTGGAATTCTTTCAACCAGATCTTTGAGTAAAACTGGTGGTTGAACAAAGTTGAGCCGGACAGTATTTCTACGCACGGGCATCATGACGTCCTACAAAACAGAACAAAGATGAAACCTTTTTGTCTTTGAAATGGGTTAGCTTTTTATGCATGCAATGGTATGATGGCATGATGCTATGATGAAGCACATCACAAGTATTCACATAGGCAGATAAAGCACACAAGTCACACAAGACACCCTTAGGTTTCAGGCCAGCATGAGCTTCAGGTATTACCCTCTTTTGGTTTTGTTGGTTAAAACCTGTCCTATCAAAAGTAACCGGGTTCTAGAGGATCTCAAATCATTGGCTACCCTCAATCGGTCATAACTCCAGCATCGCAATCTTTTCTCGCGGCCAGAACCATCTCGAGAGTTTAGCCTCAATGAGTGTAGCATACTGCTACTGTCCTAATAGCCAAGTTGGTCAATTTAGGGTTCTAAGGTTGGTTGGTGTTTAATGACTCCTTAGAAGACCTATATTCTCCCCGTTACAACACAAGGGATATAGGTACAGACTAAGATGCCACACCAACGTAGCCACTGCTTCACCCATGTCGGTCTACGCCGGACAGGTCCCTCACAGATTATGCTACCTAAGAAGGGTATTTCCCAGATCCGGGTTAGGATCTATGAAACTCCGATGCAAAGCCCACAAATATAAAAGCAAACAAAGCAAACAATTGAAAACAAAGGTGACCTAAAACCCTAAGGTTACTCCACTTTTAAGTAATCTCCCCAGCAGAGTCGCCAGTTCTGTGATACGGTGGGAGAACTGACTTGAGGTTTGCGTTTGTATTCGCAAATGTTGCGGTTAGCAAGAGTCGCCACCGACTTTTTATTTTATCCTAAGGAAAGGTTAAAAAGCACAGCAAAAACCTTTTGAGATGTTTTCTTGGGTTCGGGGAGTAGATTATAGAAAGGGAAGGTATTAGCACCCTTTCTATCCATGGTTATCCATGGGCTCTTAGTTACTTGCTTAGATCACTTGCCTTTCGTTTTCAATTGTTTTAAATGGTGCTTGGGTGTGTGGGTTTTGAAAATGTTTTTGAAAAGAGGCCAATGTGGTGGCAACCTTTGTAATGATCCATGTGGGGATGTATACAAAGATGTATGTCTTTTAAAAAAGGTTTTCATTTGTTTTTTGAAAGTTGTTTTGAAAGTGTAGTGATGTGTGGTTTTTGAAAAGAAGGCAAGTGTTTTGTTTTGCAAGTTGGTTCAAGTAACTAAGAGGTTATCTACTCCTAAATTTCTCAAAAGATTATTGCTATACTTTAACCCTTTTAACAAGTTTGCACCGCCATTGTATTTGGTGGGCAACTTTGTGTTAGGATGTGAAAGGGACAGGCGCGGGTCATCGTTTAGACCATAATTGTAACGACGTTAAATGTCTTTGGGCAATTTCTCTAAGGGGCTTGATCATTTGTTTTTGTTTGTTTTGAAAAGTTTTATCGAGGGACTATGATCATTCAAACTGTTTGCTTTGCCCAAAGATGTTCAACATACAATATGGCCCATTTATTTGAAAGGCAACAAGTGGAATACCCTAGGGGGTGCAAGTGTGATTTGTGTGTCCATTTTCATGCTTGTTTATCTTGTATTAGGTCAAACTATTTTTTATCGTTTTTTCGCATACAAACCCTAATTCTAGCATGTTATTATTTAGAAAGCAATAAAGTGCGAAATTAAAATTACTAAGCTATTACACAACCAAATATGGGAAGGGGGGTACAAATGTTCAAATGGGGATATTGACAAGAATTTAAATCTAAATTATTACAACAATTGGGTATTTTGCAATGCATAATTAAATGTAAATTAAACAAATATGTGAAATGTAGAAAGAAAATTTCTATGTGTATGAGAAAAATATTATTTATGTAAAAGGAAAAAGAAAATAAAAATGTATTTATTTTTTAGTATTTTGAAACTTAGGGTGAAAAACCCTAATTTTAAATAAAAGGTATTATTACCTAATTTAATTTTACTATTTATTTATTATTTATAAAAAATAAAATAAAAATGAAGTGTATTGTGAAAAAGGTATTTTTTGTATCAAATGTTAATAAAATAAAAAAAAATCAAGTATTTTTTTTATATCTTTTTCTTAAATACATTAATAATCAAATATATATATATATATAACCCTAAATATGTATTTTTTTCTAAAATAAATATTTTAATATTTTAATAGAAATAAAAGTAAAGTATATTTTTTTTGTGTAGAATATTTTCATAAAGTAAATAAAATAATAAAAATGTATCTACACTATTTTCTATTTATTTCAATAATAGTATATATATGTATATTTGTATATAACAAAAGAAATAAACAAATAAAGATGCCATAAATACAAAAAGTGGTGAAAAAAATATTTTAAAAATTTTAATGGTATGAGAAAAAATAAGCAAAGTCAATCCAAAAAGAAAAAGTCAAAAATGTCAAAAAATGAGCAAATGGGCTCAGGGGGGTGTAAACCAAAAAATGGGGTGTGAAAAGGAAACAAATCCAGGCCCAGCCCAGATCACTTCTTCTTCAACCTCTGTACAGCTTTCTTCACACAAAACACGCGTTTTCTAACTCTGGATTCCTGGACTTTCAAGCAAAACTCATAACATGAAAAGTGTAGAGCATTAAGAGACGGTTTCAACCATATAAAGAACATGACTTATCTCTCCAAGATGAGAGAGAATTTCTCTCCCCCTCTTTTCTGACCTAACTTTTCATCAATGTTCAGACATGAAATTCTTTAAGCACACGAAACATAAATGAAATCTAATCATATGAGCATGTTCAGGGCTATGATTGTGACATGTTTTCTTCAAAAACCTAAAGCTAACAATGCCTAACAAGAGAGATAGAACTCCATGAATATACCTGTTCAGTTGGAATCGAGCTGGGCAATGGAGGATGTTTCAGAGTGAAATGAGGACTTGTACAGCTTCCTTGAAGTGTAAGGAAGCTTTTCCAGTTCCTACTTTGCCTTGAAACTTCCTGAATCGAGCTAATGAACTCCAACTGCAAAACAGAAAATTAAAAATGGTGAAGTGGCTTGGAGGTGTTACAGGTCTGATTTTAGGATATGGACAGCTTGCATATGTTGTAAGGAAGGTAGAGGAAAAGGTTTGAATTAAAATGCTTGAAGGGATTGGGAGTTGGAACTCAAACTGCAGGGGCACCCCTGTTTTTGCAGTTTGAGGATGGTTCTGAGATGGAGAGGGTTTGAAAGGGAAATGGCTCGTGCCAAAGCTTCAATATGGTCTATGGAATGTGTTTGATATCTTTTGTGCTGTGTTCTTTTGCTGATATGAGAGATAGCATAAGTTATGGAAGTTACTTCTATGTGAAGCAAGCAAATGTCAACTTGGTTTCTAGGCTAGTACAATGCCTCAATCTATGCTGCACATTTGAGTCTTGATCAGTGGGATATGCCCATGCTTTTTTGCTTCAAAGATCTGCATTGTACCTCATAGATTTGCAAAGTTGCCATAAAGTATCACTTTACAAGAATGGATAACATGCTTTTTCTAGTTTAGGCTTAATTTTGTGTGTATTATCCAAATGAGCAAAATAATGTTAGAACACAAAGGATATGCATTGAATTATTGAGTGAGAATGGGATTAGAGGCCTGCAATGTAGCTTAAGCATGCTGAATTCAAATTTGCCAAGTTTATGAACATGCTTTGATGAAGAACAAAAGTGAATTTTTGCCAACTTGTGAAATTCGAATCTCTCAAGTTATGAGGTTGTTTGATGAGTTCTTGGACATTTTGGAAAGCTTGGAATGTGTACTACAATCCATCTTTGAAATGCAATTTGAAATTCCAAGTGGAAGGGTATGAAAAGTGGCCTTGAAGTAGGGTAGACAACCTTATCAAAATAGGTCAAATTTCACTAAGTTAAAAGATGGTTTAGTGCCCTTATTCAAAAAATCATAACTTGAGATACAAGCTTCAAATGAGAAAACTTTGTGAATCAAAGTTGTATATTATGCAACAAGCTACAACTTTCATGTTTTGACTTTTGTTTGAATCCAAATGGATCATGGTGAAAAGATGGGGCAAAGTTGGGAAAAAATTAGGGTTTTTTCATAACTTAGAAAAATTCTAAGTTATGAAAAATTCCATTTTCAAACCCTAATTTGCATTTTGTGATTTCTTGGTGAACAAGTTTCATAATTTGGCATGTTTTGATGAAAAATGAATCTTGACTCTTGATTTTGACCAAAAAGTCAAAGTTTGACTTTTCAGTATACAGTCAAAAATTGATCAATTGACTGGGAAATTCAACTGTCAATCTTGTGTACTTGGGATCTTTTGAGCTTGATGAACATGTCAAGATAATTCCATGGGGTCCTTGAGTCCATATGTGAGCTTGGTTTGCCATTGGCTAGGTCAAACAGTCAAAAATTGCCTTTGTGCAGTCAAAACCCTAAAAATGACCATTTTGCCCTTTTGGTGATCTGATCAAATTTCTTATGGAATTGTGATCCAAACTTGATCAAATGGTTCATATGAATTCAAAATGTTGATGTGGATCAAATTTCATGAGGTTTGACTGTCAATTGGCCACAGTTGACTTTTTCCCCAATACAGCTGATTTCTAGGTCAACTGTCCAATTGACTGGGTAAAACTTGGAATCAAGACCTGAAACTTGGTATGGGTAAACTTGAGAGTCCAATATGAAGCATGAAAGTCATCTTAGGCATTTTAGGTCAAAACATCTTTGTGCAAGCACAAACCCTAATTTGAGTCCACAGTGCAAGGAGAAGTCTTGAGCAGAGGAAACCCTAATTGTATCTTGATCTTTAAATGCCTTGTGATGAGAAAATGTTGAGGAAATGGGAGGGCAAATTTTGGGGTACAACAACGTTCAATTACTATTATTTATTTATCATGAATGTTTCACTGCTTTCCAATTATATTTCCTGTCTGTCTGTTTCAAGTACCATGGCTAGCTAAATTTCTAGAGTCAGAATGTGATAATAGTAACTGAATGGATTAAATTGTTCCTAAGCTAAAATCCAAATTAACTTAATTTCTGGCTGTGACTTTTTATAATTAAAATCAATCTTTTTGTTACGAGAGTAAGAAAAGTATAATATGTTAGGATCAAGGCCACGAGAGTGTGAGGTTTTAACCGGATAGCTAAAGTTAAGCATTTGATTTAAATACAGCGAGAGCGCTTTAAAACGAATTAGACTTTATTAAGTTTTCAAAGAGTATTTTCTAAACACTTATGGGCTAGCGAGAGCAGGCATAGGGCTTTAGGGGTATAATCCAAGACAAGACCACGAGAGTGTGAGTTGAGGGTTTTTAAACTGATAATTTTTACAGAACCATTTAAGTTAAACATCTTTATATGCTTAGGTTCGATTAAATCCGCTTAGGTTCACTATATTACATACCGGCCGCTTTATTATTATTATTTCTTTAGTTCGATTTAATTTTCCTCTACTTTAACTTCTAAAAACCAAACGTGACAACATCCGCCTTAGCTAAACTAACAAACCTTTATAGCACTAGAGTGATTACAAAGTCCCTGTGGGTTCGACATCTTTTTATTACTACCGCGATAGGTTGTGCACTTGCAGTTAAGATACTGTTAGACACATTAGGTCGATCGCAACATCATTTTAGTCTTGCCATACACTCCTAATTACTAACAATATATGAAAGTAATAAAAGTGCAGAAATGTAAAGTCCTACGCTATTACAATATTTAGGGGGATGGGGTGTAAAAATTTATGAAAGGGGATTGCAAATTAAACCCTAAGTTACTATTACAACGACATTGAAATGGATAAGAATGTACAGGAAATGTAAAATGCGTATTTATTTAAGAAAAGAAATAATTTTTGTTTAAGAAAATATTTTTGGTCTTTTGTGCTGAAAGGAATAAAATATGATATGTGAATATGAAATATTTTTTTTGGTATTTTTGATTAATGAAAAATAAAAGTGATGGCAAAAAAAATAATAAAAGGAAAGAAAACAGAATCAGCGCAAATGCTGAAACAGAAGAGGTCAGATGCTCTGACTCTTACTTGATGCACGAACAGAAACAACGTTAGTAGAAATATGGAAGTTCAGAAGCTCTGGATCTTCTGAGAATTCAGAAGTTTTCAGAAGTTCTCATGCAATTGACAGAACTTTGCCTCTCCTCTCCATGTTGGTCAGAACATCTGCAACTTAGTCATTTCTTAACATAACATAAGTTGCACACATAACAGTTATGAAAAGTTTCATAATATTTTAGAAACAAGAGATATCAGAAACACAAATCAGAAACATGAATTTGCTAATCCTAATTCTGAGTCCTAATTTCTTTATGAAACTCTGAACTGGAATTCCTTCTACTTAGGCAAACAGATGCATGAAATCTCAGAATATGTACATCATCAGAATCAGAATATCTACATTGTGTTAAAATATGCAAAATCTGACAATGCCTAAATAATATGATGAGAGTCAGCAGAAAGCTTACCTTGCAGCTGGAAAATAACCTGGGAGCTGGAACCTGGTTCTGACCACTTGTGGTGTTCTGAACAACTTCCTCACGTGTTCAGCAGGCTGGAAACTTTCAACTTGGGTTGTAAATGATTAGAAAATTCTGGAACAACCGAGGGATAAAGTTTTGACGCTTTGGGGTGTATATTGATGGAGAGGGTATTACAACTTGGTTACAGTAGTTAGGATGGTTTTTGAATATATATCATAAACTGTATGGGTGGTTTTGGTCAAAAAAACACTTGAGGAAAAATGGAGTTTTAATGCAAGAATCAAATGCTAAGATTTTGTATTTTTGTGTTTATAGTTTTTTTAGACTCTTGGAATTTTTGCAGGGGGTTCAAGGCTTTTCTTTCTCAATTTTTTCACTTATTTCTCAAATTTTCCGACCTCTTCTCAATGGCCAATGGAGTTCTATTTATAGGCAAAGGTTTTGTAGTTTGGATATGTCAAGTGGCACCAACGTCATATGCTATACGCTGACTTACTCTTGAAGTAAGCTTAAACAAGCGTGGTTCAATGCACCAAGTAGGATAGTTAGCAGCGCCTAAGCTGGATTTGTCAGCATGAATTAAGGAAAAGTAGAAGCAGCACATGGGCCTAGCATACTTTTGCACAAAAGTTTGTCTTCCCAAGGCAGTAGGTGATACACGTGGGGGAAATCCTTTGGATAACAACTCAAAAGTGGTTGTGAGCATTAAATGATGATGAGATTTATCAAATCAGGAATCCTGCCATGTGAAACTCTGCATCCTTGCTTAACTCTGGATTAGAAGTTCTGCTTCAGCGTAGCATCCAATCTTCTGATCCTCTTATCTTCTGGCTCCAGCATGTTCTGAAGGAGCTTTCAGACTTTCTAGAAAGCTTGCAGCACACTTCTTAACCTTCTTTGAATTACCCTGGCAAACTCTGACTGAACTTTTGTGAAAACTTGCCCAGAAGTTCTGACCAAACTTTGTATTGAGAATATCCAGAATTTGCTGAGCGTTATGGTGATAATCTGGTCAGAAGTTATGAAATTGTCATATTTCTTAAACACTTAGAAAAATTTCTAAGTATTTAGAATTTGACTTTTCCAAAGTAAAATTTGACTTTTGAAATTCTTGATGAAACAAACTTCATATTCCAACATGTCTTGATGAAATATGATTTTTGAGATTTGATTTTGATCCAAAAGTCAAAGTTAGACTTCTCAGTGTGCAAATGACCATTTTGCCCTTGTGAATGAGTTGCTTGGAAAAATTGATAATTCAAGGCCTGGAAACTTGATAGAAGCAAACCTGGGATCCAGGGGGATCCCTTATGAAATGAGAGGGAAAATTTTGGGGTACAACACTGGGGCAACCTATCAGTGAGCCATGGTCGCCTTGTTCCACGATATGATTTACCACAAGATAGAGGTTTATGTTGGTGACATGATAGCCAGGTCTCAAAATGAAGAGGAACACCTGGATCATCTACAAAAGTTGTTCGACAGGTTGAAGATATACAAGTTGAGGCTGAATCCGAACAAGTGCACATTCGGGGTAAGGTCTGGAAAGCTTCTGGGTTTCATCGTCAGTGACAAAGGTATTCAGGTAGACCCTGCAAAGGTAAAGGCCATACAAGAGATGCCGACTCCCCGTACAGAGAAAGAAGTTAGAGGTTTCTTGGGACGCCTGAATTATATCGCCAGGTTCATTTCACATCTGACGGCTACTTATGAGCCCATCTTCAAACTTCTGAAGAAAGATCAAGTGGTAAAGTGGAATGACGAATTCCAGATAGCTTTCGAAAGAATCAAGGAATACCTTCAAGAACCGCCAATTTTGATTCCTCCGATTGAAGGAAGACCTTTGATATTATACTTAACAGTGCTAGACAATTCAATGGGATGTGTGATGGGACAGCATGACTAGTCTGGTCAAAAAGAGCATGCAATATACTATCTTAGCAAAAAGTTTAACGACTGTGAGACACGATACTCACTGCTCGAGAAAACTTGTTGCGCTTTGGCATGGGCTGCTCGCCGATTAAGACAATATATATTGACCCACACTACTTTGTTGATATCTAAGATGGATCCAATCAAATACATCTTCGAGAAACCCGCTCTCTCTGGAAGAATAGCGAGATGGCAGATGATCTTAACTGAATAAGATATACAATATACAAGCCAGAAAGCAATTAATGGGAGTGTATTGGCTGATCATTTGGATCATCAGGCCATGGATGACTACCAGTCCATGAATTTTGAGTTCCTGGATGAGAATATTATGCTGGTGACTGACTACGAAGAATCTGGATCGAATAAAGGACCTGAGGAGGGATCCTATTGGACTATGGTTTTTGATGGAGTTTCGAACGCACTCGGTAACGACATTGGTGCAGTAATCATATCTCCTGAGGGTTGTCATACTCCTTTCACTGCTCGGTTATGTTTCAACTGCACTAACAACATGGCGGAGTACGAAGCCTGCATCATGAGTCTCAAAGCCGCTATTGACCTCAAGATCAAGTTCTTAAATGTCTTCGGGGATTCAGCCTTAGTGATAAGTCAGATCAAAGGCGAATGGTATACGAAGCATCCGAATCTCATCCCATACAAAGAGCATATGCTGATATTGCTCCCACACTTTGAGGAGGTAACCTTTGAACATTTCCCGCGAGAGGAGAGTCAGTTAGCGGACGCGCTAGCTACCATGTCTTCTATGTTCAAGGTCAGGTGGGACAACGAAGCTCCCCGAATTTCCATCGAGAGGTTAGATGAACCAGCGCACTGCTGTGAAATTGATACTGAAAAGGTGGCAGACAAACCCTGGTTCCATGAAGTAAAAAGGTACCTCGATATTCAAGAGTATCCCGAAGGGGCATCTGTCAATGATAAGAAGTTTCTGAGAAGGTTCACTGCGAAATTCTTCCTCAATAATGGAATCCTCTACAAGCGCAACTAGGACTCTATCTTACTGTGGTGTGTAGACAAGAGCGAAGCAGAGAGGATCATGACAGACGTACATGAAGGTACCTTCGGAACCCATTCAAGTGGACATACCATGGCTAAGAAGATCCTATGGGCAGGATACTACTGGTCCACTATGGAAGCAGATTGTTATCAGCACTCCCGAACTTGTCATAAGTGCCAAATCTACGCTGATAAATATATTTGTTATCATTTATTGATAGAAATCACTTCAGCACTGGTAAGGGACGAGTTTTACTTTCCCCGTACCCAAACTCAAAACCTAGTTAAATATATGTTCTTTAACCCAAAGCCAAATAAGGATAAATAATTAACTTAAAACCGTCTTAAAACCTATAAATCGAGGAAAGCATAAATTGGAAGCCGAACTCAGTTATATGAGGTTGTTCGAAAGAATAATTGTTCCTATAAATGGCGTGCATTGTGGTGCTTATAATGCGGTGGGTGGTATTGGATCATGTTACTTGGGTTTGGTGATAATATACTCACTTTATTAAATAAGCTGTAATCATATTTTTATTAAAATACATTCTTTATCTCTATCTATTTTTTATTATAAATATGAAGTGAAAGGTAATGTACTGAGAAATATTTAATACTATTAATTGAAAAGTATAATTTACAAAATTTGTATTAAAAATTTAAAAATAATTGTCAGTTATTTTAACACGAAAAAAGGAGTATGTTAGACATAACAATAGATACTATTCCCTCCATTACATGAAACACATGTGGTTTGTAGATTATGTTTATTTCTAGTTGTTACTTTTATAATTTAAAATCATATTTTGTTAATTACTTTTATCTTTTATTATTTATATTATTATTTTTTATAAAGTATTTATTAAAAATATTAAAATTTAATTTAATTAATTTGATTCATATGGCTAATGAATTTTATTTAAAATAGTTTAGGAGAATCTAAATTAAATTTTAAGTAAAATAATTTTTTATCTTATCTTTTGCCTACACATCTGATTTCTAAAGCCTTTTCATAAATACCAAGAAATAATACCAAAATGAAATCTCTAACCCTTTAATGAAGAGGGATATATATATATATATATATATATATATATATATATATATATATATATATATATATATATATATATATATATATATATATATATATATATATATATATATATATATATATATATATATATATATATATATATATATATATATATATATATATATATATATATATATATATATATATATATATATATATATATATATATATATATATATATATATATATATATATATATATAGCTAATACCATTTATGGTTTCAATCCAGTCACAAAATCTAGTGCAAACTCAAATTAATCTAGAACATTAGCTCTAACCATAAGCATTCAAGTTTTATTTAGGAATAGCTTTTAAGCGGTCACAAGCATCTGAGTTTGTGTACTTTATTTATATTTTTTTTTTGTCTTTTAAAATTGTTGGGTGCAAATGTGAATGGTTAAGGTTTTATATTATTTATGAATGTGTAAAATGTTGAATTTATAAGAGAGATGACATTTTTACCTAACACTTTAAAATTTTGGTGAATATATGGTATCTCTCTCACTTGTGTATTACTCTTGCCCTAATGTTAAATGCTCTCTTGTGTTGACTCACCCCCCTCGAATTTCTTCCAACAGTGATATCATGGGCCTTTAGTTTCGAGCGAAAGAACCTACTTATTTGTATCGAAAATACTCCTTACAGGTGGTGGATAACAGGTGATCCGTTAAAGAGTGTTAACGGCGGTACAAGTGTAAGTGGAAGAAAGAGCTTCCACTTAAGGGGGTGCATTAGACTCACACTTGAGGGAGAGTGTTGAGAATCAAGTGTGAAGGAGAAGTCTCACATTGATTATAAAATGAAAGATTGATCATTTTATAAGGTTTTGGGTTGAGATGTGACGTCTACCTCTCTTGTGGTCCTGGAGCATTGGTCTCGTTGGTGCTCCTGAATCTCTCGGACTCCCCAATAAAAATATGTTGACTTTGCAACGACCATCCTCAAGTTTGTCATAAGAGTACCCCCACTCAATTTCTTCATGAAATAAATTCTTAGCACCATTTATAACACTATTAGGCATGACACCATCAACATTATATGATTTATCAACAAGACTTTTATGGATTATGACTCTCTAACGGTTGCGCGAGAAGGTTAGAGTGACTTTTACCCATTTTCAGCCATCCAATAAATCATATCATCCCAATATTACCACGTAGTCATATTTTTCAAACAAAAAATATCAGAAAAATGACGAGACGACACAAGCGCACAAATTTGTCATCTTGCCATCTTCAGTCGACACAAGTGAAGCTACTCGAAAAATAATCTTGGATGGAACAAACAGAGTCTCCATCTAACTTTATTCATCCCAAAGAAATAGGGAAAGAAAAATATAGAGAAAATATTTGGTATTGGGAAAAGAACGCGGTCTCGCAACCAAATCTCGGGTAAGGGATTCGGTTACGCGAGGGAAAGATATTAGCACCTCTCACGTTCGTGGTAATCCATGGGATCCACTCTTGTTATTCTATTCAAAATGTGTGTTTATCTAAAGTTTATCTTGCTAAAGATAAATGTATGCATTTATTCATTCATTGGGAAAAAGAAAAGGTTTTTATTAGTGCATTTGCGTGAGCAATTGAAACTTCATACCTACGTATCAACAAGGAAATCAGAACGTTGTAGTTCTTCTTAAAAATTATTTTGTTTGTTGTGTGTTTTTTTATGGATGATGTTAAATTTGCATTCTAACAGTTAATGTTGCCACTCGACCGTTGGAGACTACACATCATTGTTTTGTGTAGAAAGGAGTTAATATATCCTTTTGCAAATGTTTTAAAGTGCAAAAGCCCTAAGGAAAAAATGATTTGAATTTGGTTGGTGTTTTTTAGTCTTTTGAAAGTTTTAGATATGCTTAATGTGTGTTAAAGCATTTATTAAGATAACAAGTTTGAAAATCTCTTGATAAAAATGGAGGTTTGTTTAGGAAAAGAATTTTTTTTTTAAAGTTAAGATTTATGGATGTTTTTGTTTTTTTAATGTTTTATGGTTTAACAAAAAAAATAAAATAAAGTAAAATAAGTAAATATGCATGATTAAACAAATGACTTTAGAAGTAAAAAAAAAATTCCCTTGGATTTGGAGCAAAGTCTCATAAAGATAAGAACTCAATCACTTGTACTCTAGAAAAAATTGTGACAAAAGAAAGGAAAATCATGAAACTACTTGAAGAAAAACATGTTTAAGAATCAAACAAACATCAAAATATACAAGTAAATATGGTGTACCTTTGGATTAAAAGGAGTTTATGAATTGGAGCAAAAATGAGCTTTGTGCAAGGTAGTAGATTGGAGAATTGGTGTTTTGATGTGTGAGAGATAATGATCTTTTACCTTTGAATGATAAAGAATCTTCTTAGCTTTTTTTCAAGAATGATTCCTATTTTTTTCTTCTCCTAAGTGCAATTTCTTTCTCCTCTAATCCTTCCTTTTTCTTGAAGAGGAAGTTTGTATTTATAGGCAAAAGTAATGGTGATGAATCCTTGAAATTTTGTCACGTATTTTCTATCCTTTTCTTCACCAAAATGAGTCATCGGTCTTCCATCATGATAAAGACAAGATTTGATGGGTCAAAAGGTTTTATGTCAAATCACTGATAAAGTTATGACATCATTTATACTTGCAAATAGTGAAATTTGTCTCTTTGGTAAAACAAGTCCTCTAGATTCCTTAGTGTGGTCAAATCCTTTAGTTGCTTTTTCTTGGGTGATGATGTCATGATGACATCATGATAAAGATGTCATGATGAAATCATTTTCATGATGACATCATGATGATGATGTCATGATGACATCATGTTGGCGATGTCATGATGACATCATGTTTTTATCTTCTTGTGGGGAAGAGTCCTCTAGTAAACATGAGTCATCCACCTTTTGTCTTTTTGTAAAGAAGAGTCCCCTAGTAAATATGAGTCCTCAAGATACTTTGAAGTGTTTTTTTGCTTGATTTTCCTGGGTGATGAAGATGATGATTACTTGATCATCATAGACGCATGAGGAGCTCGAATCCCTTTAGATTATTGATTTGTCAACCTCTTGAACTCCTTTTCTTGTTTATATAAAAAATGAGTAGAGAAAATCTTGTATTTCTTCAAGGTTAGTGATGAAAACATGAATCATGATGTTATGATAAATGTAAATGATTGTGAAGCATAAGTCAGTTGTGATTGAAATCCCTACAGTAAATTTTGGGGTGCAACAACAAGCATAAAAACGTCATCATCTTGCCATATCCGGTCAACTCCCGCCATCAAATTAAAGACATTTTAGGTTAACTAGAGAGAAAGAACCATATAAGAAATAAAAGTGGAAACAAATAAAAGGTTTGGTTGATTCATTGCTCTTTTGCATATGATAATGACTGGATTATTGTAGCTTTTTCTTCATCAAAATTTCAATTGATTTTATTTTCAATTTTGTAAATAGGTTTTGCTTCCATTATTATTTACTACTTAATAATAAATTAGATTTTTATTTCCTTTTATCTTGATGGACGATAATAACAACGACAATCAACGGTAGATGCACGACGACGAAAGTTGACAGTGACCAGAGAGGGAACAAAGAAGGAGGATGATTGTAGAAACAAGCTGCAATGATTCTTTTTGATAGAAAATTTCAATGGCTTTTGTTCTTCCCTTTTCCAATGATTTGATTTTTTTATTGAACAAAATGACTACATGGCAACGTTATGACAGTATGATTTATCACATGGTTGAAAATGGTTGAAAGTCACTCTAACATTCCTGCACGAACGTTAGAGAATCTGAATCTAACCTTTACCTTCAACAATTGTGAAATCATCATC
Source organism: Vicia faba (assembly GCA_948472305.1). Lineage (NCBI taxonomy): Eukaryota > Viridiplantae > Streptophyta > Magnoliopsida > Fabales > Fabaceae > Vicia > Vicia faba. The sequence goes on along the minus strand of OX451740.1, from coordinate 348,720,234 downwards.
AAACCTTCATCAATCCCTACCATCATCTCTTCTTCATTGTCATCAAAATGTATATCTCTAATTAAATTATCACTTTTGCCTTCTTCTGTATAATCACAATCATTGAGATAACCATCACATCAATAATAATATCTTTTCCCTTATTATCTTCTATAACCTGATCAATAAATATTGAATTCACAGCAGAGACATTTGGTTCAACATATATGTATACATCATATTTGTTGTCTTTAACATATTTTGAATTTTAACTTACATCATTATCATTTCTGAATGGCTTGAGTTCTTCATCCAAAGATCCACTATCATGTTTCACTACAGGTATGTTTGGATTGGCGGGGGACAAAATTGATTTTATCAGAATTTGTTAGACGATGACAACTTATCTAAAGGGGGGTGAATAGATCCCCAAAGTAAAAATATCTTTTTAAAATTATGTTTTAAAAACAAAGAAAAAACTATGGCAAGCTGAAGTTTTATCCAAGATCAAACAATCGTCTAAACCGAACTGGCTATTGAAAACTCAGATATGTCTTAGTAACCAAATGTAATGCTATTTTGGACTGGCCAAATGACTAGAATTTACCAAGATATGCCGAGTCTAGATACCGATATTGTGGAGCATCATTTGTCTTTGAAGCCAGAGTGCCCGCCTGTCAAGCAAAAGTTGAGAAGAACCCACCCTGATATGGTAGTAAAACTCAAAGAAGAAGTCTTAAAGCAGATAAATTCCAGCTTTCTTGTGATATCAATGTATCCTCAATGGATAGCCAACATTGTGCCCGTACCATAAAAATATGGGAAAGTCCGCATGTGCGTAAATTACAGAGATCTGAGTAAAGCTAGTCCAAAAGATGATTTTCCATTGCCATATATTGATATGATGGTTGATAGCAAAACAAAATTCAAAGTATTCTCGTTCATGGACGGATTTTCCGGATATAATCAAATAAGAATGGCTCCAGAGGACATGGAAAAAACAACATTTATCACACCCTGGGGAGCATTCTGTTACAGAGTGATGCCCTTTGAGTTGAAGAATGTTGGTGCAACATACCAGAGAGCTATGACAACCCTATTCCATGATCTGATGCACAATGAAATTGAGGTATATTTTGACGACATGAATTCCAAATCACAGACCAAAGAATGGCATGTGGAAGATTTGTTGAAGTTGTTTCGGCATTTGAGGAAGTACCGTCTCTGCCTGAATCCAAATAAATGCACCTTCGGTGTCCGATCAGGGAAGTTGTTGGGTTTTATTATCAGCAAGAAAGGGATTGAATTTTACCCAGATAAGGTCAAAGCAATCCAAGAAATTCTTGCGCCAAGGACTGAGAAGCAAGTTAGAGGCTTCCTTGGGCGTCTGAATCATATTTCCAGATTTATCTCCCACATGACTGCAACATGTGAACCGATCTTTAAGTTGCTAAAGAAAGATCATGGTTTCATATGGACAGAGGACTGCCAGAAGGAATTTGAAAGTATCAAATAATATTTACTTGATCCTCTTATCTTGCTCCCTCCCATTGAAGGAAGATTGTTGATCATGTATCTAACAGTGTTGGACAGTTCTATGTGTTATATTTTGGGACAACAAGATGAAACAGGAAAGAAAGAATATGCCATATACTACCTCAGTAAGAAATTTAATGATTGTGAGTCACGGTATTCTATGTTGGAGAAGACATGTTGCGCTTTGGCCTGGAGGGAAAAGCGGTTGCGACAATATATGTTGAATAATACTACTTGGTTGATTTCCAAAGTAGATCCAATTAAGTATATTTTTGAAAAGCCTGCTCTTACCGGGAGAATTGCCCGCTGGAAAATGTTGTTGTCTGAGTATGACATTGAGTACCACACTCAAAAGGCCATAAAATTAGTGTGTTGGCAGATTATCTTGCTCACCAACCGGTAGATGACTATCAATCGGTCAAGTTTGATTTCCCTGATGAGGATGTGATGTTCTTAAAAGCAAAAGATTATGATGAACCATTGCCTGGGGAAGGTCTAGATCCTGAATCTCGATAAGGCATAGTATTTGATGGAGTGGTGAATGCTTACAGAAAAGGAATTGGTGCGGTGATCATTACTCCACATGGGTCACACATTCCTTTTACTGCAAGGCTGACATTTGATTGCACTAATAATATGGCGGAGTATGAGGCTTGTATTATGGATCTCGAAGAGGCCATTGACCTTAGGATCAAGGTTCTAGATGTGTATGGTGATTCGAATTTGGTTGTTAATCAGATTAAAGGTGAATGGGATACTCGTCACCTTGGCTTGATCCCTTACAAAGACTATGCTAGAAGACTATTACCTTTCTTTAACCAGGTTGAATTCCATCATATCCCGAGAGATGAAAATTAAATGATGGATGCTTTGGTAACTCTGGCTTCTATGTATCAAGTTAATACTTGGAATGATGTGCCTCGTATTATATTGCAGCATTTGGATAGACCGGATCATGTGTTTACAGCAGAGGATGTGGCAGATGAAAACTTTGGTATTTTAATATCAAGCATTTCCTCTGAACCTAGGAATACCCAATTGGTGCATCAAATAAAGATAGAAAGACATTGAGAAGGTTGGCATGAAGCTTTTTCCTTAATGAAGATATATTGTATAAGAGAAATCATGACATGGTCTTGCTCAGATGCGTGGATAGACACGAAGAAGACATGTTAATGCATGAAATTCATGAAGGTTCATTTGGTACCCATGTCAATGGACATTCAATGGAAAAGAAGATTCTTAGAGCAGGATTCTATTGACTGACAATAGAATTTGACTGTTATAAATTTGCTAAGAAGTTCCATAAATGCCAAATTTATGCTGATAAAATTCATGTACCTCCTACACTTATCAATGTTATTTCTTCCCCATGACCTTTCTCTATGTGGGGTATTGATATGATCGGAATGATTGAACCAAAGGCGTCAAATTGGAATCGTTTTATCTTGGTGGAATTTGATTATTTTACCAAATGGGTGGAGGCAGCTTCATATGCTAATGTCACTAAAAAAGTGGTAGTGCGTTTTATCAAGAACAACCTCATATGTCGGTATGGTTTGCCAAGAAAGATTATCACCGACAATGGCTCAAGTATTAATAACAAAATGATGTCTGAACTTTGCAAACAATTTAAAATTATCCATCATAATTCATCTCCCTACAGGCCAAAGATGAATGGAGCTGTTGAAGCAGCCAATAACAACATCAAGAAAATCATCCAGAAAATGGTGGTTACTTATAAAGACTGGTATGAGATGCTCCTTTTTGATTTGCATGGTGTTGTACCCCAAAATTTTCTCTCTCTTTTCTCAAGACATTTTCTCACAAGGAATTATTAAAGTTCAAGATTGCACAAGTATAATTGGATTTTTAATTGAAAGAGAAAAGCAGGTAAATTTGATTTTTTTGATAAAATTAAAGAAAAACAACTTGATTCGATCCAGAGGCTTTGATTGAGCCTTTAACTTCCCTCGAGCATGCTTAATCCATAAGTTTCGATTGGACATTTGGGCCTCCTTCGAGGCAAGCCTAGTTCAGAGGTTTCGATTGAACATTTGGCCTCCTGCATGCAAGCTTCGTTTGCACAATGGTTATCTTGATACCAAGATTTGATCAGACAAAGGGCTACCCTCACACAAAGCTTCGATTGGATTATTGGTTTCCTTCGAAGCAACATACTTTGAATCCAACTCTGAACCCTTCGAGCAAGCGGTCCGCAAACTTCAGAAGGCAATGGCCTCATACAGGTTTGCTTTGATTCACAAAGTAGTGGCCTCCTGCATGCAAGCTTCGATTCAGAAGGCAATGGCCTCCTGCAGGCTTGCTTTGATTCACAAAGCAATGGCCTCCCACAATGTTTTCTTCGATTCAGAAAGCAAGGGCTTCTTTCCTGCTTGCTTCAATTCACAAGGAAGGGGTTTCCTTCATAATAGCATGCACAAGGAAATGACTTCCTTCATGCTGAGCACCCACAGGGCATTGGTTATCTTCATGCTAGCTTTGATTGGGTAATATCTCCCTTTGAAATAGCTTGTTTCGATTCCACCTTTAAACCCTTCAGCACACATAGTTTCTACACTATGACACATAATTGATGTCCCATTCAAAGGAAATGCATTGGTAGACTTGAAGGACATACATGGGTGTCCCATTCGAAAGACATATCTTGGTGGCCCATTCGAAGAATTGCAAGTGGTTCACACAAGTGATGCATGTGGTCCCTCCGAAGGACACGCATTTGGTCCAATCGAAGGATACACATTTGGCCCTTCAAAAGATACACATATGGTCCAATCGAAGGACACACATTTGGCCCCTTCAAAAGATACACATGTGATCCATTCGAAGGACACACCTTGGGTGGAAACAAATAATGTTGTCTGAAGAGGAGTCTGGTCGAAGGTTGGATCTATATGGTCAAAACGAAAGGGTGAAGTATTCAAGATGCTTGCTGACCAAAGTATTATGTGCTGCTATGCTGCTCCCATATTTGCACCAAATTGGCATACAAAAACTGCACTTCGAAGGCTATGAAGACAACATACCTAATTTTTTTCAAATTCTTTTGTTTCCCCCCCCTCAAATCTCAGCCAAATTCTTCTATAAATAAGATGTTCCACAACACATATAAGGGTGGATTTTTAGTGGTTGGAGAGAGATTTGCTAACAAGGCAAAGAAAGGAGAAAACACTTCACACACTCTCAAACCCAGAATCAAAAGACCACACCCTTGTTTCTGTTCTTCGGAATCCAGAACTAAAGAAACACGACACTTGTTTCTTTTCCTTCAAATCCAGAAACAAACAAACATAACTCTACTTTTCTTGGTTTTTGAATCTAGTCAAAGAAACACAACACTTGTTTCTCTCCCTTCGAATCCAGGAGCACCCAGGGAAGCAACTCAAGTCCAAAACCCATATTCCAGCTTCAAGCAAGGTAAGTCTTCCTGAATTTAACCCTTTCGTTTCAAGCATGTAAATAACCTTTTTGTGCATTTTTTCGTTTCTGCCCCTTTTGGTTTGTTTTTTCCTTCAAGCAAGAACTAACCTGTACAAACCCAAACGAAAGGAAAAAGGTTTGTATGAATCGAAGCCTTAGGCTTCGCCCCTTACTGCTTCACAGTTGCAAATAGAAAAGGAAGGCAATATGAATTGAAGGTTACAGACTTCGATACACACTGGGTACAAGCCCAAATTGAAAGAAGGAAAGATTGTGGCAATCGAAAGGCACATCCTTCGATCCAGGATGTCTTTCCTTTCTCTCTTTTACACTATTTTTGTCTTTATATTTTCTATATATTTATATTTTCTTGCTATTCAATATGGTTGTAATAATTAGGACTTTTATTGCTTTTCAACCCCCATTTGTAAACTTGTATACCCCATCCCCCAAAACATGTAATAGCATAGGACATTTATTTTCCGCATTTTTATTGTTTTCATAAAATGCTAGTAATTAGGTTGCGTATGGCAAGTTAAAATCAACAAGTAGACAACCCAAATTCAAGACTAAATGCATGCAATCAAACACACCATTCACACACATGCACATCTAGGGTAATCTCACTTGTTGCCTCAGAAAATAGTCATGTCCCTCAAATATGGGCGTTTTAGCAAAGACCCTCGATAAAAAGATCGTAGTCCCTCGATGTTGCCTTCGGTAAACGATCTAGTCCCTAACGAAAATTGCTAAAACATCTCATAGGTTGCCTTCTATGACTATACAAACGACCATGCCCTTCCCTTCACATCCAACGATGTGGCTTCTTATCAATTAATGGTAAGATAGCAACATCTAAAGGAGGAGGAAAAGAACAAAGACCTTTTGAGTAGGTAGGACGCTCGTAGTTGCTTGCTTTCTCACAATTAAAAAACCATTTTCACACCAACACTTTAAATTGAAACATTTTCAAAAGTCAAAAAACATTGTACGCATTTTTATAGAGACGAGAATAATTACAAAGGCACTTTTCAAAATCACTTTCAAAAACATCTTCCACAACAAATATCTCTTTGAACTATTTTAAAAACCAACACTTTGTACGCATTCTTATAGAGACGAGAATCATTACAAAGACGTTTTCAAAATATTTTGAAACACACACCACAAAGCATATTTTCAAACAAAGTAAGTGATCTAGAAAGCAACTAAGAGCCCATATATAACTATGGATGAAAAGGGTGCTAACACCTTCCCTTTTCATAACCTACCCCCCGAACTCAAGAATAATCTCAAAGGTCTTTCCTGCTGTTTTCACCCTTTCCTTATTGGATAAAAGAAAAGTCGATGGCGACTCTTGCTATCCGCAACAATTACGATCAAATGCAAAACACCCAAGGCAATTCTCCCACCGTATTACAGAACTGGAGACTCTACTGGGGAATAAAACATAAAATTAGGGTTACCTTAGATCTAGATCACATTTACTTGCCTTAATTGTATGATTTGTTTACTTTACATTTATGGTTTTTGTTTGGGTTGTTACTAAAAGATTCTACACCCGAATTTGGGGCACCTTTTTAGGTAAGTGGCAATAAATCATGGAGGTTATACAACGTAGACCGATATGGACGAAGTGATAGCCATGTTGGTGTGATACTCTGGTTTATACTAATGTTCCTTGAGTTAGTCAAGGATAACATTAGGCTTTCTTATAGTGTCGTTAAGCGCTAACTGACCTTTAGAACCTTTAATTGACTCATCCTAAGCCATTAGAAAGTAGTGAGATAGCCGACTTTGGTTCCGATCGAAGATTGGTTGATACTCGATGCTACACTCTTTGAGATTGGACTTTTGGGATATTCTGACCACAATACTTTGGTGCTTGAGCTAGAACAATGCCTAAAGGAAAAGTCAGTGATATGAGACTCCTTAGAACCCGATCACTTTCTAGGACAGGTTGAGCCAACTAAACTTCAAGAGGGTACTTACCTATAAAACTCCATGCAAGCCTAAACCTAAGGACTTGTCTGCTTTGTGTGCATATGTTTATTTGTACATAATGACTTGTTTTCTTTGCATACTTGTACACAACATCATGATAACATACCATAGCATTTTTAATAACCATTTCAAGGATTTCAAGGGCCTGTGATGCAAGCCCATGATAAACCAGACATCCATCAAGGGGAAAGAAGATTTATTCTCCTCTAATTAAACGCTGTCAAAGACCAAAGTACGATAACTAGAGTCAAGGGCTATGACCCACTTGACATGGTGAGCTTGATTCTCGTGGAAGGACATCCAACGATACAAAGTTCTCCAATTAAAGTTGTGATCAAAGTTAAACTTCTAACATCTTCTTGTGTTTACCCCGCGAGATCCTTGAAAACATTGCATCCACATATCATGCATGTCATTACATGTTTTTCCCCACACGGGTTTCTCATCTGCTTACTGTTTATTTCAGTAGAGATGGCTCTAAAACAAATTATCAAGGACATTCAGACTCAAAATTCTCAGCTTCAAGAAATGTTCTTGAACCTATCCAAGGGGCAAGAAGAAGTGAAAGCACTCATCACTAGGGGCATGACCATGAAGAATCCTAAGGACAACAAGGATGACCAATTGGAATGGCTACAAACTGAGACAACCACAATAAAGATCCAGATGATGGGACAGATGGTGGGCTAGATGGCTCTTATCCAAAGCTTGGCTCAGGGACAAGAAGAGATGAGAACCCTCATCAGCAAGCTTCATCAAGACGGATGCAATCACATGAAACAAACAGTTGAAGCTAGGGATCAAGTCGTTAATCAGCCTCCGATGAGACAAAAATTTGCCTTGGTGGAAAGTAGACCTTTCCAAATTACTGCTACATCACGATTTCAACAACGACCTCGCCAACATCAATGGGTATATCAACAACGGCAAGACGAGCCCAAGAGACAGTTTACTAACATCAACATGCCACTGTCTCAAGAATTGCAACACATGTTGAGGATGAATCTGATTACATTGATAGGACCTCATTCAAACCCTAAAACTTATTCTCCTAACTATATTCCTGATGCAATATGTGCTTATCATTCCGGCAGTGCTGGGCATGATACTAACGATTGTTGGGCACTGAAATATAAGATTCAAAACATGATTGACGCCAAGGAGATTGAGTTCGACCCTCCAAAGGCTCCCAACGTGATCACTGCTCCCATGCCAAATCATTGAGAGCGTCCATTTCATTTTGAATTTTCAATTGTAATCTCTTTTGTTGTTCAAACACTTATCTATTAATGTTAAACTTTGTCTCATTAATGCATTGCATATGTTTGTCTTGAATTAATCCATTTGTGTTCACTATACTGAAATTATGATTTTACTCCCTTTATGATATTCAACTCTTGTTAAAAGTTGCAAGCTTTTAGAGGGAGGATGACGAAAACAATGCCATAATCTCATACAATATGCTTTTGGACAGACCTTGCTGATGATGTATAGGCGTTTCTTTCAAACCCTAAACACTGGAGTTATAAGGAAGATAATTCCTAGTCAACCCCTTTGAGCCAAAAAAGTAGGAGTTTTCCTTTTCACACAAATTGAAACCTTTAATCAAAACCCGGGGCAGGGTAGTTTCTCAGTTAATTCAAATGCACGTTCAGTCGCAAGATTTCACTTGATAAACAACGAATGACATCAAGAACGTCCTTCTGAATCAAAAGACGACGACGATTCCTTATCAAATAGGCAGTCATTATCTCTTAAAAGAAAAGCCCACTAAGTCAAAACCTACGAAGGAGATTTAACAAAAATTGGGGCATCCCGCTGGCTGTAATCTCAAAACAAGAACAGTCAGGAAAATATCATGGATAATAAATCAAAGAAAGAGATCACTACAAATCCTCGACAACATGAAAAATGTTGCAAAAATGACTGCCTTCCAACAAACTTAACTTTTCTGAACCATCACCAAAAAGCCATTCTAGATTCAATTGGAACCCAAACACGCAATTAGCTGGGTATAGGACTGGAGAATATCATGGAGAACGGGTTGGGTACAAATACACTTTGAGCCTTATCCTTTGTTTCTTAAACCGTGAGCCAGACCATGCTATAACCCTTCAAAAGTCCTAATTGAAGCATGGGTTAGCTCGAAAGCATACTGTTACCAAAGGTATCCTGACTCCTGTAAGACTTACTGTAAATTCTGAGTTGAATTCACATTCTTACAAAGTTCTCTTATCTACTAAAAATTCATTTTCAAAACTTCAAGATAAAACATAAAATTTGCATTATTTTGAATACCGCTGTTTGCATATAGCTATTTGTTTGACAACGGAGAAATTCACATGACAAACATCCAATGAACGGAAATTCCTCAAGAAACAGAATCATTTCAAATGGGAAGACACTTCCAATGACAAATATCCTATAAGCAAGGGGGCATGGCATGTCATTGTACAAACTCATTTGTGGCAGTCAAGTCGAGATTCCAAGAAATCTCTCAAGAAGTGCTGAATAACCAGGGGAAGATCTGCATCTGAATCACTTGGGGCATTGAATTTGAATTCTAGCAAAGGGTTACGTACGGACAAGAAAACATTTTCTGGAAGTACTACAACACTTACTACTAGGGGCAGTGACAAATTCCTACAAAGTCCTTTTCATAGGGTGATTCCCAGTCAGGTCCCCACAAAATCATCTCTATAAGGTTATCCCCACATAATAATCTTCATGAATAAGGGTACAAACCCCTCAAGGCCAAATTCATGGATATCCCCACAAGGTTGGATCCAGGCAATCCCCAGCCAAAGTTTCAATATCTGGAAAACCTCTTCCCAGCTGAGTTGATCTCAAGAATCATCGAGGAGTTCTGCCAAAAGAAAGCACCTCCCCAACAGTTTGTTAAATATCCTCTTCAACAGGGTTTCTTTCCCCCAACAAACTACAGATTCCCCGGCTTAATTTTACCTCTCAGACTTTTACAAATTAAGGGACTACAACTCCTAATCCCCAGTGGAGTCATCAACAAAGCTCCTCTTCCCCAATAGTGTTTACCACTATCACCAGTGAGTTACTGGAAAGCCGGGAAGCCGATCAGATAACAATTAACTTCTTTATCCATAACAAGTTGTTAACTTCCATTATCTCCAATCAAGAGATAACTCCCCACTAGAGTAACAGAAAACTAAATCTCCTGAACTCTTTTCTCTCAAGCAGAAATCAACATTCTCCACAAAGATTTCTCAAGCCAAAGCTAATCTTCCCCAACAAATTTCTCCTCAAGCAATAAAACGGGAATCCCCAGTGGAAACATTCTTCATCCCCAACAACAGTCCGAGATTTAACTTCCCAATGCTCCCCAGCACTTGCCAAGGAGCAAAGATACTTTTCAACAATTATTTTACATTTATACATCATATTACATGCATGATAAACGCATACAACATATATCTCATTTATTTTGAGAACATCATCAAGCCATGCATGCATCTGCATGCAACTAACCCACTTCATTGGAGGGAAAAGTGAATCAACAAAAGTCCTCTTCTGGAAAATACCACAACCATTTCTCAAAAGGTCAGAGATTAATTTCTGAAATAAGCCAGGGCAACTATCTCTACGACCAACAAAAAACAAGTTCCATATTAATACCTGAAACAAGACAAGACAACTATCTGTGAGTGACGAATTGTAGATTAATACCTGAAACAAGATAAGATAACTATCTACATGAGCAGATTGAAGATTAACTCCCGAAACAAGCCGTGGAAACTATCTTTCTTTCTCAAATAGGTCAGAGATTAATTCTTGAAACCAGACAGGGAAATTATCTCAACGACCAACCAAAAGCAAGTTCTAGATTAATACTTGAAACAAGACAGGACAACTATCTGTAAGCAACTGATTGTAGATTAATACCTGAAACAAGACAGGACAACTATCTACATGAGTAGATTGAAGATTAAATCCCGAAACAAGCCAGGGAAACTATCTTTCTTTCTCAAATAGGTCAGAGATTAATTCTTGAAACCAGACAGGGCAACTATCTCAACGACCAACAAAAATCAAGTTCTAGATTAATACCTGAAACAAGACAGGAGAACTATCTGTGAGCGGCTGATTATAAATCAATTCCCGAAACAAGACGAGGCGACTATTTACATGACCATCTTGAAGCAACCCTACCCAGGTTTCTTCTCATAAATTTCCAAATCAAGTTTTACGCAGACTCATCATGATGCAGCCCTACCCAGGTTCCTTCTCATACATTTCCAGATGAAGTTTTACCCTGACTCATCATGAGACATCCCTACCCAGGTTCCTTCTCCTACATTTCCAGATGCAGTTTTACCTGGACTCATCCTGAAGCAGCCCTACCTAGGTTCCTTCTCATACATTTCCAGATGCAGTTTCACACGGACTCATCCTGAAGCAACCATACCTAGGTTCCTTCTCATACATTTCTAGATGCAGTTTCACACGGACTCATCCTGAAGCAACCTTACCCAGGTTCTTTCTCATGAATTTCCAGATGGAGTTTTACACGGACTCATCCTGAAGTAGCCTTACCTAGGCTCCTCCTCATATATCTCCAGAGGCAGTTTCACACGAACTCATTCCCTACATAATCAACCACCACATCATCGAGTGCAAATTTCTGGGCACTCTAGTGTTCAATCATCTTCTACCTTCAAGCTACAAACGACAACGTGCCATACTTGCTTTTCAGGTTTAAGAAGATTGAACAGGGGAAGCTGTTGTACCCCAAAATTTGCTCTCTCTTTTCTCAAGACATTTTCTTACAAGGATTTATTAAAGTTCAAGATTGCACAAGTATAATTGAATTTTTAATTGAAAGTGCAAAGCAGGTAAATTTGATTTTTTTGACAAAATTGAAGAAAAATAGCTTGCTTCGATCCAGAGGCTTCGATTGAGCCTTTAACTTCCCCCGAGCATGCTTAATCCATAAGTTTCGATTGGACATTTAGGCCTCCTTCGAGGCAAGCCTAGTTCAGAGGTTTCAATTGGACATTTGGCCTCCTGCATGCAAGCTTCGTTTGGACAATGGATATCTTGATACCAATCTTTAATCAAACAAAGGGCTACCCTCACACAAAGCTTTGATTGGAGTATTGGTTTCCTTCGAAGCAACATAATTTGAATCCAACTCTTAACCCTTTGAGCAAGCAGTCCACAAACTTCAGAAGGCAATGGCCTCCTGCAGGTTTGCTTTGATTCACAAAGCAGTGGCCTCTTGCATGCAAGCTTCAATTTATAAGGCAATGGCCTCCTGGAGGCTTGCTTTGATTCATAAAGCAATGGCCTCCTACAGTGTTTACTTCGATTCAAAAAGCAAGGGCCTCTTTCCTGCTTGCTTCAATTCACAAGGCAGGGGTTTCCTTCATACTAGCATGCACAAGGAAATGACTTCCTTCATGCTGAGAACCCATATGGCATTGGTTATGTTCATGCTAGCTTCGACTGGGCAATATCTCCCTTTGAAACAACTTGTTTCGATTCCACCTTTAGACCCTTCAGCACACATAATTTCTACACTATAACATACAATTGATGGCCCATTCGAAGGACATGTGTTGTACCCCAAAATTTTCCCTCTCATTTCTCAAAGGATCATCCTGGACCCTCAGGTGTGCTTCTATCAAGTTTCAAGTCTTGGATTACAATTTTCCAAGGAAGTCATTCACAAGGGCAAAATGGTAAATTGCATACTGAAAATTCAAACTTGACTTTTGGATCAAAATCAAGTTTCATGAATCATATTTCATCAAGGCATGTTAGAGTATGAAGTTTGTTTCATCAAGAAAATCAAAAGTCAAGTTTATGTTGAAAAAGTCAAAATTCTAAATACTTAGAAATTTTTCTAAGTATTTAAGAAATATGATAAATTCAGAGCTTCTGGCCAGATCTTCACCATGATGCAAGTTGGTTCTTGTGATCGGTGGATCTGGAACTGACTGTTTAAAGTTGGTTTCGCGAAATGTCGCGGTAATCAAGAGTCGCCACCGTCTTTAATTTTCTCCAACATGGACAGGACAAAAGCACAGCAAAATTCCTTATGAGATAGTTTCTCGGTTCGGGAGGTAGATTTATAGAAAGGGAAGGTGTTAGCACCCTTTCTATCCATGGTTATCCATGGGCTCTTAGATACTTGCTCATTGTGTTTTCAAAATGTTTGTTTGCTTTTCAAAGTGTGAGTGGGTTTGAAAAAAGTTTCGTTTAAAGATTTCAGATCGACTCTTGTATCAGTCCTCAAGAGTGTTTGAAAAATTGTTTTGAAAGCTTTTTGAAAAGTGTTGGTGTGAAAAGAGTTTTTGATTTGTTTTTTGAAATAGAGCAAGTATCTATGAGTCATCTACCTACCCTAAGGAATTAGGCTGTGTAAATGTCCTTAAGGTAGTGCCATCCCAACATTGAGAGGTAGGTAGCACCACCGTTGGAGGTGTTCGGGTCAATTCGTTTGTAGGGACAGTGTGGTCACCAGAGCAACAGTAGGACACCTTAGAAGCTACCCTTATGCCATTGATCCTTTTTTATTCCGAGGCAACCGTTTCGAGGCAACTGGATCATGGACATAAGGACTTACTAAAACATCCTATACTCGACGACCACGTTTCGGAGGCAAGGCAACAGTGAGGCGTACCCTAAGAGTGGTGTGTGAATTTGTGTGTTATTTTCATGTTAAGTTTATCTTTGGCCATGGCATGGTGAGCTACGCTTGTTTTTTATTAGCATGCATTCTTTCATACAAGTTAACAGTTAAAAGGGGTGCGGAAAGTAAATTGCGGAAATGTAAATCCTACGCTATTACAAGGCGCGGGTCTATACATCGCCAAAAATTACAAAGACCCGTTTTTTTTAGTAAATGAGTGCGGAAAGTAAATAAAAACAGTAAAAGTCCTAATCACTATTACATATCCGGAGCAATTACATAGTAATCGAACAAATTAAATGCGCGCGAATAAATTAATCGGGAAAGTCTAGGGGTGTTGACCCTTTTAAGAAAAGGAAATGAATTTTTTTTGGTCTTTTTTATAATTAAAATGAAATGGAAACTAATTAATAACTAATTAATTTAATTTAATTAAAAGAAAATATTTTTGTTTTTTATGTTTTTTTTATGAAATGAAATAGAAAAAGAAATAAAATTCTAGGTTAACCTAAATCTAAATCTATTTTAATTATTGAAAAGAATGTTAAAATGGCCTAATTAAAAAAACTAATCAAATTATGGTTTATTTACAAAATAAAAATAATAATAAAAAAAGTGTTAATTATATTTTTTTGGTTTTTTTTATGAAAATGGTTAATTGATTAATTACTAATAATAAATAAAAATAAAAAAGGCAAGAAATTAAATTGACAAATAAAATGAAAAGAAAATAATGAACCAAATGGATGGGGTGTTGGGCCAGAAATGGGGGTGAAATGCTGGAATTCAGGCCCATTGAGGCAAAGGCCTCGTTGACTTTTCCTGCTTGCGTGTGCATCCATTGACTGAAGCAAATGGTAAGCCTCTTTTGTGGCCTTTGGATATGCCTTGAAGACACCTGGCTTGTTGGATCTGTGAGGCCTATGATGAACCTTCCTTGGAGCGCTGCACAGGAAAGTCAAATGAAAAATAATATGGGAATTGTGAGGGGACCTGGGAATCGAACCCAGGTCCCAGCGTTTACCAAACCACCTTCCTACCATCTGATCCATTGCACGCGTTTGTAAATAACATGGAAACGAAATATTATATAGAATAAAAACATTATATGCTAAAAACAAAAAAATGCGCGCGTGGATTTGAACCTTCCACTCACGCCTGGACACCTCAGCCTTTTTCTCCGTTTGTCCCTGTAACATAAATGAGATAGCGGGGGTTTTAAACCCCCCCAAAATACAGGCCTGTAAATAATAGCGATTAGCACATGCTTGAACATAAATTGAGCGCGAGGTCATGGTTGTGTTCGTTGGGATGTCACGATTTCAATGGCATACGTTTGGTTGTCCAATTTTTCCATATGGGGAAAGCCCCAATTTGGAGCTCTGAAAAACCTAGCTTTTGACAATGGTGGATTCTGATATGGGACGCTATAGTTCAATTGACCGATACCAAAAGCTTCAGAATGTCCCTATGAGTATAAATCAATTCAAAAAAAATGTCAAAAACGCATGAATGATTATATAGAATTCAAGAAAAAAATGCAAACCGTTTGGCCTGAGTTCTAAGATTCTGGGCACGTTTGGATTGGTTTTTGATTGCAAAAGCTTCCTTGGGATACCAGGAATGTGTTTGGATTGGAATGGAGGCTTGAGAGGCGCTGCAACTAGGTTTTCAGTTTCTCTTTTTTTTCTTTGAAATTTTGAAAGGTGTATGGCCATTTTTGAGCTTTTTAGGTCGTGACCCCTTTTTGTGATGGCTTGCACATGTATTATGTAATGACTTTTGATCAGAATTAAGGGCCTTAACCTTATGCATTCATGTTTGGGATTTGCCATAACCTCCATTGAAGCACTTTCCATTTTTGTGTCAAAATTTGAATTCTTGCTTGATTTATCCCTTTGCACGAATTTGGAATGGTCATGATGGTGTATCAAAGCATTTCAATACAAAATATACCCTTTAATTAATTTTCTTGATTTTTATTTGATTTTAAAAGATTTAAAATGAATTAAATCAAATAAAATTAAATAAAAATGGAAAAATTAATTTTAAATCTTGAAATAATTTGTGGGACACGTGGGAAGCATGGCCAAGCTGAAACAAGTGGAAAAAGTGGGCCCCTTTTGTCAAAAATGAGGTTTCAAGGATAATTGATTTTGGCCATTTCACAAAAATTTCCCAACTTCTCCAATGCATATCTTGTTCAATTTTAAGGCTATGAACATGTTCTTGGACATTTTAGAAAGGTCTTGAAGTCCTCTAATCAATGTCTTTGGTCCCATGTCATTTTGATTTACCAATCTCAAGTTATGGTCTTTTACTTAAAGTCCCTTTTTGTTGACTTTTGAAAATGACCTATAATGTTGAAATTGATAACTTTTTGTGAGAGCATTTCTTGGACTTGGAATGTGAAGATGAGTTGTAGGAAATGTCATCCCCTTCAAAATGAGCATTGGATGGGATTTTTCTGATGAACCATGAAAAGGTTATGCCTTGGTCAAGTTACAGTTGACTTTTTCAGCTGTCCAAAAATAGAAACTTTTGCATCTTGAGTCTTTTTGAGCCATACTTTGAGAATAATGATCAAGAATTGATCAAATGATGTTTGTGGCTTCAAAATAAGATGTTGACCAAAAATTTTGACTTTTGACTGCCAAATGACCATTTTGCCCCTGCAGTTGACTGTTGAGCAATTAGGGTTTTTGACTGTGCAACTTGACCTTGTGAGCCTTGAAACTTGACATGTAGGTGCTTGACAGTGTGTATGAGCATATGTGACTTGATTGAGCCTTTGAAAACTTCAACTTCCTTGCAAGAACCAAAACCCTAATTTGACTGGCTTAGGAGGATGGTTGACTGTGTAGCCCTTGAGTAGACTTTGAACCATTTGAGGTGATGCTTGGCAAAACTTTGAAGATTATGGGAGGGCAAATTTTGGGGTACAACAGTTGCCCCTGTTCAATCTTCTTAGACCTGAGGATGTAGATTGGCTTGTGTGCCTTTTGTGATCCGAGGGTAGAAGATGATTGAACACTAGAGTGCCCAGAAATTTGCACTCACATAGTTGAGTATCAGCAGTGTGATGCAGGGAATGGGCTTACAGATGCCATTTGGAGAGATGATGGGTAGGAGGATGGGCTTATAGATGCCATCTAGGTGTCGATCGCGTAAGAGATTCCTTAGCGAGAACTTGCGTACCTGGGAAAGAAAATGATTACCTGGCCTGTTACAGGAGTTGATCTTCAAACTCTTTGTGTAGATGTGCCCTGGCTGGATACAGGTATCGAATCTTCGAATTCTTCAGACGTGCCCTGGCAGGATACAAGAATCGAGTCTGGAAAATAGTCGTCAACAGATACACCCTGGCAAGATACAGGAATCGGATCTTCGAACTCTTCAGACGTGCCCTGGCAGGATACAGGAATCGAGTCTGGTAATGTAGTCGTCAACAGATACACCCTGGCAAGATACAGGAATCAGATCTTCGAACTCTTCAGACGTGCCCTGGCAGGATACAGGAATCGAGTCTGGTAATGTAGTCGTCAACAGATACACCCTGGCAAGATACAGGAATCGGATCTTCAAACTCTTCAGACGTGCCCTGGCAGGATACAGGAATCGAGTCTGGTAATGTAGTCGTCAACAGATACACCCTGGAAAGATACAGGAATCGGATCTTCGAACTCTTCAGACGTGCCCTGGCAAGATACAAGAATCGAGTCTGGTAATGTTAGTCGTCAACAGATACACCCTGGCAAGATACAGGAATCGGATCTTCGAACTCTTCAGACGTGCCTTGGCAGGATACAGGAATCGAGTCTGGTAATATAGTCGTCAACAGATACACCCTGGCAAGATACAGGAATCGGATCTTCGAACTCTTCAGACGTGCCCTGGCAGGATACAGGAATCGAGTCTGGTAATATAGTCGTCAACAGATACACCCTGGCAAGATACAGGAATCGAATCTTCGAACTCTTCAGACGTGCCCTGGCAGGATACAGGAATCGAGTCTGGTAATGTAGTCGTCAACAGATACACCCTGTCAAGATACAGGAATCGGATCTTCGAACTCTTCAGACGTGCCCTGACAGGATACAGGAATCGAGTCTGGTATTGTAGTCGTCAACAGATACACCCTGGCAAGATACAGGAATCGGATCTTCGAACTCTTCAGACGTGCCCTGGAAAGATACAGGAATCGAGTCTGGTAATGTAGTCATCAACAGATACACCCTGGCAAGATACAGGAATCGGATCTTCGAACTCTTCAAACGTGCCCTGGCAAGATACAGGAATCGAGTCTGGTAATGTAGTCGTCAACAGATACACCCTGGCAAGATACAGGAATCGGATCTTCGAAATCTTCAGACATGCCCTGGCAGGATACCGGAATCGAGTCTGGTAATGTAGTCGTCAACAGATACACCCTGGCAAGATACAGGAATCAGATCTTGAATCACGACTATTGATAGCAATCATCTTTGTATTAACTTTTGTCCTGAAAAGACAAAATGTTAGTTGTATGCGATGTCATGATGTATGACATGCGTGATGAGATTGTATATTTATGATGCGTATGTGCATGCTATAGTGTATGAAGGTGGCGATGTTTATGAATGTATGTTTTTGTCTTAGGGAAATAAACCCTTGACGAATGCCGGGAAGTCAAATCCTGGGCTGATATTTGAAGAGTAGCGTTCTTTGTTTCCGCTGGGATAATGGTTGCAAGAATACCGGTAGGAGAAGATGACTCCGTTGGGGAATGAACTTGGCGAATAGATTACTCTGCGGGGAGGTGCTCTGTGGGGAGAGAGATACTTTGCTGAGATTTGATGGTAACTCCGCTGGGGATACCGTTGATGTGTTATGTTGAAGGATATGATGAACTCCGCTGAGGGATAGGAAGACTTCGTCGGGGACGATCTTTCCATGGTTATTGGCTGAGGATAACCAAGTTATATCCTGGTGGGGAAATAACCTTTGAGTAAAAAGTCCGGGAGACGCGTTCGTGCTCTGCAGGGGATAAGCTTTCCAGAATCTACTGAGGATAAGCTTCCTGCTGGGGAGTTTGATTCAACTTTCCTGGGGAAACCTTCGGACTGGACTTTCCTGGGGAAATTTTTGAATATACTGGGGAAGTGGCTCCATTGAATGTCCGGTATACCGCCGGGGAACAATCTTAGATCAAGACTGCCGGGGATGCTAGTTAAGAATGTTTGTATACTCCGCCGAGGAATGTTGAGGTCTGCTGGGGACACCCAATTTCCTTAAGGCTGACAGTGGAGGCTAACTCTGCTTGGGGATAGTATCGTTGACTTGCTGGAGATACGGTGCCTTGTTTAGGGCTGATTGGAGACCAACATGCTTGGGGAGAATTGTTGAATCTTGGCTCACTCTCTGGGGAATTAAGATATCTTGGTTACATTCTTCTTCCGAACTTACCTTAGTACCTTGGTGGACAGAGCCATTAGATTGCTTAGACAACTCATTATTGCCCCTGTTTCTAATGTTACCTGTAATCAATCCTTTGTTTCGCATGCAAATATTTATGAGTTAACAATTAGTGTCAAATGCATACATCACAATTGAACATTGGACGTTCTTCGCAAAGCAAAACAGGAAAAGGAAAAACAATTGGCAATTGGTCTGAAAAGTGAATTTGTATTGATTTTTGAATTTGCCTGTAAATAGGCGTTCATGTACAAGAGGCTGACGTCCTAGTAAGAGAACGCCGCCGAACAACAGAGTTTACACATTTTGTACAAAGAAAACAAAACAGCTGTGTGAAAAGGGTAATCCCACTGGGTTCCAACTCTGCTATCGCCTTTATGTCTTCAAGCGTCTCATCACTTTACTTCTCAGTTGAAGATGAAGCTGATTGATCGATGCCTTCTGAACCTGATAGTTGATACCGGATTCTGGATGCGAGGTGATCCAATGAGACATAGTATTACGCTTATCCCTAACTTTTGCCTGGACCGCCCTTTCGGGTTTTCAGTCCACCGGGATACCCATTTTTGCCCAAGCCGCCTTTTCAGGTTTTCGACTTGCCGGGTGTACAGATTTTTTTCATTTCATCCCTCATTTTGCCCGAACCCTTTTGGTTCGCCGGGAAGCCCTAATTTTTGCCTAGGTATGTCAACCTAGCGGGTCTTTTATCATGCGTAGTATCTTTTTACTATGTCTGCATTGGCGGGGTGAGGAAGGTCATCACCATCCATGGTAGTTAGAATCATGGCTCCTCCTGAGAACACATGTTTAACCACAAATGGCCCTTCGTACGTAGGGGTCCATTTGCCCCTGGGATCACTTTGAGGAAGAATGAGGCGTTTGATTACCAGATCCCCAACTTGATACTCTTGTGGTCTGACTTTCTTGTTAAATGCCTTGATCATCTGTTTTTGGTACGTTTGACCATGACAAATAGCAGTGAGTCTCTTTTCGTCAATTAGATTTAACTGATCAAGTCGAGTCTGGATCCAGTCATCTTCGCTCAGATCTGCATCCTTCATTATCCGGAGAGAGGGTATATGGACTTCAATCGGCAAGACTGCCTTCATGCCGTAGACCAAGGAAAAAGGAGTTGCCCCGGTTGACGTTCTTACTGATGTACGGTACCCATGAAGAGCGAACGGTAACATCTTGTGCCAATCTTTATAGGTCACTGTCATCTTCTGCACAATCTTCTTGATATTCTTATTAGCTGCTTCTACAGCCCCATTCATCTTTGGCCGGTAGGGAGAAGAGTTGTGGTGCTGTATCTTGAATTGCTCGCAGAGCTCAGTGATCATCTTGTTATTAAGATTGGTACCGTTGTCCGTAATGATTCTTTCTGGGACGCCGTATCGACAGATCAGGTTATGCCGAATGAACCGTGCCACGACATTCTTGGTTACTGTAGCGTAGGAAGCCGCTTCAACCCACTTCGTGAAGTAATCAATCGCTACCAGGATGAAGCGATGCCCATTGGATGCCGTAGGTCTGATCTTGCCGATCATATCAATGCCCACATTGCAAAAGGCCAAGGTGCTGTCAAGACATTCAGAGGAACTGGAGGAACGTGCACCTTATCTGCATAAATCTGGCATTTATGACATGTCCGAGAATGTTGGTAACAGTCAGCTTCCATTGTGGACCAGAAATATCTTGCCCGAAGGATCTTCTTTGCCATGGTGTGTCCACTGGAATGCGTTCCAAAGGTACCTTCATGTAGCTCTGCCATGATCCTTTCTGCTTCAGCCTTATCCACACAGCGCAGTAAGGTTGAATCATGGTTTCGCTTGTAGAGAATGTCGTTGCTGAGGAAGAACTTTGCTGCGAACCTTCTCAGAAACTTCTTGTCATTGACAGATGCACCTTCAGGATATTCTTGAGCTTCTAAGTACCTTTTCACCTCATGATACCAGGGTTTTTCAGTTACCACCTCAGCCTCAAGATCACAACAGTATGCCGGTTCGTCCAGTTTCCAGATGATGATCCAGGGAGCCTCATTGTCCCATTTAACTTTGAACATAGAAGACATCGTAGCTAACACATCCGCCAACTGATTCTCCTCTCTTGGGAAATGTTCAAAAGTTATCTCTGTGAAATGCGGGATCAATGTCAACACACATTCTTTGTAAGGAATAAGATTCGGATGTTTCGTATCCCACTCGCCTTTGATCTGATTGATCACGAGAGCGGAATCTCCGAAGACACTCAGAAACTTGATCCTTAAGTCAATCGCAGCTTGAAGACCCATGATGCACGCCTCATACTCCGCCATGTTGTTGGTGCAGTTGAAACATAGCCGGGCAGTGAGTGGAGTATGAGTGCCTTGAGGGGATATGATCACAGCGCCGATACCGTTACCCAAACGTTGGAGGCTCCGTCAAAGTGCATAGACCATCGGGATCCTTCCTCAGGTCCTTCATCCGGTCCAGGTACTTCACAATCAGTCACTATCATGATGCTCTCGTCTGGAAACTCGAAGTTCATTGACTGGTAGTCATCTACCGCCTGGTGTGCCAAGTGGTCTGCTAATACACTTCCCTTGATTGCCTTCTGAGTCGTGTACTGGATGTCGTATTCTGTCAAGATCATCTGCCATCTTGCTATTCTCCCAGACAGAGCAGGCTTTTCGAATATGTACTTTATTGGATCCATTTTTGAAATCAATAGAGTAGTGTGAGTCAGCATATACTGTCTCAGCCGGTGAGCAGCCCATACCAAAGCGCAACAAGTTTTCTCGAGCAGTGAGTATCGGGTCTCACAGTCGGTAAAATTTTTGCTAAGGTAATAAATGGCGTGCTCTTTTCGGCCAAACTCGTCATGCTGCCCCAGCACACACCCCATTGAGTTGTCAAGTACTGTCAAGTATAGTATTAGAGGTCTCCCTTCAACCGGTGGCATAAGAATGAGTGGTTCTTGGAGATACTCTTTGATTCTGTCGAAAGCGGCCTGACATTCATCATTCCAACATACTACCTGATCTTCCTTCAGCAGCTTGAAGATTGGCTCACAGGTAGCAGTTAGGTGCGAGATGAATCGAGCGATGTAATTCAGACGTCCTAGAAAGCCTCTGACCTCTTTCTCTGTCTTAGGAACTGGCATCTCTTGTATGGCTTTAACCTGGGCAGGGTCCACTTGAATACCCTTGTCGCTCACGACGAAGCCTAGCAATTTTCCAGATCTCACCCCAAAGGTGCACTTGTTCGGGTTCAACCTCAGCTTGTATAACTTCAGACGGTCAAACAGCTTTTGCAGATGGTCAATGTGTTCCTCCTCAGTTTGGGACCTTGCAATCATATCGTCGACATACACTTCAATCTCATGATGGATCATGTCATGAAATAAAGCGACCATGGCACGTTGGTAGGTTGCCCCAGCATTTTTCAGTCCAAAAGGCATGACCTTGTAGCAGAAGGTGCCCCACTGAGTAACAAAGGTAGTCTTTTCCATATCTTCAGGAGCCATCTTGATCTGATTATAACCTGAAAAGCCGTCCATGAAGGAGAACACTTTATGCTGGGCAGTATTGTCAACCAGAACGTCGATGTGAGGTAGGGGGAAGTCATCCTTGGGGCTCACCCTGTTCAGATCCCTGTAATCGACACACATTCTGACCTTACCATCTTTCTTCGGTACCGGCACCACATTGGCGACCCACTGAGGGTAAGAAGTCACTGCTAGAAACCCAACATCAAATTGCTTCATAACCTCAGCTTTGATCTTCTCGGACATCTCTGGACGCATACGGCAGACCTTTTGTTTAACCGGAGGACAGTCTTCCTTGGTAGGCAGATGATGGACTACGATGTCGGTATCCAACCCAGGCATGTCTTCGTAAGACCAAGCAAAGATTTCCATGTAGTCATGCAGCATCTGGATCAACCGTTGTTTCACACTGAGCTCTAGATTAGAACCAATCTTGACTTCCTTTCTGTCTGTTTCAGTACCCAGATTTACCGTTTCCACTGACTCTTCATGTGGTTGAATGGCTCTCTCTTCCTGGAGTAACAGTCTTGCAAGTTCGCCAGGCACTTCGCAATCATCTTCACCTTCGTCTTCGGCTAAGTTGATCGGATTTTCGAAGTCATAACTGGAAGTAGCAGAGTCGTTACCAGTGAGATCCAGAGTGGATTGAAACCTGTACGAGTGAGTGTGTGTAAATACAGCTGTTTGCAATATATAAAGAAAGAAAGAAATGGAGCGCAAGATTTGAAATGTGAAAACGTCCAATGCTTTTATTCATGATATATGAAAGTGACAAACAAAAGCCCTCACAAATAAAACCACGGTGCCCCGGGTAAGACACTGGGCCATAAAGTTTCAAATTATTGTTTATTACAAATCCAAAACAAAGAAGTTCATTACTGGGTGACAAAAGTAACAGGCATAGAGTCTTTGGCAGTCCAATTGCTTGGTCCACCGTTGGTTGTTGAGTAAATCCAGCTGTCAAACTCAGATTCTTCCACTTCGTCTTCATCCCCAATAGCATTTACTCCATGGTTAGGCATGGGAGCAGTCACCACATTAGGCTTCTCGGGCGCCTCAAACTGAACCTCTTTAGCATCAATAAGGTCTTGAACCTTATTCCTTAGGGCCCAACAGTCATATGTGTTATGCCCCGGGCTATCAGAGTGATAAGCACAGCGGGCATTGGGGTTATATTTCAGAGATGTTGTGTTTACCATCTTCGGAGCTTCCTTGATAGTTACCAGGCTAGTTGACAGTAGTTGCGGCAGGATCTGAGAGAGAGTCATGCTGAGTCGAGTATACTGTCGTTTGGGCCTCTCAGCTCTGGGTTGGTTGTACTGTTGTGGAGCAGCAGCAGGCTTAGAAATAACCACCGCGTTGACAGCTTGGTAGCGTTCCGGTTTGTTTTGCCTTCTTGGACCATACACAGCACTGGCCTCCTTCTTGAAGGGTTTCTTTTCAGAATTGGAGGAGGTACCCTTCTGTATCTTTCCTGATTTTATACCAGCTTCGATCCTTTCACCAGTCAGGATTAGGTCAGTAAACCCAGCAGAGGAATTACCAATGAGATGGTTGAAGAATGGACCAGATAGGGTCCCCAAGAACATGTCCACTAGCTCACGATCTGTTAATGGTGGCTGTACCCTGCCAGCCAGATCTCTCCATTTCTGTGCGTACTCCTTAAAACCTTCACCCGATCCTAGCGACATACCCTGGAGTTGGGTACGCGTAGGAGCGAGGTCGGAATTATATTGATACTGCTTGTAGAAAGCAGTGGCCAAATCCTCCCAGTTACGAATGTTGGTTCCATCCAGCTGATAGAACCATTCGAGGTGAGTCCCTAAAAGACTCTCCTGGAAGAAGTGGATCCATAAGTTCTTGTCTGCTGTGTAAGGCTGGATCTTCCTTACATAAGAACGGAGGTGCATCTTAGGACAGAAGGCCCCATCATACTTCACAAAGGCAGGCGCCTTGAACTTGTGTGGGATCACCACCCCAGAAGATAACCCCAAGTCTCCTAAATCCAACCCAGGCACACGTTAAATCTCCATAGCATTTAACCTGTCCTCCAGTTGTTTGTACCGGTCCTCAGCAGGAGGGTACTGTTCATCGTTGAAGTCTGTCTCAGTGTCAAAGACCACAGGACTAGGGACCTCCCTCCCTTGGTGACTGTGATCGGTGGATCTGGAACTGACTGTTTAACGCTGGTTCGCGAAATGTCGCGGAAGCAAGAGTCGCCACCGTCTTTTATTTTCTCCAAATGGAAAGGACAAAAGCACAGAAAAATTCCTTAAAGAGATTGCTCTCGGTTCGGGAGGTAGATTATAGAAAGGGAAGGTGCTAGCACCCTTTCTATCCATGGTTATCCAAGGGCTCTTAGATACTTGCTCATTTGTGTTTTCAAAAATGGTTTGTTTGCTTTTCAACTGTGGGTTTTAAAAGGTTTCTTTGAAAATTTCAGTTCGACTCTTGTATCAGTCCTCAAGAGTGTTTGAAAAATGCTTTCGAAAGCTTTTTGAAAATGTGTTGGTGTGAAAAGTATTTTTGATTTGTTTTGTTTTGAATTAGAGCAAGTATCCACGAGTCGTCTACCTACCCTAAGGAATTCGTCTGTGTAAATGTCCTTTAAAGTAGTGCCATCCCACCATTGAGAGGTAGGTAGCACCACCGTTGGAGGTGTTCGGGTCAATTCGAGGTTCGGGACATGGTGATCACCAGAGCAATGGGAAGATACCTTAGAAGCTACCCTCATGCCAGGTTCCCGGATCATGAGGACTTACTAAGACATCCTCTACTCGACGATCACCTTTCGAGGCAAGGCAACAGTGAGGCGTACCCTAGGGGTGGTGTGTGCGATTCGTGTGTCGTTTTCATTTGTTTTTATCTTGTCATGTTATTGGTGTTCTACGCTTGTTTTTATTTTGTCCATACATTCTTTCATGTCATTTGATTAACAGTTAAAAAGTTGCAAGGAAAGTAAATTCTAAGCTATTACAAACGGCGCGGGTCCACATCGCCAAAATTAACCAGGACCCGATTTGACAGAAAAAATAAATAGACAAAGTAAATAAAGAATTGAAAAGTGCGATAAATAATTACATGGCTTCGGGAGAGATACATAAATATTTAACAAAATAAAATAAGTATGCGAAATTAAATCGAAACGAGGGCGTTGGACCCTTTTGCAAAATTAAATTACATGGAATTGATTAATTTTAAAAGAAAGAAAGAACTTGTTTTTTTTGGTATTTTTAGTATTTTAGGATTTAAAGGAAAAAGAAGAATTAATTAAAATTAAAATAAGATGCAAACCCTAATCCTAATTATTTTTAACTTATTAAGAAAATATTGAAGTTTTTTAACCTAAATTAAACCTAATTTTTATTTTCATGCAATTTAATTATAAAAAGTAAAATATTTAATTATTTAATATGTTTATGAAAGAAAAATAAAAAAAAGATGGAAAATTATTAATTAAACCTATTTCTACATTTTTTAGATTTTATTATGAAAAGAATTAAAATTAACCTAATTTACACTAAAGTTAATTACATGCAAATTTATTTATAAAAATACTAGAAATAAAAATATTCAATATTTTTGCTCTTTTCTGATTTTTTTAATGTATTTTAGGTTTTTTATGGAAATAATTAATTAATTAAGTAAAGCAATAATTAAAAGAAAATATAAATAATAAAAAAAATTAAGGAAAGAAAATAAATTGGCAAACCTAGGGGGGTGTCAGTCCCCAAAGTGGAGGTATAGCCCAAGGAATCTGAGCCCAATGACCTTCAGGTCCGCTGACTTTTCCAGACACCATGTGGCACCTTTGACTAGGGCCTACCCTATGCTTTAAATCTGAGTCTTTAGATTGATGTCACTAACACGTGGGCGACTGGATCTTGGAAGCGTACCATGGTCTTCAACGTTGGCGCTGCATGTGAATATGAAGTGGAAAATAATATTGAAAACATGCAGACCTGGGGCTCGAACCCAGGTCATGAGGATTAACAACAACAACGCTTGCCAGCTGAGCTAATTTGTACATGTTAATATATAATAACGAACAAATAATATAAAAGAAAACAAAGGCGTTAGTGGATTCTGCGCGCGAATTTCAAACTGACCAATCCACGCCTCACACGTTATCGTCTTCCTTGCTGGTTTTTATTTTCCTGAAACAAAAGAAACATAGGCAACGGTTTTGGATGTGTTCTCTTAGGCCACTTTCCAGAAAATAGCGAATAGGCCTAGGACGCTCATAAATTGAGCGCGATGATGGATTCTTGATCGTCCAAGCCTGCTAGTTCTAATGGTGATACTCTTGAAGGCCAATTTTTCTTTGTTTCAAAAGCCCTAATTCCAAGGTCCTGTAACCCTAGAAATTGATAATGGCAAAATCGTGTACAAGGCATAAAAACATAATTAAATACATGGGTTAGCTTCAGAATGGCATGAGGAATGTAAATCAATAATTAAAACTTGCAATAAACGTATGAATGAGGGTGCACGATCATGGATTTTTTTCTGTACAGGGGCGGTTCATGTTACCAATTCCTTAAGCTTTGATGAATGTTTTTGATTGTAATCGCTTCTGGACAACCCTGGCAAGCTAATGGAACAAGAATTATGCTTTGAATCGCCCTGGAAGTGAGTTTGCAGTTTTGAGTTTTTAGAGAAAAATTTCAATTTGTGAATGGAGTTTTCTGAGCAGCTGCGTGTGTTTGTGCATTAGGTTTGTGATCAGGCTCATATACTGAGTGAATTAGGTTAAGAATATTGATCCAAATCTCTTGCAATGATGGTTTTGAAAATTTGATTTTCAAGATCTTTAACCAAATATTTTCCATGTGTTTTTTGTTCTCAATCATGCCAATCAATCCAAATCTTTCCATATTGGTACATACACGAAATCTTGAGAGTAAAACATGCACAAAAAGATTTAAAACTTTAGGTTAAGTATTTTTCATACATTTAATTGATTTAAATGAATTATTATAAATAAAAATTCAAATAAATAAATAAAAAATGAATAAAAACTTCCCTTTGGGCCAAATGGTCGTGCACATGCTTGGAATGATGAATTGTGGAAGAAAAATGGGCCCATTAGCAATTTTAGGTCATTTGAATCAATGTTGACTTTTCAAAATATCCAAAAATTTCCCAACTTCTACAAGGCATAACTTGCTCAATTTTTAAGCTTTTCTCATGTTCTTGGACATTTTGGAAAGGTCTTTGAGTCCTCTAACCAATGCCTTTGGTCCCATGTCATTTTGATTTACCAATCTCAAGTTATGGCCTTTGACTTAAAGTCCCTTTTTGTTGACTTTTGAAAATGACCTATAATGTTGAAATTGATAACTTTTTGTGAGAGCATTTCTTGGACTTGAAGTATGAAGATGAGTTGTAGGAAATGTCTTTCTATTTAAAATGAGATTTGGATGGAATTTTTCTGATAATCCATGTGAAAGTTATTCCCTGGTCAATTTCAGTTGACTTTTTCAACTGTCCAAATAAGGAAACTTTTGCATTTTGATGATTTTTGAGCCAAGCTTTGAGAATCATGATCAAGCATTGATCAAATGATGTTTGTGGCTTCAAAATGATCTGTTGACCAAAAATTTGAACTTTTGACTGTCAAATGACCATTTTGCCCCTACAGTTGACTGTAGTGCAATTAGGGTTTTTGACTGTGCAATTTTGTGCTGAAAGCCCTGAAACTTGATATGAGGATACTTGACCATATTTGTAGGCATGTGAGACTTGATTGGACCTTTGGAAAATTCATTTTCTTGACCAGAACAAAAACCCTAATCTTGACTGTATAGGAGACCTTTGCACTGTGCAACCCTTGGGGAATTTTGAAGCTTGCCTTGGCAATTTCTTGAAGAATATGGGAGGGCAAATTTTGGGGTACAACAGTTGCCCCTGTTCAATCTTCTTAGACCTGAGGATGCAGATTGGCTGACGTGCCTTTCGTAGTCCGAAGGTAGAAGATGATTGGACACTAGAGTGCCCAGAAATTTGCGCTCACATAGTAGCAGTGTGGTGGGAATGGGCTTATAGATGCCATTTAGAGGTTGCTGGATAGGATGATGGGCTTATAGATGCCATCTGGATGTTGATCGCGTAAGAGATTCCTTAGCGAGAACCTGCATACCTGCAAAAGAAAAATGAGTACCTGACACGTTGCAAGAACTGGTTTTCAGATGATTGGTATAGATGTGTCCTGACTGGTTACAGGAGCTGAGTCTGGAGTTTCACAAGATGATGAGTGAATCAGGGATGGTTACCACCTTAGCATGAATGGTAAGAGAACCTTGGGTGACTTTAACTTCAACAACGCTCGTTGAGAAAATCTTGGTGGGAATTACCATCTTCGCAGTATCGGGAAGAGAACCAAAGGAAATTATAATCTGAAAGGAAATTATCACCTCACTCACCGTCGGAGAGGGAGCCATTGGAAATTCTAATTTGAAAAGGAATTATCACCTCACTCACCGTCGGAGAGGGAACCATAGGAAAAGGAATTATCACCTCACTCACCGTCGGAGAGGGAACCATCTGAAAAGGAATTATCACCTCACTCACCGTCGGAGAGGGAACCATCTGAAAAGGAATTATCACCTCACTCACCGTCGGAGAGGGAACCATCTGAGAAGGAATTATCACCTCACTCACCGTCGGAGAGGGAAACATCTGAAAAGGAATTATCACCTCACTCACCATCGGAGAGGGAACCATAGGAAAAGGAATTATCACCTCACTCACCGTCGGAGAGGGAACCATAAGAAATTATAATCTGAAAAGGAATTATCACCTCACTCACCGTCGGAGAGGGAATCATCTGAAAAGGAATTATCACCTCACTCACCGTCGGAGAGGGAACCATCTGAAAAGGAATTATCACCTCACTCACCGTCGGAGAGGGAACCATCTGAAAAGGAATTATCACCTCACTCACCGTCGGAGAGGGAACCATCTGAAAAGGAATTATCACCTCACTCACCGTCGGAGAGGGAACCATTAGGAAATTATAATCTGATAACTTCTACTGAGTCCTTATCAGAAAAATCTGTTGGGAGTCGATTTAGCTGGACTAGAGAAGGCCTGGGACTGGATAAGAAATCTTTGGAGTCGATTAACTGAACCGGTCTAGGTCTTGAAATATGATTGAGAATTTCAACTGCATCTTTCCTGAAAGGTAAAGGTCAGTCATATGCAATGCATGATATGGATCAAGCAACGATGTTCTCAACATAAATGAGATTTGTATGATATAATGCGTCTATGCATGCTATAATGATGTATGTGATGTTTTATGAATGTATGTTTTCGTCTAGGAAAGTAAATCCTTGATGGGTGCCGGGAAGTCACTCCTGGGCTGATGTTGAGAATAGATTTTGCTTCCGCTGGGGATGATTACTGCAAGAGTACCGGCAGGAGAAGATAACTCCGTTTGAGGAATAAACTTGGCAAATGGGAGATTCTGCGGGGAGAAAAATACTCTAGCGACCATGCTGGGAAGCAATACTCTGTGGGAAGAGGGATGCCTTGCTGAGTGTTGATAATAATTTGCTGGGGATACCCTTGTTGTTGGAAGTGTTGATGGACTTCGTCGGGGTAAGAAGACTTCGTCGAGGACGCTCTTTCCGTGGCTTTTGGCTGAGGATAACCCAGTTATATCCTGTTAAGGAAATAACTCTTTGAATAAAGCCAGGAGACGCGTTCGTGATCTGCGAGGGATAAGCTTCCAGAATCTACTGGGGATAAGCTTACTGCTTGGGGAGATGAATTCCAACCTTCCTGGGGAACTGGATTGGACTCTCCTGGGGAAGTTTTGAACTATGTCGGGGAAGCGATTTCTTTGAATGTTGGTCTGCCGCCGGGGAACAATCTTTAGACCAAGACTGCCGGGGATGCTTGTTAAGAATATATGTATACTGCTGGGGAATGTTGGGATCTGCTGGAGGATACCCAATTTCCTTGAGACTTGATAACTCTGCCTGGAGAAGAATACACTGTTTTGCTGAATCACTCTCTGGGGAATTAATATGTACTGGTCATATTCTTTAGCTGAACCTACCTTGGTACCTGGGAGGATAGAACAATTGGATTGTTTAAACAACTCTTTTATTGCCCTTGTTTCTAGTGTCACCTGCAATTAATTCCTTTGTTTCGTATGCAGATATTTGTGAGTTAGCAAATTATTGTCAATGCATATATCACAAATTGAACCTTGGACGTTCTTCGCAAAACAAAATAGAAAAAGAAAAACAGTTGGCACGTTTAACTGAAAAATATATTTGTATTGATTTTGAATGGCCTGAAAATAGGCGTTTTGTGTACAAGAGGCTGACGTCCTAGTAAGAGAACGCCGCCGAACAAAAGAGTTTATACAAATTTGTACAAAAGAAAATAAAACAGCTGTGTGAAATGGCTGATCCCACTGGGTTTCAACTCTGCTATTGCCTTTATAACTCCGAGCGTCTCATCACTTGATGACCTTGGTTGAAGGTGAAGTTGACTGATTGATGCCGTCTGAACTTGATGTAGATACCGGATTCTGGATGCAAAGTGATCAATGAGACATAGTATTACGCTTTATCCCTAATTTTTGCCTGGACCGCCCTTTCGGGTTTTCGGTCCACCGGGATACCCATTTTTGCCCAAGCCGCCTTTTCAGGTTTTCGACTTGCCGGGTGTACAAATTTTTTCATTTCATCCCTTCATTTTGCCCGAACCCTTTTGGTTCGCCGGGAAGCCCTAATTTTTGCCTAGGCATGTCAGCCTAGCGGGTCTTTTTCATGCGTAGTATTTTTTTACTATGTCTGCATTGGCGGGGTGAGGAAGGTCGTCACCAATCATGTTGGTCAATACCATTGCTCCTCCTGAGAACACATGCTTGACCACAAATGGCCCTTCGTACGTAGGGGTCCATTTGCCCCCTGGATCACTCTGAGGGAGGATGATTCGTTTGATTACCAGATCCCCAACTTGATATTCCTGTGGTCTGACCTTTTTGTTAAATGCCCTGATCATCCGTTTCTGATACGTCTGACCATGACAGATAGCAACAAGTCTCTTTTCATCAATGAGGTTGAGCTGATCAAGTCGTGTCTGGATCCAATCATCTTCGTTCAGATTTGCATCCTTCATTATCCGGAGAGAGGGTATTTGCACTTCGATCGGCAAGACTGCCTCCATACCATAAACCAGAGAGAAAGGAGTTGCCCCGGTTGACGTCCTAGCTGAGGTACGGTACCCATGTAGAGCGAACGGTAACATCTCGTGCCAATCCTTATAAGTCACTGTCATCTTCTGCACGATTTTCTTGATGTTCTTATTTGCTGCTTCTACAGCCCCATTCATCTTTGGTCGGTAAGGAGAAGAATTGTGGTGCTGTATTTTGAACTGTTCGCAGAGCTCAACGATCATCTTATTATTTAGATTGGTATCGTTGTCTGTAATGATTCTCTCTGGGACACCGTACCGACAGATCAGGTTGTGCCGAATGAACCGTGCCACAACAGTCTTGGTTACCGTAGCATAGGATGCTGCTTCGACCCACTTCGTAAAATAATCAATCGCTACCAAGATGAAGCGGTGCCCATTAGATGCCGTAGGTTTAATCTCGCCGATCATGTCTATGCCCCACATTGCAAACGGCCAAGGCGCAGTCAGAACATTCAGGGGAACTGGAGGAACATGCACCTTGTCTGCATAAATCTGGCACTTATGGCATGTCCTGGAATGTTGGTAGCAGTCAGCTTCCATTGTGGACCAGTAGTATCCTGCCCGTAGGATTTTCTTAGCCATAGTGTGTCCACTGGAATGCGTACCAAAGGTCCCCTCATGTAGTTCTTCCATGATCCTTTCTGCTTCAGTCTTATATACACAACGCAGTAGGGTTGAATCATGGTTTCGCTTATACAAGATGTCGTTGCTAAGGAAGAACTTTGCTGTGAACCTTCTCAGAAACTTCTTATCATTGACAGATGCACCTTCAGGGTATTCCTGAGTTTCCAGATATCTTTTCACTTCATGGTACCAAGGCTTCTCAGTCACCAATTCAGTCTCGAGATCACAACAGTATGCCGGTTCGTCCAGTTTCCAGATGATGATCCGGGGAGCCTCATTATCCCATTTGACCTTGAACATTGAAGACATTGTAGCTAACGTGTCCGCCAACTGATTCTCTTCTCTTGGAAAGTGTTCAAAGGTTATCTCTGTAAAGTGGGGGATCAAGGTCAACACACATTCTATGTAAGGAATCAGGTTTGGATGTTTCGTATCCCACTCTCCTTTGATCTGATTGATCACAAGAGCGGAATCTCCGAAGACACTCAGAAACTTGATCCTTAAATCGATCGCAGCTTGGAGACCCATGATGCACGCCTCATACTCCGCCATATTGTTGGTACAGTTGAAGCATAGTCGGGCAGTTAGTGGAGTATGAGTACCTTGAGGTGATATGATGATGGCGCCGATACCGTTACCCAAAGCATTAGAGGCTCCGTCAAAGTGCATAGACCATCGGGATCCTGGTTCAGGTCCTTCATCCGGTCCAGGTACTTCACAATCTGTTACTATCATGATGCTTTCATCCGGAAACTCGAAGTTCATTGATTGATAATCATCTACAGCTTGATGTGCCAAGTGGTCTGCCAATACACTTCCCTTGATGGCTTTCTGGGTCGTGTACTGAATATCGTATTCCGTCAAGATCATTTGCCATCTTGCAATCCTCCCGGATAGAGCAGGCTTTTCGAATATGTACTTTATAGGATCCATCTTTGAGATCAACAAGGTAGTGTGAGTCAGCATATACTGTCTCAGCCGGCGAGCAGCCCATACCAAAGCGCAGCAAGTTTTCTCAAGCAGTGAGTATCGGGTCTCACAGTCGGTAAACTTTTTGCTAAGGTAATAAATGGCATGCTCTTTTCGGCCAGACTCGTCATGCTGCCCCAGCACACACCCCATTGAGTTGTCAAGCACTGTTAGATATAGTATCAGAGGTCTCCCTTCAACCGGTGGCATAAGGATAGGTGGTTCTTGGAGATACTCTTTGATTCTGTTGAAAGAAGCCTGACATTCATCGTTCCAACGTACTACCTGATCTTTCTTCAGCAGCTTGAAGATTGGCTCACAGGTAGCAGTCAGGTGTGAGATGAATCGAGCGATGTAATTCAGGCGTCCTAAAAAGCCTCTGACTTCCTTCTCTGTCTTAGGAACTGGCATCTCTTGAATAGCTTTGACCTTAGCAGGGTCCACTTGAATACCTTTATCACTGACCACGAAGCCTAGCAATTTCCCAGATCTTACCCCGAAGGTGCACTTGTTCGGGTTCAATCTCAGCTTGTACAGTTTCAACCGGTCAAACAACTTCTGCAGATGATCTAGGTGCTCTTCCTCAGTTTGGGACCTCGCGATCATGTCGTCCACATACACTTCTATCTCATGATGGATCATGTCATGAAATAAGGCAACCATGGCACGTTGGTAGGTTGCCCCAGCGTTCTTCAACCCGAATGGCATGACCTTGTAGCAGAAGGTGCCCCACTGAGTAACAAATGTAGTCTTTTCCATGTCTTCAGGTGCCATCTTGATCTGATTGTAACCTGAAAAGCCATCCATGAAAGAGAATACCTTGTGCTGAGCTGTATTATCAACAAGGACATCAATGTGAGGTAGGGGGAAGTCATCCTTGGGGCTGGCCCTGTTCAGATCCCTGTAGTCGACACACATTCTGACCTTACCGTCCTTCTTAGGTACCGGCACCACATTAGCAACCCACTGCGGGTAGGAAGTCACTGCAAGAAACCCGGCATCAAACTGTTTCATAACCTCGGCTTTAATCTTCTCAGACATCTCTGGACGCATCCGACGGACCTTTTGCTTAACTGGAGGGCAGTCTTCCTTAGTTGGCAAGTGATGGACCACAATATCGGTATCCAATCCGGGCATGTCTTTGTAGGACCAGGCAAAGATCTCCATATAGTCATGTAACATCTTGGTTAACCGTTGCTTCACGCTGAGCTCTAGGTTGGCGCCAATTTTTACCTCTTTCCTATCTGCCTCAGTACCCAGGTTGATTGTTTCCACTGGCTCTTCATGGGGTTGAATTGCCCTCTCTTCCTGAAGCAACAGTCTTGCAAGCTCGCCAGGCACTTCGCAATCATCTTCACCTTCGTCTTCGGCTAAGTTGATCGAATTTTCGAAGTCATAACTGGCAGTAGCAGAGTCGTTACCAGTAAGATCCAGAGTGGATTGAAACCTGTATGAGTGAGTGTGTGTGTAAATACAGCTGCTTTGAAATATATGTAAAGGAAAGAAAGACAGAAAAGGAGCACAATATTTGCAATGCGGGAAAACGTCCAAGATTTTCATTCATGATATATGAAATGACAATTTATATGCCCTCACAAATGAAACCACGGTGCCTCGGGTAAGACACCGGGCCATAGAGTTTATTTATTGTTTATTACAAAATAACGAAACAAAGAAATTTATTACTGCGTCACAAAGGTAACAGGAGTATGGTCCTTAGCAATCCAATTGTTCAGTCCGCCTTCGGTCGTCGGGTAGATCCAGCTATTGAATTCGGCTTCGTCCACTTCATTATCTTCCCCAACAGCATTCACTCCTGGATTTGTAATGATCACGGGAGGTCTTCCGATCTTCGCCTTCCTCATAGCCTTCTGCCCCTCTGCGGTAAAACCCAGCCCAAATTTATCAGTTTTCTGTGTGAAATCTGGAAGCCTGCCCCAGTTAGCGCATTCACCCTTCTGAACCACAGCCCGGGCATCCTTCAGGGAAGCCATCTTCAAAGGAACAATCTCTTCTGCTGCTGTTTCTGTTGCTGCTGTAATTGGAAGCACCTCCTCGAAATGCTGAAAGGGGGTTTCAATAAATTCCCCATCCATCTCAATGTATCTGAAGGAATTCAGGTGGCTTACCATATATTCCTCCTCTCCTTGCACAGTGACGATCTTCCCTCTGACGGGGTACTTCAGCTTCTGGTGCAAGGTAGAGGTCACTGCCCCAGCCTTATGTATCCAAGGTCGACCCAATAGACAAGAGTAAGATGGACGGATATCCATCACATAAAATGTAGAGTCGAACACCTGAGAGCCCACACGAATTGGAATGTCAACCTCTCCGTGAACCATCCTTTTTGAACCATCGAAGGCTCTGACGATGATATTGCTGGGTTTTAATTCCAGGCCTTCGCAATCTAGACGGTCTAAAGCCTTCTTGGGTAGCACGTTCAAGGACGACCCAGTATCCACCAACACATGTGCCAAGGTAGTGCCCCTGCATTCGATAGAGACATGCAGAGCATCATTATGGTCTTTTCCCTTTGCGGTCAAGTCAGCATCTGAGAAACCCAAGCCATTGTCTGCCGTCAGATTTGCTACGCAATCAGTGAACTGGACTGCAGAGGTTTCATGTGGCACATGGGCCGTCTTGAGGAATGAGATTAGGGCCTTGGCATGGGCCTCGGAGCACAGCAATAAAGAGAGCATGGAGATTTTGGAGGGCGTGTGCCCCAGCTGTTCCACAACATTAAAGTCACTCTTCTTTATAATTTTCAGAATCTCCTCCATCTCTTGTTGGGAGGCTTCAGCAGTTATAGGTACAGGTGCCTCCATCTGGGCAGGCTCAACTTCAATTCCTTTGCCCCGAGCATTGGATGACTCAGCAGCAGGAGAAATAATTGGATCAGCAGCAGGAACAGGTACACTGGTAGGAGTTATGAGAAGCGGTCGTCGAGCAGCAGGAGGTGCAATGTCAGGCGAGAAGAGCCTGCCACTGCGGGTAACCTTGGCTGGGCCAGTGATGTCACAGATGCTGGCGCCAGCGTTGAACTCTTGTTTAATCCCATTCACATACACATCCGCCCCATAATGCCAGGGGACAACTTTATCAGATACATAGGGCGAGGGCCCCGGAACAGTGATAACAATAGGTGCGACGGTCATAATTTGGACGGGCTTCTTCGGGAGAGCCGGGATTGGATTATTGAAGATAGTCACCACAGAAACTTCTTCCACCGGAACCAACCGAACAGCAGACTTCTTAAACAGAATCTCCTTGCTATCCATTAGGCTTTGGATGGCTAACTTCAGCAAGGGCAACCAGATGGGGACACAGCACAGAACAGGCAACCCTCACTGCAACCCGGAAATAAACCGGCCAGCAGTAGGTTCTTCTTGACAATCTTCAGAGGAGTGGCTAGATCATCCACAGAAACAGCATAAACGTCTTCGTCAACAGCATTTACCCCATGTTGAGGCATAGGAGCAGTAACTACATTCGGCCTCTCAGGCGCTTCGAACTGTATCTCCTTCGCGTCGATAAGGTCTTGCACCTTACTCTTTAACGTCCAACAGTCATCGGTAGAGTGCCCCGGGCTATCTGAATGGTAAGCACAACGAGCATTCAGGTTGTACTTAGGAGATGCAGTATTGGGGAACTTCGGAGCCTCCCTGACAGTCACCAAATTGGTGGATAGCAACTGTGGCAGGATCTGCGATAGGGTCATGCTTAACCGGGTAAACTCCCTTCGGGGTCTTTCAGCCCTTTGAGGATTGGTCAGCCGAGGAGCGGCAGCAGGCTTAGCAATCATTACCGCATTGACATATTGGCGGCGCTCAGGTCTCTCTGATCTCTTGGAACCATACACGACACTAGCCTCCTTCTTGAAGGGTTTCTTTTCAGAACTAGACGATGCACCCTTCGGAATCTTCCCAGACTTTAACCCAACCTCAATTCTCTCTCCAGTCAGAATCAAATCAGTGAACCCAGCAGAAGAATTCCCAATGAGATGGTTGAAAAATGGCCCAGATAGGGTCCCCAAGAACATGTCTACCAACTCCCGATCAGTCAATGGTGGATGCACCCTGCCAGCCAGGTCTCTCCACTTCTGAGCGTACTCTTTAAAACCTTCGCTTGCACCTAACGACATACCCTGGAGTTGAGTACGTGTAGGGGCAAGGTCGGCATTATATTGATACTGCTTATAGAAAGCAGTAGCCAACTCCTCCCAGTTACGAACCTTGGTCCCATCCAGCTGATAGAACCATTCGAGATGAGTCCCTGAAAGACTCTCCTGGAAGAAGTGGATCCACAAATTCTTATCCGCAGAGTACGGTTGAATTTTCCGAACATAGGACCTTAGATGCAGCTTGGGACAAGACGCTCCGTCATACTTAGAAAAGGATGGTGCTTTAAACTTATGAGGGATGATCACACCAGTTGACAAACCCAGATCTCCGAAATCCAGCCCAGGTACCTGTTGAATCTCCATAGCTTTCAACCTATCCTCCAGTTGCTTGTATCTGTCTTCTGCAGGAGGGTACTGCTCTTCATCAAAATCAGTCTCGTTGTCGGAGACTACCGGACTAGGAACCCTTGCTTCTTCCTGAGGACTACTCTTGCCAACAGAAGAACCAGCCTCTTCCTACTGCAGAGCATTACCAAACCTTCGGCCCGAGTTGAACAGAACAGTTCTTCTCTTCTTCTTCTTCTCCTTCTTCAGGAGCATAGCCTTCAGTTCTTCTTGGCCTTGAGCCAGACCCTTGATTAATTCCTGAAACTGCGCATTCTGCGCCTGAAGAGCCTTGATGGAGGTCTCAGTTGATGACGAGTCAGGATTCATGATGCTGAAATAAACAGCGAAGAACTGTAAGCAACCTGAAAAGAGGAAAAACCTGCTATGCACATGATGAATGAGATGTGTTTATGCAATGCATTCAAGGGTTCGAAAGTTCAAATTTGTTGTAGACAAAAAGGAACACACGTTATCATTAAGGAAATCATTGTTAAATACATCAAAGCCTCATGGGCAAAATAATACAAAAATCAAATCAATCCCAGAATATGCTACGCATCCTCTTTGGAGCTATGTAAGTGTTGAGATTCCTCTCCTCATGCAACAGGCGGGTGAGCTCCAAGACCTTCTTTTCACTGGCATGTAGACTAGTCTCAAGAGAATTCCATTCTTCCTTAAGCTGGATCCAACTCTTCTGCATCTCTTCCCAGGATGTGGGCATATCGGGGTGTTGAATAGTGCAGGACACTTCTCCTTCCAAGACTGGTTCTTTGATCACAGGGAGCATATGAGGATAAGGCATTACTAACTTCTGGGAGCGGGCTCGTACCCACTTGAGATAAGGTTCCAACGGGATGGAGTTCCTGTGCCCCAGTGTCTTGCTGTCTATCCTACTTGGCATCCTCCAGGCTCTGATAAATCTCTGGCGAAGTCCTTGAGTATCATTGTCGAAGTCAAAAACTATGTCAGGAATTAACATGTCATGAGGACCATCCCTCCGAGCATAACCAAACTGTCTCCAAGCCAGGCATGGGCTGTAAGTAATACCTCCTCTGATTCCAAGTAAAGGAACATTAGGGTACTCCCCGCAACGATCAATGATAGTGACATCTTCTCTGGACCTAGGGCACCAATGTATATCTGCATGTGTGAGAGTCATCAACCGTTGTGACCACCTCAAACCCCGCTCATTCTTCAGGACTGATTGTGGAAGGTGAGAAATAAACCACCTTCCCAGGAGAGGAGTGCAACACATAAGGACACCTCTTTTTCTCATGGTTCGAGTGTAACATGAGTGAAGGATGTCCCCCAGCAACGTAGGTATAGGATTCCTGGACATAAAGATCTGGACAACACTGATATCAATAAGCTGATCTGGGTTAGGGAACAACACCAAACCATAGACAAGGAGGGCCACAACCTCTTCAAAAGCTTGCAAGTCAAGGGAGTTCCAACATTCATGGGCCTTTTCAAACAGAAACCTGGCTAAGAACCCTTTTATACCACTTCTAACTTCCCAGTGTCCCTTGAGGTCAGATGACTGTAGGTGCAAGGCTTTAGCAATCTCTTCAAGCTTGGGTTCCTTTTCTGTACCGTTGAAGGGTAGCTGATCAAGGATAGGGATCTTCAGGAGCCGGGAGAACTCCTCCAATGTAGGTACCAACTGATAGTCCAAGAAGGTGAAACAGTGATGCAGAGGATCAAAGAACTGGAACAGGACCTTTATCATATCTTCCTCAATGTTGGTGTTGACCAAACTGATGAGGCTTCCATGCCTTTCACTGAATGAAGAGTTCTCGGGAATCCTGGATATAAGCTCCTTAAGCTGAGGAGGGATCCTTACAAGACTGATTTGGATTGTCTTTCTACGAACAGTTTCCATGTCCTACAAAACAAGAACAAAGATGAAAATTCGAACCCCTGAAATGGTTAGTCGATGCATATGATGCTGGATGATGTCATGATGCTATGATTAAACACACCACAGATATTTACAAAGACAAACATGTAAGGCACACAAGGCACACAAGACAAGCCCTTAAGGTTTAAGGCCAGCATGGGGTCTGGGTAGTACCCTCTTGAAGTTGGTGGGTTCAACCTGTCCTAATCAAAGTAACCGGGTTCTAAGGTTCCCAATATCACGGGATTGCTTTCATTGTTCATCGTTTCGATTTAGCCACTGAACTGGCGACCGAAATATTCCAGGAAAGCAACCCTCAATTGAGT
Organism: Vicia faba; assembly: GCA_948472305.1. Lineage (NCBI taxonomy): Eukaryota > Viridiplantae > Streptophyta > Magnoliopsida > Fabales > Fabaceae > Vicia > Vicia faba. The sequence goes on along the minus strand of OX451740.1, from coordinate 348,680,083 downwards.
GTAGTATCGAGTATCAACCAACCTCGGACTGCACCAAAGTCAGTTATCTCACTACCCTAAAGAGGCCAAGATAGTTCAATTAAGGTTCCTAAGGTCTGTTGATGCTTCACGACACCACGCGGAGGCCCCGTACTCTCCTTGACTGAACTCAAGGGTTACCGGTACACACCAAAGTGCCACATCAACGTAGCAGACTGTTTCAACCATGTCGGTATACCCCGCACAGTTCCCTCACAGCCTTGTTGCTACTTTCTAAGAAGGTATCCCCCAGATCCGGGTTTAGGATCTATAGAACTCCCAAGCAACCCACAATAATAAAGCAAGCAAAGAAGACAATTGAAAACACAGTGATCTTAATCCTAAGGTACACCTCACTTTAAGTTTAGTCCCCAGCAGAGTCGCCAGTTCTGTGATCGGTGGATCTGGAACTGACTGTTTAACGCTGGTTCGCGAAATGTCGCGGAAGCAAGAGTCGCCACCGTCTTTTATTTTCTCCAAATGGAAAGGACAAAAGCACAGAAAAATTCCTTAAAGAGATTGTTCTTGGTTCGGGAGGTAGATTATAGAAAGGGAAGGTGCTAGCACCCTTTCTATCCATGGTTATCCATGGGCTCTTAGATACTTGCTCATTTGTGTTTTCAAAAATGGTTTGTTTGCTTTTCAACTGTGGGTTTTAAAAAGTTTCTTTGAAAATTTCAGTTCGACTCTTGTATCAGTCCTCAAGAGTGTTTGAAAAATGCTTTCGAAAGCTTTTTGAAAATGTGTTGGTGTGAAAAGTATTTTTGATTTGTTTTGTTTTGAATTAGAGCAAGTATCCACGAGTCGTCTACCTACCCTAAGGAATTCGTCTGTGTAAATGTCCTTTAAAGTAGTGCCATCCCACCATTGAGAGGTAGGTAGCACCACCGTTGGAGGTGTTCGGGTCAATTCGAGGTTCGGGACATGGTGATCACCAGAGCAATGGGAAGATACCTTAGAAGCTACCCTCATGCCAAGTTCCCGGATCATGAGGACTTACTAAGACATCCTCTACTCGACGATCACCTTTCGAGGCAAGGCAACAGTGAGGCATACCCTAGGGGTGGTGTGTGCGATTCGTGTGTCGTTTTCATTTGTTTTTATCTTGTCATGTTATTGGTGTTCTACGCTTGTTTTTATTTTGTCCATACATTCTTTCATGTCATTTGATTAACAGTCAAAAAGTTGCAAGGAAAGTAAATTCTAAGCTATTACAAACGGCGCGGGTCCACATCGCCAAAATTAACCAGGACCCGATTTGACAGAAAAAATAAATAGACAAAGTAAATAAAGAATTGAAAAGTGCGATAAATAATTACATGGCTTCGGGAGAGATACATAAATATTTAACAAAATAAAATAAGTATGCGAAATTAAATCGAAACGAGGGCGTTGGACCCTTTTGCAAAATTAAATTACATGGAATTGATTAATTTTAAAAGAAAGAAAGAACTTGTTTTTTTTGGTATTTTTAGTATTTTAGGATTTAAAGGAAAAAGAAGAATTAATTAAAATTAAAATAAGATGCAAACCCTAATCCTAATTATTTTTAACTTATTAAGAAAATATTGAAGTTTTTTAACCTAAATTAAACCTAATTTTTATTTTCATGCAATTTAATTATAAAAAGTAAAATATTTAATTATTTAATATGTTTATGAAAGAAAAATAAAAAAAAGATGGAAAATTATTAATTAAACCTATTTCTACATTTTTTAGATTTTATTATGAAAAGAATTAAAATTAACCTAATTTACACTAAAGTTAATTACATGCAAATTTATTTATAAAAATACTAGAAATAAAAATATTCAATATTTTTGCTCTTTTCTGATTTTTTTTAATGTATTTTAGGTTTTTTATGGAAATAATTAATTAATTAAGTAAAGCAATAATTAAAAGAAAATATAAATAATAAAAAAAATTAAGGAAAGAAAATAAATTGGCAAACCTAGGGGGGTGTCAGTCCCCAAAGTGGAGGTATAGCCCAAGGAATCTGAGCCCAATGACCTTCAGGTCCGCTGACTTTTCCAGACACCATGTGGCACCTTTGACTAGGGCCTACCCTATGCTTTAAATCTAAGTCTTTAGATTGATGTCACTAACACGTGGGCGACTGGATCTTGGAAGCGTAACATGGTCTTCAACGTTGGCGCTGCATGTGAATATGAAGTGGAAAATAATATTGAAAACATGCAGACCTGGGGCTCGAACCCAGGTCATGAGGATTAACAACAACAACGCTTGCCAGCTGAGCTAATTTGTACATGTTAATATATAATAACGAACAAATAATATAAAAGAAAACAAAGGCGTTAGTGGATTCTGCGCGCGAATTTCAAACTGACCAATCCACGCCTCACACGTTATCGTCTTCCTTGCTGGTTTTTATTTTCCTGAAACAAAAGAAACATAGGCAACGGTTTTGGATGTGTTCTCTTAGGCCACTTTCCAGAAAATAGCGAATAGGCCTAGGACGCTCATAAATTGAGCGCGATGATGGATTCTTGATCGTCCAAGCCTGCTAGTTCTAATGGTGATACTCTTGAAGGCCAATTTTTCTTTGTTTCAAAAGCCCTAATTCCAAGGTCCTGTAACCCTAGAAATTGATAATGGCGAAATCGTGTACAAGGCATAAAAACATAATTAAATACATGGGTTAGCTTCAGAATGGCATGAGGAATGTAAATCAATAATTAAAACTTGCAATAAACGTATGAATGAGGGTGCACGATCATGGATTTTTTTCTGTACAGGGGCGGTTCATGTTACCAATTCCTTAAGCTTTGATGAATGTTTTTGATTGTAATCGCTTCTGGACAACCCTGGCAAGCTAATGGAACAAGAATTATGCTTTGAATCGCCCTGGAAGTGAGTTTGCAGTTTTGAGTTTTTAGAGAAAAATTTCAATTTGTGAATGGAGTTTTCTGAGCAGCTGCGTGTGTTTGTGCATTAGGTTTGTGATCAGGCTCATATACTGAGTGAATTAGGTTAAGAATATTGATCCAAATCTCTTGCAATGATGGTTTTGAAAATTTGATTTTCAAGATCTTTAACCAAATATTTTCCATGTGTTTTTTGTTCTCAATCATGCCAATCAATCCAAATCTTTCCATATTGGTACATACACGAAATCTTGAGAGTAAAACATGCACAAAAAGATTTAAAACTTTAGGTTAAGTATTTTTCATACATTTAATTGATTTAAATGAATTATTATAAATAAAAATTCAAATAAATAAATAAAAAATGAATAAAAACTTCCCTTTGGGCCAAATGGTCGTGCACATGCTTGGAATGATGAATTGTGGAAGAAAAATGGGCCCATTAGCAATTTTAGGTCATTTGAATCAATGTTGACTTTTCAAAATATCCAAAAATTTCCCAACTTCTACAAGGCATAACTTGCTCAATTTTTACTCTTTTCTCATGTTCTTGGACATTTTGGAAAGGTCTTTGAGTCCTCTAACCAATGCCTTTGGTCCCATGTCATTTTGATTTACCAATCTCAAGTTATGGCCTTTGATTTAAAGTCCCTTTTTGTTGACTTTTGAAAATGACCTATAATGTTGAAATTGATAACTTTTTGTGAGAGCATTTCTTGGACTTGGAATGTGAAGATGAGTTGTAGGAAATGTCATCCCCTTAAAAATGAGCATTGGATGGGATTTTTCTGATGAACCATGAAAAAGTTATGCCTTGGTCAAGTTACAGTTGACTTTTTCAACTGTCCAAAAATAGAAACTTTTGCATCTTGAGTCTTTTTGAGCCATACTTTGAGAATCATGATCAAGAATTGATCAAATGATGTTTGTGGCTTCAAAATAAGATGTTGACCAAAAATTTTGACTTTTGACTGCCAAATGACCATTTTGCCCCTGCAGTTGACTATTGAGCAATTAGGGTTTTTGACTGTGCAACTTGACCTTGTGAGCCTTGAAACTTGACATGTAGGTGCTTGACAATGTGTATGAGCATATGTGACTTGATTGAGCCTTTGAAAACTTCAACTTCCTTGCAAGAACCAAAACCCTAATTTGACTGGCTTAGGAGGATGGTTGACTATGTAGCCCTTGAGTAGACTTTGAACCATTTGAGGTGATGCTTGGCAAAACTTTGAAGATTATGGGAGAGCAAATTTTGGGGTACAATAGTTCTGAAAGAACTTCTAACACAAGAGTTATAGATCTCAATAAGATCTAAAACATTGTAGAACATAACTTCTTCTAGAAATGTTGGGATTTCAAGTTATACATCTTCAAAGACACGCCACTGAAACTTAAACATTCAGTAAATTCTGGACCTTTCCAAAACAGGATTTAGTTAGAACTTCTGGGCTAGTTTTCATGTAGGTCCAGTCAGAATTTTAAAGAGTAATTCAAAGAGGGTTTGCAAAGCGTGTTACAAGCTTTCTGGAAATTCTGAAAACTCCCTCAGAACATGCTGGAGCAAAGAGATTCAAAGATCAGAAATTGGATGTTTGCTCTAAGTTACGCTGATGCTGAACTTCTGACCCATAATTAAGATATGATGCATAATCTCATGTTGCAGGATTTCTGGTTTGATAAATCTCATCATCATTTAATGCTCACAACCACTTTTGAGTTTTTATCCAAAGGATTTCCCCACGTGTGGCATAGAAGTACATTGATGTCCTTGAAAAAGCAAACTTTTGTAAAAGAGTATGTTGGGCCCATGCTTTGCTTTTGCTTATGAGGGTACTTTTCCTTAGTTCATGCTTATAAATCCAGCTTAGGCACGGCTAAAAGCATCTAACCACCATAATTATTTAACTTTCTTCAAGAACAAGTCAGCGCCCTAGTATGATGGTTGTACCCTTGACCTCTCCAAGCTACTAAATCCTTGCCTATAAATTGAAATACATTTGCAAATGTAAAGAGGTCGAAATTTTGAAATGAAAAGCTTTGAAACCTTGCTAAAAATTCCAGGAATCTGAAACTGCAAACACAAATACAAAACCTGCTAGTTTTTTATTCTTGCATTCGAACTCCAATTTCCCTCAAGTGTTTCTTGACTAAATCATCCATACAACTTCTGATATACATTTAGAAGTTATCTTAACTTCTTTTTTCAAACTGTAACATGTTCCCCATCAGTCTCCACCTCAAAAGGTCAGAACTTTGCTTCTTGGCTGTTCTAGAATTTTCCAACCATTCATAGCCCAAGTTAAAGGTTATTCCAGTCTACTGAGCACATGAGGAAGCTGGTCAGAACATCACAGCAATCAGAATCAGCTTCCAGCTTACAGAACATTTTTCAGCTGCGAGGTAAGCTTCCGAAGAATCTCATCATATTACTTAGGCATTGTTAAACTTGCATGTCCAAAATACAATGTAGACATTATGATTCTGATGTTGTACACATTCTGAGGTTTCATGTACTTTCTGCCTAAGTAGGGAGTATATCAGTTCAAAACTTCTTAAGGAAATTAGGATTAGCAGATACATGCTTGTTTCTGATTTACAGTCTTGATATTTTTTTTATGTTTCTGAAACCATGATGGAAACCTACCATAATTGCTATGTTTGTGTTTTCTGTTATGTTGAGAAATGGCTAAGTTGCAGATGTTCTGATTCGCATGAAGAAAGAGATGAAACTCATCATCAGAACTTACTTTGTGTTATATGTTTATGCTTTTGCTTCTGATACCAGATGTACAGCCACCCCAGTAGTAGAAAGTGTGCGCATAAGATGTTGGTGCTAAGGGTCCTGGGTTCTAGCCCCAGAAGCATTTTTTTAGGTTCATTTGTTGACATTTTTACCTATGTATCTGTCATACAATATTCCTAGATCAGAACTTCTAGATATCCTCACTCAACAACATTATCACTTTACTCTCTCAAACAACCAGAACTTCTAACTTTCCAATGATATTAGAACTTTTAGGTTCCCAACTGCACTAGAGCCTCCAAACTCCTTCAGCATTCAGAACTTCTAGGTTTTCCCTTATTCCCAGCAATCTCAGAACTTCGGTATACCCAGACCCAGAACTTCTGGCCTTCCCCATTTCTGCTAATATGTTATTTCTGATTTTGGCAGCGCATCAGAGTCAAAGTTTCTGCCTCTTATTTCTGTCCCTTTCAGCCACGCGCTGATTCTGACCCCTTTTCCTCTTATTATTTTATTTTATCTTTAATAATCAAAACACCAAAAAATATTTTTATAATCACATACTTTGTTTTATCTCTTTTTAAATCAAAGATCAACAATATTTTTCTTAAGCAAACTTATTTCTTTTCTTAAACAAAACAAGTCCATTTTACATTTCTTGTACATTATTTCAATATGGTTGTAATAGATAATTAGGACTTTAATTTCTTGCAATTCCCATTTGTAAATTTGTATATCCCATCCCCTTAATTATGTAATAGCGTAGGACTTTACTTTTCTGCACTTTTATTGCTTTCATATATTGTTAGTAATTAGGGCGTGTATGGTAAAACATAAAATCAACAAATAGATAACCCTAATCAAGACTAAATGCATGTAAATTAAAAACACTATTCACATATGCACCCTTAGGGTAATTCCACTTGTTGCCTTATAAACATGGTTATGTTATGCACGTGGGATATCTTAGCAAAAACAATAAAAATACAAGATCATAGTCCCTCGATGACACTACAAATGTTTCCTTTCAAATGATCTTAGTCCCTCAAAAATAAATGCTAAGATATCTCACTACATTTCTATCATGACTATACGATGACCCACGCCCGTCCCTTTACATCAAAAGATAAGGTTTCTTACCAATCAATAATGAGATAGCAATATCAAAGGAAGAGAGAAATGAACAAAAAAGACTTTTAAGTAGGTAGAAACGTTCCTAGTTGCTTGCTCACTTTCAAAACAAACATCCTTGCAAACACACACCAAACACTTTCAAAACATGAAATATTTTCAAAAGTCCAACACTTTGTATACGTTCTTACGAACGAGAACCATTACAAAGTTTGCCTAAACGAAGGCGCCTTTTCAAAAATACTTTCAAAAACCACCACAAAAGCATATTTTCAAACAAAAGCAAGTGATCTAGCAAGAAACTAAGAGCCCGTAGATAACTATGGATGAAAAGGGTGCTACTACTTTCCCTTTTCATAATATACCCCCCGAACTCAAGAAATAATCTCAAAGGTCTTTCCTGTTCTTTTCCACCTTTCCTTTTGGATAAAATAAAAGTCGATGGCGAATCTTGATAACTGCAACAATTGCAATCAAACGCAAACATACCAAGTCAACTCTCCCACCGTATTACAGAACTGGTGACTCTGCTGGGGAATTCTTAAAAGTGGGGTTACCTTAGGGCTAGATCACCTTTACTTTCTTTCATTGTTTGACTTGTTTGCTTTACATTATGGTTCCTTGTTGGGCTTGATTTGATCCTTTACCCGGATCTGGGACACCTTTTTAGGTAAGTAGCAATATATTGTGGAAACTGTATGGTGTAGACCGATATGGTTGAAACAATGGCTACGTTAGTGTGACGCATTTGTGGGTACCGGTAACCCTTGTGTTGAATCGAGGAGAATACGGGGCTGCTGAGTAGCGTCATAAAGCACTAACTGACCTTAGAACCTTAATTGAACAAATTTGGCCATTAGGACATAGTGAGATGACCAGTTTCAGTGGAAAGATGAAAATTGGTTGATATTTGATACTACATTCATTGAGATTGTACTTTTAGGATATCTCGGCTGCAAGAAAAGATTGATTATGCTGAGACAATGCTAAAAGAAAGGTCAGTGATATTGAGACCCTTTAGAACCCGGTTACTATTACTAGGACATGTTTGAGCCAACTAAAACTTCAAGGGGTTACTTACCTACAAACTCCATGCAAGCCTAAACCTAAGGACTTGTTTGCCTTGTGTGTATATGCTTACTTGTACATAACATCATAAACATCATAACATCATACACATTCTCGCTAACCATTTCAAGGATTTAGGAATTTATCTTTGTTTTTTTGTTCTGTAGGCCACGAACTCCGTCTGAAGAAATACCATTCGAATCAACTTTGTGCAAGCACACCCTCAACTACAAGAGTTAGTGTAAAGGGTACCTGAAGACTCTTCTTTCACTAAGAAGTATGGTCGACTCCTCATTTTGGCTACCTCCAATTTCCAAGAAGAAATGATGTGCGTGCTCTTCCAATTCTTCGATCCCATGCATCATTGCTTCACCTTCCTTGACTATCAGCTAGAAGATCTTTAATGGTTGGTTCGAGAGCCATCTTTTATTGAAATAAAAAGCGAGAAAATGAGAAAACATGTCTTGTGAAATACCTGTTATGTAATAACATGCATGATATGTAGATGCGATATTTTCAAGGATCTCACGAGATAAACAAAGATGAAATGTTAGAAGTTGAGTTTGGCTGCAGCTTTGAATGAAGAACTTTGTGTCTTTGAACATCCTTCTATGAGAATCAATCTCACCATGAAAAGTGGGTCCTAGCCTTTGACTCAAGTGAAAGTACTTCGGTCTTTGACGATATCTGGTTAGAGGAAAATAAATCCTCTTACCCCTTTCTAGACGTCTGGTTCATGATCAACTTGCATCACATGCCTTTGAGATCCTTGAAATGATCAGTGAGAATTATATGGTATGATATCATGGTATCATGTTTGAATAGATAACAAACATAAACAAAGCATACAAGAGCCTTAGGTTTAAAGTTTTGTATGAGGTTCATAGGTAAGTACCCTTTTGAAGTTAAGTTGGCTCAACCTGTCCTAAGAATAGTAACCGGGTTCTAGGAGTCTCATATCATTGATCTTTCTCGCATGCTTTATTTCAATAGAGAAACTGACTTGCCACCGACATATCCTGAGAGTTGAATCTCAATGAGTGTAGCATCGAGTATCAACCAAATTTGGACTGCACAAAAGTCGGCTATCTCACTACTTTCTAATGGCCAAGTTGGATCAATTAAGGTTCTAAAGGTCAGTTAATGCTTATGACACCACACGGAAATCCAATGTTATCCTCGACTGACTCAAGGAACACCAGTACAAACCAAAGTGTCGCACTAACGTAGCCATCACTTTAACCATATCGGTCTACGACGTACAGTTTCCATGATCTATTGCTACTTACCTAAGGTATCCCCGAATCCGGGTATAGGATCTTTGCAAGATTTAAACCCGAGCAACCCTCAAATGTAAAGCAAATAAAGCAAAAAGGCAAATGAAAAGTGATCTAACCCTAAGGTAACCCATCTTTAAGTATCTCCCCAACAGAGTCTCCAGTTATGTAATACGGTGGGAGAACTGACTTGGTTTTGCGTCTTATCGCAAATGTTGCGGATAACAAGAGTCGCCACCGAATTTTCTTTTATCCAATAAGGAAAGGGTGAAAAGAACATGAAAGACCTCAATAGATTTTGAGTTCGGGGGGTAGATTATGAAAAGGGAAGGTGTTAGCACCCTTTTCATTCGTAGTTATCTACGGGCTCTTAATCGCTTAGCTCACTTTTAGAAAATTGCTTTATGCGTGTGTTTGAAAATATTTAGGAAAAGAATGCCAATGTAAGGCGAGCTTTGTAATGACTCTTGTATCGGTAAGAGTGTATACAAAGCATTTGTTTTAAAAATATTTTGAAAGTGTTCGTAAGAAATGTTTTGTTTTGTGAGCAAGCGATTAAGACTATCTACCCACTCAAGGTTGTTCTTGTATTTTCCTCCTCCTTTAGATAGTTCTATCCATACCATTAGTTAGTAGGAAGCCCTATCATTGGATGTGAAGGGACAGACAAGGGTTATCATACAATCATCAAAGGCAACTTGTAAGGATGCTTTAGCAATTTTTGTTAAGGGACTAGATCATTTCTGAAAGGCAACGTTGAAGGGTCATCGAGGGACTATGATCTTTTTGTATGATGACTGGATCGAGGGTCTTTGCTAAGGCATCCCCATTTTCGAGGGACATGACTGTTTATTGTCTGAAGGCAACGAGGGAGGTTACCCTAGAGGTGTGAGTGTGCGAGGTTTGTTGTGTTCAGTTATTTTATCTTTGTAGTTAGGGTTTTCTAACGTTTGTTTTTAGTTTTGCTATACACCCTAATTACTAAGAAATAGTAGCAAATATAGCAAAGTAGTAAATATGCGAAAAGTAAAGGCAGAAAGTAAAAATAAACCTATTACACGACTTTGGGGCAGATACAAAATAGTAGAGCGGAAAATAGAAATCCTAAGCTATTACAATCCGAAAAACAGATACATAATAATGAAGAAAAGGAAATGCGATAAATAAAAATTACATTCGCGAAAGCACAGTCAATCTGAAAATAAAAATAGAATCGCAGGAAAAAAGAAATTTTTTGATTGACTTTTTTTGAAGAAAAAAGGTGTTTGATGATAAACCTAAAAAATAATTAATTTTAATTTTAAAAAATAATTAATTAATTAAATTAATTAAAAAAAGTTAATGGTAAAAACCTAAAACCTAGTTATTTTTAGGGTTTGTAAAAGAAAAGGTTTTATGATTTATGGTTAAATGGATTTAGGATTTTCAAAGGAAAAGAGAAAAAAAGGTTAGAAAACACAAAATGTCAGGGGTGGGTCTTAAACCCATGCCCTCAGCTCTTCTACCCATCATATTCACCACTGCACCAAGTGCACGCTTGTGTCAAAGGAATGGAACCAGTGCGCTATGTAATCTGCAAATAAACATAAAATAAAAATGTGAAAAATCCCAAAACACCAAAAGAAAGGGATCGAACCCACACCCTGGTATAATAATGCCTTAATGCGCGCGCCTGGGCCATTGGAGTGACTATACATACGATTATATAACTGAAAACAAACATTATATAATAAAATGAAATAATTAGACTGGAGAAGTGTCGGAGCCCTAGCTCCGGTCGTCTTCTCCGGTGGATCTTTTTCTCATTCCTGCAAAATAGACATGGTTAATGATCCAAGGGTACCCTACCCCCCTAAATCAAGCCCTGTGAGTTCAATGGAACCATTATTTTTAGCTGATTCGCACTTGTAATACGGTGGGAGAACTGACTTGGTGTTTTGCATTTTATCGCAAATGTTGTAGATAGCAAAAGTTGCCATCGACTTTTCTTTTATTCAATAAAAGAAAGGGTGAAAAGAACAGGAAAGACCTTTGAGAATTTTTCTTGAGTTAGGGGGATAGGTTATGAAAAGGGAAGGTGTTAGCACCCTTTTCATCTGTAGTTATCTATGGGCTCTTATTTGCTAGCTCATTTTGAAATGCTTTGTGTTTTATGTAAGTTTGAAAATATTTTGAAAACACCATCGTGCAACAAACTTTGTAATGATTCTCGTATCGTTGAGAACGCATACAAAGTGTTTGTTTTGAAAATATTTGTTGAAAAGGGAATGTTTGAAAATGCAAATGTAAGGTAATTTTGTAATGATTCTCGTATCACCGAGAATGCATACAAAATGTTTGTTTTTGGAAAGTGCTTTTAAAGTGTGAGGTATAAAGGTTATTTTAGTTTGTGAGCAAGCAATTACGAGCAATCTACCTACTCAAAAAGTCTTTGTTCTTTTCCTCCTCCTTTAGATAGTGCTATCCTGACATTAGTTAGTAGGAAGCCATATCGTTGGATGTTAGGGACAGGCGTGGGTCATTGTACAACCATAGAAGACAACTTGTAGAATGTTTTGGTAGGCCCCACATAAACCCTTTTTTGAAATCAGAAAAAAAATGTTTGTAGCAAAAAATATATTGGGCTTGCGCTATTAGTAAGCAAAAGGGGAGTATAAGAAAGTAAAAAAACAAAAGAAGGCCCAGGTCAGGGAGGCCCAAGCGTCTATTTTGGGATTCCATGTGGCTGGCTTATGAGAGTGCATCATGTGTTACACATGTGGAACATTGGATCTTTATTGCTTGCATATCTAATGGCATTAATGTGAAGCTCCTTGTAGGTGCGAGTGGCTTGTATATACCTGATGTATGAGAAACAAATATGAAAAAAAAAATCTCATGCCTGGCTCGAACCCGTGCCCATGCATAAGAATGACTTATACGCGCGCGCTCTGCCACTGGGGTGGCTGTTACATCCGGTTATAAAACAGGTTGCCCTAAATTTATTATAAACTCATTTATGAATATTTGAAATTTCAACTTCATCTTCTTCCTTGCGCGCGCGAAATATCACCATTGCTAACTCTGTAACTTCTTCATTTCTCAACCATTTTCAAAAATGTAAACATGAAAGTTGCTTGATTTTTCATCATGAATTCAACCATGTAAATAACTAAAGCTATAAATCAAAGATGAGCATGAATTTTTGAAGGTACCAAATTAAAACCTAATTTTTCTGAAAGTTCAACTTCAAAATTCTCCATGTATGGTTAACATAAATGAAAACTAAAGGCATGGTTAGCTTAAGGCCAATAATGTGTACATTTTTTATTCACAAAGTAACCATTAATGATGCTTGTATAAGAAGTTCAAAGTTGAGAAAACTTACCTCAAAACTGGAAATCATGTTTGGAGTTTGAGCACTCCTGGAGGTGTTGTGATGATCTGGATAGCTTCACTGAACTCCTAGGAAGCTATTGTAATGCTTACTTTGTGCTGAAAGTTCCTGAATCTTTCTGGAGAAGTCAAGTTGCAGGTAGCTGTTTTTGGAAATGGAGGATGGTGCAAATGGTGTTACAGTGATGGAACGGGGCCTTGGATAGGTTCTAAATAAGGTGTGGAAGCTTTATGATGGATTTAGAGTGAAAACGCGTGAGTGGATTGTGAGTTTAAAGTTCAAGGTCAGAATGTTCAACAAATGGAGGTTTTGAATGCCAATTCTGATTTCAGGGAGTTTGAGAGGGATATGAGGCTTGTAAATCTGTGTGTTAGCTTGAAAATAACTTCTCTATTTATAGAGAAAAGGTTTGTAAGGCTCAAGTAACCAGATTTCAAAGATCACATGTCATGGTTATGTGACTTGGTTTTGAAGCAAACTTGAAACACATTGCTCCAATGCATAGTACAAGGGCTTGTAAGGTGGTTGACAAGTTAGATGGTTGCTTCTTGTCTTTGACATTGTGTATGTTCAGAAGAAAAAAATTTCAAGGCTCGAGGAGAGTGGAGTTTGTGATTAAAGTCACTTTTCCAAAATGGAAGTGTGAACTTTGTTCCATTAATGGAATGATCACTTTGAAAATGGCTCAAGCACTTGGATCATAGCTCAATCAGTTTTGTAAACATCTAATTGTGTATAGATTTGCAAGTTAGAAGCCTGCAAAGCAAGATTATGCAACATAGGTTTGAGATTGGATAATGTGTTCTTCATGAAAATGCCTTGTAATTCAAGAATGAATGCTCAACTTCATCTCTTCGAATCTCTTAGCTCAAGCATGATCTCTTCAAGTTCTTGGACATTTTGGAAAGATTCAAACATTGTATACAACCTTCATGTTGACCACTTTGGCTTAATCAACTTGGAACTTGGTGAAAAATTGCCAAGAAGTTGGGACAAAAATCTGACCAAACTTGTTGAAAATTTCACTGTGTTTTGTTAAAAATGTCTTGACTTCATGGGCCTATATATCCAAATCTAAGCATTTTTTGGACATCAAACCTCAAGGGCAAAGTTGTAGAATTCATCAAGATCTATAACTTTCATGTTGAAAGTTTTCCTTGAATCATCTTGCATCTTGGTGAAAAATTGTCATGAAGTAGTGAATTTATCAAGGTCAAAAACACTTAGAATTTTTCTAAGTATTGAAAATCTTGAATTTTGTTGACTTTTATTGACTTTCTTGATTCTTGATGATCAATTTTTATATTTTTGAATGTCTTTATGATTCTTGACCTTTGAAATTCAATGTTGATCAAAAAGTCAAAGTTTGACTTTTTGTGTGTCAGTTGACTTTTCATCAGTTGATCCAAATTTCAAATTTCAATCCCTTGATCTTGAGAAATGATTTGAGCCATGAAATTAGGTAAGGATATTGTGTTTGAGTCCTTGAGATCATGCTTCAAGCCATTAGGTCATGTACTAGGTCAAAAGTCAATGATCAAACATTCTCAGTCAAAACCCTAATTTTGACAATTTTGCCCCTTTGATGATTTGAATGCTTTTTTTGAAGAATAATGATCAACACTTGATCAATTGATGAATATAACTTCAAAATGTTGACGGGGACCAAAAATTATGAAGTTTGACTGTATATTGACCATATTTGACTTTTTACCCAATACAACTAATTTTTAGTCATCTGGGCAATTGACTGAGCAAATTTATGGTGCAAGACTTGAAACTTTCCATGAGCATTCTTGGAGGTATATGATGAACCATTAAAGTCATTTGAGGCATTAGAAGTCCAATTTTCCTTGTGAAAACCAAAATCCTAATTTATGGTCTCAGTGCTTAGGAGGTGAGCTTGTTTGATCAACTCCTTGAGAATCCTTGAGCATTTGAGATCTTTTGTAAGAAATGTCTTGAAGAATAGGGAGGGAAAATTTTGTGGTACAACAGCTGCCCCTGTTCAATCTTCTTAAACCTGAAGAGTTAGATTTCTTGTCCGGATTCGTGACTTGAAGGTAGAAGAGGATTGAACACTTAAGTGCCCAAAAATTTGCACTCGCCTGTGCATGAAGTAAAACTGTTTGTGGATTATATCGAGAATGGGCTTAGAGATGCCATTTGGAGAGGCTAAGAAGATGAGCTTATAGATTCCATCCAGAGGTAATTGTTGATAGAAGTATTAGAATGAGTCTTCGCTCGACTGTATCTGAAGAGTACTTTCCAAAATGAACCTCTGGGAAAGGTGTTTGAGTAGCTGCTTATCATATAGATAGTCACCCGTACTTTTTAGGGAATTGATCTATAATCAGTTTTTTGGTAAACCCATCCTATTTCGTGATTTCATGCCATTGGTGATAAAGATAGTCACCCCATCATGTTTTGGGAATTTGATCTTTATCTGACCATAAAGAAAGAAAGATAGTTTTCTCGTCCTGTTTCAGGAGTTAATCCTTAATATTTTCATGTAGATAGTCGCCACTTCCTATTTCGGGAATTGATCCATAATCAGTTTGTACCATTGGTGATAAAGATAGTCGTCCCGTCCTATTTCGAGAATTGATCTTTATCTGATCATAGAGAAAGAAAGATAGTTTCCCCATCATGTTTTGGGAGTTAATCTTTAATCTATTCATGTAGATAGTCGCCCAGTCCTGTTTCAGGAATTGATCTACAATCAGTTTGTCACAGATAGTTGCCATGTCTTGTTTCACGAGTTGATATGTGGCTGGTCATTCAGATAGTTGCCTTGTCTTGTTTCGGGAATTAATCTGGAACCTGATTTTTGTTGGTTGTTGAGATAATTGCCATGTCTTGTTTCAAGAATTAATCTCTAACCTGGTCTCATAGATATTTTCCCTGTCTTGTTTCAGGAATTAATCTCTAACCTGGTCTTGTAGATAGTTACCATGTCTTGTTTCAGGAATTAATCTTAGACCTGTTTAAAAATTGTTGATGATATTTGTCTGTTGATTGATCTTTCCTGAAAAGATACAAAGTTAGTTGTATGCAATGTCATGATGTATGAAATGCATTGCGTGATGATGTTCTAAAAAATGAGATTGTGCTATATGCATATGCTATGACGTATGAATATGAAATGTTGTTGAAGTGTATTTGTAAACTCGTGCAGTATCTCTGTCTGGGAAAATAAATCCTTGACTATTATTAGGGATGCCGAGTATGTGTATCTTCAATCTTATCTAGAATGCTTCCGCTGGGGATTCCTTCTTACTTGTTTGAGGAAACTCCGCTGGGGATGTTGATTTCTGATTTCGGGAGAAGAGTTTAGGAACATCGGTCGTTCATTACTCTACTGGGGAATTTAATTCTTATATATCCTGACTGAGGATAAAGAGATTGATAATCTTCCAACTCGTCTGGGGAGGATAATTTTTGTACACCCTGACTGGGGATAAAATATATGGATAACCTTTCAACTCGTCTGGGGAGGATAAAGTTAACTGATATCTGGTCTGGTTCCAGGTTTTACAGCAATTTTCTAGGGATAGTGGTAACTTCACTTGGGAAGAGGAATTTTGTCAGTGATTTGTAGTAGTCCGAGGAATATACTCGACCTGCGGAAATTGTAGTCTGTTGGAGAAATAAAATATGTTAGAATATTCTGCTAAGGAAACAAACTCTCTTGGGGAAATTGAGTTCTGCTAGAGAGAAGAAATCTGCAGGGGTTTTACAGTTTTCAAACTCAGCTGGGGAAGACAATTTTCATGAAGTATACTGATTGGAACTCCGTAAGGAAATTGTGGGGAGTGTATCCTTATTGGGAATGAATTTGTGAAGATTACTCTATGGGGGATAATCTCATAGAAGTAACTCCGTGGAGATTTATGGACAACTTGAGTGTCATTCCAGCTCCTAGAATCTTGAGTAAATTCGTATTCATGTTCTTATGCGTATATTTGTTAACAATTAATCATGCTCATATACATATGTTCATTCAATTTAGTCATTGGACGTTTTTGCAAACAAAACATAAAAAATAAAAAGTTTGAACTTCAAGGTGTATATGTATTGATAATTTTCCTATAAACATGCGATTTTGTACAAAGACGGAAATCCTAGTAAGAGGAAGTCATCGTGAAATGAAAAGAGTACAAAGTGAAAACAAAATGTATAGCCATGTGGAAGTGATCTCATTGGGTTACAAACTCTGCTATTGCCCCTATGTCTTCGAACATCTCGTCTCTTGCCATCGAAATAAGTTGATTGAACCATTTGACCTTTCAACTTTGGTAATAAATCTTTCATGTAAGTGATCCAACGGGACATAGTTGTACGCTTTTAATGCCTAATTTTTGCCTGGACCACCCTTTCAGGTTTTCAGTCCACCAGGATAACCTTTGTTGCCTAAGCCGCCTTCTCAGGTTTTCGACTTGCCAGGTGTACAATCTTTTGTATATATCCCTAATTTTTTCCCGAACCCTTTTGGTTCGCCGGGATACCCTTATTTTTTCCTAGGTATGTCAACCTAGCGGGTCATTCTTATGTGTAGTATTTTTTGACTATGTCCGTTGTAATACGGTGGGAGAACTAACTTGGGTGTTTTTCATTTTATCGCAATTGTTGTGGATAGCAAGAGTCGCCACCGACTTTTCTTTTATCCAATAAAGGAAAGGGTGAAAAGAACATGAAAGACCTTTTGAGAATTTTCTTGAGTTAGGGGGGGTAGGTTATGAAAAGGGAAGGTGTTAGCACCCTTTTCATACATAGTTATCTACGGGCTCTTAGTTGCTAGCTCACTTTGATATGCTTTTTAAATATGTTTGTGATTTGTTTTGAAAGTATTTTTGAAAAGTGCATTCATTTAGGGGAACTTTGTAATGATTCTCGTCTCTATAAGAATGTGTACAAAGTGTTGACTTTTGAAAATATTTCATTGAAAGTGTTGGTGTTTGAAAGATGTTTTGTTTTGAAATGTTTCGTGAGCAAGCAACTGCGAACGTTCTACCTACTCAAAATAAGTTTTTGTTCTTTTCCTCCTACTTTAGATATTTCTATCTTACCATTGATTGGTAAGAAGTTCTATCATTGGATGTGAAGGGACGGGCGTGGGTCGTCGTACAATCATAGAAGGAAACATTGTAGGATACCTTAGCAATTTGTCGTAAGGGTCTAAGATTGTTTACCATAGGCAACATCGAAGGGTCATCGAGAGACTACGATCTTGTAATCGAGGGTCTTTGCTAAAGTATCCCACGTTCGAGGGATATGACTGTTTTATTCTAAGGCAACAAGTGTGGGTTAACCCTAGAGGTGCAAGTGTGCAAGGTGTATTGATTTCATACATTTTTGTCTTGAATTAGGGTTGTCTATTTATTTGATTTTAAATCTTGCCATACAAATCTTAGTTACTAGCAATAATATTGAAAGCAATAAATTGCATAAATTTAAAAGTCCTACGCTATTACATCACTTTAGGGGATGAGGATTTACAAATTACAAATGGGGATGAAAGCAATTAAAACCTAATTACTAATACAACCATATTGAACAATAGAATAAAAATATACAAGAATATAGAGATAGTGTAAAAGAGAAGAAATTGTTTTTTATGGTTTTGTTATGAAAAGGTTTTAAAGTTAACCTAATTAAACTAATAAAAATAAAGAAATTAAATAATTAGTCTAAGTTGATTTAATTAAAATAACAAATTAAAAATAAGAACTAAGTCTAAATTTATTTTAATTAAGGAAAGAGATTAAATTTGTTAAGAAGATATTTTTGAGGGTTTTCTTAAAGGAAGTGAAATAAAGTAAAAATAAAATAATAACCTTTAGTCTAATAAAAATATATTTTTATATTTTTTCAAATAAAATAATAATAAAAGTAAAAGTAATAAAAGAAAAGAAAAGGAAATAAAATAAAAATATAAGAAATTGGGCCAGGGAGTTCAAAAATTGAAATGGGGGTTAAAATAGTAAAAAGGGCACTAGGCCCAAAATGTATTTTTTTGTAATCAGAAAAATAAATAAAAAAATACATGAATGGGCTTGCATTAAAAAGTAAAATAGGGGTGAGAGTCAGCAATTCAGACTGGGCCCGAGGCAATGACCCAACGCCTATTTGGATCAAGTGTGGCTGACCTCCTGAGGTATACCATGTGTTTGCATTGGAATGTGTTGGATTTATCTTTACAATGATCTGATGGTGGTAAGATGAGGGCGCCTCGTACACGCGTATAGATTTCTTGTACAGGATCTGTAATGTAAATGTTAGAAAAAAAACAAAATGCCTCACGCTTGGATCAAACCCAGGACAAGGCATAGTTATGACTTATACGCGCACGCTCTACCACGGGGGTGGCTCGGTGTTTAATACACAAACCAATGGATATATTACAAACTCAATCCTGAATGTGTCATCTTCTTCTTCCTTGCGCCATCCTTCATGGACAAGATTTTTGAATCTCGGATCTTACTCATTTCTCAATCATTTACAGAAGTATAAACATGAAACTTGCTCCATTTTTTACCATGATTCCAACCATATAAATTTCATGAACTATCAATCAAAGGTGAATGAGATTTTTATTTGGCCCCAAAATAAAACCTAACTTTTCTAGATTTTAAATTCTAAAATTCTCAACACATGGTTAATGAAAATGAAAAGTAAGCATATGGTTAGCTTTAGGGCAATGATATCTATATTTTATCTTCACAAATGAACCACTAATGATGCTTGTATGAAGAGTTCAAAGTCAAGAAAACTTACCTAGAAATTGAAATTCGTGTTTTGATTTAGAGCTTGCTTCAAGATGCTGCAATGATCTGGTTAGCTTTCTTGGACCTCTAGGAAGCTAATTCAATGCTTAGCTTGAGTTGAGAGTGGCTGAAACTCCTTGTAGAAGTCAATGTGCAGGCTTCTGGTTTTGAGTTTGGAAGAAGATGAAAATGGAGTTACAGAACTGTACCAGGTGTTGGGATGGATTATATTTGATATATAGAAGATTTGAGAATGATTTAGAGGAAAAACACACGACTGGATTATGAGATTGATGTTTTTGGCTAGAAATGACAAGTTATGGAGGCTTGGATGCAGTTATGAGTTTTAGGGAGTTTGAGTGAGTTTTAGGGCTCTTAAATTCGTGGGTTAGCTTACAAATGATGCCTCTATTTATAGAGAAAAGGTTTTAGGACTTGAGATGATCAGAATCGCATGTTATGCATTTTTCAAATTCATAAAGACGAGCTGCTTCATGATGAAGAAAGGAGTGAATCAAGGAACTTAGAAATGCTTTATAGATTTTGTGGATTGCTTCTGATGTTGAGAGATTTACTGTGATCTTTAGAATAGATTTCAAGCTTCAAAGAAGAGAGTGGTTGGAAAAGTGAAGCTTTATGCAAATGGAAATGTTGCTTTTGCATTTCTAACCATAAATGGTATCAAGACTTAGACAAAGCTTCAAATATTTGTGTAATACACTTAGGGTTTGTGTAATTTCTCGATTATTCATATATTTGGAGAGAATATAGCCTGAAAATAGAGACCTTGTAGCTTTGGTTTGAGTTTTGGTTATGAATTCATCACAAAAATGGCCTATAATGCAAGATTAGAAGCCCAACTTCTTCTCTTCGATTATCTTAGCTGAAACATGATATCTTCAAGTTCTTTGACATTTTGAAAAGCTTGAAACATCCTCTACAACTTTCATATTTTCCATTTTTGATAAATCAAATTGGAGCTAGGTGAAAATTGGCCAAGAAGTTAGGGCAAAATCCTGACCAACTTGATCAAAATTTTCACTGTGTTTTTAGAAAAAGTGCATGACTTCTTGGGCTTATATCTTCAAATCTAAGCATTTTTTGGATATCAACCCTCTAATAAAAATTTGTAGAGTTAATCAATATATACAACTTTCATGTTGAAAGTTTTACTTGAATCATCTTGCATCTTGGTGAAAAATTGGCATTAAGTAGTGAAATTATCATGTATAAAAATACTTAGAAAAATTTCTAAGTCTTGAAAAGTTTGACTTTACACATTGACTTTTGAATTTCTTAATTTCTTGATGATCAAGTTTCATATTTTTGAATGTATTGGTGAATTGTTATCTTTGAAACTCAAATTTGACCAAAAAGTCAAAGTTTGACTTTTAGTGTATCAGTTGACTTTTCCAACAGTTGACCAAATTTCATCTATCAATTGCTTGATCTTGAGGGATGAATTGAATCATGCAATTATGTCAAGATTATGTAATTGAATCCTTTAAATCATGTTTCAAAACAGAAAGTCATGTATTAGGTCAAAAGTCAAAAATTAGTCATTCTCAATAAAAACCCTAATTTTGATCATTTTGCCCGTTTGATGAATTGAACACTTTTCTTGAGGAATTATGATCCAAACTTGATCAATTGATGCATATGAATTCAAAATGTTGATATTGGTCCAATATCTTGAAGTTTGACTGTAAGTTGACCACAATTGACTTTTTACTCAATACCGTTGATTTTCAGTCATCTGGTTAAGTGACTGAGCAAAATTGTGATTCAAGACTTGAAACTTGACATAAGTATTCTTGAAGGTCTATAATGGTCCATAAAAGTAATTTAAGGAATTATCAGTCCAGTTGTCCTTGGTAAAATCAAAACCCTAATTTGAGGCATCAGTGTTTAGGAGGTGGTTTGATCTAGTCAATACTTGTGCAAGCTTGAGCCAATGAAGATCTTGTGAGAAATGTCTTGAGGAAAGAGAGGGAAAATTTTGGGGTACAACAGCTTCCCCTATTCAATCTTCTTAAACTTGAAGAGGTAGATTGGCCAGTCTGCCATTCGTGACTTGAGAGTGGAAGATGATTGAACACCAGAGTGCCCAAAAATTTGCACTCGCTGATGCACGAAGTAATGTGTTAGTTGATTGCGTCATAAATGGGCTTAAAGATGCCATTTAGAGAGGTGATAAAGATATGTTGGAGATGGGCTTATAGATGCCATCCAAGGTGACCGTTGATAGAGATTGGAAGAAGTATAAGAATAAATCTTTGGTCGATCTATACCGAACCAAACAGAGGTCTTAAGTAATCTTTAACTAGATGACAAATCAGCACCAATCTTAGGAGCGATTTAACTGAACAAGAGAAAGTGTCTAGCGGAACAGAATCAGAATAAATCTTTGGTCGATTTAAGCTGAACCAACAGAGGTCTTGAATAATATTTAACTGGATAATAAATCAGCATAAATCTTAGGAGCGATTTAACTGAACCAGAGAAAGTGTCTACCGGAACAGAATCAAAATAAATCTTTGGTCAATTTAAACTGAACCTACAGAGGTCTTGAATAATCTTTAACTGGATAATGAATCAGCATAAATCTTAGGAGAAATTTAACTGAACCAGAGAAAGCGTCTACCGGAACGAAATCAGGATAAATCATTGGTCAATTTAAACTGAACCAGCAGATGTCTTAAATAAACTTTAGCTGGATAACGAATCAGCATAAATCTTAGGAGTGATTTAACTGAACCAGAGAAAGCGTCTACCAAAACGGAATCAGGATAAATCATTGGTCGATTTAAACTGAACCGGTAGAGGTCTTGAATAATCTTTAACTGGATAACGAATCAGTATAAATCTTAGGAGAAATTTAACTGAGCCATAGGAAGCGTCTACCGGAACGGAATCAGGATAAATCATTGGTCAATTTAAACTGAACCAACAAATGTCTTGAACAAACTTTAGCTGGATAACGAATCAGCATAAATCTTAGGAGCGATTTAACTGAACCATAGAAAGCATCTATCGGAATGGAATCAGGATAAATTATTGGTCGATTTAAATTGAACCAGCAAAAGTCTTGAATAATCTTTAACAGGATGAAGAATCAGTATAAATCTTAGGAGCGATTTAATTGAACTAGAGAAAGCGTCTATCGGAACAGAATCAGGATAAATCGTTGGCCGATTTAAACTGAACCAATAGATAAAATGTTTGTTGTTGATGGTATTCATCTGGTGATTGATCTTCCCTGAAAAGGTAAAGAATTAGTTGTAATGCAATGTCATGATGCATTAATTAAGTAATGATGTTCTCAAAATAAATGGGATTGTGCTATATGCGTTTTGTATGCGTATGATATGATGTATGAACGTGAAATGTTATTGAAGCGCATCTTTGTTTGGGAAAATAAATCCCTAACTACTGCTAGGGAGTTTTGGGAAGCTAAATCTCGGACTATCATTGGGGATGAAGAGTATGTGCATCTTCAACCCTAGAGTGCTTTCGCTGGGAATTCCTGTTTTCTATTTGAGGAAACACTGCGGGAAATATTGATTTCTGCTTGGGTAGTAGTGTTCAGGAACTTTGGTTGTCCATTTCTCTACTGGGGAATTTGATTCTTATATACCCTGACTGGGGATAAAAGAGATGACTAAACTTACGACTTGTCTGGGGAGGATAAAGTTAACTGTTATCTGGTCGCATTCCATGCTTTGCAGCAACTTTCTGGGGATAGTCTTAACTCTACCAGGGAAGATGAGTTCTGTCAATGATGTGATAGTCTGAAGAATAAACTCAAGCTAGGGAACATGTAGTTTGTCGGAGAAACAAAACCTATTGAGGAAAGTATTCTGGAGACCTTACTAGGGAAATAAATTTATCAGGGGAAGATCTTTTGCAGGGTTTCTTTTCTGGTTTTTGAAAACTCGACTGAGGAAGAGAATTTCCAGGAAATATGCTGATTGGAACTCTAGATGAATAATGTATGAATTCACTCTGGGAATATCCCAAATCTTTGAGTAAATGCTTGTTACTGTTCTTGTGCAAACATTTGTTTACAGTTAATCATGTTCATATGCATATGTTCATTCAATTTTAGTCATTCAACGCTTTTGCACTCAAAACAGAAAAAAAAAGTTTGGACTTCAAAGTATATTTGTATTGATAATTTTCCTAAAAACAGGCGTTTTTGTACAGGGTGATAGAAATTCTAGTAAGAGGAAGTCGTCGAAAAAATGAAAAGAATACAAGGTGAAAACAAAAATGTATATCCATGTGAAAGTGATGTTATTGGGTTCTGACTCTGTTATTTCTCCTATGTCTTCGAACATCATCCCTTACCATCGAAAGAAGTTGATTGAATTGTTCTTGTACCATTTGAACTTTTGACCTTGGTAATAAAGCTAGTTGTAATGATCAACGAGACATAGTCGTACACTTTAATCCTTAATTTTTTGCCTAGACCGCCCTTTCGGGTTTTCAGTCCACCAGGATACCCTTTATGCCCAAGCCACCCTTTCAGGTTTTTGACTTGCCGGATGTACAATCTTTTGTTTATATCTCTAACTTTTTCCCGAACCCTTTTGGTTCACCAGGAAGCCCTTATTTTTGCCTAGGTATGTCAACCTAGTAGGTCATTCTTTATGCGTAGTATTTTTTGACTATGTCTGTGTTCACAGGATGCGGAAAATCTTCACCGTCCATGGTGGTTAACATCATGGCACCGCCAGAGAATACTTTCTTAACAACAAATGGCCCTTCGTAAGTGAGATTCCATTTGCCTATGGGATCGCCTTGTGGAAAAATGATGTGCTTTATTACTAAGTCTCCAGTATGATATAATCTAGGTTTGATCTTCTTGTTGAATACCTTGATCATACGCTTTTGATACATTTAACCATGATAAGCACAATCAGTATTTTCTCGTCAATCAAGTTCAACTGATTCAACCTAGTCTAGATCCATTCGTCTTCGCCTAAGTCCGCTTCTTTCATAATCCTTAAATAAGGAATCTAAGCTTCAACAGGCAGGACGACCTCCATGCCATAGACTAAAGAGAATGGGGTTGTCCCTGTTGATGTTCGAGCCGAAGTACGGTAGCCATGAAGAGCAAACGACAATATCTCATGCTAATATTTATAGGTCACCACCATCTTTTGTACAATCTTCTTTATATTTTTATTGGCGGCTTCCACTGCGCCATTCATCTTAGGTCTGTATGGAGAAGAATTGTGATGCTTGATCTTGAACTGCATGCAGAGTTCAGTGATCATAACATTGTTGAGGTTGGTTCCGTTGTTGGTGATGATCCTTTTAGGGATGCCATATCGACAAATAAGGTTATGTTTGATGAACCGGGATACAACATTCTTGGTGACTGAAGCAAATGAAGATGCTTCAACCCACTTAGTGAAGTAATCAATGGCGATGAGGATAAAATGATGTCCATTAGATGCAGTGGGCTTGATTTCTCCGATCATGTCAATGCCATACATTGTGAATGGCCAAGGAGAAGTCATGACATTCAAAGGGATCAGAGGCACGTGAACCTTATCAGCATAAACTTGGCATTTGTGGCAAGTCCTCGAGTGATGGTGATAATCAGTTTCCATTGTCGACCAATAGTAAGCAACCCTCAGAATCTTCTTGGCAATGGTGTGCCCACTAGAGTGATTTCCGAAGATACCTTCATACATATCCTCCATGATATTTTCTGCTTCCTTCTTGTCCATGCAACGGAGAAGAGTAGAGTCATGGTTGCCCTTGTACAAAATCCCATTGCTTAGGAGGAATTTGGCTGAGAACCTTCATAGGAATTTCTTGTCGTTAATTGAGTCTCCCTCATGATACTCTTTTGCTTCAAGGTACCTCCTCACATTATGATACCAAGGCTTCTCCTCATCAGTGTCAATCTCATAATAGTGTGCAGGTTTGTCAAATCTTTCTATAGTAATTCTGGGAGCTTTGTTGTCCCAATTGACCTTGAACATAAACAACATAGTTGCTAAGGCATCTGCCAACTGATTTTCTTCCCTCATGATATGCTCGAAGGTGACCTCTTCAAAGTACGGAATCAAGGTTAGCACAAGCTCTTTGTAAGGGATCAAATTCGGATGTTTGGTATCCCACTCTCCTTTGACTTGACTAATTAACAAGGTTGAATCCCCTTATACGCTTAAGAATTTGATTCTTAAGTCAATGGCAGCCTTTAGACCCAATATGCATGCTTCATACTCGGCCATGTTGTTTGTACACTCGAAACAGAGTCTAGTAGTGAAATGGGTATGGCACCCTTCGAGAGAAGTGATTACAACACCGATTTCGTCACCTAATGCATTGGAAGCTCCAACAAAAACCATAGTCCATCGAGATCCTTGCTCATGTCCTTTATACAGTCCAAGTTCTTCACAGTCAGTCACTATCATGATGTTCTCATCCGAGAATTCAAAGTTCATGGATTGGTAGTCATCAACAACTTGATAGGCCAAATTATCTTCCAGTACACTTCCTTTGATTTCTTTTTGTGTAGTATACCGAATGTTGTATTCAGTCAAAATCATTTGCCATCTAGCTATTCGTCCGAAGAGAGCTGGCTTATCGAAGATATACTTGATGGGATCCATCTTAGAAATCAATAAAGTGGTGTGAGTCAACATATACTGTCTTAGCCGGCGAGCAGCCCATGCCAAAGAGCAACAAGTTTTCTTGAGAAATGAATATCTAGTTTCACAGTCAGTAAACTTTTTGCTAAGGTAGTATATTGCATGCTCTTTTCGGCCAGACTCGTCATTTTGACCCAACACACACCCCATTGAATTCTTTAATACAGTCAAGTACATAATCATAGGTCTTACTTCAACTGGATGAATCATGATCAGAGGTTCTTGTAAGTATTATTTGATCTTGTCAAAGGCTTTTTGGCAGTTGTCGTTCCATCTGACTACTTGATCTTTCTTCAACAATTTGAAGATTGGCTCACAAGTAGTAGTTAAATGAGAGATGAATCGGGCAATATAGTTGAGTCGACCTAAGAAACCTCCGACCTCCTTCTCAGTACAGGGAGCTGTAATTTCTTGTATCACTTTGACTTTTGTAGGGTCGACTTCAATACCTTTTCACTTGACGATAAACCCTAGGATTTTTCCAGACCTTACCCTGAAGGTGCATTTATTGGGATTCAACCTCAGCTTGTATTCCTTCAACCTCTCAAATAGCTTATGAAGATGATCAAGGTGTTCTTACTCAGTTTGCAATCTTGCAATCATGTCATCAACATATACTTCTATCTCACGATGAATCATATCATGAAATAGAGCTACCATAGCCCTTTGATAAGTTGCGTCTGCATTCTTTAAACCAAATGGCATGAACTTATAACAGAAGGTGCCCCATTGTGTGACAAAAGAAGTTTTCTCCATGTCTTCGGGTGCCATTTTGATTTGGTTGTAACCGGAGAATCCATCCATGAAGGAGAAAAATTTGTGTTGAGCAGTGTTATCAACCAAGACATCAATGTGTGGTAGTGGGAAATCATCCCCGGGGCTTGCCCTATTTAAATCCCTATAGTATACTCACATATGGACTTTTCCGTCTTTCTTCGGCACTGGGACAACATTTGTAACCTATTGAGGATATGATGTCACTGCTAGGAAATCTGCATTGAACTGCTTCATTACCTCAACTTTTATCTTCTCAGACATATCTAGTCGCATGTGATGAACCTTTTGCTTGATCGGAGGACAACCTTCCTTCATTGGCAGACGATGAACCACGATATCAATATCAAGCCCTGGCATATCTTCATATGACTAAGCAAACACTTCCACATAGTCATGCAATATCTGAACCAATCTTCCTTTGACATTGTCTTCCAGGTTAGCGCCGATCTTGACTTCCTTCGTGTCTTCCTCAGTCCCCAAGTTTATCACTTCAATTGGTTCTTCGTGTGGTTGAATGTCCTTTTCCTCTTGTATCAGGAGTCTGGTTAGTTACCCAGGTATTTCACAATCCTCTCCACCTTCGTCTTTGGCTTGATAGATTGGATTTTCAAAGTCATATCTGGAAATAGCAGAATCATTGTCAATGAGATCCAGAGTGGATGTGGATCTGCAAATGTGTGTGTGTGTATGTAAGGTCACATAGCTATTTGTAAATGTAATAAAGATAAAAGAAAGATAAAGAGCATAAAATTTGAAAGCGAAATAGTCCAGTGTTTCATTAAAATGAGCATATGGCATATGAAAATGACAAACCCTTAACAAATGGACCGTTGTGTCCTGGGCAAGACACATGGTTTAAAGTCATTGTTTAAATAGAAATTACAGACACATTTCTCAAAGTAATAAAAACAGGAAATGGCAATTACTCCTGGTTGAAAGAGATTGGAATGAAGTCTTTGGTCAGCCAGTTGTTGAGTCCCCCATTAGCAGTTGGGTAAATCCAGTCGTCCCAGTCACAATCATCATCAGAGTCTTCAAGAGCATTAACCTCATGGTTACTAATTCAGAGAGGTGGTTTCCCTGCTTGAGCACGTTGAACCTCCTTTTGAGCCTTGGAAGTGAATCCCAACCCAAATGTGTATGACTTGAAAGGGATATCATGGATTTGTCCCCAAATGGTGCAGCCTCCGTCTTCAACAACAACACAACATCTTTGAGGAAGGCCATCCTCGGTGTATCTTTAGCAGCTTTAGGAGTGTCAGGAGTGGATTTGGCAACAACAACCATTGGAGAGACCACCTCAAATGCTTGACAAGGAGTTTCAACAAACTCACCATCCATTTCAATATACTTGAATGAAATCAGATGACTGATCATAAACTCTTCTTCTCCGCATACAATGACAATTTTCCCCTTGACGGGATATTTCAACTTTTGATGTAGTATGGAAGTCACCGCACCTGCCCCATGGATCCATGGGCATCCAAGCAGGCATGAATAAGCAGGACGGATATCCATCACGTAAAATGTTGAGTTGAAGACTTGAGACCCAACTTTGATAGGGAGATCAACCTCTCCATGGACCACCCTCTTTGATCCTTCAAAATATCTCACCATGATGTCACTAGGCTTTAGTACCAAACCTTCATAGTCCAACCTATCTAGAGCTCCTTTTGGTAATACATTGAGAGAAGATCCAGTATCCACTAATACATGTTCCAGGATGGTGCCCTTTCATTCTATGGAAATGTGGAGAGATTTGTTGTGATTCTTCCCCATCAGGGTCAAATCTACATCAGAGAACCATAGACCGTTGTCAGCAGTCAAGCTCGCTACACAATTTTCAAATTGGCCGGTCGTAGTTTCTTGTGTGACATGTGCATTTTTCAAGAATTTTATCAAGGCTTGAGCATGTGCCTCAGAACATAGCAATAAAGACAACATGGAAATCTTCGAGGGTGTTTTCCCCAACTGTTCCACTATCTTATAGTCACTTTTTCTGATAATTTTTAAAATCTCCTCCATCTCTTGGGTAGATGGGTCCTTAATATCTTTTTTGGGCGCCTCTGTCCTGACAGGCTCAGTCATTTTTTTCCTTTCCTCGAGTATTAGAAACAGGTTTAACAACAGTAATACGAATGGGTGTAGTTGTGGTTGTCGGAGGTGAAATCTCTGAAGAGAAGATCCTCCCTTTCCTTGTAACTTTACTTGATCCAAAAATGTTTGTAATGTTAGCAGTTTCATCTTCATCAATCCATGAATCTTGTTTGATACCATGGTAATACACTTCCGCCCCATAATTCTAGGGCACAACCTTATCAGAAGAGTAGGGGACTGGCCCCGATGTGGTGATAATTAGTGGAGCTATTCTTGGTTCAAAGGGAATCCTAATAGGACCTTTGGAGGTGATCCTAATAGGTTTGTTTGAGATAGTAATGATGGACACATCTTCAAATTCTTGAGATAAAGTTTGGGTCAAACTTTTCACAGATCGAGTTTTTTCAAATAGAATCTCATGGCTATCCATCAGGTGTTGGACACCTTTCTTCAGCCATTCACAACCATTAATTTATATAGCACAACAACAAAGTCTTCAAGGCAGCCAGGGAATACCCCGACTTTCAACAAATTCTTTTAATAATCTGCAAAGGAGTGGTCAAATCTTTGATGGAGGAAACAAAAGAGATATCTTCAATAGCATTGACACCCTTACCATGACCCGGCATGGGTGCAGTGATCACATTGGGAGTTAGCGGAGGGTTGAATTCAATTGTCTTGTTATCAATTAAGTCTTGCATTTTGTTATTTAGAGACCAACAACCATTGGTATCATGTCCGAGACTATTTGAGTGGTAAGCACATTTGCCATTGTGGTTGTATTTTGAGGAAGCAGTGTTAGTATTGGAAGGGGGATCTTGCAAGGTCATCAAATCAGCTTTCAATAGGTGTTTCAAAGCTTGAGATAGTGAC
Source organism: Vicia faba (assembly GCA_948472305.1). NCBI lineage: Eukaryota > Viridiplantae > Streptophyta > Magnoliopsida > Fabales > Fabaceae > Vicia > Vicia faba. The sequence goes on along the minus strand of OX451740.1, from coordinate 348,650,397 downwards.
ATGTTAATTTTGTTAAATTGTCTCCTCTGAATGTTTGGTATTTGTTGATTGTTATTTTGTTGACGCGGACGTTGAGTTGGGGTTGGATTGGATATCAAAACTGCCCCTACTGAATGATGACGGTTATTCTTTGCACTGCTTCTTGACCCATACACAACATTAGTCTCTTTTTACCAATAAATGGCCTTTTCACAACATTTGAGGTGGAGGCCATGGGTATCTTCCCACTTTTAATCCCGCTTTGAACCCTCTCATCAGTTAAGATCAATTTAGTAAACCCGGAAGATGAGCTTCCAATCAGCAAGTTGAAAAATGGCCCAGTCAATGTCCCTATAAACATATCTACCAATTCCATATCAGTTAGAGGTGGCTGCACCCTGCCAACCAATTCTCTCCACTTTTGGGCGTACTCTTTGAAGCCCTCATTTGAACCCATGGTCATGCCTTAAATTTTTCCTGAGTAGGCGCAAGATCAACATTATATTGATATTGGCGGTAAAAGGCAGCGGCCAAATCCTCCCAAGTATGGATGTTAGTTCCTTCTAATTGGTAAAACCACTCCAACTGTGTCCCCGATAGACTCTCTTGGAAAAATTGCACCCATAGTTTCCCATCAGCGGTGTGTGGCTGGATTTTACGGAAATAAGATCTTAAATGAAGGTTTAGACATGAAACTCCATCATACTTGGCAATGACTGGGATCTTGAATTTGTAGAGAATGACTACCCCAGGTACCAAACCCAAGTCTTCAAAGTCCAAGCCAGGCACAACTTGGATCTCCATAACTTTCAGTCTATCTTATAGTTGCTTATATTTGTCTTCGGCCAAAGGGTATTGCTCATCAGTAAAATCCTCGTCTTCAGAGATTTGATTGTTTCCACCCCTAGCACGGGTGCTCCTAGCATCTTCATCTTGATTTTCATCCTCTTCGGAGCAATCCTCTTCAACTTGGACTTGTATGGAGGGTCCTTTAAACTTCTTCCTTATGTTGATTACATATTTATTCTTTGTCTTCTTATTTATAACAAGAAGAGTCATCATTTCTTGCTGCCCCTTTGCTAAATTGAGCAGAGTCTCTTGGAATTGAGAGTGTTAAGTTTGCAAGTCCTTGACAGTTTTCTCGAGACCCATCTTATACTAAAATAAACAATAAAAGGATGAAGAAACCGATGTCGGAAAATCTTCTTATGATATGATGCATGTTATGCTAATGCAATGTTTTCAAGCATTTTAAGAAATTTAAATTTGCTAGACAAAGAGAAGACAACAAACATTAATTGCATTAATAAATTCAGGAATTACAAATGCCTCTTGGGCTTACAATGGAAGAAACAAAAAGGTTTCAAAATGATACAAAATAAACTCCTAAAAAAAGTACTCAAGCTTTCCATGGGCGCATCCTCTTTGGTGCAATGTAGGCATTAAAACTTTGCTCTTCATGAAGTTGCCTCGTGAGCTCCAAAACCTTCTTCTCGCTTGTGTAGAATTATGCTTCAAATGTGTCTCGTCCCCCTTTGAGTTAAATCCACGATTTTTGAAATTCCTTGAATTCGGTAGGCATGTCAGGATGAAGAAGGGTGTAAGGGGTGTCTCCCTCAGCAACGGGCTCTATAATCACAAATATGATGGCTGGGTAAGGCATCACGAGGCTTTGAGCATGAATTTGTACCCACTTGAGGTAAGGTTCAAGAGGGATGGAATTTTTATGCCCCAAAGTCTTACTATCCACCTTATTTACCATTCTCCAAGCTCGTACGAATCTTTGATGATAGCCTTGGACGTCGCCTTCGTAATCGAATACTAAGCCTTGGATGAGCGCATCATGAGGACCATCTCTTCGTGCATACCCAAACTGTCATAATGCAAGAGAAGGGGTTATATGCAATACCTATCATAATGCCCAAGAGTGGAACATTAGGGAACTCCCCACAATGGTCAATGATGGTGATATCCTCCAAAGATCGGGAACACCAATGAATATCTAAGTGTAAGAGCGACATTATCCTTTGAGACCATGTCAAGCCTTGTTCATTCTTTAATGTTGATCGGGGTAGGTGTGAAATAAACCACCTAGGCAGTAATGGAATACAACACAAAAAAGTCCCTCTCTTCTTCATGGTGTGAGTGTGAAAACAATGTAGAATGCCTCCAAGCAAAGCAGGTACGAGGTTATGAGAGAGAGAAAAACCTTGACGGCATTCACATCTATGAGTTGGTCCAGATTGGGAAATAAAACCAAACCATAGATTATAAGGGCCAAGACATCCTTAAAAGCTTGAAAATCCATATCTTCCCAAAACAATCGAGCCTTCTCCAATAGGAACTTGGCTAGAAAACCCTTAACTCCACTCCTTGTTTCCTAATTTGCCATAATGTCGGATCTCTTCAAATGAAAGGCTTTGGAAATAACTTCAGGCTTTGGAGTTTCCTCAAAACCAGTGAATGGTATTTGATCAAGCACATACACTCCTAGCAGTTGAGAGAATTCTTCCAATGTAGGCACCAATTGGTAGTCGGGGAATATGAAGCAATGATGCATAGGATCAAAGAACTAAAAAAGCACACACATCATTTCTTCTTGAAAGCTTGAGGTAGAGAATGTGAGAAGTCGACCATATTTCTTGGTGAAGGGAAAATATTTAGGCACCCTTGATGCTAACTCTGTAATTTGAGAAGGCACTTTCACGAAGTTTACTCGGATGGTATTTCTACGAGTGGAAGCCATGTCCTACAAAACAGAACAAAGATAAATTCCTAAATCCTTGAAATGGTTAGTGAGAATGCTTATGATGTCATGAACAAATAATCACAATAAAAGCACACAAGGACCTTAGGTTTAGGCTTGCATGGGTTGATAAGTAAGTACCCTCTTGAAGTTTAGTTGGTTAAACTTGTCCTAGAAAGTAACTGGGTTCTAAGGAATCTCAATATCACTGATCTTTCTTCATCGGGCATTATTTTAGCACAAACAATATTTTCTTGCGGCAAAAATATCCTGAAAGTCTGATCTCAATGAGTGTAGCATCGAGTATGAACCAATATTCAGCTTTGCACCAAAGTCGTCTATCTCACTACTTTTTAATGGCCAAGTGTTCAACTAAAGGATCTACGGTCAGTTAGTGCTTAATGACACCACACAACGGCCATGTATTCTCCTTGATTCAACATAAGGGATGTCGGTACCAACAAATGTGTCACACTAAAGTAGACATTGTTTCAACCATATTGGTCTACATGGTACAGTCTCCACAGTCTATTGGTACTTACCTAATAATGTTCCCAGATCCGGGTAGAGGATCTATACAAAACTAAAAAACCCTTTTAAAATTAAAGCAAACAAGTCAAAGAATGAAAGCATTTAAAGGTGATCTAGTCTCTAAGGAAACCCCACTTTTAAGATTTGATCCCCAACAGAGTCGCCAGTTCTGTAATACGGTGGGAGAGCTGACTTGGGTGTTTTGAGTTTTATCGCAATTGTTGCGGATAGCAAGAGTCACCACTGACTTTTCTTTTATCCAATAAAGGAAAGGGTGAAAAGAACAAGAAAAACCTTTTGATAATTTTCTTGAGTTCGGGGGGTAGGTTATGAAAAGGGAAGGTGTTAGCATCCTTTTCATCCGTATTTATCTATGGGCTCTTAGTTGCTAGCTCACTTTGAAATTCTTTTTAAATATGTTTGTGATTTGTTTTGAAAATATTTTTGAAAAGTTCCTTGATTTAGGCGAACTTTGTAATGATTCTCGTCTCCATAAGAATGTATACAAAGTATTGACTTTTAAAAATATTTCATTGAAAGTGTTGGTGTTTGAAAGATGTTTTGTTTTGAAATGTTTCGTGAGAAAGAAACTACGAATGTTCTACCTACTTAAAAGAATTCTTTGTTATTTTCCTCCTCCTTTAGATATTGCTAGCTTAGCATTGATTGGTAAGAAGTTCTATCATTGGATGTGAAGGGACGGGCGTGGGTCGTCGTACAATCATAGAAGGAAACATTGTAGGATACCTTAGCAATTTGTCGTAAGGGTCTAAGATTGTTTACCATAGGCAACATCGAAGGGTCATCGAGAGACTACGATCTTGTAATCGAGGGTCTTTGCTAAAGTATCCCACGTTCGAGAGATATGACTGTTTTATTCTAAGGCAACAAGTGTGGGTTAACCCTAGAGGTGCAAGTGTGCAAGGTGTATTGATTTCATACATTTTTGTCTTGAATTAGGGTTGTCTATTTATTTGATTTTAAATCTTTCCATACAAACCCTAGTTACTAGCAATAATATTGAAAGCAATAAATTGCAGAAATTTAAAAGTCCTACGCTATTACATCACTTTAGGGGATGAGGATTTACAAATTACAAATGAGGATGAAAGCAATTAAAACCTAATTACTATTACAACAATATTGAATAATAGAATGCGAAATGTACAAGAATATAGATATAGTGTAAAAGAGAAGAAAATTGTTTTTTATGGTTTTGTTATGAAAAGGTTTTAAAGTTAACCTAATTAAACTAATAAAAAAAGAAATTAAATAATTAGTCTAAGTTGATTTAATTAAACTAACAAATTAAAAATAAGAACTAAGTCTAAATTTATTTTAATTAATAAAAGAGATTAAATTTCTTAAGAAGATATTTTTGAGGGTTTTCTTAAAGGAAGTGAAATAAAGTAAAAATAAAATAATAACCTTTAGTCTAATAAAAATATATTTTTATATTTTTTTCAAATAAAATATTAAAAAAAGTAAAAGTAATAAAAGAAAATAAAATGAAATAAAATAAAAATATAAAAAATTGGTTCAGGGAGTTAAAAAATGGAAACGGGGGTTAAAAATAGTTAAAAGGGCGTTAGGCCCAAAATGTGTTTTTTTTTTTGTAATCAGAAAAATAAATTAAAAAAAATACATGAATGGGCCTACATTAAAAAGTAAAATAGGGGTGAGAGTCAACAATTTAGACTGGGCCCGAGGCAATGACCCAGCGCCTGTTTGGATCAAGTGTGGATGACCTCAGGAGGTATACCATGTGCTTGCATTGGAATGTGTTGGATTTATCTTTACAATGATCTGGTGGTGGTAAGATGAGGGAACCTCATACATGCACGTAGCTTTCTTGTACAAGATTTGTAATGTAAATGTTAGAAAAAAAACAAAATTCCTCACGCCTGAATCGAACCCAGGACAAGGCATAGTTATGACTTATACGCTCGCGCTCTACCACTGGGGTAGCTATACATCCGGTGTTTAATACACAAACCAATGAATATATTACAAACTCAATCATGAATGTGTCATCTTCTTCTTCCTCGCACCATCCTCCATGGACAAGATTTTTGAATCTCTGATCTTACTCATTTCTCAACCATTTACAAAAATATAAACATGAAACTTGCTCCATTTTTTTACCACGATTCCAACCATATAAGTTTCATGAACTATCAATCAAAGGTGAATGAACTATCAATTAAGTGAATGATCTCTTCAAGTTCTTTGACATTTTGAAAATCTTGAAACAGCCTCTACAACTTTCATCTTTTCCATTTTTGCTAAATCAAATTGGAGATGGGTGAAAATTGGCCAAGAAGTTAGGGCAAAATCCTGACCAACTTGATCAAAATTTTCACTAAGTATTTTTAGAAAAAGTACATGACTTCTTGGGCTTATATCTTCAAATCTAAGCATTTTTTGAACGTCAACACTCTAATAAAAAGTTGTAGAGTTCATCAAGATCTATAACTTTCATGTTGAAAGTTTTCCTTGAATCATCTTGTATCTTGGTGAAAAATTGACATGAAGTAGTGAAATTATCATGTACAAAAATACTTAGAAAAATTTCTAATCTTGAAAATTTTGACTTTTCACATTGAATTTTGAATTTCTTGATTTCCTGATGATCAAGTTTCATATTTTTGAATGTCTTGATGGATTGTGATCTTTGAAACTCAAATTTGACCAAAAAGTCAAAGTTTGACTTTTGGTGTATCAGTTGACTTTTCCAACAGTTGACCAAATTTCATCTATCAATTGCTTGATCTTGAGGAATGAATTGAATCATGAAATTAGGTCAAAATTATGTAATTGAATCCTTGAAATCATGTTTCAAAAAAAAAGAGTCATGTATTAGGTCAAAAGTCAAAAATCAGTCATTCTCAGTCAAAACCCTAATTTTGATCATTTTGCCGTTTTAATGAATTGAACACTTTTCTTGAGGAATTGTGATCCAAACATGATCAATTGATGCATATGAATTCAAAATGTTGATATTGGTCCAAAATATTGAAGTTTGACTGTAAGTTGACCATAATTGACTTTTTACCCAATACAACTGATTTTCAGTCATCTGGTCAAGTGATTGAGCAAAATTGTGATTCAAGACTTGAAACTTGACATAAGTATTCTTTAAGGTATATATTGGTCCATGAAAGTAATTTGAGGCATTATCAATCCAGTTGTCCTTGTGAAAATCAAAACCCTAATTTGAGGCATCAGTGTTTAGGAGGTGGTTTGACCTAGTCAATACTTGTGCATGCTTGAGCCAATGAAGATATTATGAGAAATGTCTTGAGGAACGAGAGGGAAAATTTTGGGGTAAAACATCCGCGTTCACAGGGTGCGGGAAATCTTTGCTGTCCATAGTGGTTAGCATCATAGCATCGCCCGAGAATACTTTCTTGACAACAAATGGCCCTCTGTAGGTGGGAGTCCATTTGCCCCTGGGATCGCCTTGTGGTAGAATGATGCGCTTTATTACCAAGTCCCCAACCTGGTACATATGATGCTTGATCTTCTTGTTCAATGCCTTGGTCATACGTTTTTGATACATTTGACCATGACAAACATTCACCAACCTCTTTTCGTCAATCAAATTCAACTGATCCAACCTAGTTTGAATCCACTCGTCTTCGTCTAAGTCTGCTTCTTTCATAATCCTGATAATGGATTTGAACTTCGATAGGAAGAACAACTTCCATATCGTAGACTAGAGAGAATGGGGTTGACCCAGTTGATGTTCGCGCCGAAGTATGATAGTCATGAAGACCAAATGGTAACATCTCATGCCAGTCTTTGTAGGTCACCACCATCTTTTGCACAATCATCTTAATATTCTTGTTGGAGGCTTCCACTATGTCATCCAGCTTAGTTCTGTATGGAGAAGAATTATGATGCTTGATCTTGAACTACGTGCAGAGTTCAGTGATCATGGTGTTGTTGAGGTTGGTACCATTATCAGTGATGATTCTCTCAGGGATACCATACTGACAAATGAGGTTATGCTTGATGAATCGGGCCACGACGTTCTTGGTAACTGAGGCAAATGAAGTTGTTGCAACCTATTTTGTAAATTAGTCAATGGCAACGAGAATGAAGCGATGTCCATTAGAAGCAGTAGGCTTGATTTCTTCGATCATATTGATGCCCCACATTACAAATGGGCAAGGAGCAGTCATAACATTCAAAGGAATTGGAGGCACATGAACTTTATCAGCATAAATATGGAACTTATGACAAGTCTTTGAGTGGTGGTGACAATCAGTTTCCATAGTCGACCAATAGTAACCAACTCTCAGAATCTTCTTGGCCATAGTATGTCCACTAGAGTGAGTACCAAAGATTCATTCGTGCATATACTCCATAATCTTCTCTACTTCCTTCTTGTCCATACAATGAAGTAGAGTTGAATCATGGTTGCGGTTGTACAAAACCCCATTGCCCAGGAAGAACTTGGCAGAGAACCTCCATAGGAATTTCTTGTTATTGATTGGTGCTCCCTCAGGGTATTCTTGCGCTTCAAGGTACCTTTTCACTTCATGAAACCAAGGCTTCTCCTCTACTGCATCAGTGTCAATCTCAAAGTAGTACACCGGTTCGTTGAATCTTTCGACAATAATTCTGGGAGATTCGTTGTCCCATATGACCTTGAACATGGATGACGTGGTATCTAGGGCATCTTCCAATTGATTTTCTTCCCTCAGAATGTGCTCAAAGGTAATCTCTTCTAAGTATGGGACCAAGTTTAGCACAAGTTCTTTATAAGTGTGATACGGTGGGAGAACTGACTTGAGGTTTTGCGTTTGTATTCGCACTTGTTTGGTTTAGCAAGAGTCGCCACCGAATTTTTATTTTATCCTAACAGAAAGGTTAAAAAGCACAGGAAAAACCTTTTGAGATGTTTCGTGGGTTCGGGGGGGGGGGGGGGGGGTAGATTATGAAAAGGGAAGGTATTAGCACCCTTTTCATCTATGGTTATCCATGGGCTCTTAGTTACTTGGTTTTAGATCACTTGCCTTTGATTTTCAATTGCTTGAAATGGTGTATGTGTGTGTGTTTTGAAAATGTTTTTTGAAGAAGATGCCTTGTCTTAGGCAACCGTTGTAATGACTCGTGTTTGAGTGTTTTACAAAGGTGTGTATCTTTTCGAAAAGATGTTTCAAATGTTTTTTGAAAGTTTGTTTTGAAAGTGTTTGTGGAGTGTGGTTTGAAAAGTAGGCAAGTGTTTTTGCAAGTTTGATCAAGTAACTAAGAGTTTGTCTACCCCTAATTTACTCAAAGGTTTTTCTCATGTTTTAACCCTTTTAAACAATTTTGTTCCACCATTGCATTTGGTGGACAATCTTGCGTTTAGGATGTTTAACGGGACAGGCGCGGGTCATCGTATGGACCATGAATGCAATGGTGCCAAGTGTCTTTGGCAATTTTGCTTGAAGGGACTATGATCATTTTGATAGGCAACTTTCGAAAGCGTCATCGAGGGACTTATGATCATTTGAATTGTTTTGCCAAAGAAACTCAATGTGCAAGCATGGCCCGTTTTGGAAGGCAACAAGCGGGATTACCCTAGGGGTGCAAGTGTGATTGTGTATTGATTTCATGTATTTGTCTTGTATTAGGTTATCTAGCGTTTGATTTTATGTACATACAAACCCTAGGTCTAACCATGGTATATTTGAAAGCGATAAATTGCGAGAACTTAAAGTCTACGCTATTACAAATAAGTGTCCGGGAATGGCGGTACAAATATTTACAAATGGGGATGAGACTTTAATAGGAGAGTAGTGTCCAAATATTTACAACCAAATCGAATTGTGCAAATGTAAAATGTAGCAATGTACAAAGAATAAAGGCAATATAAAATGTGTCAATGTATTTGTGTAAGTGTATGATTATTTACAAGTGCGAAATGTGTTTAACTTAGTGAAAAATTAAGTATGGTGTTTATTCTTTTTGGATATTTGTATTTTCTTTGTATTTTTGTTAAATATATACAAAATAAAATATTTTAAGAAAAGAAAAGAATGTTTTAAGTAATATTTTTTATGTATTAAAATTAATGTATTTTAATTAGTATTTTTATGTATAAGAAAGAAAAGAAAAATGTTTCAAATTTAAGAAAAAAAATTAATGTTTGTATATTTTCTAAAATGTAACAATCAATAATATTTTGAAAAAAGGTATTATTTTATTTAACAAAACAAAAAAAGTATTATATATTAGTTTAAACTAAAAAAATAAATAAAATGATAAGTAAAAGTATTTAGTTTATGAGTGTTAAAAAAAAGTAAAAGAATAGATTGAATGGGCTAAAGGAGTTTTAGGCCCAAACAAAAACAAGCAGCAGGAGAAAAAAGAGGAGGTGAGGCGTGTAATTCGTTGGGCTTAGGTTGATTAGGAAAGGGCAAGGCCCAAGTGGTCTCACATCGTTTTTTTGTTTAGGGTTTCTTCCAAGCTTGTTCATTAGGGATTCTAGGGTTTGCCACACAAAGATGCGGCGCCGTTTACTTTCGTCCTCTTCATCTCTCGAGCCATAGTCACTGATGCAATCCTCCGTCCAAGGCCACCAGGCGCCGCCGTTCGTCCTCTTCCCTCCATGGTCGCTCAGTGATGGCTACAAGGTTTGATCTCTTCGTTGTAATGCGTTAGGGTTTTCATTAATTCTCTTTGCATGTTCTGATTTCGCGTTCTAATTTTATGTTGTTATTGTTGTTTCTGTTGAGGTGTATGAAAGGAAAGAAAAGAAGTTATACTACCTTTGTTGGAGGAGGACGGTGGATCTGGAGGCGCCTAGGACGGCTGAGGGCGGAGGAAGCGGTGGAGCTGGCTTTTGGCTGGAAAACCTGGTATCTTTATTTTTCTACTTAGGTTTTGTGATGAGCTTCTGAAAACCTTGTATAATCACTTCTTTTCCTCTTCTTATCTGCTTGGATGCTTGTTCCTGTATGCTTTTTATATCTGAGTATATCTTGATATGCTTGCTTGCTCTTTTGCTTCTGTATGCTCTGAGATGATGATGTTTACTCTGAGTCCCTCTTTGCCTCATATGCTTGCTTGATGCCTTTGATTGCTTGCCTCTTCTGTGCTTGGTTGAGCTTTTGAGATGCTTGCTGATATGCTTCTGAGTATAGTTGCTTGGTAAGATTATTTGATGATGATATGTCTGCTGGCTCTGTATGTTTATGATATTGATAACCCTATGATGAGGTTATCTCTGAGGGCCTGTGTCTGGATATGTTGGACATTTTACTTCTTTTCTTCTTCCACTGCTCGGATGCTAAGATGCTTATGAGTTGCCCAATGATGAACACAATTCTGAGGGTTTGTTGGCTATGAATGTTTCAAGGCTTGGTATGGTTTTAGAGTTGGAACAAGTTGATATGTTGTTTATGTTTTTGTGAACTGGTTTTAGGCTTCAGCAGGTTTTAAAAAGGGGGTTTGAAGGTTATGTGCTTTGAAAGGCTTGAAAATAGTTTTGGACACAAGTTTCTGTTTGGTGGCTTAGGCTGGATATCAGTTTGTGTTTGACAGTTCTTCTTGTAAGTTTGCTTCAGAAGTTTGCAGGTTTTTGAAGTGTTTGATACAGTTTGTATGTTTAAAGGGTTTGAGCAGGTTGATGGCCTTTTGTGAGGTTTGGAGCTTAGGCTTCAAGCTTGTTGAGGCAGTTTGTGTTTTTGTTACAGTTTTGTAGCTTTTTTCTTTTTTGTGATATCTCTGCCCCTTTTTTCTACTGTGTTGATAACAGTTTGTTTTATATATTTCTTCTTCAAGCCTAAGCCTGTAAGCCTCCTTTCTTTTTTCTCTTCTCTCTCTCTCTTGATTTTAAGCATATTATATTGCTTATCATGTACTATGTTCTGAAAAGGTAGCTGCTGGAAAATGATGACTTTTGAAGAGTTTGCTTGCAATAGTTGTTTTACACTGCATACTTTTATCTCTTTTTCCAGCTTTCCTGCATCTTTGTGTACTTCTTTGACAGCCTTGAATAGCCTTTTGATAGCTCTTTGGCAGCTTGTGGAAAGTTTGAAATTGGAACTTTCAGTTTAGTTTGGAATTGTGACCTTGGTTAAGCATGTGTTGCAATTCTGGACAGTTTTAGTTTGCTATTCAGTTTGCCTTTTATCCTTGGTTTGGGAATTTTGGATTTATGCAGTATGTAACTTTGTGCATTTCATACTTTATTTTTGCAAGCATTTTTTATCCCTCTTTGTGAACCGGGAGAAATCTCGTGATTTGCGGAGAGGGCAAATTGATTCCGGCCAGCTGCTTTTAATGATGAGTCCCTTTTTTATCTGTCTGTCTTTTTAATTTTATCTGCTTTTGACTTTTCTTCTCTTCTTTGTTTTGTAGATAAAACTTAATGGAGCATTGGAGAGCAGCAAATGGAGGATGAAGAATTAGGATAGCTTTATTTCAATTTTAATCATTTGTAAAATTATTATTGTAAACAAATATGTAAATAAATTTACAATTGTTCGAATAATAATTTGTAACGAAACAACTAAAGATGAATAAAAGAAAAATCCTTTTTGATCAGTTAATTCCTTTTTTCACCTGTCTATTTAATTACTTATAAATTCTTAAATTATAATAAATGGAAATAAATTCCAATTATCCTAACTTAGAATAAATAAACAATTAATAAACACTGTGGTTTTAGCATCGATCAATTAAACCCGACGCTCCAATTAAACAATGCACCGTTAATCAAACCAACATCCATATACTTATCTTTTTACTGATTAAATCAACACTGCAGATTCTCAATTTAAGCACCTCAGCTTTTATCTCATCTCAAATCAAATGCCTTAGCCTTTACTGATTAAACAAAACACTGCAAGTTCTTGATTCAAATGCCTCAATCCAAATCTCAGAGTAAACTGAAAAGAACTGTAAAATTAATTCTTTCTGAGAAATATGTGCACAAAAACCCTGATTCTTTATTAAATGCCAAAGAAACGTCCGCTTGATCAAAACCTGAGCCAACTCAACCAAACCTCAGCAATCTGCCTGAACTGCTTTAAAATCAATGAAAACCCTAATTTTGTCTGACTGATAAGAAAAGTCCGTTTGACCGATTCTTGAGCCAGTCTAAAAAAATCAGGAAAAGCCCGAAGCTGCGACTTCTTGAAAAAAAAAGGAGGGCAAATTTTGGGGTACAACAGTTGCCCCTGTTCAATCTTCTTGAACCTGAAGAGTTAGATTGGCAAGCTTGCCTTTCGCGACTCGAAGGTAAAAGGAGATTGGACACTAGAGTGCCCAAAAATTTGCACTCGGTGATGTGATGGTAGAGGGAATGGGCTTACAGATGCCATTTGGTGATGGGCTTAGAGATTCCATCTGGAGATGTGATAGAACCTTTTCGGGAATGGGCTTATAGATGCCATTTGGAAGTGTGATGGATAGTTGTGGAGATGGGCTTAAAGATGCCATCGGGAGGTGTCGATCACGTAAGAGATTCCTTAGCGAGAACTTGCGTACTTGAGAAAAAAAGATAATTTCCTGGCCTGTTACAGGGGTTGATCTTCAAACTCTTCATGTAGATATGCCCTGGCTAGGTACAGGTATCGAATCTATAATTAGTTTTTCACAGATGTGTCCTTGCTAGATACAGGAATCGAATTTGGAATTTGTCGTCTACAGATATGCCCTGGCTGGATACAGGTGTCGAATCTGGAAACTCTTCATGCAGATATGCCCTGGCTAGATACAGGAGTCGAATCCACAATCAAATGCTCACAGATATGCCCTGGCTAGATACAGGAATCGAATCTGGAAATGGTCGTCTACAGATATGCCCTGGCTGGATACAGGTGTCGAATCTGGAATTGTTGTCTACAGATATGCCCTGGCTGGATACAGGTGTCGAATCTGGGATTGTTGTCTACAGATATGCCCTGGCTGGATACAGGTGTCAAATCTGGAATTGTTGTCTACAGATATGCCCTGGCTGGATACAGGAATCGAATTTGGAAATTGTTCATGCAGATATGCCCTGGCTAGATACAGGTGTCGAATCCACAATCAGTTACTCACAGATATGCCCTGGCTAGATAAAGGAATCAAATCTGGAATTTGTGACAGTTGATAGTAATCATCTTTGGATTGTCCTTTTTCCTGAAAAGGCAAGACATCAGTTGTATGCAATGTCATGATGTATGAGATGCATGATGTCATGATGCTCAAAATAAGATAGTGTTGTATGCACTTCATCATGTATGTAAGCAGGATGTATGAAATGTGAAATGTCTATGAATGTATTTTCGTCTAGGAAAATAAATCCTTGACGAGTGTCGGGAACTCAAATCCTGGGCTGATGTCGCAGAGTAGAGTTCTTCGCTTCCGCTGGGGATGATGGTTGCAAGAATAAACCGGTAGGAGAAGACGACTCCGTTGGGGAATAAATTTGTTGGAGAGATTACTCTGCGGGGAATTACTCTGTGGGAAGAGATACTTCACTGGGGTTTTGATGAGAGCTCCGCTGGGGATTCCACTGATAAGTTATGTCGGGGAATTTGATGAACTCCGCTGGGGATAGGAGAATCTTGACTGCTGTCGGGGAAAGTGAATTCTTGACTGCTGCAGGGGAAGGCAAGAATCTTTTGATTGTTGAAAGTGAGAAATCCTGGGACCGCTGTTGGGGAATCCGGAGTTTGGGTTGTATGCCAATTTACTGGGGATTCCTGTCTTGAGGAGATCTTCATTGGAGAATATTCGAATATTCTGTGAGGACCTGAGAACGAGAGTCTTCATTCTGCTTGGGGATTGATAGTTGGAAGTTTTAGCTTCACTGGGGATTGACAATTTTGGCTCCACTGGGGATTTTGAAACTTGACTCTGAGGGGAGTTAGCTTCTGGAAGGCTCTCTGGTTGGGGATTACAAGAATCTTTTGAGTTTGAGAAGGAACCGGTGTAGGGTTTCCTGATGATGAGTCCGTGTAAAACTGCATCGTGTTTGGAGCGTATCTGAAACTGTATCTTCCAACAGGTGATGAAGGAATTGTTTGAACACTTTTGACATTCGAATGCCCCAAGTGGTTATGAAGATAATTTCCTGGCCTGTTACAGGTGTTGATCCATAATCAGTCGTCCACATATATTTTCCTGGCTTGTTACAGGTGTTGATCTGGAACTTAAGAAATGTTGGTCAAGGAGATATTGTCCTGGCCTGTTACAGGTGTTGATCTCTGACCTGAGAAAGAAAGATGATTCCCTGGCTTGTTACAGGTGTTGATCTTCAATCTCTTCATGCAGATGTGCCCTAGCTAGATACATGTATCGAATCTACAATCAAACACTCACAGATATGCCCTGGCTAGATACAGGAATCGAATCCGGAACTTCAAAAGGTTGCTTACAGACGTGCCCTGGCTGGATACAGGTATCGAATCTCTAAACTACTCATGCAGACATGCCCTGGCTGGATACATGTATCGAATCTACAATTAGTTACTCACAGATATGCCCTGGCTAGATACAGGAATCGAATCTGGAATTGGTTGTCTACAGATATGCCCTGGATGGATACAGGAATCGAATCTGGAAACTCTTCATGCAGATATGCCCTGGCTGGATACAGGTATCGAATCTACAATCAAATACTCACAGATATGCCCTGGCTAGATACAGGCGTCGAATCTGGATTTGGTCGTTATTTTGTTGGTGGTTGTAATTTCCAGCAGGTGATGAAGGAATTGTTGAACACTTTTGACATTCGAATGCCCCAAGTGGTGGTGACGGAGACTTGCCCCAGGTTAATCTGCAATTGAGAGATTTTGTTGAAATCTTGACTGGACTGCCCCAGGTTAACTGAGCTTTGAACGATCTGTTGAAACCTTGACTGGACTGCCCCAGGTTGACTGGATAGTGACATGTGATGCCCCTTGTTGATAGGAGATTTGTCGTTGGAAGTGTCATCCTTTTGAAGTGATTTTACTCACTGAGAGAGTTTTCGTTCCTCCGAACATTCGCTGTCAAACAAATAGTCAAATGCAAGCAGTGATATTCAAGCAATGCAAAGTTTATGTTTGTCTCGAAGTTTTGAAAAATGCGTTTTTCAGCAGAAAACTTTTTATCAACACAAGATTTAGAGCAAAGCCTTACAGGAGTCAGGATACCTTTTGTAACAGTATGCTTTCGAACTAAACCATGCTTCAATTAGGACTTTTGAAGGGTTGTAACGTGGCTTGGTTCACGGTTTAAGAAACAAAGGATAAAGGCTCAAAGTGTATTTGTACCCACCCGCTCTTCGTGATGTTCTTCAACCCTAAGCTCAGTTAATTGTGCGCCACAATCTATTCGAGTTTGGAACGACTTTTTGGGTGATGGTTCACCAGTTGAATTTGGGGAGACAGTCATCATCTCCTTTTTTCTTTGCAACATTTTTCATGTTGTTGAGGATTTGTAATGACCTCTCTATTTTGATTTTGATTTGTTATCCCTAACTTTTGCCTGACTGTCTCTGTTTTCGAGATTTCAGTCAGCGGGATGCCCTAGGTTTCTTAAGCCTCCTTCGTAGGTTTTGGCTTGGTGGGCTTTTTCTCTTTTGAGAGATTGACTGCCTAGGTGATAGGGAACCGTCATTGTCTTTTGATTCCAAGGGAATGCTTTTCTTTTTTGATGTCATTCATTGTATTACGAACTGAGAGTTTGCGACTTTAATGCGCACCTTTTTTTTTTTGAATTAACTGAGAGACTACCCTGCCCCAGGTTTATATCAAAGGTTTTGATTGTTTGGAACAGAAAACTCCTACTTCTTTGGCCCGAAGGGGTTGACTAGGGATTATCTTCCTTATAACTCCAGTGTTTAGGAATTGAAAGAAATGTCTGTACATCATCAGCAAGGTCCGTTCAAAAGCATATTGCATGAGATTATGCTATTGTTTCGTCATCCTCCCTCTAAAGGCTTGCATCTTTTTATCAAGAGTCAAATATCATAAAGAAAGCATGAGAGTAGTGAAAACGAATGGATGAATTCAAGACAAACATATGCAATGCATTAATGAAACAGAGTTTAACATCAACAGATAATTGTTTGAATAACAAAAGAAATTACAACTTTGAAAATTCAAATGAAGCAAAAGTCTTTCAGTTTGAGCTTTGTCACTTCAGGTGGAGAACTTCTTAACGGAAGATTTTCATCTCGCCGTCTGGCATGAACCTCAGCACTCCAATGTCAATCAGATCTTGAATCTTGTTCTTCAAGGCCCAACAGTCGTCGGTGTCGTGCCCCGGGCTGTAAGAGTGGTATACACAAAATGCATCGGGATGATAGTTAGGAGCAGAGGTATTGGGCTTCCGAATAGGATCCCTCAAAGCAGTCAGATTGACCTCCAACAAGCGCTCCAGAATCAGAGATGACGGTATGCAGTCTCAGTGAACTGTCTTCCCGATGTATTTTGATTACGCCGATTACCCCGTTGACGCTGGCGAGGTTGTTGATGGGCTTGTGACCCTGAAGCAAGCAAGGGAGCCTTCCCTTTGTCTTCTTGTTTGGAGGGGGGTTGAGTGGTGACTTGCTCTTCAACCTCAGATGTTTGCCCCAGTTGGTTTTCCCGAAGCAGTTGGCTGACGAGAACTCTGAGTTCCTCTTGTCTTTGAGACAAGTCTTGGATGAGAGCCATCTGGCCCACTAGTTGTCCCATCACTTGGATCCTCAATGTTGCCAAATCAAACTGTAGCTCCCCCAGCTGATCACTCCTGGCATTGTTTGAATTCTCCTGGACCAAGCCCTTTGCGAGGAGAGCTTTCATCTCTTCTTGCCCAAGAGACAGGTTCAAGAACATTTCCTACAGCTGAGCAGTCTGGTCCTGGATATCCTTGACAATCCTCTCTAGAGCCATCTCTTACTGAAATAAATAGTAGGAGAGTAAGGAAACCTGAAAAAGGAAAAACTGTCAAGATGCAATGCATGATATGTGGATGCACACTTTCAAGGATCTCTTGGGGTAAACACAAGAGAATGTTAGAGGTTGAACTTTGATCTTTGATTGGAGAACTTTGCACCAGTGGATGTCTTTCCACAAGAATCAGGATCACCATGTCAAGTGGGTCATAGCCCCTGATTCAAGTTGTTGCACTTGATCTTTGATGGGATTGTTTAGAGGAGAAAAACCTCTTGCCCCTTGGTAGACTTCTGGTTCAACGTAACCCTGCATCAAAAGAACCCTCGAGATCCTTGAAATGGTTATTGAAAATTCTTATGGTATGATGTTATGATGTTATGTACATGTATGCAAAAGCAAGTAAGTGTATATACAGGTAATCATATTCACACAAAGCAAAACAAGTCCTTAGGTTTAGGCTTGCATGGGGTTGTAGGTAAGTACCCTCTTGAAGTTAGTTGGCTCATTCTGTCCTAAAATAGAAACCGGGTTCTACAGAGCTCAATATCATTGGATTGTTTTCTGTGTTCATTGTTTTGGTTTAGCCACTTAACTGGCGACCAAAACATTCCAAGAAAACAACCCTCAATGAGTGTAGTATCGAGTATCTACCAACTTCGAACTGCACCAAAGTCGGTCATCTCAGTACCCCTAAAAAGGCTAAGGTGGTCAATTAAGGTTCTAAGAGTTCGTTAGTGCTTCACGGCATCACTCAGCGGCCCCGTACTGTCCTTGACTGAACTCAAGGGTTACCGGTACTCACAAATATGTCACACTAACATAGCTTACTGCTTCAACCGTGTCGGTATACCCGGCACAGTTCCCTCACAGTTTTATTGCTATTTACCTAAAAAAGGTGCCCCAAATCCGAGTGTAGGATTTACAACAAACCCAAACAAGGAACCAAAAAAGATAAAGCAATCAAGGAAATCAAAGCAAGTATGTATAGGTGATCTAAACCCTAAGGTAACCCCACTTTTGAATTTAATTCCCCAGCAGAGTCGCCAGTTCTGTGATACGGTGGGAGAACTGACTTGAAGTTTTGCGTTTGTATTCGCACTTGTTCGGTTTAGCAAGAGTCGCCACAGACTTTTTATTTTATCCTAACAGAAAGGTTAAAAAGCACAGGAAAAACCTTTTGAGATGTTTCGTGGGTTCGGGGGGTAGATTATGAAAAGGGAAGGTATTAGCACCCTTTTCATCCATGGTTATCCATGGGCTCTTAGTTACTTGGTTTTAGATCACTTTCCTTTGATTTTCAATTGCGTGAAATGGTGTATGTGTGTGTGTTTTGAAAATGTTTTTTGAAGAAGATGACTTGTCTTAGGCAACCGTTGTAATGACTCGTGTTTGAGTGTTTTACAAAGGTGTGTATCTTTTCGAAATGATGTTTCAAATGTTTTTTGAAAGTTTGTTTTGAAAGTGTTTGTGGAGTGTGGTTTGAAAAGTAGGCAAGTGTTTTTGCAAGTTTGATCAAGTAACTAAGAGTTTGTCTACCCCTAATTTACTCAAAGGTTTTTCTCATGTTTTAACCCTTTAAAACAATTCTGTTCCACCATTGCATTTGGTGGACAATCTTGCGTTTAGGATGTTTAACGGGACAGGCGCGGGTCATCGTATGGACCATGAATGCAATAGTGCCAAGTGTCTTTGGCAATTTTGCTTGAAGGGACTATGATCATTTTGATAGGCAACTTTCGAAAGCGTCATCGAGGGACTTATGATCATTTGAATTGTTTTGCCAAAGAAACTCAACGTGCAAGCATGGCCCGTTTTGGAAGGCAACAAGCGGGATTACCCTAGGGGTGCAAGTGTGATTGTGTATTGATTTCATGTATTTGTCTTGTATTAGGTTATCTAGCGTTTGATTTTATGTACATACAAACCCTAGGTCTAACCATGGTATATTTGAAAGCGATAAATTGCGAGAACTTAAAGTCTACACTATTACAAATAAGTGTCCGGGAATGGGGGTACAAATATTTACAAATGGGGATGAGACTTTAATATGAGAGTAGTGTCTAAATATTTACAACCAAATCGAATTGTGCAAATGTAAAATGTAGCAATGTACAAAGAATAAAGGCAATATAAAATGTGTCAATGTATTTGTGTAAGTGTATGATTATTTACAAGTGCGAAATGTGTTTAACTTAATGAAAAATTAAGTATGGTGTTTATTCTTTTTGGATATTTGTATTTTCTTTGTATTTTTGTTAAATATATACAAAATAAAATATTTTAAGAAAAGAAAAGAATGTTTTAAGTAATATTTTTTATGTATTAAAATTAATGTATTTTAATTAGTATTTTTATGTATAAGAAAGAAAAGAAAAATGTTTCAAATTTAAGAAAAAAAATTAATGTTTGTATATTTTCTAAAATGTAACAATCAATAATATTTTGAAAAAAGGTATTATTTTATTTAACAAAACAAAAAAAGTATTATATATTAGTTTAAACTAAAAAATAAAATAAAATGATAAGTAAAAGTATTTAGTTTATGAGTGTTAAAAAAAAGTAAAAGAATAGATTGAATGGGCTAAAGGAGTTTTGGGCCCAAACAAAAACAAGCAGAAGGAGAAAAAAGAGGAGGTGAGGCGTGTAATTCGTTGGGCTTAGGTTGATTAGGAAAGGGCAAGGCCCAAGTGGTCTCACAGCATTTTTTTGTTTAGGGTTTCTTCCAAGCTTGTTCATTAGGGATTCTATGGTTTGCCACACAAAGACGCGGCGCCGTTTACTTTCGTCCTCTTCATCTCTCGAGCCATAGCCACTGATGCAATCCTCCGTCCAAGGCCACCAGGCGCCGCCGTTCGTCCTCTTCCCTCCATGGTCGCTCAGTGATGGCTACAAGGTTTGATCTCTTCGTTGTAATGCGTTAGGGTTTTCATTAATTCTCTTTGCATGTTCTGATTTCGCGTTCTGATTTTATGTTGTTATTGTTGTTTCTGTTGAGGTGTATGAAAGGAAAGAAAAGAAGTTATACTACCTTTGTTGGAGGAGGACGGTGGATCTGGAGGCGCCTAGGACGGCTGAGGGAGGAGGAAGCGGTGGAGCTGGCTTTTGGCTGGAAAACCCGGTATCTTTATTTTGCTACTTAGGTTTTGTGATGAGCTTCTGAAAACCTTGTATAATCACTTCTTTTCCTCTTCTTATCTGCTTGGATGCTTGTTCCTGTATGCTTTTTATATCTGAGTATATCTTGATATTCTTGCTTGCTTTTTTGCTTCTGTATGCTCTGAGATGATGATGTTTACTCTGAGTCCCTCTTTGCCTCATATGCTTGCTTGATGCCTTTGATTGCTTGCCTCTTCTGTGCTTGGTTGAGCTTTTGAGATGCTTGCTGATATGCTTCTGAGTATAGTTGCTTGGTAAGATTATTTGATGATGATATTTCCGTTGGCTCTGTATGTTTATGATATTGATAACCCTATGATGAGGTTATCTCTGAGGGCCTATGTCTGGATATGTTGGACATTTTGCTTCTTTTCTTCTTCCACTGCTCGGATGCTGAGATGCTTATGAGTTGCCCAATGATGAACACAGTTCTGAGGGTTTGTTGGCTATGAATGTTCCAAGGCTTGGTATGGTTTTAGAGTTGGAACAGGTTGATATGCTGTTTATGTTTTTGTGAACTGGTTTTAGGCTTCAGCAGGTTTTAAAAAGGGGGTTTGAAGGTTATATGCTTTGAAAGGCTTGAAAATAGTTTTGGACACATGTTTCTGTTTGGTGGCTTAGGCTGGATATCAGTTTGTGTTTGACAGTTCTTCTTGTAAGTTTGCTTCAGAAGTTTGCAGGTTTTTGAAGTGTTTGATACAGTTTGTATGTTTAAAGGGTTTGAGCAGGTTGATGGCCTTTTGTGAGGTTTGGAGCTTAGGCTTCAAGCTTGTTGAGGCAGTTTGTGTTTTTGTTACAGTTTTGTAGCTTTTTTCTTTTTTGTGATATCTCTGCCCCTTTTTTCTACTGTGTTGATAACAGTTTGTTTTATATATTTCTTCTTCAAGCCTAAGCCTGTAAGCCTCCTTTCTTTTTTCTCTTCTCTCTCTCTCTCTCTCTCTTGATTTTAAGCATATTATATTGCTTATCATGTACTATGTTCTGAAAAGGTAGCTGCTGGAAAATGATGACTTTTGAAGAGTTTGTTTGCAATAGTTGTTTTACACTGCATACTTTTATCTCTTTTTCCAGCTTTCCTGCATCTTTGTGTACTTCTTTGACAGCCTTGAATAGCCTTTTGATAGCTTGTGGAAAGTTTGAAATTGGAACTTTCAGTTTAGTTTGGAATTGTGACCTTGGTTAAGCATGTGTTGCAATTCTGGACAGTTTTAGTTTGCTATTCAGTTTGCCTTTTATCCTTGGTTTGGGAATTTTGGATTTATGCAGTATGTAACTTTGTGCATTTCATACTTTATTTTTGCAAGCATTTTTCATCCCTCTTTGTGAACCGGGAGAAATCTCGTGATTTGCAGAGAGGGCAAACTGATTCCGACCAGCTGCTTTTAATGATGAGTCCCTTTTTTATCTGTCTGTCTTTTTAATTTTATCTGCTTTTGACTTTTCTTCTCTTCTTTGTTTTGCAGATAAAACTTAATGGAGCATTGGAGAGCAGCAAATGGAGGATGAAGAATTAGGATAGCTTTATTTCAATTTTAATCATTTGTAAAATTATTATTGTAAACAAATATGTAAATAAATTTACAATTGTTCGAATAATAATTTTTAACGAAACAATTAAAGATGAATAAAAGAAAAATCCTTTTTGATCAGTTAATTCCTTTTTTCAGCTGTCTATTTAATTACTTATAAATTCTTAAATTATAATAAATGGAAATAAATTCCAATTATCCTAACTTAGAATAAATAAACAATTAATAAACACTGTGGTTTTAGCATCGATCAATTAAACCCGACGCTCCAATTAAACAATGCACCGTTAATCAAACCAACATCCAGATACTTATCTTTTTACTGATTAAATCAACACTGCAGATTCTCAATTTAAGCACCTCAGCTTTTATCTCATCTCAAATCAAATGCCTTAGCCTTTACTGATTAAACAAAACACTGCAAGTTCTTGATTCAAATGCCTCAATCCAAATCTCAGAGTAAACTGAAAAGAACTGTAAAATTAATTCTTTCTGAGAAATATGTGCACAAAAACCCTGATTCTTGATTAAATGCCAAAGAAACGTCTGCTTGATCAAAACCTGAGCCAACTCAACCAAACCTCAGCAATCTGCCTGAAATGCTTTAAAATCAATGAAAACCCTAATTTTGTCTGACTGATAAGAAAAGTCCGTTTGACCGATTCTTGAGCCAGTCTGAAAAAATCAGGAAAAGCCCGAAGCTGCGACTTCTTGAAAAAAAAAGGAGGGCAAATTTTGGGGTACAACAGTAAGGGATAAGATTTAGATGTTTTGTATCCCATTCTCCTTTAACTTGACTGACTACCAATGTTGAATCCCCAAATAGCCTCAGGAATTTAATTCTCAAGTCGATAGCAGCTTTAAGACCCAAGATGCATGCTTCATATTCGGCCATGTTGTTGGTGCAGTCAAAGCAAAGTCTGGCATTGAAAGGTGTATGGTAACCTTCATGGGAAATTATTACAACACCAATTCTGTTACCAAGTGCGTTGGAAGCTCCATCAAAAACCATAGTCCATCGGGATCCTGACTCAGGTCCTTCATACGGTCCAGGTTCTTAACCATCTGTTATTAGCATGATATTCTCGTATGGGAATTCGAAGTTCATAGATTGGTAGTCATCTACAACTTGATGTGCTAAATGATGTGCCAGTACACTTCCTTTGATTGCTTTTTGAGTGGTGTACTGGATGTCATATTCAGTTAAGATCATTTGCCATAGGGCTATTCTCCCGGAGAGAGCTGACTTCTCAAACATGTACTTGATGGGATCCATTTTAGAGATCAATAGAGTAGTATGAGTTAACATACATTGTCTTAGTCGGCGAGCAGTCCATGCCAAAGCGCAACAAGTTTTCTCGAGCAGTGAATATCTTGTTTCATAGTCTGTATATTTTTTGCTAAGGTAGTATATTGCATGCTCTTTTCGACCAGACTCGACATGTTGCCCCAGCACATACCCCATTGAATTCTCTAACACGGTTAAGTACATGATCAGAGGTCTTCCTTCGACTGGTGGGATCATAATTGGAGGTTCTTGTAAGTACTCCTTGATTTTATCGAAAGCCATTTGACAGTCGTCATTCCATCTTACCACTTGATCTTTCTTTAGCAGCTTGAAGATTGGCTCACAAGTAGCAGTCAAATGAGAGATAAATTGAGCAATGTAGTTGAGTCATCCTAAGAAACCTCTGACCTCCTTCTCAGTATGGGGGATGGCATTTCTTGGATAGCTTTGAATTTTGGGGGATCAAACTCAATACCTTTGCCACTGACGACTAAGCCTAGGAGCTTTCCAGATCTTACCCCAAAGGTGCATTTGTCGAGATTCAACCTCAACTTGTATTTCTTCAGCCTTTCAAATAGCTTGTGCAGATGATCAAGGTGTTCTTCCTTATTTTGCAATCTGGCTATCATGTCATCAACATAGACTTCTATCTCATGACGAATCATGTCATGAAATAAAGCAACCACAACCCGTTGATAAGTTGCGCCTGCGTTCTTCAGCCCAAAAGGCATGAACTTATAATAGAAGGTGCCCCATTTTCCATTGTGTGACGAAGGTAGTTTTCTCCATGTCTTTAGGTGCCATTTTGATTTGGTTGTACCATGAGAAGCCATCCATGAAGGAGAATACCTTGTGTTGAGCGATGTTGTCAACCAAGACATCAATATGCGGTAGTGGGAAGTCATCTTTGGGGCTTGCCCTATTTAAATCCATGTAGTCTACAAACATACGGACCTTACCGTCTTTCTTCGACACTGGAGCGGCATTTGCAACCCATTGGGGATACAAAGTCACTGCCAAGAAACCTGCATTGAACTGTTTCATTACCTCATCCTTGATTTTCTCTGACATATAAAGATGCATGCGACAAACCTTTTGTTTGATCGGAGAACAACCTTCTTTCATTGGAAGACGATGAACCAAGATATCAGTATCGAGCCCTGGCATGTCTTCGTATGAGCAAGCGAATACCTCAACATAGTCGTGCAACATTTGAACCAATATGCTCTTGACAATTTCTCCCAGGTTGGTGCCAATCTTGACTTCTTTCTTATCTTCCTCAATACCTAAGTTTATCGCTTCGACCAGTTCTTCGTGCGGTTGGATAACCTTTTCCTCTTGTATCAATAGCCTGGAGAGTTCTCCAAGTATCTCACAATCTTCTTCACCTTCGTCTTCAGCTTGATAGATTGGATTTTCGAAGTCATAAAGGGCAATAACAGGATTGTTGTCAATGAGATCCAGAGTGGATGTGGATCTACAAATGTGTGTATGTGCGTGTAAGGTCACATGGCTATTTGAAAATGCAGTAAAGTAAAAGAAAGACAAGGAGCACAAAAATTTAAATGCAAAATCATCTAATGGTTTCATTAAATGAGCATATGATATATGAAATGAAAACCCTTAACAAGTGGACCATTGTGCCCCGAGAAAGGCATAAGGTTTAAAGTCATTGTTTTAAAAGATATTACAGACAAACTTCTTAAAGAAATAAAAATGGGAAATAGCAATTACTCTTGGCTAAAGGAGATTGATACAAAGTATTTGGACTTCTAGTTACTGAGTCTGCCATTAGTAGTTGCGAATATCCAGTTGTCCAAGTCACCATCACTATCAGTGTCTTCCAAAGAATTAACTTCATTGTTGCTAATGCGGAGAGGTGGCCCTCCAGCACGAACACGACGAGCCTCTTTCTGAGATTTTGAAGTGAAACCCAATCCAAATTTGTTAAATATGTAGGGGATATCAATAAGTTTTCCCCAGATAGTGCAACCTCTGTCTTCTACAATAGCCCAAGCATCATTCAGAGAGGCCATTCGTGGTGTGTCCTTGGAAATCTTAGGAGTAGCAGGAATAACTTTAGCAACAACAATCGTTGGAGGGATTACTTCAAATGCTTGGCAGGGAGTTTCAATGAATTCTATATCCATTTCAACATATTTGAAAGAATTCAAATGATTGACCATATATTCTTACTCTCCGCAAACTGTGATAATCATCCCCTTCACTGGGTATTTCAACTTTTGATGTATTGTAGAGGTAACTGCACCTGCCCCATGAATCCATGGCGTCCAAGCAAGTAGGAATAGGCCGGGAGGATATCCATTACATAAAAAGTGGAGTTGAAAACTTGAGATCCCACCTTAATCGGAAGATCAACCTCTCCATGGACTATTATTTTTGAACCATCAAAGGCTCTTACCACAATATCGCTGGGTTTCAGCACCAACCCATCACAATCTAGTCTATCCAAAGCACCCTTGGGTAATAAATTCAGGGAGGAACCTGTATCTACTAACACATGCACTAAAGTAGTGTCTTTGCATTCAATAGAGATGTGTAGAGCTTTGTTATGATTCTTCCCCGCCGGAGTTAAATTTGCATCAGAAAAGCCTAAACCATTGTCAGCAGTTATGCTTGCAATACAATTCTCAAATTGATCAGCAGTGGTTTCTTGTGGTACATAGGTATTCTTTAGGAATTTCAACAAAGCTTGGGCATGTGCTTCAGAGCATAATAACAAGGACAACATGGATATCTTCGAGGGTGTCTGCCTCAGTTGTTCGATTATTTTTAGTCACTTTTATGAATGATCTTAATAATTTCTTCCATCTCTTGTCTAGATGGGTCTTCAATTGTAACATCTTGGGATGGTGCCTTCGTCCGGGAAGGCTCAGTCACTTTCTCTTTACCTCGGGTATCAACAGTTGACCAAGCAGCAGGAATACGAACAAGTTTTGTAGTAGTTATTGGAGGAGAGATCTCAGGAGAGAAGATCCTTCATGTCCTAGTGACCTTACTAGTTCCGACAATGTTTGTTAATTTCAGGATCTTCATTTTCATTAATCCATGGCTCTTGCTTGACACCATGATAATAAACTTCTTCCCCATAGTTCTAGGGTACATCTTTATCAGAAGAATAGGGGACTGGCCTCAGTGTAGTGATGATCAGGGGAGCCACTCTCGGCTCAGCAGGAATCCTTATAGGACCTCTAGAGGTGATCCTTATAGGAGTATTGGAAACAGTGATCATAGAAACATCGTCAAGTCTCAGTTCTTAGAAAGTACTTTCAGGCAAACTCTTCACGTAAGGAGTTTTCTTGAATAGAATTTTATGGCTATCAGTCAGGCATTGGATACCTTTATTCATCCACATACAACCATTAGTTTGGGAAGCACAATGGTAATAATTTTTAAGGCTGCCCAGAAATAAACTGGCTCTTAACAGATTCTTCTGAATGGTCATTAAGGGAGTAGTCAAATCACTGATGGTGGAGACAAAAGAGACATCGGCAATGGCATTAACACCTTTACCATGACTGGGCATGGGTGTGGTAATCACATTATGGGATTATAGAGGGTCAAACTCAATCACTTTGTTATCAATGAAATCTTGGATCTTGTTTTTCAACGCCCAATAGTTGTTGGTGTCATGGCCAGGGCTATTTGAATGACAGGCGCATTTCACATTCGGATTATATTTGGGAGAGGTGGTATTGGGATTAGGATGGGAATCTCCCAGCGTTACCAAATCTTCCTTCAACAAATGTTGTAAAGCAGACAATGGCATGTTGATCCTAGTGAACTGCCTTCTCGGGGCATCAGGCCTTTGCTGATTGTTTTGTTGTTGTGATTGTTGAACTAGGGTCGGGATTGAAATCAATACTGCTCCTACCGACTAATGACAAGCATTCTTGATATGACTCCTTTGTCCATAAACAACATTAGTTTCCTTCTTACCAACAAATGGTTTCTTTACAACATTAGAGGTTGAGGCCATTGGGATCTTCCCACGTTTAATTATACTTCCAACTTGTTTGCCAATCAAGATCAACTTATTAAACCCTGGCGAAGAACTCCCAATCAGCAAATTAAAGAATGGACCCGTCAGGGTGCCCATGAACATGTCCATCAATTCTCTGTCATGCAAAGGAGGTTGCACCCTTCCATCCAGATCCCTCCACTTTTGGGCATACTCCTTAAAGCTTTTGTTCGACCCTATAGTCATACCTTGTAATTGCATGCGAGTTGGTGCAAGGTCAACATTATATTGGTATTGTCTGTAGGAGGCAGCAGCCAAATCCTCCCATGTGTGGATATTAGTCCCTTCTAGTTGATAGAACCATTCCAACTGTGTTCCAGATAAGCTTTCTTGGAAGAAATGAACCCATACCTTCCTATCAGTGGTGTGTGTTTTAATCTTGTGGACATGTGACCTTAAATGGAGTTTTGGAAAATATAATCCATCATATTTTGCAAAGACAGAGACCTTGAGTTTATGGCTAATGATCACCCCAGCGACGAGACATAACTCTCCAAAGTCCAAACCATGTACTGCTTGGATCTATACAGCCTTAAGTCAGTCTTCTAGTTGTTTATATTTGTCATCCGCCAGTGGGTACTGCTCATCGGAGTAGTCCTCATCCTCAGAAATCTGGTTATTTCCACCCCCAGTCCTGGAGCTTCTAACATCCTCTTCTTGATTATCTTCTTCCTCAGAAGAAGCCTCTTCTATTTGAGCCAGTCGGGCGGGCCCCTTGAACCTTCTTCCCATGTTGAGAATAATAGCCGACTTCTTAGTCTTCTTCTTTTTGACGAGAAGCACCATCATCTCTTGTTGACCTTTGGCTAAGTTGAGAAGAGTCTCTTGGAACTGTGCATATTGAGTTTGCAGATCTTTGACGGTTTTCTCAAGAGTTATCTTATACTGAAATAAACAGTATATAGATGAGGAAACATGTATTGGAAAACCTGCTTATGACATGATGCATGCTATGTGTATGAAATATTTTCAAGGACCTCAGGAGATTTAAATTTGCTATCCAAAAAGGAAACAGAAACAACAATTTCATTAATAGGTTTAAAAATTACAATTGCCCCTTGGGTTTATAATGAAGAAGAAAAAAAGTCTCAAAAAGACAACAAAATGAACTCCTAAAACAAAGATCTCAAGTCTCCCACAGACGTTTCCTCTCCGTGTCGATGTAGGCATTCAGGCTTTGCTCCCCGTGAAGTTGCTTGGTGAGCTCCAACACTTTTTTCTCGCTTGCATAAAATCGAGCTTCAAAGGTGTCTCGTTCTCCCTTGATTTGAATCCACGACTTTTGTAATTCCTCGAGGTCAGTAGGCATGTCAGGATGGAAAATGGTATATGGAACATCCCCCTTAGTAGTAGGCTCCACAACTATTGGTAGGATAGATGGATATGGCATCATGAGACTTTGGGCACGAGCTCGTACCCATTTGAGATAAGGCTCCAAAGGGATAGAATTATTATTTCCCAAAGTCTTGCTATCAACCTTGCTTACCGTGCCCCGAAATCGTATAAATATTTGATGATAACCTTGAACATCGTTCTCGTAGTTAAATATAATACCATGGATAAGCGCGTCATGAGGACCATCTCTTCGAGCATAGTCAAATTGTTGTAGAGCCAGAGAAGGGTTATAAGTAATAGCTCCCCTAATTCCAAGGAGTGTAACATTAGGGAATTCCCCATAGCGGTTAATGATAGTGACATCTTCCAGAGGTCGGGAACACCAATAGATATCCGAGTGAGAGAGCAACATTATCCTTTGATACCACCTCAATCCTTGTTCATTCTTCAATACCGACCGGGGAAGGTGTGAAATAAACCACCTAGATAGCAACGACATGCAACAAATAAGATCCCCTCTCCTCCTCATAGTACGGGTAAGAAGAGAATGAAAAATGTCTCCGAGCAAGGTATGCACAGGGTTACAAGAAAGGAAAATCATGACAACATTCACATATATGAGTTGGTCTGGATTAGGGAACAATAACAAACCATAGATTAGAAGAGCCAATACTTCTTCAAAAGCTTGAAAATCCATAGCATCCTAAAACAGCCGAGCCTTCTCTAATAGAAATTTAACTAGAAAACCTTTGACTCTCCTCCTTGTTTCCCAATTAGCTACAATGTCAGACCGCTTCAAATGCAAGGTTGATGCAATTTCTTCAGGTTATGGATATTTCTCTAGACCGGTGAAGGGTATTTGATCAAGAACAGGTACTTCTAATAGTTGAGAGAATTATTCCATTGTGTGAACCAATTGATAATCGAGAAAGGTGAAACAATGATGTATGGGGTCAAAGAACGGAAAGAGCACACACATCATGTATCTTTAAAGCTTGAGGTGACCAGATTGAGAAGTTGACCATATATTTTGGTGAATGGAGAATTTTCATGAACCCCTGATGCTAACTCTTTGAGTTGAGGAGGCACCCTTACAAATTGATTCAGATGGTATTTCTGCGAGCGGGAGCCATATCCTACAAAACAGAACAAAGATAAACCCCTAGGTCCTTGAAATGGTTAGTAGATATAATATGGCATGATGTTACGATGTTATGATGTTATGAACAAATAATCATACACAAGCAAAACACACAAAGCCTTAGGTTTAAGCTTGCATGGGGTTTATAGGTAAGTACCCTCTTGAAGTTTTAGTTGGTTCAACCTGTCCTAAAAGAAGTAACCAGGTTCTAAGGAATCTCAATATCATTAATCTTTCTTCATCAGGCATTGTTTCAATACAAGCATTAAACTGCGAACGAAATATCCCGAAAGTCAAATCTCAATTAGTGTAGTATCGAGTATCAACCAGCTTTAGTCTGCACCAAAGCCAACTATCTCACTACTTTCTAATGGCCAAGTTATTCAACTAAGGTTTTATGGTCAGTTAGTGCTTTATGACACCATACAACGGCCCCGTATTCTCCTTGATTCAACTCAAGGGACACCAATACCAACGAATGTGTCACACTAACGTAGCCATCGCTTCAACCATATCGGTCTACACCATAAAGTCTCCATGATTTATTGCTATTAACCTAAAATGCCTCAGATCTAGGTATATGATCTATACAAGAAATAAACCCAAGCATAACTCAAAATGTAAAGCAAACAAGGAAAACAAGTAAAGCAAATAAAGGTGATATAGATCTTTAAGGTAACCCCACTTTTAGTAATCCTCTCCCCAGCAGAGTCGCCATTTCTGTAATACGGTGGGAGAACTGATTTGATGTTTTGCATTTTATCGCAAATGTTGCGGATAGAAAGAGTCGCCACCGACTTTTCTTTTATCCAATAAAGGAAAGGGTGAAAAGAACATAAAATACCTTTGAGAATTTTTCTTGATTAAGGGGGGTAGGTTATGAAAATGGAAGGTGTTAGTACCCTTTTCATCCGTAGTTATCTACGGGCTCTTAATTGCTACCTTACTTTGAAATGCTTTGTGTTTTGTGTAAGTTTGAAAATATTTTGAAAACGCCTTCGTGCGGAAAACTTTGTAATGATTCTCGTATCATTGAGAATGCATACAAAGTGTTTGTTTTGAAAATATTTGTTGAAAAGGGAATGTATGAAAATGCCAATGTAAGGCAATTTTGTAATGATTCTCGTATCGTTGAGAATGTATACAAAATGTTTGTTTTTGGAAAGTGTTTTGAAAGTGTGAGGTGTAAAGATTGTTTTAGTTTGTGAGCAAGCAATTACGAGAAATCTACCTACTCAAAAAGTATTTATTCTTTTCTTATTCCTTTAGATAGTGTTATCCTACCATTAATTAGTAGGAAGCCATATCGTTGGATGTTAAGGACATGTGTGGGTCATCGTACAGTCATAGAAGGAAACTTGTAGAATGTTTTAGCAATTGTCGTAAGGGACTAAGATCATTTACTGAAGGCAACATTGAAGGGTCATCGAGGGACTACGATCTTTTAATCGAGGGTCTTTTGCTAAAATATCTCATGTTCGAGGGACATGACTGTTTTTATCCGAGGAAACAAGTGCGAGTTACCCTAGAGGTGCATGCGTGCGAAGTGTGTTTGATTCAATTATTTGATCTTGAATTAGGATTGTCTAATGTTTGATTTTAAATCTTGTCATGCAAACCCTAATTACTAACAATAATAAGGAAAGCGATAAATTGAGGAATTTAAATGGTCTACGCTATTACAACGCTTTGAGAATGGGGGGTACAAGTTTGGGAATGAGGGGAGGAAAGCAATAACGCCGTAATTATCTATTACAAACCATAGAATATGGATAATAATAAAATGCACAAAACGTAAAGATGAGGAAGAAAGAAAAGAAATTGTTTTTTTGTGTTTTTTTTATGGAAAAGGTTTTATAATTTAACTTAATCAAACTAATTAATTTTAATTACAAGAGAGGTTAGCTAATTATTTAATAAAACCTAGAAATATAAATTAATTTAAAATAGAAATTAATTGTTAGAAAATATTTTTGAAGTTTTATTTGTTTGGAAAAAATGAAGAAAAATAAAATAAATAAATCTAATTATTTAAAAAATATATTTTTGTATTTTTGATTAAATAAAAACAAATAAATAAATAAAAATAAAGAAAATATAAAGAATATAAAAAAATATTGGGCCTGGGTGTTGAAAAGTAAAAGGGGTGTGAAAAAACAATTTTGGTAGGCCCAACATAAATCCTTTTTTGAAATCAGAAAAAAAAAAGAAATGTTTGAAACAAAAAATATATTGGGCATGTGCTATTAGTAAGCAAAAGGGGAGTATAAGAAAGTAAAAAAAAGAAGAAGAAGGCACAGGTCTAGGAGGCCCAAGCGCTTGTTTTGGGATTCCATGTGGCTGGTTTATGAGAGTGCATCATGTGTTACACATGTGGAACATTGGATCTTTGTTGCTTGCATATTTGATGGAATTAATGTGAAGCTCATGGTAGGCGCGCGTGGCTTGTATGTACCTGATCTATGAGAAATAAATATGAAAAGAAAAATGTCTTATGCCTGGCTTGAACCCGTGACCAGGCATATAAATGACTTATACGCGCGCGCTCTGCTACTAGGGTGGCTGTTACATTCAGTTATGAAGCAGCTTGCACTAAATTTATTATAAACTCATTTCTGAATATTTGAAATTTCAACTTCATCTTCTTCCTTGCACACGCAGAACATCACCATTGCTAACTATGTAACTTCTTCATTTCTCAACCATTTTTAAAAATGTAAACATGAAAGTTACTTGATTTTTCATCACAAATTCAACCATGTAAATAACTAAAGCTATAAATCAAAGATGAGCATGAATTTTTATTGGTAACAAATTAAAACCTAATTTTTCTGAAAGTTCAACTTCAAAATTCTCCACGTACGGTTAACATAAATGAAAATGAAAGGGCAATGATGTCTGCATTTTTTATTCACAAAGTAACCACTAATGATGCTTGTATAAAAAGTTCAAAGTTGAGAAAACTTACCTAAAAACTGGAAATCGTGTTTGGAGTTTGAGCACTCCTGGAGGTGTTGTGATGATCTGGATAACTTCATTAAACTCCTAGGAAGCTATTGCAATGCTTACTTTATGCTAAAAGTGCTTGAATATTTATGGAGAAGTCAAGTTGTACGTAGTTGTTTTCGTAAATGGAGGATGGTGCAAATGGTGTTACAGTGATGGAACGGGGCCTTGTATAGGTTCTAAATGAGGTGTGGAAGCTTTGTGATGGATTTAGAGTGAAAACACACAAGTGGATTGTGTGTTTGAAGTTCAAGGTCAGAATGTGCAACAATGGAGGTTTTGAATGCCAATTCTAATTTCAGGGAGTTTGAGAGAGTTAGCAGGCTTGTAAATTTGTGTGTTAGCTTGCAAATAACTTCTCTATTTATAGAGAAAAGGTTTAGAAGGCTCAAGTAACCAGATTTCAAAGATTATATGTTATGGTTATGTGACTTGGTTTTGAAGCAAACTTGAAATATATTGTTCTAATGCATAGTACAAGGGCTTGTAGGGTGGTTGACAGGTTGTAGATGGTTACTTCTTGGCTTTGACATTATGTATATTCATAAAAAACAATTGCAAGGCTCAAGGAGAGTAGACTTTGTGATTAAAGTCACTTTTCCAAAATGGAAGTGTGAACTTTGTTCTATTAATGGAATGATCACTTGGACAATAGATCAAGCACTTGGATCATAGGTCAATCAGTTGTGTAAACATCTGATTATGGATAGATTTTAAAGTTAGAAGCCTGAAAAGCAATATTATGCAGCAGAGGTTTGAGATTGAATCATGTGTTCTTCATGAAAATGCCTTGTAATTCAAGAATGAATGCTCAACTGCATCTCTTGAATCTCTTAACTCAAGCATGATCTCTTCAAGTTCTTGGACATTTTGGAAAGCTTGAAACATTTTATACAACCTTCATGTTGACCACTTTGGCTAAATCAACTTGGAACTTGGTGAAAAATTTCCAAGAAGTTGGGACAAAAATCTGACCAACCTTGTTGAAAATTTCACTAAGTGTTTTGTTAAAAATGACTTGATTTCATGGGCCTATATCTCCAAATCTAAGCATTTTTTGGACATCAACCCTCAAGGAAAAAGTTGTAGAATTTATCAAGATGTATAACTTCATGTTGAAAGTTTTCCTTGATTCATCTTGCATCTTGGTGAAAAATTGTCATGAAGTAGTAAATTTATCAAGGTCAAAAACACTTAGAATTTTTCTAAGTATTGAAAATCTTGACTTTTGTTGAATTTTCTTGACTTTATTGATTATTGATGATCAAGTTTGATATTTTTGAATGTCTTGATGATTCTTGATCTTTAAAATTCAATGTTGATAAAAAAGTCAAAGTTTGACTTTTTGTGTGTTAGTTGACTTTTCATCAGTTGATCCAAATTTCAACTATTAATCCCTTGATCTTGAGAAATGATATGAGCCATGAAATTAGTTCAAGATATTGTGTTTTAGTCCTTGAGATCATGCTTCAATCCATCAGGTCATGTACTAGGTCAAAAGTCAATGATCAGTCATTCTCACTCAAAATCCTAATTTTGACAATTTTTCCCCTTCGATGATTTGAATGCTTTTCTTGAAGAATCATGATCAACACTTGATCAATTGATGAATATGAATTAAAAATTTTGATGGGGACCAAAAATCATGAAGTTTGACTGTATATTGACCATAGTTGACTTTTTACCCAATACATCAGATTTTCACTCATCTGAGCATTCGACTGAGCAAATTGTAATGCAAGACTTGAAACTTGGAATGAGCGTTCTTGGAGGTCTATGATGAACCATGAAAGTAATTTGAGGCATTAGAAGTCCAATTTTCCTTGTGTAAACTAAAATCGTAATTTGTGGTCTCAGTGCATAGGAGGTGAGCTTGTTTGATCAACCCCTTGAGAATCCTTGAGCATTTGAGATCTTTTATAAGAAATGTCTTGAAGAAGAGGGAGGGAAAATTTTGGGGTACAATAGCGCTGGTTTGTGAGGTATGGCAAAAATAACATGGATAAGTGTAATCATGACCATTCATGGTTTCTGTAGCATGGGGTTCACACGATGGTCTATTCCTACACTATTAAACCTCAGAAACAAGTCAATATCATTAGTATGCATTGAAACATGAAGAAAATAAAGATAAAAATTTGCTAGAAAAAACAAGAAACGGAGGTGTATGCATTCTGATTCTATGCCCTTTGGATCATCACATTCAATCCCATCTTACTATATAGTTCTCCTAGAAGTGAATGGAACGACTAGAATGCTTTGAAGATGGCTGCAACTAGGGTTTCGAGTTGCCCTAGTTTTAAGATTTTTTTGATATTTATGGACAAGTTTCTGTGTAAGGGTTAGTGTTCATGCATGAAATTAGGTCAAATATTTGCGGGCTTGGACCTTTGTAAGAAGCCTTTGTTTGATTTCATTTATCTTGAATTTTAAATAAATAATAAATGAAAATAAATAAATAAAATAAAAACACAAGGGGTGTATGAACAAGTTCTGATGTTCATTTGGAGGTCTAAAACACACACGGAACATGAATCATAAGTTCAAGAGCCCAAAATTACAAGTTTGATCACTTTTGGTTTCATGCATTTGCTCAACATTTCCCAACTTGCACAAATTATAACTCTCTCAATTTTTATCATTTGAAGGTGATCTTGGACTTTTTGGAAAGCTCAATATGTCCTCTACAATATAGTTTTTTGATTATTTTTGCATTTGAAGATTTTATCTTGATGTAAGTTGCCTAGACAAAAAGTGTCTTTTTGTTGAATTTTGAAATGACCTATAATGTATTGGCCCATATATCTCAAATGAAGCATTTTTTGGACTTGAGATTAGAGAGATAATGATGTAGAGAATTGAATTCCCTTCAAAATAAGCTTTGGTTGAGAAAAATCTGATGAAGCATGTGAATGTTGTGCTTGGTTAAAGTTTAGTTGACTTCTCCTAAAGAAAACCCTAATTTGGCAACTTTTGACTTTTGATGAATTGAGAGTTTTATTGATGAATCATGATCAACCATTGATCAAATGATGAATATGACTCCAAAATCTTGATGTTGACAAAAAATCTTGAAGTTTGACTATATGTTGACCATAGTTGACTTTTTTATCCAATACGGTTGATTTTCAGTCACCTGAGAAATTGACTTAGAGAAATTGTGATACAAGGCTTGAAACTTGTCATGAGCATTCCTAGGGACATATGAGAAACCATGAAATCCACTTTAGGCCTTAGAAACCCAATCTTCCTTGAAAAAAGCGAAGCCCTATTTGTGGACCCATTGCTTAGGAGGAGAATTTGTCTGATCAATTCTTGAGCAACCTTGAGCAAATGAAAACCCTAGGATAATGTTTTGAATAAAGGGAGGGAAAATTTTGGGGTAAAACACTGAGGCTGCTATTCAGGCTGAGGGGTTGCGTCGATGTTGGACTACGGCTGCACGGGCACCCCTGGAGAATCAGTCGCATGACCTTCGACCGCCCGAATGAAATCAAGGATAACCATTCGACCATCCATATGAGGTGAAGGAAGCAAGTGAATGTGTGAAAAACACAAGAAATGGGGGTTTTAATTGGGTTTTTTTACAAACAAAACTATTCTTTTAAAAATATTCTCGTTTAAGTTAAAATGTTTTTTCCTTCATTCTTGATAATAACAGTAAGTAAGAACAAGAAGTAAAGAATAATGTATGTTTATACTAGTTCACTTGAAAATTATTAAGCTAGTCTAGTCCATCCGCCAAGGTGATTTCGCCTTACTCAATCGAAGACTTAATTCACTATAACCAAACTAATTACAATTTGCAAAAGCTACCCGCAAGTTACTAACAACCTCTAAGACTCGCAAGCCCTAGACTTCTTAAGGATTCATACCTACCCGGTCCCTTAAAGAATATCAACTAATAATCAACCTGATTATTACAATGCACAAGCTACCTGCAAGTGATTAACAACTTCTAAAACTCACAAGCTCTATACTTCTTAAGGCTACAGACCTACCCGGTCCCTTTAGGAAAATCAAACAACAGTTTGAATACAAGTTTTGTTTACAAAAGAATTTCTTCTAAAAATATGAGTATGTAAACTATTTTATGAACAGTGACTTAAGAATGTGAAATCAATGAACATCGTTTTCGTGTGAGTATTCAGTAGTTGTCCTCTTTCTTTCTTAGTCTTCAAGCCTTTATATATCCATTAACATAATGTATTCATTGAGGGATACTCTTGGAATTTTCAGAAACATTGGAAACTTGAATAGTAACGTGGGGGACAAGATCGTGCGACACATCCGTCCTTTCATGGTAGTGGAATGGAACTTTGATTGTACCATGTATTATTTGCACCATGTTAACACTATCTTCTTTCCTTATGCACTTTAGAGGCTTCTGCGAGCATGAGTTTAGAAGCGAGAACATAACATCAGGTCTTCAAAACTTCAAGTCTTCAGATTCTTCAGAACTGCGTCTTTAGAGTCTTCAGCACTTGGTTATGAGAACCTTTTCTTGGAACCTGGTGTCTTTATAACTTCAAGTCCTTAGAATCTTTAGAACTTCTGTCTTTTAGAGTCTTCAGCACTTGGTCTTCAGAACCATTATATTTAGAACTTCATTAATAGAAACACAGCTTTCAGCATCTGGACATCAGTAGAAACTTTGTCTTCATATCTTCTAACTTTGTTTCTTTGGAACATGTTGTCTTTAGAAGCTTGAGTCTTTAGCATCTGGACGTAAGTATAGACTTCTGTCTTTAGATCTTTTGACTGGTTTCTCTTAGACAAATATTAGAGTTTACACTTAAGATCCTTCTGGAGTGTCTTGCTATTGTTCAACAGAGATTGTGTAGCATAGAAGCGAAATCATTTATCTTCTAATGTCTTGGCCACGCCATCCATCAGAAGCAGAACCTATTTGTTAAGCACTCAACAGTAATAAACATTAGTACAATAAAACTGTTCATACAATCATACTCATTTGTTATCATTAAAACTCAGATAATATTTCAGAACCAAATCTTGTTCTTACAATCTCCTCCATTTTGATGATGATAAAACTATGTATTTTGATGACACAATTTTGTACATATAATCATAATTAGTGAAACTAGAAGGGTAATAAATACTTATCATTTTAATGATATTCCCCTAGAGTCAATGACTTGATGAAGAACGAATATCCTAACTCTGAACCATTTGAGTAAAACTCCCACTGGTTTCAATAGATCAGATATCGAGATCTTGAGATTCTTGACTCTGGATGCCAATAGACAAATTGGGATCCTGATTTCACACAACTTCTTTATTGAATCTTTTACACTTTAATGTCACTAAGACAACTTCCAGATTCTCAATTTTGGAGCCTGATTCCAGGTTTCACTTCTTGAAGTCTGATTATGAATTGAAAAACATCTTCAGAGTCTGAAGCTAACAAGTTAGGCATAAGCTTTGAATAGTGCTTTAAGATCTTTGTCTTTTAATCAGAGTTCTAATTTCCTGAAAAAGAAAAACAATTCTAACAGAAATAGAAGTTTAACTGGTTAAAATGTAAGCAGCTCTTTTCAGAGAACATTTTCCAGAACTTGATTATTGAAATCAAAGTTACGTTCGTCTAAATTACTCCCCCTTTTTGTCATAATAAAAAAGGTGATTATGTGTGAAAAACATAAAAACCAAAATAAAAAATGGGAAAAGATAAGAAGTTTCACTGATATGTCAAAAGAAAACTTCATCAAATTTAAACGGTCATATGAAAGGTAGGTCAAAAGTTTGAACATAAAGGAGTAGAACAAACCAAATTCTGAAAAGAAAATTATTGCAAACAAGAAATAAACATAGTCCTATGGTTTAGAAGCAAAAAGAAAAAAAATCCTAGAGCCTAAGGTTCAGAAGTTGCAAGAGCAGATGATGAAGGTTCAAATTTTTTTGCCAAAATCATGTTGAGCGAAGTTTGAACAAATTCATTGACTTTGTCCTGAGCTTTGAAGTTTTATCTAAAAATTTTCTACTCTTCCCTTATTTCATTAATGGATGTTTTCAGATCATAGTCAGACTCAAAGTTGGATACCATCAAAGCTTAATGCTTATCCTTTTCTTCAGCAGCCTTTGTAGCTTCTGCAGCCAATCTGGCTTCCTCTACAGCTTTAGCTTTTTCTTATGCTTTTAGTCTTGCTACTTTAGCTTAAGCAAGGTGAGCTTTTTCTTCAACATCTCTTTGTTTAGCAGCAAGTAGTTGAAAAGCTTAAAGTTATTCCACCTTTTCCTGGACCAGTTGAACTTCTGCATTCATCATAGCTTTTGAAAAACTTTGCAGTTTCACAAATTCTGATGACATCCATATTTGAAACACTTTCCAGGAATTTTTCAGATTCCGAGGTTTAAAACTGGTACATGCTTCATCTTGTAGCTTAGCTACTCTGTTCCTAACCTTGATTTTAAACATGTTAATGCATTATTCAAGGGTTTTTGGAAAGGGTTTTTCATAGAGAATTACTGCATGTTCAAGTTGAGAAGGAATAACTTCAGAGTTGATAATTTCAAAAGGTAGTTCAGACAGATCATCAAGATCGAAAAATGTATATTGTTCAGAAACTGGTATAAAAAAGGTTAGGGTGTGTTGTACCCCAAAATTTTCCCTCTCATTTTATCAACATTTCTCATCACAAGACTCTTGGAGCTCAAGATCAAGCTAGGGTTTGCTCTGCTCAAGACATCTCCTTGCACTATTGACCTAAATTAGGGTTTGAGGTTGCACAGGGATTTTTTTGACTTACAATGCCTAAAGTGACTTTCATACTTCATGTTGGACTCATAAGTTTGTCCATACCAAGTTTCAAGCTTTGAATCAAATTTTTGCCCAGTCAATTGGACAGTTGACCTAGAAATCAGCTGTATTGGGTAAAAAGTCAATTGTGGCCAATTTACAGTCAAACCTCATGAATTTTGACCCACATCAACATTATGAACTCATATGAACCATTTGATCAAGATTTGACCACAATTCCATAAGAAATTTGATCAGATCACCAAAAGGGCAAAATGGTCATTTTTAGGGTTTTGACTGTACAAAGGCAATTTTTGACTGTTTGACCTAGCCAATGGCAAATCAAGCTCAACCATGGACTCAAGGACTCAATGAAATTATCTTGACCTATTCAACAAGGTCAAAATATCTCAAATGCATAGGATTCACAGATGAATTTTTCAGTCAACTGATCAAAATTTGACTGTACACTAAAAAGTCAAACTTTGACTTTTTGATCAAAATCAAGTGCCAAGGGTCATTTTTCATCAAGATGTGTCAAATTATGAAACTTGTTCATCAATAAACCCAAAATTACAAATTAGGGTTTGAAATTGAAAATTTTCATAACTTAGAAATTTTCTAAGTTATGAAATTTTCTTAATTTTTCCTAAATTTGCCCCACATTTTCACCATGATGAAAATGGATTCAAACAAAACTTACAACATGAAAGTTGTAGTCATCCACAAATTCTACAAATTTGATTCACAAAGTTTTCTCAAAAGAAGCTTGGATCTCAAGTTATGATTTTTGGAACAAGGGTCCCTAAAACTTTTAACTTAGAGAAATTTTGCCCTAGTTTAGGCAGGATTTTGACCCATCTTCTTGGCCATTTTTCACATAGTTCCACTTGTAGTCTCAAGTTGAATTTCAAAGATGGATTATAGTACATGTTGCAAGCTTTCCAAATTGTCCAAGAACTCCTCAAACACATTTGTGGTTAGGGAGAATCGAATGCTTGAAGTTGGCAAAAACTCACTTTGTAACCATGGCCAATACATGTTCATACAAGTTGCAAAATCTGGCCAAACTAGATTTGTACTTGATTACAGGTCTCTAAACCAATTTACACTCAAAAATTAAATGCAAATACATTGGACATTGGTGTTATTCTGATCATTAGAGCTTGGCACAATGAATAATTCCATTTTGGGCATAAAGATAACACTTCCATTTTCATAAAGCATAACTTTTGCAAAGTTGTTTCTCTTCAGCATTGGACCAAGCCTTTTGCTGCAAACAAAGTTCCCTAATCTCAGGCATAGTACACCAACTATGTGCATGCTTGGAGCTAGCCTGTACAGGCCATGGCATGGTCACTTCTCACTTTTATTTCAAAACAAGTCATTATGCCAAAGGTCCAAAACTTACACATCTGATATATTCAACTCAAGCCAACATTTCAAACAGGTTTCTCACATTACACTAAGCCAGAAACACGATCTAGCAACCTCTCAAACACCCTTGTACACCAAAAACACCATTTTCTTCCAAAACAGGGCAGGACCTGCAAATCACAAGCCAAATCACATTCCACTCGTGCGTTTTCCTTGCAATCAGTTCCAATACCTTCCATTCAACTCACTCAAGCTATCCCAAACCTCCATTGCCAACTGTAACTCCATTTACAGTGTTCACCATTTTCATTTCAAGCTTGTGCAGGTTGACTTCTGGAGGCTGATTCAGGAACATTCGAAGCAAACTAGCTATTGGAAAAGACCAAGTGAACTTCAAGCAAGCTACCAGGCATCTCAGGCCTCACTGAAAAGCTCTAAATTTCCATACTCGTGTCCAACTGAAACAGGTATTTTGCAACTTCCTATCTCTCTATTTAGGAACCATTAGGCTTAAGTTTGTGAATGAAAAATGTAGTACTCATAGCCCTTAAGCTGTACATATGCTCAGTTTTCATTTAAGTTAAGTGTGTTGAGAGAATTTCATCCATGAACTTTCTGAAAAAACTAGGTTAAGAATTAGGGCCAGAGAAATTATCTCTGGTCTTTGAGAGTTAGATTAAGTTTTTTATATGGTTGGAATCGTGTGATTATGCTCTAGAACTTTCATGTTACAAGTTTTTGTTTTAAGCACTGAAACAGGAGATACGAGTTTGAACTAAGAACGCGCGTGTTTCTGTTGGACGAAGGTTGAAGATGAAGTAGCTGGGCTGGGCCTGGCTATTTCCTACTTTTTGCACCCCCTATGCTTACTTTTCACACCCCCTGGCCCAACTTCTTGTATTTTTATTATTTTTGCATTTTTATTTTATTTCTGACTTTGATATTTTATTTTCAAACATAAAAAATGCTCCAAAAATATTTTTTTATAATTTTTTACATTTATTTGGCATTTTATTTTATTTTTTCTAATATAGAAAACATATTAATTACTTTTTATATATTATTAAGACTTGAAAAATAATGTAAATAATATTTTTATTTTTATTTCTTATTTTTTATTCACATTGAAAATATTTTCTTGAATATATTTTATTTTTGTAAATATTTTATTTTATTTTATACATATTTAATATATTTAATATATATATATACATATATACTTTATTTTATTAAAAACATAGAATAAAAATACAAAAATAATACATTTTTATTTTTATTGTTATTTT
Source organism: Vicia faba (assembly GCA_948472305.1). Classification (NCBI taxonomy): domain Eukaryota; kingdom Viridiplantae; phylum Streptophyta; class Magnoliopsida; order Fabales; family Fabaceae; genus Vicia; species Vicia faba. The sequence continues at coordinate 348,608,371 of OX451740.1, read as the reverse complement.
ATACTAAAAAAACACTTTTTTTCAATATATTTTTATTTTTGTACATATTAATATATTTTTGTATATAAATAATGTAATATTATTTTCTTTAAGGAAAATTAGGGTTTACCCCTTAATGAAATAAAATCAATTTTTTTTTAATTTTATTTCTTTACCCCTTTTTCACATTAAAAAATACTTTGCATACATAAAAACTCCTTTTTGCATAAATACATTTTATTTAATATTTATTTATTTTGCATATTTAAATATTGTACATTTAAATATTATGCATTGTAAATTCAATTTGGTTGTAATAACTTAGGGTTTAAATTTATTGTCAAATAATCCCCTATTCAAAATTGTACCCCCTCCCTATATCAAAGTTGTAATAACTTAGATTTATATTTACGCATTTAAATGCTTTCAATTATGCCATAATTAGAGAATTAGGGTTTGTATGCCAAAATCAAAATTAACAAATAGTTTGACCTAATCAAAGACAAAAATGCATGAAAAAACAAACACAATACACACTTGCACCCCTAGGGTTACAATCCACTTGTTGCCTTCAAAAATGGGCCATGGTATGCATGTTAAGTACTTTGGCAAAGCAAAAACAAAACCAAAGATCATAGCCCCTCGATGACGCTATCTGAGTTGCCTAAACAAAATGATCAAGTCCCTCAAGAAAATTGCCAAAAATACTTAGCACAATTGCTATCATGGTCTATACGATGACCTGCGCCTATCCCGTTTAACATCCTAACACAAGGTTGTTCACCAAATGCAATGGTGAAACAACATTGTTAAAAGGGTTAAAAACATAAGAAAGATCTTTGAATAAAATAGGGTAGATAGCTCTTAGCTACTTGATCAAAAGCTTGCAAAAAACACCCTTTCTATTTTCAAACACACTTCACAACACAATTTCAAAACCCTACTTTCAAACATTGAAAACTTTTCAAAAGACAAAAACACCTTTGTATACATTCAAACAAGAATCATTACAAAGGTTGCCACAACGATGGCCTCTTTCCAAAACATCTTTCAAAACCACACACAAAGCACCATTTCAAACAATTGAAGAGCACCATTTCAAACAATTGAAAAGCAAAGCAAGTGATCTAAACAGGTAACTAAGAGCCCATGGATAACCATGGATAGAAAGGGTGCTAATACCTTCCCTTTCTATAATCTACTCCCCGAACCTAAGAAAAAATCTCAAAGGTCTTTCCTGTGATTTTTGACCTTTCCTTAGGATAAAATAAAAAGTCGGTGGTGACTCTTGCTAAATCGAAACATTTGCGAACACAAACGCAAAACCTCAAGTCAGTTCTCCCACCGTATCACAGAATTGGCGACTCTGCTGGGCATTTTTTTTAAAAGTGGAGTAACCTTAGGGCTTAGATCACCTTTGCATGCTTATCTTGATTGCTTTGATTGCTTTACATTTGGTTCTTTTGTTTGGGCTTGAAATCCTCTACCCGGATTTGGGAAACATTCATAGGTAAATAGCAATACGTTGTGGAAACTATGCAGGATATACCGACATGGTTGAAGCAATAACTATATTAGTGTGACATATTTGTGAGTACCGGTAGCCTTTGAGTCAATCAAAGAGAATACGGGGCCGCTGAGTGATGTCATGAAGCACTAATGAACTCTTAGAACCTTACTTGACCATCTTGACATTTTTTAGGGGTAGTGAGATGACCGGCTTTGGTGCAGTCCGAAGTTGGTAGATACTCGATACTACACTCATTGAGGGTTGTTTTCTTGGAATATTTTGGTCGCCAGTTAAGTGGCTAAAGCAAAACAATGAACACAGAAAATAATTCAGTGATATTGAGCTCCTTAGAACCCGGTTACTATTTATAGGACAGGTTTGAGCCAACTAAACTCAAGAGGGTACTTACCTATGAAACCTCATGCAAGCCTGAAACTAGGATCTTGTGTGACTTGCTTGTACATGTGTTTGTGCATACATCATGAACATCATAAAGCATCATATGCATCCACTAACCACTTCAAGGGTTTGGATCTTCATCTTTGTTCTTGTTTTGTAGGTCATGGAATCTCTTCGCAGGAAAACAATTCACGTCAACCTTGTGAGAATCCCTCTTCAACTCAAAGAGCTTACTTCCAGGATTCCAGAGAATTCTCTCTTCAGTGAAAGACATGGTTGACTTCTCAACTTGGTCAACTCCAACATTGAAGAAGACATGGTGAAAGTTCTCTTCCAGTTCTTTGACCCCCTACACCACTGTTTCACATTCCCTGATTACCAACTAGTACCTACTGTGGAGGAATTTTCTCAACTCCTTAGAATTCCTATTCTTCATCAACTACCCTACAACGGTACGAAAAAAGAACCAAAGCCTGAAGATGTTGCTCAAGCATTACACTTGCAACCATCTGATATCAAAGGATATTGGGAAACCAGAAGTGGTGTCAAGGGTTTCTTGGCGAAGTTTCTGTTTGAGAAAGCACAAGAATGCTGGAATTCTCTAGATCTACAAGCTTTTGAGGAGATTGTAGAACTTCTCATATATGGGTTGGTCTTGTTCCCGAACCCTGATCAACTTGTAGATGTGAATGCTGTCAAGATTTTCATATCCCGGAATCTTGTGCCTACATTGCTTGGGGACATCCTACACTCATTTTACACACGAACAATGAGGAAAAGAGGTGTTCTCATGTGTTGTACTCCTCTCCTAGCAAGGTGGTTTATTTCTCACCTTCCACAATCAGTTTTGAAGAATGAGAAGGGTTTAAGGTGGTCACAACGGTTGATGGCCCTTACACATTCTGATGTTCATTGGTGTTCTCGGTCCAGAGAAAATGTCATCATCATTGATCGTTGTGGGGAATTCCCTAATGTCCCACTACTTGGCATTAGGGGAGGCATTACCTACAACCCCTGTTTAGCTCTGAGAAAGTTTGGATATGCTAGAAGGGATGGCCCTCATGATCTGCTGATTCCTGACCTGGTTTTTGACTTCGACAACGATGCGCAAGGACTTCGACAAAGATTCATCAGAGCTTGGAGAATGCCCAACAAGGTGGATAGTAAGACAATGGGGCACAAGGATTCCATACCTCTTGAGCCTTATCTCAAGTGGGTACGAACCCGCGCCCAGAATCTTATGATGCCATACCCTCACATTCTCCCCGTGATCAAAGAGCCTGTTGTGGAAGGAGAGGTTCCATACACCCTCCTACATGCTGACATGCCGACATCATTGGAAGAATTACAAAAGAGTTGGATCCAACTCAAGGAAGAACAGAATACTTTTGAAGCCAGCTTCTATGCCAGTGAGAAGAAGGTTTTGGAGCTTACATGCCGACTTCATGAGGAGGAAACTCTCAACACTTACATCGCGCCAAAAAGGATGCGCAATGTCTTTTTTACATTAAGAATTTTGTAATATTTTACCCATGGGGCACTTATGTACTAACAAATTTCTTCTTAATACGACGTGTGTTCTTTTTTGTTTGCAACAAATTTGAATTTCTGAATCCTTGAATGCATTACATGAATAAACATACCATTCATCATATGCATAAACAGGTCTTCACACCAGGTTTCCTTATCTTTATGCTGTTTATTTCAGCAAGATGGATTTGGAGCAGACGGTTAAGGATCTGCAAGCACATAACTCTTAATTCCAGCAACTCCTCATGACCTTAGCAAAGGGTCAAGAGGACCTTAAAGCACTGTTGGAGAAAGATAAAGAGAAAAAGAAGAAAAGACCTGGTGTAGTCATCATGGGAAGAAGGTTTGAAAGTAATGCTAGAAAAGTTATCGAGTTCCCCTCGATGTCTGATGAAGGGACTGGTAAAGGAAAAGGAACTGCAATGCCTTCTGAATCTGAAGTTGAAGGAGAAGAAGAGGAAGAGGAAGAAGACGAAGACTACTCCGAACAGAAATATCCCCCGGCGGATGTTAAGTTTAAAAATCTTGAGGATCGGTTGGCAGCCATGGAGTTGCAAAGGGTACCTGGTTTAGATTTCGAAGAACTAGGGTTGGTCGCTGGGATCGTCATTCCTCCCAAGTTCAAAGTTCCTACATTCGCCAAGTATGACGGTCTGTCGTGTCCAAAGATGCATCTAAGATCCTACGTTCGAAAGATCCAACCCCACTCATTTGATAAGGATCTTTGGGTCCATTTTTTCCAAGACAGTTTGTCAGGCATACAATTGGACTGGTTCTATCAACTCGAGAGATCGGAGGTTCATAATTGGGAAGACTTAGCTGCTGCTTTCTACCGGCAATACCAATACAACACTGATTTAGCACCTACTCGTACTCAACTACAGAGTATGGGTATGGCTTCTAATAAAGGATTAAAGAGTATGCCCAAAAGTGGTGTGATCTGGCTGGAAGGGTGCAGCCACCATTGTCGGATAGAGAGCTGGTTGACATGTTTTTAGGGACCCTGTCTGACCCTTTCTTCAATCATTTAATTGGGAGTTCCTCTGCGGGATTTACCGAATTAATTCTGACCGGCGAAAGGGTCGAGGCCGACATTAAAAGTGGTAAGATTCAGAAAGATGCCTCTGCGTCCACTGCTATTAAGAAGACCTTCCCAGCTAAGAAGGAAGCTCCTGCTGTTTATTCTCAGAAAGGCCAAGGAAGAATCAAGCGCCAGCCAACTGTGGGGGCTGTGATGATTCAAAACTCTTCAAATGATCAACCTCGCAGCAATCAACCAAGATCTAATCAGCAACGGGTAGAAAGGCCACAACGGCAGTTCACCCGAATCAACATGACACCGGCTCAAGTACTCCCTCATTTGCTAAAGCTGAATCTTACCAATTTGAAGGAAGCTCCAAAGAACCCTAATACCTCTTCTCCATATAACCACTCCAATGCAAAATGTGCTTACCACTCTGACAGTATAGGGCATGATACCAACAACTGTTGGGCTCTTAAGAACAAAATCCAAGACTTGATTGACACCAAGGAGGTAGAATTCGATGCGCCCGAAAAGCCGAATGTGATTTCTGCCCCAATGCCCAAGCACGTTCATAATGTTCATGCCGTTATGGAAGACCTTCATGTTACCAATGTTGCTGACCTCTTGACTCTGTTACCAGTGATTAAAGTGAATTTGATGAGAGCCGGGATATTCCCAGGCTGTGGAAAAGACTGCTACTTTTGTTTAAACATACGAGCTGACTGCCCACTGTTGAAATCAGGCATCCAACGCCTGATGGATACCCAAGAGATACTCTTCCAAAAGACTCATGTTGATACCTTCACTCATGTTACTCCTGCTACTTTTTCTACTTCAACCAATGACATTGCAATAATAACCATCTCCGACAATCTTCCCAAGGCTTGCAAAAGGCCTGTCAATATTACGCCTGATCCTAAGTTTGTGCCATTAAAAATCACCATGTCGGGGCCTGTCCCAGATCAATCTAACAAGACGATACCATGGAACTACGAAGGAGAAATCTCCTATCATGGTATCAAACAGATTGAATCAGTCTAAGAGAATTCTGATGATGAAACCCCTGATATAGGGAACATTGCTGGAACAAGCAAGATAACTCGTAGCGGACGAATTTTCTCTCCAGAGATTGCTCCCCCCGAGCAGTCTTCGGACCCTCGAAAGCTTCTGTGCCTGTTAAGCCATCTGTGTAAGGCCCGATAATTGAAGAAATTGATGTACCTGAAATTAGACCCTCTGTTGATACTACCGATAAGGGTAAGGGGATACTAGAAGCGCCTGTCAGGATGAAGGCTCAGACAGTGGTAATCCCTGAAACCACCCAGAAAAAATGGAAGAAATCTTAAAGATAATCAAAAAGAGAGACTACAACGTCATGGAACCGCTAGGGCAGGCCCCTTCCAAAATATCCATGTTGACTCTTCTACTCTGCTCTGAGGCCCATGCTAAGGCCTTGATAAAATTTTTAAAGACGGCACACGTGCCTCAAGAAACTTCAGCTGACCAGTTTCAAGAGTGCGTGGCTAGCCTCACTGCTGATAAGGTCTTGGTTTTTCGGATGCTGATTTGACCCCCAAGGGAAGGAAGCACAACGACGTGCTGCATGTCTCAGTAGAATGCAGGGGAACCACCCTTGCCCATGTCCTAGTTGATATTGGTTCATCCTTGAATGTGCTACTGAAGAAAGCGTTAGACCGTTTGGACTGTGAAGGGTTAATGCTAAAGTCAAGTAATATTGTGGTTAGGGCCTTTGATGGGTCCAAAAGAATGGTTCACGGAGAGGTTGACATTCCTATCAAAGTGGGCACCGAGACCTTCAACTCTATCTTCTATGTGATGGACATCTGTCCTTCATATTCGTGTTTTTTGGGAAGGCCGTGGATCCACTATGCTGGGGCAATTACCTCCTCTTTACACCAAATGCTAAAGTATCCTGTTCAGAGTAAGATTATAATGGTGCACGGCGAGGAAGAGTACATGATAAGTAACCTCAACTCCTTCCGCTATATGGAGTTGGATGGAGAATTCATAGAAACGCCTTTCCAACATTTTGAGGAAGTTTCTCCTGAAGTCGCAGTTGCGAAGACAATGGTTGATGTGCCTATCGTTTCCAAGCATGTGTCTAGGATGGCATCTCTCAAGGATGCGGAGGCTGTAATCAAAGAAGGAAGGAGTACAGTGTGGGGGCAACTACCTGATTTTCCTCACAAGACGGACAAGTTCAGACTAGGTTTTACTACTGCTGGCCAGAAAGCTATGCATCGCTCTAAGGCTGGAGGACCACCCGTAAAAATCACTCACCACAGAATTAATGCCTTAGAAGATGATGATGAAGAAGACAACTTTGAAGATTGGATCTTTCCAACCGTCGAAGGAGGATTAAGCAACTGGGAAGCAAATGACTTTATTCCCATCACTTTCATCAACCAGTAATTTATCTTTGAACAATTTCCTCTTTTGGTCTGTAATAACTAAACAATTCGTACACTATTTTCACCTTATGCCTTGCCCGGGGCATATAGGTCCATTTGTAAGGGCTTGATTTTCTTCATTATCATATGCCATGTTTTAATGAATCATTGGACGTTTTCATCTATAAATTGTTGTGTTCATTTTCTTTCCTTTTGCATTTTGTTTTGTTTAAGGATGGTTATCCCTTACACACACCAACACTCACAAATGCAGGTACCCATCCACTCCGGATTCCATGGGTGACTATTCTGCTTTAGCCTTCGGTGACTCTGAAGATTTGGTCAATCATGCTGAGTACGAAGTTGACGAAGACTGTGAAGTACCGGGAGAGTTAGCCAGACTTTTGCAACAAGAAGAGAGGGCTATTCTGCCTCATGAGGAGTTGCTAGAAACCATCAACTTGGGAACAGAGGAAGACAAGAAAGAGGTTAAGGTGGGTGCCAACCTAGAACCAGGTGTCAAAGAGCGCTTAGTGCAGTTGTTGAACGAATATGTTGAGATCTTTGCCTGGTCCTATGAAGACATGCCGGGATTAGACACAGATATCGTGGTTCACCATCTCCCTACAAGAGAAGATTGTCCACCGATCAAACAAAAGGTCCGCCTAAAGAGGCCCGACATGTCTGAAAAGATCAAAGCTAAGGTAATGAAGCAATTCAACACTGGCTTTCTGGCTGTTACTTCCTATCCATAATGGGTTGCTAACATTGTGCCTGTGCCTAAAAAGGACGGAAAAGTCAGAATGTGTGTGGACTATCGGGATTTAAACAGGGCTAGCCCTAAAGACGATTTTCCATTACCGCACATCGACATCTTAGTTGACAACACAACTCAACACAATGTATTTTCCTTCATGGATGGATTCTCGGGATACAACCAGATCAAAATGGCCCCTGAAGGCATGGAGAAGACTACTTTTGTTACGCAATGGGGTACCTTCTGCTGCAAAGTGATGCCATTCAGACTGAAGAATGTCGGGGCAACCTATCAACGCGCCATGGTAGCTTTGTTTCATGATATGATACATCATGAGATTGAAGTTTACGTAGACGACACGATAGCCTGATCACAGACAGAAGAAGAACACCTTGATCATTTGCAAAAGCTGTTTGTCAGGTTGAAGGAGTATAAGCTCAGACTAAACCCGAGAAAATGCACTTTCAGAGTTAGGTCTGGTAAAATTTTAGGATTTATCATCAGCAACAAAGGCATTGAGGTTGATCCTGCTAAAGTCAAAGCTATACAAGAAATGCCTGCCCCCCGCACTGAAAAGAAGGTTAGAGGATTCTTGGGACGCTTAAACTATATCGCAAGGTTCATCTCTCACCTAACATCTACCCGTGAGCCAATCTTCAAGCTGTTGAAGAAAGATCAAGTAGTTGAATGGAACAATGATTGTCAAGTTGCTTTTGATAAGATCAAGGAGTATTTACTGGAACCTCCTATCTTAATGCCACCCGTCGAAGGAAGGCCGTTAATTATGTATCTGACTGTTTTGGATAACTCAATGGGGTGCGTACTGGGCCAACATGACGAGTCTGGCCAAAAAGAGCATGCCATTTATTACCTTAGCAAAATTTTTACCGACTGTGAGACTCGCTACTCACTATCGAGAAAACTTGTTGCGCTTTGGTATGGGCTGCTCGCCGGCTAAGGTAGTATATGTTGACTCATACCACTTTGCTGATTTCAAAGATGGATCCGATTAAGTATATCTTCGAGAAGCCTGCTTTATCTGGAAGAATCTCTAGATGGCAAATGATCCTGACTGAGTATGATATCCAGTATACTACCCAAAAGGCTATAAAGGGGAGTGTACTAGCTGACCATCTAGCTCATCAAGCCGTCGAAGATTACCAATCTATGAGATTCGACTTCCCTAACGAGGACATCATGACATTGGACAACATTGAAGGTAACGGACCGTATGACGGACCTGAACAAGGATCCCGATGGACCCTGTACTTTGATGGTGCTTCAAATGCACTTGGCAACAGTATCGATGCGGTACTCATTTCTCCGGAAGGTTGCCATACACCCTTCACTGCCCGACTTTGCTTCAGCTGTACCAACAACATGGCTGAATATGAAGCTTGCATCTTTGGTCTCAAGGCCGCTATAGACTTGGGAATCAAATCTTTGGTCGTATTTGGGGACTCGGCTTTGGTTATTAGTCAAGTCAAAGGAGAGTGGGACACTAAACATCCTAATCTTATCCCATACAAAGAACATGTCTTGACATTGTTGCCTCATTTCGAGCAGATTACTTTCGAGCACTTCCCGCGAGAAGAAAATCAGCTAGCAGATGCTCTGGCTACAATGTCTTCCATGTTTAAACTCAAATGGGATAACGAGGCTCCCCAAATCACCATCGAGTGAATGGACGAACCGACGCATTGTCATGAGATTAATACCGAAGAAGTAGTGGAACCACCCTGGTTTCATGAAATCAAAAGGTATCTCCAAACTCGAGAATACCCTGAAGGAGCTTCCGTCAATGACAAAAAGTTCTTAAGGAGATTTGCTGCCAAGTTCTTCCTGAGCAACGGTATCCTTTATAAGCGCAGCCATGATTGTGTTCTACTTCGTTGTGTGGACAAGGCTGAAGCAGAGTTGATCATGACCGAAATACATAGTGGCACATTTGGCACCCACTTGAGCGGACATACGATGGCTAAGAAGATTCTAAGGGCAGGCTACTACTGGTCTACCATGGAAGCTGATTGTCATCAATATTCCCGTACTTGCCACAAATGTCAAGTCTACACCGACAAAGTACATATTCCTCCTGTTCCTCTCAACATTCTGACAGCTCCTTGGCCATTCGCAATATGGGGCATTGACATGATTGGAGAGATCAAGCCCACGGCATCCAATGGAAATCGCTTCATCTTGGTGGCTATTGATTACTTCACCAAATGGGTCGAAGCAGCTTCCTTTGCCTCCGTTACAAAGAATGTGGTTGCCCGCTTCATCAAGCAGAACCTCATATGCCGGTATGGTATCCCCGACAGGATCATCACAAACAACGGTACAAATTTGAACAACACTATGATCACCGCTCTATGCGAGCAATTCAAGATTTATCATCACAATTAATCTCCCTATCGGCCGAAGATGAACGGTGTTGTTGAAGCCACGAACAAAAATATCAAGAAGATAATTCAAAAGATGACAGTCACCTACAAGGACTAGCATGAGATGTTACCGTTTTCTCTGCACGGGTATCGTACCACGACACGTACTTCAACAGGGGCAACCCCATTTTCTTTGGTATATGGCATGGAAGTTGTTCTACCTATGGAAGTTCATATTCCTTCCTTGAGGATTATGAAGGATGCCAGTTTGAGTGAAGACGATTGGATTCAGACACGGCTTGATCAAATTAATTTAATCGATGAGAAGCGACTTACTGCTGTTTGTCATGGTCAGACGTATCAAAAATGGATGATCAAGGCCTTCAACAAGAAAGTCAAGCGTCAAGTATATCAAGTCGGAGATCTTGTAATCAAGCGAATCATCTTGCCGCAAAGTGATCCCAGGGGCAAGTGCACTCCTACTTACGAAGGACCATTTGTGATAAAGAGCATCTTTTCTGGTGGGGCGATGATTCTGACCACCATGGACGGTGACGACTTGCTGCACCCTACGAACGCAGACAGTCAAAAGATACTACGCATAAAACGACCCGACAAGTTGAAAACCCGAAAGGGCGACTTGGGCAAAAATGGGCATCCCGGTGAATCGAAAACCTGAAAGGGTGGTTCAGGTAAAAATTAGGGATAAACAAAAAAAATCTGTACACCCGGCAAGTTGAAAACCCGAAAGGGCGACTTGGGCAGAAAAGGGTTTCCCGGTGGATCGAAAACCCGGAAGGGCGGTCCAGGCAAAAGTTAGGGAATTAAAGCGTATGACTATGTCTCGTCGGATCACTTTAAGAACAATCTCTTCACCAACAAGCTCCAAGCTTCTGATCAATCCAATCATTGGCGGGCGAAGCAGCGAATGGACAAGACACTCAGAGTTGTGAAGGTTATAGCAGAATGGGAACCCCATGGAATTGTTACACATAGCCATCTTTCTTTTTGTATAAATTTTTTCTCAATTTTATGACAACATTCTCTTACTAGGATGTCTGTTTCCTTTGTACAAAGATACTTATGAAAGTTAATACAAAGATACTTCAAAGTGCAGAAATTTGTTTGCCTTTCCTTTCTTTTTACATTTGTGTTTTATTTGAAAGCTTCCAATGTTTTGTTAAATAGGCATACGCATTTGAATATAATCACTGATTACAAATAAAATGAAATTGAGAAAGGATTATTACTGATAGGTTGAAGGTGTAGGAAGATATCCTTGTGCTATTCCAGAAGAAATCCCCTACAATATGTCATTCAGATCCTCAACAAGCTAAAACCTTGGAGTACATGTCCCCAGCAGAGTTAAGCTTCAAGATCCCCAGCGGAGCCAGTGTATTATAAACTTTATTCCTCAGCGGAGTTAAGTTTCAAAGCTCCTATCAGAGTCCAAACTCCCGATCCCCAATGGAGCCCAAAAACCCTAAAATACATATCCCCAGCGGAGCTAGAATATTCTAAACCTTCTTCCCCAGCGAAGTCAAATTTCCAACTATCAATCCCCAGTGAGAACAATTCAGTGTTCCCCAACTTCCCCAGTAGATTGGCGTACAACCTAAGCTCCTGATTTCACCGGCCGAGTAAGCATTCTCCCCACAGAGTTATTTCCCAGTAGATCGAAGATTCTCGGTCTCATTTCTCCAGCAGAAGCCTCCCAGGTTTTAACTCCCCAGTAGAGATTTTCAGAGTTTTCCTTATTTCCCAGGAAAGTCATGAAGAATTCTCATTCCCCACAGAAGTTGTCAAAGCTCTTGTAAATCCCCACCAGTCGCCAAGGATTTTCAATCCCCGGCAGTGGTCCCAGGATTTCTCATTCTCAACAATCAAAGATCTTTAATTCCCAAGTAGTCAGCATGGATTTCTCATCTTCAACAATCAAAGGTTTTGAATCCTCAGCATCGGTCAGGAATTTACTTCCTCCGGAAGCAGTCCAAGATTTCATTATCTCCAGTTATCAAGGATTTATTTTCCTCAGCAAGACAACTACTCAGCTTACATGCACATCCATTATATTCATATATCATAAACATTGATGAAACACAGTTCATTGCATCATACATATCATGCAACATAACTTTGTGTTTTAGCTAACATTTTAGCCTTTTCAGGATAAGATTAAAAGGCTATCGTTAACAATTATTCAGATACAGTATGGATACACCCCAGACGTAGCAGTCATTCTATTAATCATTCAAAATTTCAAGTCAAAATACAGTATGGATACACCCCAGACACGGCGGTCATTCTATTACTCATTCAGACTTCAGTAATCCGATACATAATAGATACACTCCAGACACGGCAGCCATTCTATCTCTCATTCAGATTCAATTATCAACTTAAAGTTTAAATACGCTCCAAACACGGATGCCATTCTGGCCCTTACACCAGAAGTTTGATTCTCCCCAGTGCAGTCGCCACGGAAGTCATTCTGTCACTTATTCAGATCCCCGTTGCAGTCTCAGATACACTCCAAATACGGAAGTCATCTGCTACTCATATAGATCTCAACTTTAGATACAGTCCAGATACGCTCCAGACATGGTTTCCATTTTGTCACTCATTCGGAATTTATCCCCAGCACACAGTTGCTCCATATACAGATGTTTCTCTGTTACCCATTCATAATACAGATACACTCCAGACACGGCAGCCATTCTGATATTCATTCAAAGATCAAATACAGTTACATCTCGGATATGCTCCAGACACGGACGCCATTCCTTTGCTCATACAGACTCAGTCTCCAGATACATTTCAAATGCATTCCAAACACGGATACCATTTTGATGCTCATTCTTCTGACCTACAACATTGCAGTTTAACAAACAAATCTTGGATGGCATCTTTAAGCCCATCTCCAGCAAGATTCTACCATCTCCAAATGGCATCTTTAAGCCCATTCCCTCAACAATATTTTGACGAGTGCAAATTTACGGGCACTCTAGTGTCCAATCCTCTTTTACCTTCGAGCCACGAAAGGCAAACCTGCCAATCTAACTCTTCAGGTTCAAGAAGATTGAACAGGGGAAAATGGTATACCCCAAAATTTTCCCTCTCATTTTATCAACATTTCTCATCACAAGACTCTTAGAACTCAAGATCAAGCTAGGGTTTGCTCTGCTCAAGACATCTCCTTGCACTGTTGACCTAAATTAGGGTTTGAGGTTGCACAGGGATTTTTTTGACTTACAATGCCTAAAGTGACTTTCATACTTCATGTTGGACTCATAAGTTTGTCCATACCAAGTTTCAAGCTTTGAATCAAATTTTTGCCCAGTCAATTGGACAGTTGACCTAGAAATCAGCTGTATTGGGTAAAAAGTCAATTGTGGCCAATTTACAGTCAAACCTCATGAATTTTGACCCACATCAACATTATGAACTCATATGAACCATTTGATCAAGATTTGACCACAATTCCATAAGAAATTTGATCAGATCACCAAAAGGGCAAAATGGTCATTTTTAGGGTTTTGATTGTACAAAGGCAATTTTTGACTGTTTGACCTAGCCAATGGCAAATCAAGCTCAACCATGGACTCAAGGACTCAATGAAATTATATTGACCTATTCAACAAGGTCAAAATATCTCAAATGCATAGGATTCACAGATGAATTTTTCAGTCAACTGATCAAAATTTGACTGTACACTGAAAAGTCAAACTTTGACTTTTTGATCAAAATCAAGTGCCAAGGGTCATTTTTCATCAAGATGTGTCAAATTATGAAACTTGTTCATCAATAAACCCAAAATTACAAATTAGGGTTTGAAATTGAAAAATTTCATAACTTAGAAATTTTCTAAGTTATGAAATTTTCTTAATTTTTCCTAAATTTGCCCCACATTTTCACCATGATGAAAATGGATTCAAACAAAACTTACAACATGAAAGTTGTAGTCATCCACAAATTCTACAAATTTGATTCACAAAGTTTTCTCAAAAGAAGCTTGGATCTCAAGTTATGATTTTTGGAACAAGGGTCCCTAAAACTTTTAACTTAGAGAAATTTTTCCCTAGTTTAGGCAGGATTTTGACCCATCTTCTTGGCCATTTTTCACATAGTTCCACTTGGAGTCTCAAGTTGAATTTCAAAGATGGATTATAGTACATGTTGCAAGATTTCCAAATTGTCCAAGAAATCCTCAAACACATTTGTGGTTAGGGAGAATCGAATGCTTGAAGTTGGCAAAAACTCACTTTGTAACCATGGCCAATACATGTTCATACAAGTTGCAAAATCTGGCCAAACTAGCTTTGTACTTGATTACAGGTCTCTAAACCAATTTACACTCAAAAATTGAATGCAAATACATTGGACATTGGTGTTATTCTGATCATTAGAGCTTGGCACAATGAATAATTCCATTTTGGGCATAAAGATAACACTTCCATTTTCATAAAGCATAACTTTTGCAAAGTTGTTTCTCTTCAGCATTGGACCAAGCCTTTTGCTGCAAACAAAGTTCCCTAATCTCAGGCATAGTACACCAACTATGTGCATGCTTGGAGCTAGCCTGTACAGGCCATGGCATGGTCACTTCTCACTTTTATTTCAAAACAAGTCATTGTGCCAAAGGTCCAAAACTTACACATCTGATATATTCAACTCAAGCCAACATTTCAAACAGGTTTCTCACATTACACTAAGCCAGAAACACGATCTAGCAACCTCTCAAACACCCTTGTACACCAAAAACACCATTTTCTTCCAAAACAGGGCAGGACCTGCAAATCACAAGCCAAATCACATTCCACTCGTGCGTTTTCCTTGCAATCAGTTCCAATACCTTCCATTCAACTCACTCAAGCTATCCCAAACCTCCATTGCCAACTGTAACTCCATTTACAGTGTTCACCATTTTCATTTCAAGCTTGTGCAGGTTGACTTCTGGAGGCTGATTCAGGAACATTCGAAGCAAACTAGCTATTGGAAAAGACCAAGTGAACTTCAAGCAAGCTACCAGGCATCTCAGGCCTCACTGAAAAGCTCTAAATTTCCATACTCGTGTCCAACTGAAACAGGTATTTTGCAACTTCCTATCTCTCTATTTAGGAACCATTAGGCTTAAGTTTGTGAATGAAAAATGTAGTACTCATAGCCCTTAAGCTGTACATATGCTCAGTTTTCATTTAAGTTAAGTGTGTTGAGAGAATTTCATCCATGAACTTTCTGAAAAAACTAGGTTAAGAATTAGGGCCAGAGAAATTATCTCTGGTCTTTGAGAGTTAGATTAAGTTTTTTATATGGTTGGAATCGTGTGATTATGCTCTAGAACTTTCATGTTACAAGTTTTTGTTTTAAGCACTGAAACAGGAGATACGAGTTTGAACTAAGAACGCGCGTGTTTCTGTTGGACGAAGGTTGAAGATGAAGTAGCTGGGCTGGGCCTGGCTATTTCCTACTTTTTGCACCCCCTATGCTTACTTTTCACACCCCCTGGCCCAACTTCTTGTATTTTTATTATTTTTGCATTTTTATTTTATTTCTGACTTTGATATTTTATTTTCAAACATAAAAAATGCTCCAAAAATATTTTTTTATAATTTTTTACATTTATTTGGCATTTTATTTTATTTTTTCTAATATAGAAAACATATTAATTACTTTTTATATATTATTAAGACTTGAAAAATAATGTAAATAATATTTTTATTTTTATTTCTTATTTTTTATTCACATTGAAAATATTTTCTTGAATATATTTTATTTTTGTAAATATTTTATTTTATTTTATACATACTTAATATATTTAATATATATATACATATATACTTTATTTTATTAAAAACATAGAATAAAAATACAAAAATAATACATTTTTATTTTTATTGTTATTTTATACTAAAAAAACACTTTTTTTCAATATATTTTTATTTTTGTACATATTAATATATTTTTGTATATAAATAATGTAATATTATTTTCTTTAAGGAAAATTAGGGTTTACCCCTTAATGAAATAAAATCAATTTTTTTTTAATTTTATTTCTTTACCCCTTTTTCACATTAAAAAATACTTTGCATACATAAAAACTCCTTTTTGCATAAATACATTTTATTTAATATTTATTTATTTTGCATATTTAAATATTGTACATTTAAATATTATGCATTGTAAATTCAATTTGGTTGTAATAACTTAGGGTTTAAATTTATTGTCAAATAATCCCCTATTCAAAATTGTACCCCCTCCCTATATCAAAGTTGTAATAACTTAGATTTATATTTACGCATTTAAATGCTTTCAATTATGCCATAATTA
Source organism: Vicia faba (assembly GCA_948472305.1). NCBI lineage: Eukaryota > Viridiplantae > Streptophyta > Magnoliopsida > Fabales > Fabaceae > Vicia > Vicia faba. Next base: position 348,592,053 of record OX451740.1, on the reverse strand, counting down.
GAGAATTAGGGTTTGTATGCCAAAATCAAAATTAACAAATAGTTTGACCTAATCAAAGACAAAAATGCATGAAAAAACAAACACAATACACACTTGCACCCCTAGGGTTACAATCCACTTGTTGCCTTCAAAAATGGGCCATGGTATGCATGTTAAGTACTTTGGCAAAGCAAAAACAAAACCAAAGATCATAGCCCCTCGATGACGCTATCTGAGTTGCCTAAACAAAATGATCAAGTCCCTCAAGAAAATTGCCAAAAATACTTAGCACAATTGCTATCATGGTCTATACGATGACCTGCGCCTATCCCGTTTAACATCCTAACACAAGGTTGTTCACCAAATGCAATGGTGAAACAACATTGTTAAAAGGGTTAAAAACATAAGAAAGATCTTTGAATAAAATAGGGTAGATAGCTCTTAGCTACTTGATCAAAAGCTTGCAAAAAACACCCTTTCTATTTTCAAACACACTTCACAACACAATTTCAAAACCCTACTTTCAAACATTGAAAACTTTTCAAAAGACAAAAACACCTTTGTATACATTCAAACAAGAATCATTACAAAGGTTGCCACAACGATGGCCTCTTTCCAAAACATCTTTCAAAACCACACACAAAGCACCATTTCAAACAATTGAAGAGCACCATTTCAAACAATTGAAAAGCAAAGCAAGTGATCTAAACAGGTAACTAAGAGCCCATGGATAACCATGGATAGAAAGGGTGCTAATACCTTCCCTTTCTATAATCTACTCCCCGAACCTAAGAAAAAATCTCAAAGGTCTTTCCTGTGATTTTTGACCTTTCCTTAGGATAAAATAAAAAGTCGGTGGTGACTCTTGCTAAATCGAAACATTTGCGAACACAAACGCAAAACCTCAAGTCAGTTCTCCCACCGTATCACAGAATTGGCGACTCTGCTGGGCATTTTTTTTAAAAGTGGAGTAACCTTAGGGCTTAGATCACCTTTGCATGCTTATCTTGATTGCTTTGATTGCTTTACATTTGGTTCTTTTGTTTGGGCTTGAAATCCTCTACCCGGATTTGGGAAACATTCATAGGTAAATAGCAATACGTTGTGGAAACTATGCAGGATATACCGACATGGTTGAAGCAATAACTATATTAGTGTGACATATTTGTGAGTACCGGTAGCCTTTGAGTCAATCAAAGAGAATACGGGGCCGCTGAGTGATGTCATGAAGCACTAATGAACTCTTAGAACCTTACTTGACCATCTTGACATTTTTTAGGGGTAGTGAGATGACCGGCTTTGGTGCAGTCCGAAGTTGGTAGATACTCGATACTACACTCATTGAGGGTTGTTTTCTTGGAATATTTTGGTCGCCAGTTAAGTGGCTAAAGCAAAACAATGAACACAGAAAATAATTCAGTGATATTGAGCTCCTTAGAACCCGGTTACTATTTATAGGACAGGTTTGAGCCAACTAAACTCAAGAGGGTACTTACCTATGAAACCTCATGCAAGCCTGAAACTAGGATCTTGTGTGACTTGCTTGTACATGTGTTTGTGCATACATCATGAACATCATAAAGCATCATATGCATCCACTAACCACTTCAAGGGTTTGGATCTTCATCTTTGTTCTTGTTTTGTAGGTCATGGAATCTCTTCGCAGGAAAACAATTCACGTCAACCTTGTGAGAATCCCTCTTCAACTCAAAGAGCTTACTTCCAGGATTCCAGAGAATTCTCTCTTCAGTGAAAGACATGGTTGACTTCTCAACTTGGTCAACTCCAACATTGAAGAAGACATGGTGAAAGTTCTCTTCCAGTTCTTTGACCCCCTACACCACTGTTTCACATTCCCTGATTACCAACTAGTACCTACTGTGGAGGAATTTTCTCAACTCCTTAGAATTCCTATTCTTCATCAACTACCCTACAACGGTACGAAAAAAGAACCAAAGCCTGAAGATGTTGCTCAAGCATTACACTTGCAACCATCTGATATCAAAGGATATTGGGAAACCAGAAGTGGTGTCAAGGGTTTCTTGGCGAAGTTTCTGTTTGAGAAAGCACAAGAATGCTGGAATTCTCTAGATCTACAAGCTTTTGAGGAGATTGTAGAACTTCTCATATATGGGTTGGTCTTGTTCCCGAACCCTGATCAACTTGTAGATGTGAATGCTGTCAAGATTTTCATATCCCGGAATCTTGTGCCTACATTGCTTGGGGACATCCTACACTCATTTTACACACGAACAATGAGGAAAAGAGGTGTTCTCATGTGTTGTACTCCTCTCCTAGCAAGGTGGTTTATTTCTCACCTTCCACAATCAGTTTTGAAGAATGAGAAGGGTTTAAGGTGGTCACAACGGTTGATGGCCCTTACACATTCTGATGTTCATTGGTGTTCTCGGTCCAGAGAAAATGTCATCATCATTGATCGTTGTGGGGAATTCCCTAATGTCCCACTACTTGGCATTAGGGGAGGCATTACCTACAACCCCTGTTTAGCTCTGAGAAAGTTTGGATATGCTAGAAGGGATGGCCCTCATGATCTGCTGATTCCTGACCTGGTTTTTGACTTCGACAACGATGCGCAAGGACTTCGACAAAGATTCATCAGAGCTTGGAGAATGCCCAACAAGGTGGATAGTAAGACAATGGGGCACAAGGATTCCATACCTCTTGAGCCTTATCTCAAGTGGGTACGAACCCGCGCCCAGAATCTTATGATGCCATACCCTCACATTCTCCCCGTGATCAAAGAGCCTGTTGTGGAAGGAGAGGTTCCATACACCCTCCTACATGCTGACATGCCGACATCATTGGAAGAATTACAAAAGAGTTGGATCCAACTCAAGGAAGAACAGAATACTTTTGAAGCCAGCTTCTATGCCAGTGAGAAGAAGGTTTTGGAGCTTACCTGCCGACTTCATGAGGAGGAAACTCTCAACACTTACATCGCGCCAAAAAGGATGCGCAATGTCTTTTTTACATTAAGAATTTTGTAATATTTTACCCATGGGGCACTTATGTACTAACAAATTTCTTCTTAATACGACGTGTGTTCTTTTTTGTTTGCAACAAATTTGAATTTCTGAATCCTTGAATGCATTACATGAATAAACATACCATTCATCATATGCATAAACAGGTCTTCACACCAGGTTTCCTTATCTTTATGCTGTTTATTTCAGCAAGATGGATTTGGAGCAGACGGTTAAGGATCTGCAAGCACATAACTCTTAATTCCAGCAACTCCTCATGACCTTAGCAAAGGGTCAAGAGGACCTTAAAGCACTGTTGGAGAAAGATAAAGAGAAAAAGAAGAAAAGACCTGGTGTAGTCATCATGGGAAGAAGGTTTGAAAGTAATGCTAGAAAAGTTATCGAGTTCCCCTCGATGTCTGATGAAGGGACTGGTAAAGGAAAAGGAACTGCAATGCCTTCTGAATCTGAAGTTGAAGGAGAAGAAGAGGAAGAGGAAGAAGACGAAGACTACTCCGAACAGAAATATCCCCCGGCGGATGTTAAGTTTAAAAATCTTGAGGATCGGTTGGCAGCCATGGAGTTGCAAAGGGTACCTGGTTTAGATTTCGAAGAACTAGGGTTGGTCGCTGGGATCGTCATTCCTCCCAAGTTCAAAGTTCCTACATTCGCCAAGTATGACGGTCTGTCGTGTCCAAAGATGCATCTAAGATCCTACGTTCGAAAGATCCAACCCCACTCATCTGATAAGGATCTTTGGGTCCATTTTTTCCAAGACAGTTTGTCAGGCATACAATTGGACTGGTTCTATCAACTCGAGAGATCGGAGGTTCATAATTGGGAAGACTTAGCTGCTGCTTTCTACCGGCAATACCAATACAACACTGATTTAGCACCTACTCGTACTCAACTACAGAGTATGGGTATGGCTTCTAATAAAGGATTAAAGAGTATGCCCAAAAGTGGTGTGATCTGGCTGGAAGGGTGCAGCCACCATTGTCGGATAGAGAGCTGGTTGACATGTTTTTAGGGACCCTGTCTGACCCTTTCTTCAATCATTTAATTGGGAGTTCCTCTGCGGGATTTACCGAATTAATTCTGACCGGCGAAAGGGTCGAGGCCGACATTAAAAGTGGTAAGATTCAGAAAGATGCCTCTGCGTCCACTGCTATTAAGAAGACCTTCCCAGCTAAGAAGGAAGCTCCTGCTGTTTATTCTCAGAAAGGCCAAGGAAGAATCAAGCGCCAGCCAACTGTGGGGGCTGTGATGATTCAAAACTCTTCAAATGATCAACCTCGCAGCAATCAACCAAGATCTAATCAGCAACGGGTAGAAAGGCCACAACGGCAGTTCACCCGAATCAACATGACACCGGCTCAAGTACTCCCTCATTTGCTAAAGCTGAATCTTACCAATTTGAAGGAAGCTCCAAAGAACCCTAATACCTCTTCTCCATATAACCACTCCAATGCAAAATGTGCTTACCACTCTGACAGTATAGGGCATGATACCAACAACTGTTGGGCTCTTAAGAACAAAATCCAAGACTTGATTGACACCAAGGAGGTAGAATTCGATGCGCCCGAAAAGCCGAATGTGATTTCTGCCCCAATGCCCAAGCACGTTCATAATGTTCATGCCGTTATGGAAGACCTTCATGTTACCAATGTTGCTGACCTCTTGACTCTGTTACCAGTGATTAAAGTGAATTTGATGAGAGCCGGGATATTCCCAGGCTGTGGAAAAGACTGCTACTTTTGTTTAAACATACGAGCTGACTGCCCACTGTTGAAATCAGGCATCCAACGCCTGATGGATACCCAAGAGATACTCTTCCAAAAGACTCATGTTGATACCTTCACTCATGTTACTCCTGCTACTTTTTCTACTTCAACCAATGACATTGCAATAATAACCATCTCCGACAATCTTCCCAAGGCTTGCAAAAGGCCTGTCAATATTACGCCTGATCCTAAGTTTGTGCCATTAAAAATCACCATGTCGGGGCCTGTCCCAGATCAATCTAACAAGACGATACCATGGAACTACGAAGGAGAAATCTCCTATCATGGTATCAAACAGATTGAATCAGTCTAAGAGAATTCTGATGATGAAACCCCTGATATAGGGAACATTGCTGGAACAAGCAAGATAACTCGTAGCGGACGAATTTTCTCTCCAGAGATTGCTCCCCCCGAGCAGTCTTCGGACCCTCGAAAGCTTCTGTGCCTGTTAAGCCATCTGTGTAAGGCCCGATAATTGAAGAAATTGATGTACCTGAAATTAGACCCTCTGTTGATACTACCGATAAGGGTAAGGGGATACTAGAAGCGCCTGTCAGGATGAAGGCTCAGACAGTGGTAATCCCTGAAACCACCCAGAAAAAATGGAAGAAATCTTAAAGATAATCAAAAAGAGAGACTACAACGTCATGGAACCGCTAGGGCAGGCCCCTTCCAAAATATCCATGTTGACTCTTCTACTCTGCTCTGAGGCCCATGCTAAGGCCTTGATAAAATTTTTAAAGACGGCACACGTGCCTCAAGAAACTTCAGCTGACCAGTTTCAAGAGTGCGTGGCTAGCCTCACTGCTGATAAGGTCTTGGTTTTTCGGATGCTGATTTGACCCCCAAGGGAAGGAAGCACAACGACGTGCTGCATGTCTCAGTAGAATGCAGGGGAACCACCCTTGCCCATGTCCTAGTTGATATTGGTTCATCCTTGAATGTGCTACTGAAGAAAGCGTTAGACCGTTTGGACTGTGAAGGGTTAATGCTAAAGTCAAGTAATATTGTGGTTAGGGCCTTTGATGGGTCCAAAAGAATGGTTCACGGAGAGGTTGACATTCCTATCAAAGTGGGCACCGAGACCTTCAACTCTATCTTCTATGTGATGGACATCTGTCCTTCATATTCGTGTTTTTTGGGAAGGCCGTGGATCCACTATGCTGGGGCAATTACCTCCTCTTTACACCAAATGCTAAAGTATCCTGTTCAGAGTAAGATTATAATGGTGCACGGCGAGGAAGAGTACATGATAAGTAACCTCAACTCCTTCCGCTATATGGAGTTGGATGGAGAATTCATAGAAACGCCTTTCCAACATTTTGAGGAAGTTTCTCCTGAAGTCGCAGTTGCGAAGACAATGGTTGATGTGCCTATCGTTTCCAAGCATGTGTCTAGGATGGCATCTCTCAAGGATGCGGAGGCTGTAATCAAAGAAGGAAGGAGTACAGTGTGGGGGCAACTACCTGATTTTCCTCACAAGACGGACAAGTTCAGACTAGGTTTTACTACTGCTGGCCAGAAAGCTATGCATCGCTCTAAGGCTGGAGGACCACCCGTAAAAATCACTCACCACAGAATTAATGCCTTAGAAGATGATGATGAAGAAGACAACTTTGAAGATTGGATCTTTCCAACCGTCGAAGGAGGATTAAGCAACTGGGAAGCAAATGACTTTATTCCCATCACTTTCATCAACCAGTAATTTATCTTTGAACAATTTCCTCTTTTGGTCTGTAATAACTAAACAATTCGTACACTATTTTCACCTTATGCCTTGCCCGGGGCATATAGGTCCATTTGTAAGGGCTTGATTTTCTTCATTATCATATGCCATGTTTTAATGAATCATTGGACATTTTCATCTATAAATTGTTGTGTTCATTTTCTTTCCTTTTGCATTTTGTTTTGTTTAAGGATGGTTATCCCTTACACACACCAACACTCACAAATGCAGGTACCCATCCACTCCGGATTCCATGGGTGACTATTCTGCTTTAGCCTTCGGTGACTCTGAAGATTTGGTCAATCATGCTGAGTACGAAGTTGACGAAGACTGTGAAGTACCGGGAGAGTTAGCCAGACTTTTGCAACAAGAAGAGAGGGCTATTCTGCCTCATGAGGAGTTGCTAGAAACCATCAACTTGGGAACAGAGGAAGACAAGAAAGAGGTTAAGGTGGGTGCCAACCTAGAACCAGGTGTCAAAGAGCGCTTAGTGCAGTTGTTGAACGAATATGTTGAGATCTTTGCCTGGTCCTATGAAGACATGCCGGGATTAGACACAGATATCGTGGTTCACCATCTCCCTACAAGAGAAGATTGTCCACCGATCAAACAAAAGGTCCGCCTAAAGAGGCCCGACATGTCTGAAAAGATCAAAGCTAAGGTAATGAAGCAATTCAACACTGGCTTTCTGGCTGTTACTTCCTATCCATAATGGGTTGCTAACATTGTGCCTGTGCCTAAAAAGGACGGAAAAGTCAGAATGTGTGTGGACTATCGGGATTTAAACAGGGCTAGCCCTAAAGACGATTTTCCATTACCGCACATCGACATCTTGGTTGACAACACAACTCAACACAATGTATTTTCCTTCATGGATGGATTCTCGGGATACAACCAGATCAAAATGGCCCCTGAAGACATGGAGAAGACTACTTTTGTTACGCAATGGGGTACCTTCTGCTGCAAAGTGATGCCATTCAGACTGAAGAATGTCGGGGCAACCTATCAACGCGCCATGGTAGCTTTGTTTCATGATATGATACATCATGAGATTGAAGTTTACGTAGACGACACGATAGCCTGATCACAGACAGAAGAAGAACACCTTGATCATTTGCAAAAGCTGTTTGTCAGGTTGAAGGAGTATAAGCTCAGACTAAACCCGAGAAAATGCACTTTCAGAGTTAGGTCTGGTAAAATTTTAGGATTTATCATCAGCAACAAAGGCATTGAGGTTGATCCTGCTAAAGTCAAAGCTATACAAGAAATGCCTGCCCCCCGCACTGAAAAGAAGGTTAGAGGATTCTTGGGACGCTTAAACTATATCGCAAGGTTCATCTCTCACCTAACATCTACCCGTGAGCCAATCTTCAAGCTGTTGAAGAAAGATCAAGTAGTTGAATGGAACAATGATTGTCAAGTTGCTTTTGATAAGATCAAGGAGTATTTACTGGAACCTCCTATCTTAATGCCACCCGTCGAAGGAAGGCCGTTAATTATGTATCTGACTGTTTTGGATAACTCAATGGGGTGCGTACTGGGCCAACATGACGAGTCTGGCCAAAAAGAGCATGCCATTTATTACCTTAGCAAAATTTTTACCGACTGTGAGACTCGCTACTCACTATCGAGAAAACTTGTTGCGCTTTGGTATGGGCTGCTCGCCGGCTAAGGTAGTATATGTTGACTCATACCACTTTGCTGATTTCAAAGATGGATCCGATTAAGTATATCTTCGAGAAGCCTGCTTTATCTGGAAGAATCTCTAGATGGCAAATGATCCTGACTGAGTATGATATCCAGTATACTACCCAAAAGGCTATAAAGGGGAGTGTACTAGCTGACCATCTAGCTCATCAAGCCGTCGAAGATTACCAATCTATGAGATTCGACTTCCCTAACGAGGACATCATGACATTGGACAACATTGAAGGTAACGGACCGTATGACGGACCTGAACAAGGATCCCGATGGACCCTGTACTTTGATGGTGCTTCAAATGCACTTGGCAACAGTATCGATGCGGTACTCATTTCTCCGGAAGGTTGCCATACACCCTTCACTGCCCGACTTTGCTTCAGCTGTACCAACAACATGGCTGAATATGAAGCTTGCATCTTTGGTCTCAAGGCCGCTATAGACTTGGGAATCAAATCTTTGGTCGTATTTGGGGACTCGGCTTTGGTTATTAGTCAAGTCAAAGGAGAGTGGGACACTAAACATCCTAATCTTATCCCATACAAAGAACATGTCTTGACATTGTTGCCTCATTTCGAGCAGATTACTTTCGAGCACTTCCCGCGAGAAGAAAATCAGCTAGCAGATGCTCTGGCTACAATGTCTTCCATGTTTAAACTCAAATGGGATAACGAGGCTCCCCAAATCACCATCGAGTGAATGGACGAACCGACGCATTGTCATGAGATTAATACCGAAGAAGTAGTGGAACCACCCTGGTTTCATGAAATCAAAAGGTATCTCCAAACTCGAGAATACCCTGAAGGAGCTTCCGTCAATGACAAAAAGTTCTTAAGGAGATTTGCTGCCAAGTTCTTCCTGAGCAACGGTATCCTTTATAAGCGCAGCCATGATTGTGTTCTACTTCGTTGTGTGGACAAGGCTGAAGCAGAGTTGATCATGACCGAAATACATAGTGGCACATTTGGCACCCACTTGAGCGGACATACGATGGCTAAGAAGATTCTAAGGGCAGGCTACTACTGGTCTACCATGGAAGCTGATTGTCATCAATATTCCCGTACTTGCCACAAATGTCAAGTCTACACCGACAAAGTACATATTCCTCCTGTTCCTCTCAACATTCTGACAGCTCCTTGGCCATTCGCAATATGGGGCATTGACATGATTGGAGAGATCAAGCCCACGGCATCCAATGGAAATCGCTTCATCTTGGTGGCTATTGATTACTTCACCAAATGGGTCGAAGCAGCTTCCTTTGCCTCCGTTACAAAGAATGTGGTTGCCCGCTTCATCAAGCAGAACCTCATATGCCGGTATGGTATCCCCGACAGGATCATCACAAACAACGGTACAAATTTGAACAACACTATGATCACTGCTCTATGCGAGCAATTCAAGATTTATCATCACAATTAATCTCCCTATCGGCCGAAGATGAACGGTGTTGTTGAAGCCACGAACAAAAATATCAAGAAGATAATTCAAAAGATGACAGTCACCTACAAGGACTAGCATGAGATGTTACCGTTTTCTCTGCACGGGTATCGTACCACGACACGTACTTCAACAGGGGCAACCCCATTTTCTTTGGTATATGGCATGGAAGTTGTTCTACCTATGGAAGTTCATATTCCTTCCTTGAGGATTATGAAGGATGCCAGTTTGAGTGAAGACGATTGGATTCAGACACGGCTTGATCAAATTAATTTAATCGATGAGAAGCGACTTACTGCTGTTTGTCATGGTCAGACGTATCAAAAATGGATGATCAAGGCCTTCAACAAGAAAGTCAAGCGTCAAGTATATCAAGTCGGAGATCTTGTAATCAAGCGAATCATCTTGCCGCAAAGTGATCCCAGGGGCAAGTGCACTCCTACTTACGAAGGACCATTTGTGATAAAGAGCATCTTTTCTGGTGGGGCGATGATTCTGACCACCATGGACGGTGACGACTTTCCGCACCCTACGAACGCAGACAGTTAAAAGATACTACGCATAAAACGACCCGACAAGTTGAAAACCCGAAAGGGCGACTTGGGCAAAAATGGGCATCCCGGTGAATCGAAAACCTGAAAGGGTGGTTCAGGTAAAAATTAGGGATAAACAAAAAAAATCTGTACACCCGGCAAGTTGAAAACCCGAAAGGGCGACTTGGGCAGAAAAGGGTTTCCCGGTGGATCGAAAACCCGGAAGGGCGGTCCAGGCAAAAGTTAGGGAATTAAAGCGTATGACTATGTCTCGTCGGATCACTTTAAGAACAATCTCTTCACCAACAAGCTCCAAGCTTCTGATCAATCCAATCATTGGCGGGCGAAGCAGCGAATGGACAAGACACTCAGAGTTGTGAAGGTTATAGCAGAATGGGAACCCCATGGAATTGTTACACATAGCCATCTTTCTTTTTGTATAAATTTTTTCTCAATTTTATGACAACATTCTCTTACTAGGATGTCTGTTTCCTTTGTACAAAGATACTTATGAAAGTTAATACAAAGATACTTCAAAGTGCAGAAATTTGTTTGCCTTTCCTTTCTTTTTACATTTGTGTTTTATTTGAAAGCTTCCAATGTTTTGTTAAATAGGCATACGCATTTGAATATAATCACTGATTACAAATAAAATGAAATTGAGAAAGGATTATTACTGATAGGTTGAAGGTGTAGGAAGATATCCTTGTGCTATTCCAGAAGAAATCCCCTACAATATGTCATTCAGATCCTCAACAAGCTAAAACCTTGGAGTACATGTCCCCAGCAGAGTTAAGCTTCAAGATCCCCAGCGGAGCCAGTGTATTATAAACTTTATTCCTCAGCGGAGTTAAGTTTCAAAGCTCCTATCAGAGTCCAAACTCCCGATCCCCAATGGAGCCCAAAAACCCTAAAATACATATCCCCAGCGGAGCTAGAATATTCTAAACCTTCTTCCCCAGCGAAGTCAAATTTCCAACTATCAATCCCCAGTGAGAACAATTCAGTGTTCCCCAACTTCCCCAGTAGATTGGCGTACAACCTAAGCTCCTGATTTCACCGGCCGAGTAAGCATTCTCCCCACAGAGTTATTTCCCAGTAGATCGAAGATTCTCGGTCTCATTTCTCCAGCAGAAGCCTCCCAGGTTTTAACTCCCCAGTAGAGATTTTCAGAGTTTTCCTTATTTCCCAGGAAAGTCATGAAGAATTCTCATTCCCCACAGAAGTTGTCAAAGCTCTTGTAAATTCCCACCAGTCGCCAATGATTTTCAATCCCCGGCAGTGGTCCCAGGATTTCTCATTCTCAACAATCAAAGATCTTTAATTCCCAAGTAGTCAGCATGGATTTCTCATCTTCAACAATCAAAGGTTTTGAATCCTCAGCATCGGTCAGGAATTTACTTCCTCCGGAAGCAGTCCAAGATTTCATTATCTCCAGTTATCAAGGATTTATTTTCCTCAGCAAGACAACTACTCAGCTTACATGCACATCCATTATATTCATATATCATAAACATTGATGAAACACAGTTCATTGCATCATACATATCATGCAACATAACTTTGTGTTTTAGCTAACATTTTAGCCTTTTCAGGATAAGATTAAAAGGCTATCGTTAACAATTATTCAGATACAGTATGGATACACCCCAGACGTAGCAGTCATTCTATTAATCATTCAAAATTTCAAGTCAAAATACAGTATGGATACACCCCAGACACGGCGGTCATTCTATTACTCATTCAGACTTCAGTAATCCGATACATAATAGATACACTCCAGACACGGCAGCCATTCTATCTCTCATTCAGATTCAATTATCAACTTAAAGTTTAAATACGCTCCAAACACGGATGCCATTCTGGCCCTTACACCAGAAGTTTGATTCTCCCCAGTGCAGTCGCCACGGAAGTCATTCTGTCACTTATTCAGATCCCCGTTGCAGTCTCAGATACACTCCAAATACGGAAGTCATCTGCTACTCATATAGATCTCAACTTTAGATACAGTCCAGATACGCTCCAGACATGGTTTCCATTTTGTCACTCATTCGGAATTTATCCCCAGCACACAGTTGCTCCATATACAGATGTTTCTCTGTTACCCATTCATAATACAGATACACTCCAGACACGGCAGCCATTCTGATATTCATTCAAAGATCAAATACAGTTACATCTCGGATATGCTCCAGACACGGACGCCATTCCTTTGCTCATACAGACTCAGTCTCCAGATACATTTCAAATGCATTCCAAACACGGATACCATTTTGATGCTCATTCTTCTGACCTACAACATTGCAGTTTAACAAACAAATCTTGGATGGCATCTTTAAGCCCATCTCCAGCAAGATTCTACCATCTCCAAATGGCATCTTTAAGCCCATTCCCTCAACAATATTTTGACGAGTGCAAATTTACGGGCACTCTAGTGTCCAATCCTCTTTTACCTTCGAGCCACGAAAGGCAAACCTGCCAATCTAACTCTTCAGGTTCAAGAAGATTGAACAGGGGAAAATGGTATACCCCAAAATTTTCCCTCTCATTTTATCAACATTTCTCATCACAAGACTCTTAGAACTCAAGATCAAGCTAGGGTTTGCTCTGCTCAAGACATCTCCTTGCACTGTTGACCTAAATTAGGGTTTGAGGTTGCACAGGGATTTTTTTGACTTACAATGCCTAAAGTGACTTTCATACTTCATGTTGGACTCATAAGTTTGTCCATACCAAGTTTCAAGCTTTGAATCAAATTTTTGCCCAGTCAATTGGACAGTTGACCTAGAAATCAGCTGTATTGGGTAAAAAGTCAATTGTGGCCAATTTACAGTCAAACCTCATGAATTTTGACCCACATCAACATTATGAACTCATATGAACCATTTGATCAAGATTTGACCACAATTCCATAAGAAATTTGATCAGATCACCAAAAGGGCAAAATGGTCATTTTTAGGGTTTTGATTGTACAAAGGCAATTTTTGACTGTTTGACCTAGCCAATGGCAAATCAAGCTCAACCATGGACTCAAGGACTCAATGAAATTATATTGACCTATTCAACAAGGTCAAAATATCTCAAATGCATAGGATTCACAGATGAATTTTTCAGTCAACTGATCAAAATTTGACTGTACACTGAAAAGTCAAACTTTGACTTTTTGATCAAAATCAAGTGCCAAGGGTCATTTTTCATCAAGATGTGTCAAATTATGAAACTTGTTCATCAATAAACCCAAAATTACAAATTAGGGTTTGAAATTGAAAAATTTCATAACTTAGAAATTTTCTAAGTTATGAAATTTTCTTAATTTTTCCTAAATTTGCCCCACATTTTCACCATGATGAAAATGGATTCAAACAAAACTTACAACATGAAAGTTGTAGTCATCCACAAATTCTACAAATTTGATTCACAAAGTTTTCTCAAAAGAAGCTTGGATCTCAAGTTATGATTTTTGGAACAAGGGTCCCTAAAACTTTAAACTTAGAGAAATTTTTCCCTAGTTTAGGCAGGATTTTGACCCATCTTCTTGGCCATTTTTCACATAGTTCCACTTGGAGTCTCAAGTTGAATTTCAAAGATGGATTATAGTACATGTTGCAAGATTTCCAAATTGTCCAAGAAATCCTCAAACACATTTGTGGTTAGGGAGAATCGAATGCTTGAAGTTGGCAAAAACTCACTTTGTAACCATGGCCAATACATGTTCATACAAGTTGCAAAATCTGGCCAAACTAGCTTTGTACTTGATTACAGGTCTCTAAACCAATTTACACTCAAAAATTGAATGCAAATACATTGGACATTGGTGTTATTCTGATCATTAGAGCTTGGCACAATGAATAATTCCATTTTGGGCATAAAGATAACACTTCCATTTTCATAAAGCATAACTTTTGCAAAGTTGTTTCTCTTCAGCATTGGACCAAGCCTTTTGCTGCAAACAAAGTTCCCTAATCTCAGGCATAGTACACCAACTATGTGCATGCTTGGAGCTAGCCTGTACAGGCCATGGCATTGTCACTTCTCACTTTTATTTCAAAACAAGTCATTGTGCCAAAGGTCCAAAACTTACACATCTGATATATTCAACTCAAGCCAACATTTCAAACAGGTTTCTCACATTACACTAAGCCAGAAACACGATCTAGAAACCTCTCAAACACCCTTGTACACCAAAAACACCATTTTCTGCCAAAACAGGGCAGGACCTGCAAATCACAAGCCAAATCACATTCTACTCGTGCGTTTTGCTTGCAATCAGTTCCAATACCTTCCATTCAACTCACTCAAGCTATCCCAAACCTCCATTGCCAACTGTAACTCCATTTACAGTGTTCACCATTTTCATTTCAAGCTTGTGCAGGTTGACTTCTGGAGGCTGATTCAGGAACATTCGAAGGAAACTAGCTATTGGAAAAGACCAAGTGAACTTCAGGAAAGCTACCAGGAATCTCAGGCCTCACTGAAAAGCTCTACATTGCCATACTCGTGTCCAACTGAACCAGGTATTTTGCAACTTCCTATCTCTCTATTTAGGAACCATTAGGCTTAGGTTTGTGAATGAAAAATGTAGTACTCATAGCCCTTAAGCTGTACATATGCTCAGTTTTCATTTAAGTTAAGTGTGTTGAGAGAATTTCATCCATGAACTTTCTGAAAAAACTAGGTTAAGAATTAGGGCCAGAGAAATTCTCTCTGGTCTTTGAGAGTTAGATTAAGTTTTTTATATGGTTGGAATCGTGTGATTATGTTGTACAACTTTCATGTTACAAGTTTTTGTTTTTAAGCACTGAAACAGGAGATACGAGTTTGAACTAAGAACGGGCGTGTTTCTGTTGGACGGAGGTTGAAGATGAAGTAGCTGGGCTGGGCCTGGCTATTTCCTACTTTTTTCACCCCTATGCTTGCTTTTCACACCCTCTGGCCCAACTTCTTGTATTTTTATTATTTTCGCATTTTTATTTCATTTCTGACTTTGATATTTTATTTTCAAACATAAAAAATGCTCCAAAAATATTTTTAGAATTTTTTACATTTATTTGTCATTTTATTTTATTTTTTCTAATATAGAAAACATATTAATTACTTTTTATATATTATTAAGACTTGAAAAATAATGTAAATAATATTTTTATTTTTATTTCTTATTTTTTATTCACACTGAAAATATTTTCTTGAATATATTTTATTTTTGTAAATATTTTATTTTATTTTATACATATTTAATATATTTAATATATATATATATATACATATATACTTTATTTTATTAAAAACATAGAATAAAAATACAAAAATAGTACATTTTTATTTTTATTGTTATTTTATACTAAAAAAAATACTTTTTTTCAATATATTTTTATTTTTGTACATATTAATATATTTTTGTATATAAATAGTGTAATATTATTTTCTTTAAGGAAAATTAGGGTTTACCCCTTAATTAAATAAAATCAATTTTTTTAATTTTATTTCTTTACCCCTTTTTCACATTAAAAAATACTTTGCATACATAAAAACTCCTTTTTGCATAAATACATTTTATTTAATATTTATTTATTTTGCTTATTTAAATATTGTATATTTAAATATTATGCATTGTAAATTCAATTTGGTTGTAATAACTTAGGGTTTAAATTTATTGTCAAATAATCCCCTATTCAAAATTGTACCCCCCCTCCCTATATCAAAGTTGTAATAGCTTAGATTTATTTTTACACATTTAAATGCTTTCAATTATGCCATGATTAGAGAATTAGGGTTTGTATGCCAAAATCAAAATTAACAAATAGTTTGACCTAATCAAAGACAAAAATGCATGAAAATACAAACACAATACACACTTGCACCCCTAGGGTTACAATCCACTTGTTGCCTTCAAAAATGGGCCATGGTATGCATGTTAAGTACTTTGGCAAAGCAAAAACAAAACCAAAAATCATATCCCCTCGATGACGCTATCTGAGTTGCCTAAACAAAATGATCAAGTCCCTCAAGAAAATTGCCAAAAATACATAGCACAATTGCTATCATGGTCTATACGATGACTCGCGCCTGTCCCGTTTAACATCCTAACACAAGGTTGTTCACCAAATGCAATGGTGAAACAACACTGTTAAAAGGGTTAAAAACATAAGAAAGATCTTTGAGTAAAATAGGGTAGATAGCTCTTAGCTACTTGATCAAAAGCTTGCAAAAAACATCCTTGCTATTTTCAAACACACTTCACAACACAATTTCAAAACCCTACTTTCAAACATTGAAAACTTTTCAAAAGACAAAAACACCTTTGTATACATTCAAACAAGAATCATTACAAAGGTTGCCACAATGATGGCCTCTTTCCAAAACATCTTTCAAAACCACACATAAAGCACCATTTCAAACAATTGAAGAGCACCATTTCAAACAATTGAAAAGCAAAGCAAGTGATCTAAAAAAGTAACTAAGAGCCCATGGATAACCATGGATAGAAAGGGTGCTAATACCTTCCCTTTCTATAATCTACTCCCCGAACCCAAGAAAACATCTCAAAGGTCTTTCCTGTGCTTGTTGACCTTTCCTTAGGATAAAATAAAAAGTCGATGGCGACTCTGGCTAAAACGAAACATTTGCAAACACAAACGCAAAACCTCAAGTCAGTTCTCCCACCGTATCACAAGGTGAAAAAGTATCAGAGGGTGCAATAGATATAGCGATTTATATGGATGTGGAGTGAGATTCAAATGGACCAGTGAAAGATTCATTTATGTTTGAGTTTTGGTCTGTGAATGCAAGTTGAAACAGTGTTTGGAATGATGGTATTTTATTTTATGATTCTAATGTAGGTTTGTCAAATTGTTAGTAGTTATTGAAATAGATGAGAATAATGGGGGCAGAGACGGATGGTTTGAAAATGACTTGTGAATTGGACATGGTTGATTCAGAGAAATGTGCCATTGCAGATGTTAAAGGTGCATTAACATATTCAGGAGCATTATCAGAAATAGTAGAAGGAGGAACAAAAAACTTACATGGTTTTCCGAATTCATAAGGTAAACCCTGAGATTCAGAGGATCCAGTTCTTTTTATCTTCTTTCCCTTTTTCTTTGGCTTAGAAGCCTCCGATAATTATTTTCTTTTCTATTTTGAAGTATCAGGAAGAGTTGGATCAGAAATAGGAGTATCGGTCTTACTAGATGTTTCAGACGTTGTAGTTCCAAAAATTGTTTCTTTAAGAAATCTAGCTTTCTTCTTCTTCTTCTTTGGTTCAGAAGTTTTTGATATTTTCTTTCCTTTTCTTACACCATAATCATCTTCTTCAGCAGGAAGTTTAGTGTAATCAAAATTGGACATATCATGTCCTTCTTCTTCCATCATCCGAACATATATAGTAACACTTGATATATTATCCGTCTTTGATAAAAGAGGATAATCAGTAATTGGAATCCTTCTTTGAGTAGTGTCTTCAAAAGGTTCACCCAGAGGTTTGACTTTAATATTTTTAATTATTTGCATTATCCTTAAGTTTTGTGCAGTAAATGATTCTCCAATGCTAGGATACAAGTCTTCAGTGTAGTTTGCTTGATCCACCAGAGATTTTATTAACCCACTTTCCACAATAATTTCAGTCAGAAGACGTCCACAGGGGACATAGGTAGGAATATTCTTCTTAGGATTTGATGTGGTTCTCGTTTTCTCAACAACATCCTTTAGATAATTGAATAAGACATGGGGAAGATTGATTTTTTGTTTAGTTAGCAAATAGTACAACATAAACTTATGACTAAAATTGAAGTAATTAGAAGAGTTTGAAGCAGGTCTAGGGTTTATACAACCCAAAATGATCTTGTGCCAAACTCTGAGGTTTGGATAAAGCTCCTTGCTCTTGTAATTTGTCTTCTCATCAGAGTAATTTTTAAATAGTACTTTATTGAGTGGCTTATTTGCAAACTTCAATTTATTCTTTGTAGTTTTAAAATTATTCTCCATTTTGTAAGTATATTTGCCTTCCATAAACTGCAAACCTAGAATATCATCACAATCCTTAATCCAATGACATCAGAGATAATATGCAGATCATCGCAATTAGAATTCTTCCATAAGTCTTTTACTAAATCTCCATAAATAGGACCATGAAGCCTGTTAAAGTAATTTTCCCATCCCTGAGCTTCTACTTATTCTTCTAGGTCAACCCCATTATCAACTAAATTGGCGAAATCAACCAAAAAATTTCTAAGAACATCTAGTTATTATGGAGGAAGGATGCAATGAACTTGTGAGGTTTATTGAGTGATTTGATTGTCATTAACTTCTGTAGAAGAAGCAGTAGCAATAATTGTCTTTACAGGAGGAACTGATGAAAATGAGGGAGCGGAGGTAGATGACAATGAAGAGTCAGAAGTAACTGGTGGTTTTGATGCTTGATTAAATTCCTTTGTAAATTTAACCGCTTCTTTTTGAGAATTGGTCATCGTGAATTTGATTTAAGGAAGAAGACGAATGAATGTTGAAGATAGTTGATGGAGAACCCAAAGGGGAAGTTGAAAGAGAAGAGGGGTTTAGGGTTTCTAATTTGTGAGGTGCTGAGAGTGGGTGTGTGAGATTTATAGTGTTTTAGAAGTGAGAAAAAAAGGTTTTAATTAGACATAATAATTTGGAGCATTAAATTAAAGTAATGATTATGATATCAATCAAATTCCAAGAAATACGCACACTACTCATTGCATAGCTTAGGTAGCGTGTGATGATTAAGCATAGCCATGGGTTACACACGTTAATCAATACCTCTAACTAAGTGACACATTTAATATCTTCAGAGTTCTAGAAAACCAAAAAATTTCCATCTAATCAAAGATATTTCTGATCAAAACATCTTATGATTACTGAAATTCTGAAAGAATTAGCAGTAATAGGATTTAAAGAAAGTAGAAACATTACTCATAGAAGTCTGATAGACTGTCAGTTGATTCTTTTAGACAATTTTTAGAATCCATACTTTATTCAGAAGATGAGTTGGCATAAACAAAATTATTGAAGCTCAGAAGCATTTCTCCAGAAGATTTAAAGTTTGGTCTTGTTCTGACAATAGCATCTTGGATTATACAACTTTTAGAGTCAATAATTTTTCTTTTCTGGTTGCTTCTGACACTGGTCATGTTTCCAGATTTAAGTTCAAAATCTTGGAACATATGCCTTTCTCCCATCATGTGTCGCGAGCATCTATTGTACAGGTACCATTACTGGTGTTTCAATGGCGCTATTAAGGAGATCTACAATGTAGATTATCTGATCTTTAGGTACCCACTTTCTGGGTCCTCTTTTGTTAAAAGTTCAAGAGGTTCTGACCCCTTTGGACTTTTGTGCAACAAAATAATCATGTGAAATTTGTGCATGATACTTTGGTTTAAAAATTTTCTTCTGTGTCAGAGTTCGTGCTATAGAAGTATTAGAACCTTCTTGTTTTGGACATTTAGAATTTGTTCCAGCGGGCAGGAAATGTCCAGAAAGAGGTTTTGGTTTGACATTCAAAGTCTCAACAATTTTCATTGATGGTCCTTAATACCCCAAGCCTTTGCTTCCATTTTTACTAACACCATAGATCATTGAAGCCATTTTGCTTCTATCTATACTTTTAGCAAGGAAGTGGTTAAAAGCTCTATCATATATGATTACTTCGTTAGTAACAGATGTGTCAGAGAGAATCTCTTCTTTTAATCTAGACACTTTACTTTTTAGAGCATTATTTGATTTTTGTAAAACAAATAGTTTTTCATTTAAGACAGAAATACTTTGCTCATCTATAGTCGTGTTCTCTGAAGTATCCACAACACTTTTTTTGAAGATTTTGTGTTTACTTAGAAGAGACTTACACCTTTTCATTAATTCAGTTAAGCCAATTTCAAGTTTAGAACGAGATAAAGAAGAAAGTACCTCTTTGTCATCATCAGAGTCTGGCTCATAATTAATTGTCAGTTCGTCTTCTGATGTTGTTTCTCCCTTGTTGGTCCTGGCCATGAATTCCATGTTTGCCTGTTCTTCATCAAAATCCTCATCTTCTGATTTTGAATCATCCCATGTTGCCATGAGACCCTTCTTGGCTTTGTAAGCCTTTTTAGGCTTTTTGTCTTTCTTAAGCTTTGGACAATCATTTTTGTAATGTCTAGGTGTAATACCCAAAATTTGTCCTACCCTTTCACTTTTATCTGGCTTATGCATCTTTCATCTTTCGTGTACATAATTCTCATTAGGTTGTTTAACACATCATGCATCGATAATCAATAATTTGGCACGGGATCGAGGATTTTGAAGAGTTAGGGTTTTATTGCTTTAAGACTCTCATCTTCAGTCAACGTTGCTTCAATTGGTTTCTTCATCAATTATGGTTGGAAGCTAGGGTTTTGATTTCATCATTATTATGAAATTATTCTACATCAGGTTACAAGGCCTCCTTGGTCAGAGAGTATGGTTTATTTCCATATGCTTGGATTTGTTAGAGGAATCAGGTTTTTGCTTTACAATCATCATGGGAATTCTTTCTCAACACTTGGGTTTTGTTCATCATTTAGAAAAAAATTAGGGCATTCATTCAAATTCAAGATTGGATCAAATTTTATTAAAGTTGTTTGAGGTTTGGAAGATTGGAAGGTTTGTTTAGTGGGATTTCAAGGAATGGATCTCAAATAGAAAGGCATATTCAGACATCTATATACCATTAAAATTCATTCAAAAATCCAAGTATCATCCACCATTTTCAAGTAAGCACCACGGGTCCTAATCATTTTGTTCGATGGTCATTAAACGGGAAATCCATTCAAGGATATTCAAGATTGCAATGGAAATTTCATTCCCACCATACAAGAGGGGACTTAAACTTGGTCTTAATCTGTATGTGCCAAGCCTTTCCACGATGGTTCTTCAAGAGACTATTATGCTTCCAAAGTCCATTATGATTTCAATATCTCATATGTTGCAAGCTCTAATATGTCATCATTTTTTCAAAAAGAAAAAGAAAATAAATGCATGGAAGAAAGTTTGTGCTAAAATGTGAGGTTTCTTCATTAATTTCAAAGTTCATTACAAAGACCCTACAACATCATGTTCACATTACCAACATCGAGTATATGAAGTTCACATCAAAATCTATTCTAATGCCTTTAGCCTGAACCTAATCCTAAGCTCATTCCTTCCTCCAAAATCCATGCCATAACCAAGTTTTAAGTAGCAGCCTCGCCTCATATGTCTCCCTGCTTCTCCCCTCATGCTCGAAGTAAATAGTACGATGCCTTTTGTCCATCTTCCATCTTTAATCAGCCATGGATTATGTTGTACCCCAAAATTTGTCCTCTCTTTTTCAAGGATTCTCAAGGAATTGATCAGACAAAATCATCGCCAAAGCACTGAGACTCCAAATTAGGGTTTTGACTGAGAATGACCAATTTTGGACTTTTGACCTAGTACATTGGTTTGAAACTTGGTCTCAAGGATTCAATTACATCATTTTTACCTAATCGCATATTTCAATTCATCTCCCGAGATCAGTGGGTTGATAGAAGAAATTTGGTCAACTGATGAAAAAGTCAATTGTACACTAAAAAGTCAAACTTTGACTTTTTGGTCAAAATTGAGTTTCAAAAATCACATTTCATCAAGGCATTTAAAATATGAAATTTGATCATCAAAAATCAAGAAGGTCAAAAATCAAACTTTGCAAGATTTGGAAAAATTTTCTAAGTATTTTCTATACTTGATTAATTTCATTACCTCATGACATATTTCTTCACTACAATTACAAATAATTCAAGTTATTACAAGACTGCATTTTTTAAGTTAGAATTTGTTAAGTTATAAATCCTAAAGCCTTGTCTTGTTTAAACTTTTCCCTTTGACTCAATCTTCAAACTTTGACACTATGCTGTCCACAAAATCAAACTTGTATCATGCTACAAATAATGTTGTCCGATTTAATGCTGAATAAAGCCCAAAGTTTGCACCAACCAGTCCAAGCATATCAGTCCAAAGCCAGTTGTTCCTACATAAAACCAGCCCTATTGTGCTACATCTAAACACTATCACGGTCTGCTCCAAAACCTGCAATGCTTCCATGAAAAATCAGTATCATATCAGTCCCATATTTGCACCAAATTTGCATATGAGAGCTGCATCTAAAAACAATGAGATAGCATACCCAAACATATCAAAAACTTATTTGTTTCCCCCCAAATCTCATCCAAACTTCATCTATAAATAGACTGTTTTTACAACACACAAAGGGTTGATTTTTTTTAGAGAGAAAAGAGAGAAAAAGGGGAAAAATAGAAGTTTTTGTAACCTTTGTTCATTCAAAAAATCTGCTCTATTTTCATTTACTAAACAGAAAATCCTCAACCCACTGTTCCACCTTGTCATCTTTTCCCATAAACCAGCCATCCAAACACTTCATATCATACAAAGATTGTTCAAACACAAGAACAATTTTTGTAGTGCCATTATCATCACCTTTCAAACACAAACAAAAGACAGTGTTGTATAACTTGACTGGGTTAAAGTTGGTTCAACAACTTCCAATACAGAGGAAGGACTAGAGCAGCTCCCTGGATGTTTACTAAAGCCATCACAACATCTGGAAAGAGGTTTAGACATGAAAACAAACTGTTGTCTCAAGGTAAGTCTTCTTGACTATTGAACCTTTCATTCCAAGCATCATTAATGATTCACTTTTGAGGATAAAATGTAGTAACCATTGTCTTTTGAAGCTAACCATTTACTTGCTGTTCATTTTTATCAATCATATGCTATGAACTGACCTGTACATACAATAGAACAATGTTTAAGGGAAAAAACTACAGCATGAGTCGACACATACTCACATGAGTTGACTCATTTTAGTGATAGAACAAAGTATGAGTCGACACAAGGCCTTATGTGTTGACACATACATCTAACTAGACCCAAAACAAAAAGACAAAAGGTGCATGCGTCGACACAAAACACGAATGTTTCGACACAAACAAGAAATGAGTCGACACATCCTATTATGCATTGAATCATACTGAGTTGATTTGGTTTTACAGGGGAAAGAAAAAGTTATATGTTGATTCATATTATGCTAGTAGCTGACTATGAAGAACCTGGACCGTATGACAGACCTGAACAAGGATCCCGATGGACTATGGTTTTCGATGGGACTTCCAACACTTTGGGCAATGGAATTGGTGTTGTGATTATTTCTCCCGAGGGTTGCCATACTCCTTTCACTGCTAGATTGTGCTTTGATTGTACGAACAACATGGTTGAGTATGAAGTGTGCATCTTGGGTATAAAGGCTGCCATTGACTTAAGGATCAAGTTCTTGAACATATTCAGAGATTCTGGTCTAGTGATCAGTCAAGCCAGAGGAGAATGGGACACTAAGCATCCTAACCTCATTCCTTACAAGGATCTTGTGCTAACCCTGATACCATGCTTCAAGGAGATCACCTTTGAACATTTCCCTAGAGAAGAAAATTAGTTGGTTGACGCCTTGGCTGTAAAATCAAGCTTCTCAAATGCACTTTTGTTTTGATGAAGACAAACCATTTTTACAAGAAGGCAAATATTATTAATCAATCTAAAAGAATATTTGGATAAAGTCTTTGGTTCAAGCACTTAGAAAATTTCAAGGTATAATGATAATACTTACTTTGATCTTAAGACATAAATGCTTAATGGTCAAAAGAAATATTCTATTTTTTCCAAACTTTTACTCAAGTTTTCTAAGTAAAAAATCAATTTTTACTTGGGTGCAATCGATTTTCATATTGGTGCAATCGATTGCATGCTTTACGTTTTCAAAGTATTAGCTATTGTTTCTAAGTGCAATCAATTTTCATGTTTGTGCAATCGATTACTCTCAATCAATTTTTGCTACTGACTTCAAGTGAAATCCATTTACACACTTGTGCAATCGATTTCTCACTCAAAATATTTGAATTTTTAGCTGTTGAAACCCCGTGCAATCGATTTACACAAGGGTGCAACCGATTGCATGCTGAACGATTTTGAAAAATAGCAACTTTACTCATGCCTGTTCATAACACCATTTCATGGAAACCTTTCACTCAATCTTGGCAATTGTTCATGATTCATTTGCAGATTATATGTTGTTTCAAAAGGGTGCTATAAACATATAAATACTCATTTTCAAAATCATTTGTACCTTTTCCAATCATATTTTCTGAATTTTCAAAAATCAAACTCAAGCTTTTATTCACTTTCATACACAAGTTTTCTGCACACTTTCACATATTGTCAACCAGAAAACTTTGAGCATTATATATCTTGATTTCTTGTATACTATTGTTATTGGAAGAGAAGATCAATTCATTGATAAAATCACTCAAATTGATCATTGCTACACAAACTCACTCAAATCAAATATTGCTATATACTTGCTTATTTTTCAGGATTGTTGAAAATAAGTTCAAGTGGTTTTGTAATCTTGTTTTTCTAGGATTTTTGGATACAAGTAAAGTCACTTTGAGAGGATTGTTCTCATTGTTGACATAGTGAAAATCCAAGAGGATTGTTCTTGGTTTTGGGTAGTTCTTATTTAAGTTTGCCACTATAAAGAAATCTCTTTCATATTGAAAGGGGACTGGAGTACTCTCGGACTATGAGGGGAACCAGGATATATCGCTTGTGTCTCTTTATTTTTTTGCACTTTACTCTTTAATAAGCTCACCATAAACCAGAAAAATAATATCCATCATCACTAAAACCAGAAAAAATTTAAAGTACCTAATTCACCCTCCCCCCTCTTAGGCGCACTTTGTACTTACAATTGGTATCAGAGCAGGTTATAGGTAACCTGTTCCTAAAAGATCCAGAATGGCTTCCGCAAATCAAAATCTCGTTTTCAGAGATGGTGGTAGTAACAACAAGCCTCCTCTATTTTGTGGTGAATATGTTGACTTCTAGAAAATACGCATGAAGGAACATCTAGAAGCACAAGGAGAAGAAATATGGGATGCCGTCGAGAATGGTCCATTTATTCCTATAACGGTGATCAATGGTGCTGGCTCATCAAAGCCTAAAGCTGCATGGGATGAAGATGACAAGAAAAAGGTCCTCTATGATAAAAAGGCAATCAATCTTCTTCAAGGTGCACTTTGCATGGATGAATTCTTCCGTGTCTCGGCATGCAAAACGGTGAAAGAAATATGGGATACCTTGGTACAAACTCATGAAGGAACTATTGAAGTTAAAAGATCAAGACTAAATACTTTGAGTCAAGAATACGAGCTATTTCATATGCAGCCCGGAGAAACCATCCTTGACATCCGAAAGAGATTCGTGCACTTGAAAAATCATCTAAGCGCTCTTGGTAAGACTTTGGTGAATGATGAACTAAATCTGAAAGTACTTAGATCCTTAACTAGGGAATGGCAACCAAAGGTAACGGCAATTTTGGAAAAGAAAAGTCCCTCTTCAATGACTTTCGCAACATTGTTTGGAAAACATCAAGAATATGAAACGGAACTCGGAAGACTTGAAAAACATGAAAATCAAGAGAAGAAATCCAAGAATATTGCCTTAAAGATTGATTCCAAGGAAGTTGAAAAGGAAGAAAATCCAGAAAAAGATGAAAATTTCATGCTTCTTGTTAAAAGGCTTGGTAAGGTCTTTGGTAGAAATGACAAATCATTTTTGTTAGGTGGTGTGGAAAGTGATCGATAGGGGGGGGGGGTGAATATATCACCTCTTACTTTTTCAAGGATTTAAAATTATTTTATCAAAGCGTGTTAAAAGTAGCGGAAAATTAATGTCCTGAATCAATTCCGTCTACTTTGAACCGACTACTAGAAAACTTGACATGTGAAAAACTTGTTGGATTTTATTAGATGAAATAGATGAATATACAACTTAGATTTATTAACGTTTCAATGCACTTATCATTAAAGCAGTATTTCCAATGAATTAAGAAATTTGTTAGGAATTTTGTCAAACACTTGGCATATGCTTGTTTAATGATTTAATAGTGGTGGTTTAATGAAAGTGTTTGAACCACTATGTTTATCATTAGACAGAAAAATTTAGCAAGCCAATTGAATTACAAAATTATGGAATATGTAAAAAGATAAAGAGAAAGAAAGAAAGAACGATACACAGGCAGTTTGGTAAGGAAGTTCCCCACTGTTATCCTCGCGTGTGGGTACGTCTCCCTCTCAATTTCACAATTGAAACTGAGAACTTTTATAACAATTTGATGAAGGTTTGATAACAACGTTACACTACAAAGAAATATAGAAATCCCTATGATCTTCTTCTTCTTGTAAGAAGCACCACTTGAATGAGCTGTATCAAGATTCCCTGCAAGGTCCATAATCGATCCTCCGCTTCCACAGCTTATTTGAAAAAATCCTTCTAATTTCCAAACCCCTCGCTACGGCTGAATCCGACTCGTGCGATCGTGACTAAAAAAACCATCAAGAACACACCCGTTCTTGAAGGACAAACCCCTTGGTTTATTTCTTTAAGCCTCCTTTTCAATATTCAACTCAGCTGAGATTCTTTCAATACACAGCTGAACGTTATCTCTGACCTCTTGATCTACTTCAACAAGGATGTTTGATTTTCGTTGTTGTTGTTGAATGAAGAATATTGAGAAGATGGTGAAGATGAAGTTTCTTTAGGCTTCTAGCTGCTCACAAATGTTTGCACACAATTTTAATATGTTGCAATGACCTTCTGTTGAGAAAAATACTTGCTTATATATGTAACAGAAAACGGTTAGCCAAAAGAAAGTATTATGAGTCGATGCATGTTGGTCATGAGTCTACTCATGTTAGTTATGAGTTATAGGATGGGTCACACATTTTGTTTTGAGTCGATGCAAGATCATATCATAACATTTTACAGAACTAACAATTTTATATCCGTTGATGCATAACACGTATGTGTCGATGCATACTGATTGTAATTTTAATTTTTGAACATAAAACGTGGTATGAGTCGACACATGATATTATGTATCGATGCATATAAATTCAAAAATGTTTTCCAGGAGCATCACAATGTTATGTGTCGATGAATGAGGTTTTGTGTAGATGCATATAAGTTTAAGTTTGCATTACAGGGGCATCAAAGTGTTATGTGTCGATGCATTATATTTTGTATCAATGCATGCAAGTTTAAGTTTGCATTACAAGGGAATCAAAATGTTATGTGTCGATGCATAAGATTTTGTATCGATGCATGCAAGTTTAAGTTTGCATTACAGGGGCATCAAAGTATTATGTGTCGATGCCAAAGATTTTGTATCGATGCATAATAATTTGAGATAGTATTCCAGGGACTTCAGTAAGTTATTGATCGATGCAAAACCTGTTGTGTCGACTCATAATGATGCATTATGAGTAAAATACATTTTTAGCTTATTTTAAACATGTTATATTATATTTTTGTAATGCACACATGTATTTATTATTTCACATATATTTGCAATCATTAAAAACCAATTATGAAGGGGTTGCTCACAAACTCCCCATTTTTGATGATGGAAAATATCTGATGATGTGTGGTGATATAGTGTAGATGAATAAGCAATATCTTCAACAATCTTAGCACATAAGAAAATTGATATACAATTTCAGCAAATATTGTCTTGGCATTCACACAGAATGTCTTGGCATAATGTAATCAATAACTGAGTAAATAATTGAGTAAATAGGAAGTAATCAAGTTAAAAGTAATTAATGCAGATAAGAGTTAGATTACATAAGCAAAATAGATTATTTGAAGGAGACATTAATACAACTATTTGAAAAAGAGGCATGAATTAATGGTATGCAATGTATGACATGGAGATATAGACTAGGGAGTATGCCCATCACAGGTTTCGTCATAGTTGTAGGGTGGAGGAGGCAGTGGAGGTTGATTGATGTCAGGATTCTGAGTCATGAACTGATATCGTCGAAATCTGTTCTGGATATCGGCATTTCTGAAATTTTCCATGATTCCAGGATTTTGACGACAGTCATCCATAAAGCTTGTCATCTCATTGTAGAATACCTGGTTCCATTTGACCAAATCTAAGTGCCACAAATGCTTATTTTGGTACATCCGTGTGTGCTCATCATGCCATTGTTCATGCTCTTTGTGCCATTCATTTTGCTGGTTGTGCCACTGTCTCGCTTCTTCATGTCGAGAATCATTGGCAACCTGCATTTGCTGAAACATGGAAGTGAGGTAAGTAGGAGCTTCTGGGGAAGAGCCTACTTCAGTAGTGGGAGCATCATGAGGTTGTGCGGTTTGATCAAATTGATAATTTGTTAGAGACCACCGGTTTGGCACCCACTCACCCCAACCGGTTCCAGCCTGATTTGCTTCAGGTTGGACATTTTCATTGATATCTGGCATGTCTGCATCAATAGGATCCTCATCCTCATAAATCTGTTCAGAGGGTATACCAAAGTTATATACCCTTACATTTGAACCTTTCTCCTTAAAATAAAGGCATTGACGGTTTTTGTCCCATCTGTATGCCATGTGAGATAGAGTAGCCTTATTAAACTCTTGGGCAGCAGTACGAGAGATGAGAGGAACAAGAGGAATAACAAGGTTCCAGAACTTGATAATTCTCATAATTTGAGTCGTATATCCAAGGGTTGTATTCTTCTGACTATTTTTCATAAGAAACATGCGTTTGACAAAGTAGTTTGGCCAGTTTAGGGGAACCATATCTAGAAAAATGTGCAGAAGATTAATATTTGACCTGTCTAGCCTAGAGTGGCCACCGGATCTTGGACGTAATATATGTGAAATTATCCAGTGAAGTATTCTAGGAATGCTTTTGATTGTGCCGGTGGTTATGGGCTCAAACTCGCCTAGAGGTCGATCAAGTTTTAGAATTGAGGTTATGAAGGCTTCTTCATCATAGTCAATATCAAAACTTTGGTCATGATAGCTCTTCATTATTGACCTTCCAAATGGAATGCCAAAAACACTTTGCCAGTCAATGGCTTCAAAAACATATCTTCTTGTCCCGATTTTAACTTTAAAACACCAACCCTTATTTGTTTCTAAACCAGCATAAAAAGCTCTTATAAAGTCTTCATGGTAGTCTTCTCTAATGTTAAGAAATGACCCTAGTTGTTGAGCATCTAGGATATCACATAAATTTGTGATATGAAGAGATAGAACCTCAGCCTTATCAAAGAAATGAGGCTTCATAACTAACCTTGTTTTAAAGGATTGCTCAAATTCTTCTGTGATGGCGGGATGCATGATAGACAAAGTGCTCGAAGGGATATTTGTGACAGATCCGGATGGTCCAGCACCAATTTTTCCCTTACCTTTTGTTTTTGGAGGCATTCTTGTTTGTAGAAGAAGGGTAGTTAAGAGTTTGGGGATGAGGGTTTTTGGAAGATGAAAGAGTGATGAGAGTAGCGAAGGATGATTAGGGTTAGATGTTGTATGTGATGAGACAAATAGTTGGAGGGAGTTTAAATTGGGTAGATGGTGTTGCACCCCAAAATTTGCCCTCCCATATTCTCCAAGAAATTGTCAAGCCAAGTCACAAAATTCCCCAAGGGTTACACAGTCAAAGTCTCCTATACAGTCAAGATTAGGGTTTTGTGTTCTGATCAAGAAAGGAAGTTTTCAAAGGCCCAGTCAAGTCTCATATGCCTACAAATATGGTCAAGCATCCTCATATCAAGTTTCAAGGCATTCAGCTCAAAATTGCACAGTCAAAACCCTAAATTGCACTACAGTCAACTGTAGGGGCAAAATGGTCATTTGACAGTCAAAAGTTCAAATTTTTGGGCAACATATCATTTTGAAGCCACAAACATCATTTGATCAATGCCTGATCATGATTCTCAAAAGTTTGGCTCAAAAATCATCAAGATGCAAAAGTTTCCTTATTTGGACAGCTGAAAAAGTCAACTGAAATTGACCAGGGCATAACTTTCACATGGATTATCAGAAAAATTCCATCCAAAGCTCATTTTGAAGAGAAAGACATTTCCTACAACTCATCTTCATACTTCAAGTCCAAGAAATGCTCTCACAAAAAGTTATCAATTTCAACATTATAGGTCATTTTCAAAAGTCAACAAAAAGGGACTTTAAGTCAAAGGCCATAACTTGAGATTGGTAAATCAAAATGACATGGGACCAAAGACATTGGTTAGAGGACTCAAAGACCTTTCCAAAATGTCCAAGAACATGAGAAAAGCTTAAAAATTGAGCAAGTTATGCCTTGTGGAAGTTGGGAAATTTTTGGATATTTTGAAAAGTCAACATTGACTCAAATGACCTAAAATTGCTAATGGGCCCATTTTTCTTCCATGATTCATCATTCTAAGCATGTGCACGACCACTTGGCCCAAAGGGAAGTATTTTCTCATTTTTTATTTATTTATTTGAATTTTTATTCACATTAATTCATTTAAATCAAATTAAATATAGGAAAAATACTAATCTAAGTTTTCAAATCTTTTTATACATGTTTTGCCATCAAGATTTCGTGCATAGGTCAAATAGGAAAGAATTGGATTGATTTGAGCATAATTGACACAAAATACACATAAAAAAAGATATGGAAAATCTTAAGAAATCAAATTTTCAAAAACCATTAATTCATTGGATTTTATTGAGTTTTTGTGACCTAATAGTCTCCATACAAATACATGATCATAACCCTAATCATAATAGACTGAAAGCTGCGCAAGAACCCCCATTGCAAACTTGGAATTTTTGTCAAAAAAAGCAAAACTGAAATCAGTGTTAGAGGTGGATTCAAAGCATAATATTGGTTTCAATAGCTTCCTTGGAGATCACTGATCACGTTCCAATCATTAACATCCTTCCAGACTCAAGAAATTGGTAATATGAATGCAGACTATATCAAATAAAAGTCATAATCGTGCATACCAATTCATGCATTTTTTATAAGTTTTGATATGTGTTTTGCATTCCTCATGATGTTCTGAAGCTAACCCACGCGTTTGATTAGATTATTATGCGTTATAGGCAATTTCGCCATTGTTAAATGTTAGGGTTTGCAGAGCTTCAGATTGGGGTTTTTAAAACAAGGAAAAATTAGGACTCCAAACGATCACCATCCAACTCAGCGCATGGAGACGAAGAAGAATCCACCCTCGCGCCTAATTTATGTTTAGAGATGAGCTAATCGCTATTTTCTCAAAACGTCCTTAAAACCACGCTTAAGAAACCGTTGCCATATGTTTTTGTTTTCAGGAACGCGTGGAGAAGATGGAGTCGTGGCATCAAGTGATTGGCTTGTTTAAAAGTTCGCGCGCGTTTCCAAGCGTTGATCCATTTTCTTTTATATTATTTGTTTGTTTAATATATATAAAACGCGTTTGGTTGGCACAGCTGGTCAGAGAAGGCATTGGCAAGGCATAAGACCTGGGTTCGAGTCCCAGGTCTACATTATCTCAATATTATTTTTCACCATATGTTCAAGTGCAGGCGTAACCTTGTGGATCACCATACGCTCATCATATCAAGCCATCCACGCGTCTAACACATTCAAATCAAAGGCAGGGATTCAAAGAACACAATAAACCCTAGTCAACGTTGCCACATGGTGTCTGGGAGGGTCAACGAATCTGAATGCTATTGGGCCAGATTGCTAAGGCCATACCTCACAATTGGGGCCTGAACCCCCCCCCTGGTTTGCCTTCTCCATATTTTTTATATTTTATCTTTATTATTTTATTTACTTTATTATCTTAATTTAATTAATTATTATTTTTACAAAATATGAAAAACATCATAAAAATCAGAAAAGACAAAAAATGTAATAAATATTTTTATTTTAATTATTTTCATAAATAATGCATATAAATAAATTTAAGATAAATAAGGGTTTACAATATTAATTCTTTTAACAAAAATAATAAAAAATATGTAGAATTAGGTTTAATTGATGATTTTTATTCCTTTTAATTTTTTCTTTTTTACCATAATATTATTTATTTATTTATTTTCATAATTAAAATTACATGTAAAAACTTAGGTTTAAATTAGGTCAAACTTCAATATTTTTCTTAAAAAACTTAAAGATAATTAGAATTAGGTTTAGTATTTAGTTTTAATTAATTATTTTTCTATTAAATCTTAAAAAACATAAAAATACCAAAAACATTTTCTCTTAATATTAATTTTAATTCCTTATTAATTTAATTTTGCAAAAGGGTCCAACGCCCTCCTTTCGACTTAATTGTTTAATTTCGCACATTTATTTTATTTCGCTCAAATAATTATGTATCTCTCCCAAAGCTTTGTAATATTTACTTTTTGCACTTTTATTCGCTTTATTTACTTTCCGTCAAATCGGGTCCGGTTTAATTTTGGCGATGTGGACCCGCGCCATTTGTAATAGCTTTAGATTTATTTTTCCCGCAAATATTTTAACTGTTAAACAAAGCATGAAAGGATGTATGGCCTTAAATAAAATCAAGCGTAGAACACCAATAAACATGACAAGACAAATATCAATGAAAATGACACACAATTCGCACACACCACCCCTAGGGTACGCCTCACTGTTGCCTTGCCTTCGAAAGGTGATCGTCGAGTAGAGGACGTCTTAGTAAGTCCTCATGATCCGGGAACCTGGCATGAGGGTAGCTTCTAAGGTGTCTTCCCATTGCTCTGGTGATCACCATGTCCCGAACCTCGAATTGACCCGAACACCTCCAACGGTGGTGCTACCTACCTCTCAATGGTGGGATGGCACTACTTTAAAGGACATTTACACAGACGAATTCCTTAGGGTAGGTAGGTTCTCGTAGATACTTGCTCTCTTCAAAAACAAACAAAAATCTTTTCACACCGACACTTTTCAAAAGCTTTTGAAACAATTTTTCAAACACTCTGACACAAGAGTCGATCTGAAACTTTCAAAGAAACTTTTTTAAAACCCACGATTGAAAAGCAAACAAACCATTTTTGAAAACACAAATGAGCAAGTATCTAAGAGCCCATGGATAACCATGGATAGAAAGGGTGCTAACACCTTCCCTTTCTATAACCTACCTCCCGAACCGAGAGCAATCTCTTTAAGGAATTTTTCTGTGCTTTTGTCCTTTCCATTTGGAGAAAATAAAAGACGGTGGCGACTCTTGCTTACCGCGACATTTCGCGAACCAGCGTTAAACAGTCAGTTCCAGATCCACCGATCACAGAACTGGCGACTCTGCTGGGGACTTAACTTAAAGGTAGGTGTACCTTAGGGTTAGTTCATAACTGTGTTTTCAATTGCTTTCCTTGTCTGCTTTAAATTATGGGTTGCTTGGGAGTTCTATAGATCCTAACCCGGATCTGGGGATACCTTCTTAGAAAGTAGCAACAAGGCTGTGAGGGAACTGTGCGGGGTATACTGACATGGTTGAAACAGTCTGCTACGTTGATGTGGCACTTTGGTGTGTACCGGTAACCCTTGAGTTCAGTCAAGGAGAGTACGGGGCCTCCGCGTGGTGTCATGAAGCATCAACTGACCTTAGGAACCTTAATTGAACCATCTTGGCCTCTTTAGGGTAGTGAGATAACTGACTTTGGTGCAGTCCGAGGTTGGTTGATACTCGATACTACACTCAATTGAGGGTTGCTTTCCTGGAATATTTCGGTCGCCAGTTCAGTGGCTAAATCGAAACGATGAACAATGAAAGCAATCCCGTGATATTGGGACCCTTAGAACCCGGTTACTTCTAATAGGACAGGTTGAGCCCACCAACTTCAAGAGGGTACTACCCAGACCCCATGCTGGCCTTAAACCTTAAAGGCTTGTCTTGTGTGCCTTGTGTGCCTTACATGTTTGTCTTTGTACATATCTGTGGTGTGTTTAATCATAGCATCATGACATCATCCAGCATCATATGCATTGACTA
The DNA here is from genome assembly GCA_948472305.1 of Vicia faba. NCBI lineage: Eukaryota > Viridiplantae > Streptophyta > Magnoliopsida > Fabales > Fabaceae > Vicia > Vicia faba. Next base: position 348,558,021 of record OX451740.1, on the reverse strand, counting down.
ACCATTTCAGGGGTTCGAATTTTCATCTTTGTTCTTGTTTTGTAGGACATGGAAACCGTTCGTAGAAAGACAATTCAAATCAGTCTTGTAAGGATCCCTCCTCAGCTTAAGGAACTTATATCCAGGATTCTAGAGAACTCTTCATTCAGTGAAAGACATGGAAGCCTCATCAGCTTGGTCAACACCAACATTGAGGAAGATATGATAAAGGTCCTGTTCCAGTTCTTTGACCCTCTGCATCACTGTTTTACCTTCTTGGATTATCAGTTGGTACCTACATTGGAGGAGTTCTCCCGGCTCCTGAAGATCCCCATCCTTGATCAGCTGCCCTTCAACGGTACAGAAAAAGAACCTAAGCTTGAAGAGATTGCTAAAGCCTTGCACCTACAGTCATCTGACCTCAAGGGACATTGGGAAGTTAGAAGTGGTATCAAAGGGTTCTTAGCCAGGTTTCTGTTTGAAAAGGCCCTTGAATGTTGGAACTCCCTTAACTTGCAAGCTTTTGAAGAGGTTGTGGCCCTCCTTGTCTATGGTTTGGTATTGTTCCCTAACCCAGATCAGCTTATTGATATCAGTGCTGTCCAGATCTTTATGTCCAGGAATCCTATACCTACGTTGCTGGGGGACATCCTTCACTCATGTTACACTCGAACCATGAGAAAAAGAGGTGTCCTTATGTGTTGCACTCCTCTCCTGGGAAGGTGGTTTATTTCGCACCTTCCACAATCAGTCTTGAAGAATGAACGGGGTTTGAGATGGTCACAACGGTTGATGACTCTTACACATGCAGATATACATTGGTGCCCTAGGTCCAGAGAAGATGTCACTATCATTGACCGTTGCGGGGAGCACCCTAATGTTCCTTTACTTGGAATCAGAGGAGGTATTACTTACAGCCCGTGCCTGGCTTGGAGACAGTTTGGTTATGCTCGGAGGGATGGTCCTCATGACATGTTAATTCCTGACATAGTTTTTGACTTCGATAATGATACTCAAGGACTTCGCCAGAGATTTATCAGAGCTTGGAGGAGGCCCAGTAGGATAGACAGCAAAACACTGGGGCACAGGAACTCCATCCCTTTGGAGCCTTATCTCAAGTGGGTACGCGCCCGCTCCCAGAAGTTAGTGATGCCTTATCCCCATATGCTCCCAGTAATCAAGGAACCAGTCCTGGAAGGGGAAGTGTCCTACACTATTCAGCACCCTGATATGCCCACATCCTAGGAAGAGATGCAGAAGAGCTGGATCCAGCTTAAGGAGGAAAGGAATTCTCTTGAGACTAGTCTACATGCCAGTGAAAAGAAGGTCTTGGAGCTCACCCGCCTGTTGCATGAGGAGAGGAACCTCAACACTTACATAGCTCCAAAGAGGATGCGCAGTGTATTTTGGGATTGATTTGACTTTTGTACTTTTGCCCATGAGGCTTTGATGTATTAAACAATGATTTCTTTAATGATAACGTGTGTTCCTTTTTGTCTACAACAAATTTGAACTTTCGAACCCTTGAATGCATTGCATAAACACATCTCATTCATCATGTGCATAGCAGGTTTTTCCTCTTTTCAGGTTGCTCACAGTTCTTCGCTGTTTATTTCAGCATCATGAATCCCGAATCTGCATCAACTGAGACATCAATCAAGGCTCTTCAGGCGCAGAATGCGCAGTTTCAAGAACTAATCAAGGGTTTGGCGCAGGGCCAGGAAGAACTAAAGGCTATGCTCCTGAAGAAGGAGAAGAAGAAGAAGAGGAGAACTGTTCTGTTCAACTCGGGCCGAAGGTTTGGCAACACTCTGCAGCAGGAAGAGGCTGGTTCTTCTGTTGGCAAGAGTCCTTCTCAGGCAGAAGTCAAGGTTCCTAGTCCGGTAGTCTCCGACAACGAGACAGATTTTGATGAAGAGCAGTACCCTCCTGCAGACGACAGATATAAGCAACTGGAAGACAGGTTGAAAGCTATGGAGGTTCAACAGGTACCTGGGCTGGATTTCGGAGATCTGGGTTTGTCAACTGGTGTGATTATCCCGCATAAGTTCAAAGCACCATCCTTCTCCAAATATGACGGGGCGTCTTGTCCTAAACTGCATCTGAGGTCCTATGTTCGGAAAATTCAGCCGTACTCTGCGGATAAGAATTTATGGATCCACTTCTTCCAGGAGAGTCTTTCAGGGACTCATCTCGAATGGTTCTATCAGCTGGATGGGACCAAAGTTCGTAACTGGGAGGAGTTGGCTACTGCTTTCTATAAGCAGTATCAATATAATGCCGACCTTGCCCCCACACGTACCCAACTCCAGGGTATGTCGTTAGGTGCAAGCGAAGGTTTTAAGGAGTACGCTCAGAAGTGGAGAGACCTGGCTGGTAGGGTGCAGCCTCCGTTGACTGACCGGGAGCTGGTAGACATGTTCTTGGGGACCCTATCTGGGCCATTTTTCAACCATCTCATTGGGAATTCTTCTGCTGGGTTCACTGATTTGATCTTGACGGGATAGAGAATTGAAGTTGGGCTGAAGTCTGGGAAGATTGCGAAGGGTGCATCATCTAGTTCGGAAAAGAAACCATTCAAGAAGGAGTCTAGCGCCGTATATGGTTCCCGGAAATCAGAGAGACCTGAGCACCGCCAAGCTGTCAGTGCGGTAATGATTGCTAAGCCTGCTGCCGCCCCTCGGCCGAAGAATCCTCAAAGGGCTGAAAGACCCCGGAGGGAGTTTACCCGGTTAAACATGACCCTATCGCAGATCCTGCCACAGTTGCTCTCAACCAATTTGGTGACTGTCAGGGAGGCTCCAAAGTTCCCAAATACAACATCTCCCAAGTACAACCCGAATGCTCGTTGTGCTTACCATTCAGATAGCCCGGGGCACTCTACCGATGACTGTTGGGCGTTAAAGAATAAGGTGCAAGACCTTATCGACGCAAAGGAGATACAATTCGAAGCGCCTGCAAAGCCGAATGTAGTTACTGCCCCTATGCCTCAGCATGGGGTAAATGCTGTTGATGAAGACGTTTATGCTGTTTCTGTGGATGATCTAGCCACTCCTCTAAAGATCATCAAGAAGAACCTACTGCAAGCCGGTTTATTTCCGGGTTGTAGTGAGGGTTGCCTATTCTGTGCTGTGTCCCCATCTGGTTGTCCCTTGCTAAAGTTAGGCATCCAAAGCTTAATGGATAGCAAGGAGATTCTATTCAAGAAGTCTGCTGTTCGGTTGGTTCCAGTGGAAGAAGTTTCTGTGGTGACTATCTTCAATAATCCGATCCCGGCTCTCCAGAAGAAGCCCGTTCAAATTATGACCGTTGCGCCCGTTATTATCACTGTTCCAGGGCCCCTGCCCTATGTATCTGATAAAGCTGTCCCTTGGCACTATGGGGCAGATGTATATGTAAACAGGATTAAACAAGAGCTCAACGCTGGCGCCAGCATCTGTGACATCACTGGCCCAGCCAAAGTTACTCGCAGTGGCAGGCTCTTCTCGCCTGACATTGCACCGCCTGCTGCCCGAAGACCACTTCTCATAACCCCTGCAAGTATACCTGTTCCTGCTGCTGATCCGATTGTTTCTCCTGCTGCCGAGTCATCCAATGCTCGGGGCAAGGGAATTGAAGTTGAGCCTGCCCAGATGGAGACACCCGTACCCATAGCTGTTGAGGCCTCCCCACAAGAGATGGAGGAGATTCTGAAGATTATAAAGAAGAGCGATTTTAATGTTGTGGAACAGTTGGGGCATACGCCCTCCAAGATCTCCATGCTCTCTTTATTGCTGTGCTCCGAGGCCCATGCTAAGGCCCTAATCTCATTCCTCAAGACGGCCCATGTGCCACATGAAACCTCTGTGGTCCAGTTCACTGATTGCGTGGCAAGTCTGACGGCAGACAACGGTTTGGGTTTCTCAGATGCTGACTTGACCGCAAAAGGGAGAGACCATAATGATGCTCTGCATGTCTCTATTGAATGCAGGGGCACTACCTTGGCACATGTGTTAGTGGATACTGGTTCGTCTTTAAATGTGCTACCTAAGAAGGCTTTGGAACGTCTAGATTGCGAAGGCCTGGAATTGAAACCCAGCAACATCATCGTCAGGGCCTTTGATGGTTCAAAGAGGATGGTCCATGGAGAGGTTGACATTCCGATTCGTGTGGGCTCTCAGGTGTTCGACTCCACTTTTTATGTGATGGATATCCGTCCATCTTACTCTTGTCTGTTGGGTCGACCTTGGATACATAAGGCTGGGGCAGTGACCTCTACCTTGCATCAGAAGCTGAAGTACCCCGTCAGAGGGAAGATCGTCACTGTGCAGGGAGAGGAGGAATATATGGTGAGTCACCTAAACTCTTTCAGATACATTGAGATGGATGGGGAGTTCATTGAGACCCCCTTTCAGCATTTCGAGAAGGTGTTTCCAATTGCAGCAACAGCAGCAGAAGAAAGTGGTCCTTTAAAGATGGCTTCCCTGAAGGATGCCCGGGCTGTGGTCCAGAAGGGTGAATGTGCCGACTGGGGCAGACTTCCAAACTTTACTCAGAAGACTGATAAACTTGGGCTGGGTTTTACCACAGAAGGTCAGAGAGATATGAGGAAAGCAAAGATCGGAAGACCTCCGGTATTTATTAAAAGCTCAGGAGTGAATGCTGTTGGGGAAGACCATGAAGTGGATGAAGCTGAATTCAACAGCTGGATCTATCCGACGGCCGAAGGCGGATTGAACAATTGGAGTGCAAAGGACCATACCCCTGTTACCTTTGTGACGCAGTAATAAATTTCTTTGTTTTGTTATTTTGTAATAAACAATGATAAACTCTATGGCCCGGTGTCTTACCCGAGGCACCATGGTTCTATTTGTGAGGGCATACAAATTGTCATTTCATATACCATGAATAAAAATCTTGGACGTATTTTCGCATTACAAATATTGTGCTCCTTTCCTGTCTTTCTTTCCTTTTCATATATTTCAAAACAGCTGTATTTACACACACACTCACTCATACAGGTTTCAATCCACTCTGGATCTCACTGATAACAACTCTGCTACTGCCAATTATGACTTCGAAAATCCGATCAACTTAGCCGAAGACGAAGGTGAAGATGATTGCGAAGTGCCTGGCGAGCTTGCAAGACTGTTGCTTCAGGAAGAGAGGGCAATTCAACCCCATGAAGAGCCAGTGGAAACCATAAACCTGGGTACTGAGGCAGACAGGAAAGAGGTAAAGATTGGTGCCAACCTAGAGCTCAGCGTGAAGCAACGGTTAACCAAGATGCTGCATGATTATATGGAGATCTTTGCTTGGTCCTACGAAGACATGCCAGGGTTGGATACCGACATTGTGGTCCATCACTTGCCAACTAAGGAAGACTGCCCTCCAGTCAAGCAAAAGGTCCGTCGGATGCGTCCAGAGATGTCTGAGAAAATTAAAGCCGAGGTCATGAAACAGTTTGATGCTGGCTTCCTTGCAGTAACTTCTTACCCTCAGTGGGTTGCTAATGTGGTGCCGGTACCTAAGAAGGATGGAAAAGTCAGAATGTGTGTCGATTACAGGGATCTAAACAGGGCCAGCCCCAAGGATGACTTCCCCTTACCTCACATTGATGTCCTTGTTGATAATACAGCTCAGCACAAGGTGTTCTCTTTCATGGATGGCTTTTCAGGTTACAATCAGATCAAGATGGCACCTGAAGACATGGAGAAGACTACATTTGTTACTCAGTGGGGCACCTTCTGTTACAAGGTCATGCCATTCGGATTAAAGAACGCTGGGGCAACCTACCAACGTGCCATGGTCGCCTTATTTCATGACATGATCCATCATGAGATAGAAGTGTATGTTGACGACATGATCGCTAGGTCCCAGACTGAGGAAGAGCACCTAGATCATCTGCAGAAGTTGTTTGACCGGTTGAAACTATACAAACTGAGATTGAACCCGAACAAGTGCACCTTCGGGGTAAGATCTGGGAAGTTGCTAGGCTTCGTGGTCAGTGATAAAGGTGTTCAAGTGGACCCTGCTAAGGTCAAAGCTATTCAAGAGATGCCAGTTCCTAAGACAGAAAAGGAAGTCAGAGGCTTTTTAGGACGCCTGAATTACATTGCTCGCTTCATCTCACATCTGGCTGCTACCTGTGAGCCAATCTTCAAGCTGCTGAAGAAAGTTCAGGTGGTACGTTGGAACGATGAATGTCAGGCTGCTTTTGACAGAATCAAAGAGTATCTCCAAGAACCACCTATCCTTATGCCACCGGTTGAAGGGATACCTCTGATACTATACCTGACAGTGCTTGACAACTCAATGGGGTGTGTGCTGGGGCAGCATGACGAGTCTGGCCGAAAAGAGCACGCCATTTATTACCTTAGCAAAAAGTTTACCGACTGTGAGACCCGATACTCACTGCTTGAGAAAACTTGCTGTGCTTTGGTATGGGCTGCCCGCCGGCTGAGACAGTATATGCTGACTCACACTACCTTGTTGATCTCAAAAATGGATCCTATAAAGTACATATTCGAAAAGACTGCTCTGTCTGGGAGAATTGCAAGATGGAAAATGATCTTGACGGAATACGACATTCAGTACACAACCCAAAAAGCCATCAAGGGAAGTGTATTGGCAGACCACTTGGCACATCAAGCTGTAGATGACTATCAATCGATGAACTTCGAATTCCCGGACGAAAGCATCATGATAGTAACAGATTGTGAAGTACCTGGACCGGATGAAGGACCTGAACCAGGATCCCGATGGTCTATGCATTTTGACGGAGCCTCCAATGCTTTGGGCAACGGTATCGGCGCCATCATCATATCTCCACAAGGTACTCATACTCCACTCACTGCCCGGCTGTGTTTCAACTGTACCAACAACATGGCGGAGTATGAGGCGTGTATCATGGGTCTTCAAGCTGCGATCGACCTAAGGATCAAATTTCTAAGTGTCTTCGGAGATTCCGCTCTTGTGATCAATCAGATCAAAGGAGAGTGGGATACGAAACATCCAAACTTGATTCCTTACAGAGAATGTGTGTTGGCCCTGATTCCCCACTTCACAGAGATAACCTTTGAGCACTTTCCAAGAGAAGAGAATCAGTTAGCGGACGCGTTAGCTACAATGTCTTCAATGTTCAAGGTTAAATGGGATAATGAGGCTCCCCGGATCATCATCTGGAAACTGGACGAACCGGCATACTGCTGTGATCTCGAAACTGAATTGGTGACCGAGAAGCCTTGGTACCACGAAGTGAAAAGATATCTGGAAGCTCAGGAATACCCTGAAGGCACCTCTGTCAATGATAAGAAATTCCTGAGGAGGTTTGCAGCCAAGTTCTTCCTAAGCAACGGCATCTTGTACAAGCGAAACCATGATTCAACCTTACTGCGTTGTGTGGACAAGACTGAAGCAGAAAGAATCATGGAAGAGCTACATGAAGGGACCTTTGGTACACATTCCAGTGGACACACTATGGCTAAGAAAATCCTACGGGCAGGATACTACTGGTCTACAATGGAAGCTGACTGTTACCAACATTCCAGGACATGCCACAAGTGCCAGATTTATGCAGACAAGGTGCATGTTCCTCCGGTTCCCCTGAATGTTTTAACTGCGCCGTGGCCGTTTGCAATGTGGGGCATAGATATGATTGGCGAGATTAGACCTACGGCATCTAACGGACATCGCTTCATCCTGGTAGCGATTGATTATTTCATGAAGTGGGTTGAGGCAGCATCCTATGCTACAGTAACCAAGACTGTGGTGGCACGGTTCATTCGACACAATCTGATCTGTCGGTACGGTGTCCCTGAGCAGATTATTACAGACAACGGTACCAATCTAAACAATAAGATGATCGCTGAGCTCTGCGAACAGTTCAAAATACAGCATCATAATTCTTCTCCTTACAGACCGAAGATGAATGGGGCTGTAGAAGCAGCAAATAAGAACATCAAGAAAATTGTGCAGAAGATGACAGTGACCTACAAAGATTGGCACGAGATGTTACCATTCACTCTACATGGGTACCGAACCTCAGCCAGGACGTCAACCGGGGCAACTCCTTTTTCCTTGGTTCATGGCATGGAGGCAGTCTTGCCAATTGAAGTGGAGATACCCTCTCTACGGATAATGAAGGATGCAAATCTGAACGAAGATGATTGGATCCAGACACGACTTGATCAACTCAATCTCATTGACGAAAAGAGACTTGCTGCTATCTGTCATGGTCAGACGTATCAGAAACGGATGATCAGGGCATTTAACAAAAAGGTCAGACCACAGGAATATCAAGTTGGGGATCTGGTAATCAAGCGAATCATCCTTCCTCAGAGTGATCCAAGGGGCAAATGGACCCCTACGTACGAAGGGCCATTTGTGGTTAAGCATGTGTTCTCAGGAGGAGCGATGATATTAACCAATATGGATGGTGACGACCTTCCTCACCCCGCCAATGCAGACATAATAAAAAAATACTACGCATGAAAAAAGACCCGCTAGGCTGACATGCCTAGGCAAAAATTAGGGCTTCCCGTCGAACCAAAAGGGTTCGGGCAAAATGAAGGGATGAAAATGGAAAAAAATCTGTACACCCGGCAAGTCGAAAACCTGAAAAGGCGGCTTGGGCAAAAATGGGTATCCCGGTGGACTGAAAACCCGAAAGGGCGGTCCAGGCAAAAATTAGGGATAAAGCATAATACTATGTCTCATTGGATCACTTTGCATCCAGAATCCTGTATCTACATCAAGTTCAGACGGCATCGATCAGTCAGCTTCACCTTCAACCAAGGTCATCAAGTGATGAGACGCTCGGAGTTATAAAGGCGATAGCAGAGTTGAAACCCAGTGGGATCATTCATATTTCACACAGCTGTTTTATTTTCTTTTGTACAAAACTTGTATAAACTCTCTTGTTCGGCGACGTTCCTCTTACTAGGACGTCAGCCTCTTGTATACAAAACGCCTATTTTCAGGCCATTCAAAATCAATACAAATATATTTTCAGTTAAACGTGCCAAGTTTTTTTTTCTTTTTCTGTTTTGTTTTGCGAAGAACGTCCAAGGTTCAATTTGTGATATATGCATTGACAATAATTTGCTAACTCATAAATATTTGCATACGAAACAAAGGAATTAATTGCAGGTGACACTAGAAACAAGGGCAATAAAGAGTTGTCTGAGCAGTCTAATTGTTCTATCCTCCAGGGTACCAAGGTAGATTCAGCTAAAGAACATGACCAGTATACCTGAAGTCCCCAGAGAGTGAGCCAACAATACATTCTTCTCCAAGCAGAGTTATCCAATCTCAAGGAAATTGAGTATCCTCCAGTAGATCTCAATACTCCCCCAGCAGCAGCATATATATATTCTTAACAAGCATCCCCGGCAGTCTTGGTCTAAAGATTGTTCCCCGGCGACATATCAGCATTCAAAGGAATCACTTCCCCAGCATATCAAAACTTCCCCAGAAAAGTCCAAATCCGGTTTCCCCAGGAAAGATGGAGTCCATATCCCCAAGCAGTAAGCTTATCCCCAGTAAGATTCTGGAAGCTTACCCCCTCGCAGAGCACGAACGCGTCGGCCGGCTTGATTTAAAGAGTTATTTCCTTAACAGGATATAACTGGGTTATCCTCAGCCAAAAGCCCCGGAAAGAGCGTCGTCAATGAAGCCACCTTACCCCAGCGAAGTCTGTCAACACTTCCAACAACAAGCCTTTCCCCAGCAAGTTACTATCAATACTCAGCAAGGCCTCTCTCTCCCCACAGAGTATGGCTTCCCAGCATGGTCTCTAGAGTATCTTTTCTCCCCGCAACATCTTCCATTTGCCAAGTTTATTCCGCAACGGAGTCATCTTCTCCTATCGGTATTCTTGCAGTTATCATCCCCAGCGGAAGCAAAATCTAGTCTTCAACATCAGCCCAGGATAGGACTTCCCGGCACCCGTCAAGGATCTACTTTCCTAGACGAAAACATTCATAAAACATAACATACATCATTATAGCATGCATAGACGCATCATATCATACAAATCTCATTTATGTTGAGAACATCATTGCTTGATCCATATCATGCATTGCATACGACTGACCTTTACCTTTCAGGAAGGATGCAGTTGAAATTCTCAAACATATTTCAAGACCTTCTCTAGTCCAGCTAAATCGATTCCCAACAGATTTTTCTGATAAAGACTCAGCAGAAGTGATGTTTCCCTCTCCGACGGTGAGTGTGAGGTGATAGTCTCTTATGGTCCCCTCTCCGACGGTGAGTGAGGTGGTAATTCCTTTTTCAGATGTTTCCCTCTCCGACGGTGAGTGTGAGGTGATAGTCTCTTATGGTCCCCTCTCCGACAAGTGCGTGAGGTGGTAATTCCTTTTTCAGATGTTTCCCTCTCCGACGGTGAGTGTGAGGTGATAGTCTCTTATGGTCCCCTCTTCGACAAGTGCGTGAGGTGGTAATTCCTTTTTCAGATGTTTCCCTCTCCGACGGTGAGTGTGAGGTGATAGTCTCTTATGGTCCCCTCTCCGACAAGTGCGTGAGGTGGTAATTCCTTTTTCAGATGTTTCCCTCTCCGACGGTGAGTGAGGTGATAGTCTCCTATGGTCCCCTCTCCGACAAGTGCGTGAGGTGGTAATTCCTTTTTCAGATGTTTCCCTCTCTGACGGTGAGTGTGAGGTGATTGTCTCTTATGGTCCCCTCTCCAACGGTGAGTGAGGTGGTAATTCCTTTTTCAGATGTTTCCCTCTCCGACGGTGAGTGTGAGGTGATAGTCTCCTATGGTTCCCTCTCCGACGGTGAGTGAGGTGACAGTTCCTTTTTCCTATGATTCCCTCTCCGACGGCGAGTGAGGTGATTCCCTTTCAGATTATAATGGCCTATGGTCCTCGTTCCGATCCTGCGAAGATGGTATTCCCCACCGAGATTTTCTCAACGAGCGTTGTTGAAGTTAAAATCACCCAAGATTCTCTTACCATTCATGCTAAGGCAGTAACCATACCTGGTTCATTCATCATCTTGTGAAGCTCCAAACCCAGCTCCTGTAACCAGTCAGGACACATTTATACAAAGCATCTGAAAACCAGCTCCTGCAACGTGTCAGGTACTCATTTGTTCTTTTGCAGGTATGCAGGTTCTCGCTAAGGAATCTCCTACGCAATCAACATCCAGATGGCATCTATAAGCCCATCATCCTATCCAACAACCTCCCAATGGCATCTATAAGCCCATTCCACCATCACTGCTACTATGTGAGCGCAAATTTCTGGGCACTCTAGTGTTCAATCATCTTCTATCCTCGGATTACGAAAGGCACGTCATCCAATCTGCATCCTCAGGTCTAAGAAGATTGAACAGGGGCAACTGTTGCACCCCAAAATTTTCCCTCCCATATTCTCCAAGAAATTGTCAAGCCAAGTCACAAAATTCCCCAAGGGTTACACAGTCAAAGTCTCCTATACAGTCAAGATTAGGGTTTTGTGTTCTGATCAAGAAAGGAAGTTTTCAAAGGCCCAGTCAAGTCTCATATGCCTACAAATATGGTCAAGCATCCTCATATCAAGTTTCAAGGCATTCAGCTCAAAATTGCACAGTCAAAACCCTAAATTGCACTACAGTCAACTGTAGGGGCAAAATGGTCATTTGACAGTCAAAAGTTCAAATTTTTGGGCAACATATCATTTTGAAGCCACAAACATCATTTGATCAATGCTTGATCATGATTCTCAAAAGTTTGGCTCAAAAATCATCAAGATGCAAAAGTTTCCTTATTTGGACAGCTGAAAAAGTCAACTGAAATTGACCAGGGCATAACTTTCACATGGATTATCATAAAAATTTCATCCAAAGCTCATTTTGAAGAGAAAGACATTTCCTACAACTCATCTTCATACATCAAGTCCAAGAAATGCTCTCACAAAAAGTTATCAATTTCAACATTATAGGTCATTTTCAAAAGTCAACAAAAAGGGACTTTAAGTCAAAGGCCATAACTTGAGATTGGTAAATCAAAATGACATGGGACCAAAGACATTGGTTAGAGGACTCAAAGACCTTTCCAAAATGTCCAAGAACATGAGAAAAGCTTAATAATTGAGCAAGTTATGCCTTGTGGAAGTTGGGAACTTTTTGGATATTTTGAAAAGTCAACATTGACTCAAATGACCTAAAATTGCTAATGGGCCCATTTTTCTTCCATGATTCATCATTCTAAGCATGTGCACGACCACTTGGCCCAAAGGGAAGTATTTTCTCATTTTTTATTTATTTATTTGAATTTTTATTCACATTAATTCATTTAAATCAAATTAAATATAGGAAAAATACTAATCTAAGTTTTCAAATCTTTTTATACATGTTTTGCCATCAAGATTTCGTGCATAGGTCAAATAGGAAAGAATTGGATTGATTTGAGCATAATTGACACAAAATACACATAAAAAAAGATATGGAAAATATTAAGAAATCAAATTTTCAAAAACCATTAATTCATTGGATTTTATTGAGTTTTTGTGACCTAATAGTCTCCATACAAATACATGATCATAACCCTAATCATAATAGACTGAAAGCTGCGCAAGAACCCCCATTGCAAACTTGGAATTTTTGTCAAAAAAAGCAAAACTGAAATCAGTGTTAGAGGTGGATTCAAAGCATAATATTGGTTTCAATAGCTTCCTTGGAGATCACTGATCACGTTCCAATCATTAACATCCTTCCAGACTCAAGAAATTGGTAATATGAATGCAGACTATATCAAATAAAAGTCATAATCATGCATACCAATTCATGCATTTTTTATAAGTTTTGATATGTGTTTTGCATTCCTCATGATGTTCTGAAGCTAACCCACGCGTTTGATTAGATTATTATGCGTTATAGGCAATTTCGCCATTGTTAAATGTTAGGGTTTGCAGAGCTTCAGATTGGGGTTTTTAAAACAAGGAAAAATTAGGACTCTAAACGATCACCATCCAACTCAGCGCATGGAGACGAAGAAGAATCCACCCTCGCGCCTAATTTATGTTTAGAGATGAGCTAATCGCTATTTTCTCAAAACGTCCTTAAAACCACGCTTAAGAAACCGTTGCCATATGTTTTTGTTTTCAGGAACGCGTGGAGAAGATGGAGTTGTGGCATCAAGTGATTGGCTTGTTTAAAAGTTCGCGCGCGTTTCCAAGCGTTGATCCATTTTCTTTTATATTATTTGTTTGTTTAATATATATAAAACGCGTTTGGTTGGCACAACTGGTCAGAGAAGGCATTGGCAAGGCATAAGACCTGGGTTCGAGTCCCAGGTCTACATTATCTCAATATTATTTTTCACCATATGTTCAAGTGCAGGCGTAACCTTGTGGATCACCATACGCTCATCATATCAAGCCATCCACGCGTCTAACACATTCAAATCAAAGGCAGGGATTCAAAGAACACAATAAACCCTAGTCAACGTTGCCACATGGTGTCTGGGAGGGTCAACGAATCTGAATGCTATTGGGCCAGATTGCTAAGGCCATACCTCACAATTGGGGCCTGAACCCCCCCCTGGTTTGCCTTCTCCATATTTTTTATATTTTATCTTTATTATTTTATTTACTATATTATCTTAATTTAATTAATTATTATTTTTACAAAATATGAAAAACATCATAAAAATCAGAAAAGACAAAAAATGTAATAAATATTTTTATTTTAATTATTTTCATAAATAATGCATATAAATAAATTTAAGATAAATAAGGGTTTACAATATTAATTCTTTTAACAAAAATAATAAAAAATATGTAGAATTAGGTTTAATTGATGATTTTTATTCCTTTTAATTTTTTCTTTTTTACCATAATATTATTTATTTATTTATTTTCATAATTAAAATTGCATGTAAAAACTTAGGTTTAAATTAGGTCAAACTTCAATATTTTTCTTAAAAAACTTAAAGATAATTAGAATTAGGTTTAGTATTTAGTTTTAATTAATTCTTTTTCTATTAAATCTTAAAAAACATAAAAATACCAAAAACATTTTCTCTTAATATTAATTTTAATTCCTTATTAATTTAATTTTGCAAAAGGGTCCAACGCCCTCCTTTCGACTTAATTGTTTAATTTCGCACATTTATTTTATTTCGCTCAAATAATTATTTATCTCTCCCAAAGCTTTGTAATATTTACTTTTTGCACTTTTATTCGCTTTATTTACTTTCCGTCAAATCGGGTCCGGTTTAATTTTGGCGATGTGGACCCGCGCCATTTGTAATAGCTTTAGATTTATTTTTCCCGCAAATATTTTAACTGTTAAACAAAGCATGAAAGAATGTATGGCCTTAAATAAAATCAAGCGTAGAACACCAATAAACATGACAAGACAAATATCAATGAAAACGACACACAATTCGCACACACCACCCCTAGGGTACGCCTCACTGTTGCCTTGCCTTCGAAAGGTGATCGTCGAGTAGAGGACGTCTTAGTAAGTCCTCATGATCCGGGAACCTGGCATGAGGGTAGCTTCTAAGGTGTCTTCCCATTGCTCTGGTGATCACCATGTCCCGAACCTCGAATTGACCCGAACACCTCCAACGGTGGTGCTACCTACCTCTCAATGGTGGGATGGCACTACTTTAAAGGACATTTACACAGACGAATTCCTTAGGGTAGGTAGGTTCTCGTAGATACTTGCTCTCTTCAAAAACAAACAAAAATCTTTTCACACCGACACTTTTCAAAAGCTTTCGAAACAATTTTTCAAACACTCTGACACAAGAGTCGATCTGAAACTTTCAAAGAAACTTTTTTAAAACCCACGATTGAAAAGCAAACAAACCATTTTTGAAAACACAAATGAGCAAGTATCTAAGAGCCCATGGATAACCATGGATAGAAAGGGTGCTAACACCTTCCCTTTCTATAACCTACCTCCCGAACCGAGAGCAATCTCTTTAAGGAATTTTTCTGTGCTTTTGTCCTTTCCATTTGGAGAAAATAAAAGATGGTGGCGACTCTTGCTTACCGCGACATTTTGCGAACCAGCGTTAAACAGTCAGTTCCAGATCCACCGATCACAGATGGGTAGGCCCAATTCAAATTAATGACATTTATTACTCTTATGTGTCGACACAAAATTCGTATGTGTCGACACATCCTGTGTTAAAGAACAAATTTTTTTTGTTTTAAATGTTTTGCATCGACTCAAGAATCCTATGAGTCGACGGGAAGTAATATGTGTCGATGAAAATCTTGATGTGTCGACCTGAAACCAATTCTTACTTTATGTTTTTATAAAATATTTTGATATGAGTCGACTCATAACTGTATGTATCGACTCATAACACAAATGTTTACAGAAATGCAATTTTTCACAGGTTCTTGTTAGCAGATGGATATGGTACCCAATTCCAATTTAAATGATTATGAAAAATGAATCATCTGAAGAGTGTTATGCATGCGTAGTGAGGTAATGAAATTTGCATATGTCAAGTTCAAACAATTTATGTATAAGAGATATACGTAGACATTATCAATGGAACATTAAGGTCAACTTATAAGTAATTGAGAAAGTAGATAGGAAGGGTATTACCTCGTTTGATGAGATGTTAAGACACATGTACTAAAGTTGAAAAACACATCTCAACAGTATGGTGAGACATAGATATATTTCAACTACATATATGCTTAAGACATCACGTAAGAGAGATCTAAAATCCCTAGCTCACGACGAATGTTGAAGATGAGTTCTGTTGCTAGTGGTTTTGTAAAGATGTCAGCAAGTTGATTTTTAGTATCAACATGCTCAAACGTAACATCTTTCTTTTCAACATGATCGCGAAGAAAGTGATGTCTAATCTCTATGTGTTTAGTGCGTGAGTGTAAGACTGAATTCTTAGTGAGATTTATAGCACTTGTGTTGTCACATTTTATTGGAATACGTTTTAATTGAATATCATAGTCTTGTAATTGTTGCTTCAGCCATAAGATTTGAGCACAACAACTACCGGTTGCAACGTATTCAGCCTCAGCAGTTGACAAAGAAACAAAAACTTGCTTTTCTCTATGCCAACTTACTAGAGAGTTTGAAAACAAGTGACATGTTCCACTAGTGCTTTTCCTATCTGATTTGCAGCCAACAAAATCAGAATCGGAGTAACCTACTAAACGACAATCGATTCCCTTGGAATACCACAGCCCATACTTAGATGTATTATTGAGATACCTAAGTATACACTTCACAACTTTCAAGTGGGATTCCTTAGGATCCGATTGATATCGCGCACACATGCAAACACTAAACATGATGTCAGGCCTAGATGCTATAAGATACAATAGGGATCTGATCATACCTCTATATTTTTTGACATCAACACTCTTACCATGTTCATCCTTGTCTAAATTTTTGTTGGTAGGCATGGGGGTGTCAATTGGTTTTGAGTTGTTCATTCCAAATCGTTTAAGCAACTATTGGCAGTATTTTGTTTGACATATAATTGTGCCTTCATTGAGATGCTTTATTTGGAGACCGAGGAAGTAGTTTAGCTCCCCCATGAGACTAATCATAAATTCACCCTGTATGACTTTGGAAAATTCCTCGACCAAGTGTAGATTATTTGAACAAAAAATAATATCATCTACATATATTTGAACTAAAAGGATGTGCTTTCCTTTACATTTAATGAAAAGAGTGGTATCCACTTTACCTCTTGAATAACCATTATCAAGTAGAAATTTACTAAGTCTTTCAGACCAGACCCGAGGGGCCTGTTTAAGACCGTATAAAGCTCGTTTTAATTTGAAGACATGATCTGGATATTCGTTATTCTCAAAACCAGGAGGTCGTGAGACATACACCTCTTCATTTATGACTCCGTTAAGAAAGGCACTCTTTACGTCCATTTGATAAAGCTTAAAATCTTTTGCACACGCATAAGAGAGCAAGAGACGTATAGCCTCAAGGCGAGCAACTGGAGCATAAGTCTCCTCATAATCAATGCCCTCCTCTTGGTTATATCCTTGTGCTACTAAGCGTGCTTTATTGCGGGTTATCGTTCCATTTTCATCAAGTTTATTTCTAAAAACCCACTTAGTGCCTATGATATGATGGTCTCGAGGACGAGGGACAAGTTCCCAAACGTCATTTCTTTTAAACTGATTTAGCTCTTCTTGCATGGACATTAGCCAAAATTCATCAATCAAGGCCTCTTTAGCATTTTTAGGTACTACTTGTGAAACGAAAGCAAAATGATAACAAAAATTACTTATCTTGGAGCGAGTCATTACTCCTTTTGAGATATCTCCCAATATGTTGTCAATGGGATGGTCTTTAGAGGACTTCCAACTTAGTGGAAGATCATTAGCTTCAATTTTCTCTACTTCCTAATCTTTTGAAAGGCTTGTATATTTTTCTTCCTCATCATCAACTGTTTTGGACTGAACAATTTCCTCAACAGTTTCTTTGAGTATATCTTTAGTGGATACACCTGCACCATCAAGAGAAATACCTTTTCTGACATGTTTCGGATAAGATTCATCAAAAGAGACATGAATTGACTCCTCAACCGTAAGTAAACGTTTATTGTATACCCTATATGCTTTGCTTGATTATGAGTATCCAAGAAAGATACCTTCATATGCTTTTGCATCAAATTTTCCAAGATTTTCTTTTCCATTATTCAAAATAAAACATTTACAACCGAATACATGAAGATGTGACAAGTTTGGCTTTATTCCTTTTAAAATTTCATAAGGTGTTTTATCCAAAATGGGACGAATTAATATTTTATTTAAAACATAACAGCCTGTGCTAATTGCATCAGCCCAAAAATATTTTGGTAATCCACCTTCATTGAGCATTGTTCTCGCCAACTCCTCTAAGACGTGATTTTTGCGCTCCACAACTCCATTCTACTGTGGAGTTCGAGGTGCTGAAAACTTATGCTCAATACCATGCTTGTCACAATACTTATCAAAGATATGGTTTTGAAATTCACCTCCATGATCGCTTCGAATTGCAATTATTTTCAATTCCATTATGTTTTGAGATAGTTTTGCAAAACTCTTAAAAGCAGAAAAAGTTTCATTTTTTCTATGAAGGAATATAGTCCAAGTAAATCTAGAGTAGTCGTCAACGATCACAAAACCATAATAATTTCCTCCTAGACTTTTTGTTCTAGAAGGTCCAAAGAGGCCCATGTCGAGAAGCTCAAGGGGTCGTGAAGTGGAAATCATATTTTTAGATTTGAAATATACCCTTGTTTGCTTTTCCATTTGGAACGCATCACATAGTTGATCCTTTGTAAATTTTATCTTTGGAAGATCTACTACTAGATCCTTGGATACAACCTTATTAAGCAAATAAAAGTTAACATGCGCTAGACGTCTATGCCAAAGCCAAGAATCATCATTCAAGGTGACTAGACACTTAGTGCTTGTTAAGGATACATCAAAAAGGTGAAGCATATAGACGTTGTTTACTCTAATTCCCTTAAACACAATATCCTTTTCAGTATTTTAAATTATGCAGCAAGTGTTTGTGAAGGTAACTTTATAACCCTTGTCACACAATTGACTAATACTCAACAAATTATGTTTAAGCCCCTCTACTAAATGGACATCAGAAATAGTAGTGGTAGAGGGATTACCTACACTACCTCTACCGAGTATAGATCCTTTGTTATTGTCTCCATATGTGACAAATCCTTTCTTCTTTGCTTTGAAGTCAATGAAGAGTGATATGTCACCGGTCATGTGCCTTGAACACCCACTGTCTAGAAACC
Organism: Vicia faba; assembly: GCA_948472305.1. Taxonomy (NCBI): domain Eukaryota; kingdom Viridiplantae; phylum Streptophyta; class Magnoliopsida; order Fabales; family Fabaceae; genus Vicia; species Vicia faba. The sequence continues at coordinate 348,539,297 of OX451740.1, read as the reverse complement.
ATCTTCTATCCATGGATGTAAGACACTTTTCCTACAATATCAAAAGAGAGAGGTAGGTACCCAATTTTTATTGGGTCCATGTGGGTAAGTGGTAACATGGTTGCCTTTAGGCCTCCATTGGTAAATGCCTTTAGGAACAAGAAACCTCCTAAACTTGCATTTTTCAATGGTATGACCAAAACGACAACAATAATGGCATACATTATGATGATGATGTATTATTTTACTTCTGCTCATTGAATCCTTTGGTATCTTTTCAACAAAATAATATTTTGAATATGGTGGATTCAACGTTTTCTTAAAAACTCTAGGATCGACTGCAAAAGTAACCTTGGGCTGTAAAGCTTTTTCTAATTTGGCATTAAGAGTTCTAACCTCTTGTTGCCAAATATGGAAAACTTCACATTCCCTTCTGGGAATATATCCTGTAACATCCTTATCTTTTGAACTTTCTGCAATACTAGCTTTTAGACTTTTTAAGTCTTTTTCAGCTTTATAGACTTTACTCTCCAGAAATGAAAATATTTGTTTATCGGAGGATAATCTCTTAAAAGCATCTTTGGCTTTGTATTGTGGTTTTTCAAAAGCTATTTTTAGTTCAGAAAAAGTCATAGAAGAAAAGTTATTAGGATATACTTGTCTTACTTGCTTGTTGTGGTTGTCTTTCTTGTGGTAGGATTGATTTTTGGTATGTGCCATCAGACATAAATTTTCAATTTCATCACTACCACTTGAACTGTCATCGTTTGATGAATCACTATCGCTTTCCCATGAAATGTAAGCTCTTCTTTGTTTGTTGAACTTCTTTGGTGGAGCTTTTCCTTTATCCTTTTTCATCTTTGGACAGTCTGGTTTGTAGTGTCCAACTTTACCACAATTGTAACAAGGTCCTTTACCTCTTTTCTTTTTATTTTCTTCTTGCCTTGGCTCTTTGGATTGTTTTCGAAAGCTTATGAGATTCTTATAGGGGTGCTTGATTCCATTCTTTCGAATAAACCTATTGTATCACCGAACAAAAAGTCCCATTTCTTCATCATCAGAATTTTCATCACTAGTTGATTCATTATTATCTTGCTCTTTGGTTGAGGACTTAGAGCTAGAAGCCATTAGAGCTATTAACTTCTTCTCACCCACCCTGTCTTTGTTCCTCTTCTTCTTACTCTTATTTTCATATTTTTCAAGACTTTGCAATTCTTGTTGATGTTCTTCCAGCTTTCCAAACAGAGTTGTAATGGTAAGCGTAGTGAGGTCATTTGCTTCCTTGATAGATATTACTTTAGGTTGCTATTCCTTGCTAAGACATCTCAGAATTTTATTAATAGCAATTTCATTGGAAACAGGTTTTCCAAGTGCATTTAAACGGCTCACAAGATGAACGAATCTCTTCTGTATGTCAGAGACAGATTCTCCTTGTTTCATGCGAAAGAGCTCAAACTCTTGATTGAGTGTATTGATGCGGGACTGTTTAACTTCAGTAGTTCCTTCATGGGCTTTTATAAAGCATCCCACGTTTCTTTAGCGGACGTGCAATGAGACACCCTATAATACTCATCAACACCAAGTGCTGAGATTATCATATTTCCGCCTCTCCAATCGCACGACCATTGCTTTTCATCCATTTCATTCCATTGATCCTCAGGTTTAGGTACTATTGCACCTGCATCATTCCTCATGGTAATTTGAAAGGGACCATTTTGAATGGCAGTCCATACATTCCTATCAATGGAATTTATGTGTACTCGCATGCAGTCTTTCCAGTAGCTATAGTTTTCACCATTGAAAACAGGAGCTCTATTATACTCCCCATTTGGTTCAAAGGTCATAGCGTTACTAGTAGATACAAAGCACCAACTAATCGGTGCTCTGATACCACTTGTTAAACGGTGTGTCAAGTGATCGAGAGGGGGGGGGGGGTGAATAGATCACCTCTTACTTTTTCAAGGATTTAAAATTATTTTATCTAAGTGTGTTGAAAGCGGCGAAAAATTAATGTCCTGAATCAATTCTGTCTACTTTGAACCGACTACTAGAAAACTTGACATGTGAAAAACTTGCTGGATTTTATTAGATGAAATAGATGAATATACAACTCAAATTTCTTAACGTTTCAATGCAATTATCATTAAAGCAGTATTTCCAATGAATTAAGAAATTTGTTAGGAATTTTGTCAAACACTTGGCATATGCTTGTTTAATGATTTAATAGTGGTGGTTTAATGAAAGTGTTTGAACCACTATGTTTATCATTAGACAGAAAAACTTAGCAAGCCAATTAAATTAAAAAATTATGGAATATGTAAAAAGATAAATAGAAAGAAAGAAAGAACGATACGCAGGAAGTTTGGTAAGGAAGTTCCCCATTGTCGTCCTCGTGTGTGGGTACGTCTCCCTCTCAATTTCATAATTGAAACTGAGAACTTTTATAACAATTTGCTGAACGTTTGATAACAAGGTTACACTACACAGAAAGATAGAAATCCCTATGATCTTCTTCTTCTTGTAAGAACCACCACTTGATATGAGCTGTATTAAGATTCCCTGCAAGGTCCATAATCGATCCTCCACTTCCACAACCTGTTTGCAAAAATCCTTCTAATTTCCAAACCCCTCGCTACGGATGAATCCGACTCATGCGACTGTGACTAACAAAACCCTCAAGAACACACCCATTCTTGAAGGACAAACCCCTTGGTTTATTTCTTGAAGCCTCCTTTTCAATCTTCAACTCAGCTGAGATTCTTTCAATACACAGCTGAGATTCTTTCAATACACAGATGAACGTTATCTCTGACCTCTTGATCTACTTCAACAAGGATGTTTGATTTTCGTTGTTGTTGTTGATTGAATATTATTGAGAAGATGATGAAGATGAAGTTTCTTTAGGCTTCTAGCTTCTCACAAATGTTTTCACACAATTTTAATATGTTGCAATGACCTTCTGCTGAGAAAAATACTTTCTTATATATGTAACAAAAAACGGATAGCCAAAAAAAGTATTATGAGTCAATGCATGTTGGTCATGAGTCTACTCATGTTAGTTATGAGTTACAGGATGGGTCGACACATGTTATTTTGAGTCGATGCAAGATCATATCATAACATTTTACAAAACCAACAATTTTATATATGTTGATGCATAACACGTATGTGTCGATGCATACTGATTGTAATTTTAATTTTTGAACATAAAACGTGGTATGAGTTGACGCATGATATTATGTATCGATGCATATAAATTCAAAAATGTTTTCCAGGAGCATCATAATGTTATGTGTCGATGAATGAGGTTTTGTGTAGATGCATATAAGTTTAAGTTTTCATTACAGGGGCATCAAAGTGTTATGTGTCGATGCATAATATTTTGTATCGATGCATGCAAGTTTAAGTTTTCATTACAGGGGCATCAAAATTTTATGTGTCGATGCATAAGATTTTGTATCGATGCATGCAAGTTTAAGTTTTCATTACAGGGGCATCAAAGTATTATGTGTTGATGCCTAAGATTTTGTATCGATGCATAATAGTTTGAGATAGTATTCCAGGGACTTTAGTAAGTTATTGATCGATGCAAAACCTATTGTGTCGACTCATAATGATGCATTATGAGTAAAATACATTTTTAGCTTATTTTAAACATGTTATATTATATTTTTGTAATGCACACATGTATTTATTATTTCACATATATTTGCAATCATTAAAAACCAATTATGAAGGGGTTGCTCACAATTTTCTCATGCAAAAAGGAAGAAACAATTTAAGAAAAGGGAAGCTTACACATCAACACAAGAAGTCACATGTTATGAATGTGGTAAGCAAGGTCATATAAAGCCGAATTGTCCGAAACTCTCCAAGAAAGGTTGATACAAAGGGAAAAAGGAACTCAAGAACAAAAATGCCTATGTTGCATGGGAGGATAATGAAATAAGTTCTTCGTCTGATTCCGATAGTGATGACAGTGCAAATCTAGAATTGATAGCCTCTAACCATTCCGATAATGAAGATGATGAGGTTAGTAATGAATTTTCTCTTTTCTTATAGTAATGCACAAGGTGCTATAGATGAACTATTAAATGAATAGAAAATTCTGTATAAAACTATTTCATCTCAAAAGAAACAAATTGCATCTTTAGAAGAAAAATGTGAAACTATGGAAAAAGATTTCAAAGAAGAAAAAAATTAAGTGATGAACAAAAACATAATTTTGTATGCAAAAATTGTGAATAACTCTCTTTCCAAATTGTCCAATTAAAAAGAGTTATTGAAAGATATGAAAAAGGTCAAATTGGATTGGAAGGTGTTCTTAGTCAACAAAGATATTCCAATGATAAAAGTGGACTTGGATATTCAAAGTTTTCAACACCAAGTTCTAATAAAACTATCTTTGTTAAGGCTAGTGATCAATCATCCAAAGAGAAAGTGAACAAACTTAAAGTGGTTCATCACTATCCTAAAAAGAAAACATTTCCTAAAAAGAACTCTTATCCTTCTAGATATAGAAGTAACTTTGTACCTACTTGTTTTTATTGTGGTATTAAAGTCCATACACCTAATGCTTGCTATGTTAGAAACTTTAGTATGGCAAGTGGGCATTATGTGTGGGTAAAGAAAGGTACTAATTATGAAGGACCCAAAGCAACTTGGATACCTAATAAAACCTAATTTGTTTTGTAGGTATGCTTGAATACCACATGCAATATTTGGTATCTTGATAGTGGTTGTTCAAAGCATATAACAGGAGACATAAACCAACTTTTAAATCTAGTACTAAAGGCCAAGGGTTTTGTAACTTATGGAGACAATAATAAGGGAAGAATTATTGGAAAAGGAAAAGTTGGTGATCCACCTTTCACATCCATTTAATATGTTCTTTATGTTGAAGGACTAAAGCACAATCTTCTTAGTATTATCCAACTTTGTGACAAAGGCTTCAAGATCAAGTTCACCAAATATGAATGCTTGGTAGAAGACGAAGTCACACATGAGGTTATACTTAAAGGTAAAAGAATTAATAATATATTTATGATTTCCCTTGATGATCCATCTTTGAAGGTAAAATGTCTCATGGCGAACAACGATGATTCATGGCTTTGGCACAAAACAATTGCTCATATTCATATGGAACACTTGAATAAATTAATCAAGCATGATCTTGTCATTGGGTTGCCTAAGAGAAATTTTGTCAAAGATAGACTTTGTAATGCTTGTCAAAAAGGGAAACAAACAAAATCAACTTTCAAATCTAAGAATGTGGTGTCTACTACAAGGCCACTACAATTGTTGCATATGGACTTATTTGGTCCATCAAGAACAAGAAGTTTCGGAGGTAATGTATATGCTTTGGTTATTGTTGACAATTTCTCTAGATATACTTGGACATTATTTTTAGTGAAGAAAAGTGATGCATTCAAGGCGTTCAAGAAGTATGCTAAACAAATTCAAAATTAGAAGTCTTTAACAATTTCCTCCATAAGAAGTGATCATGGCGGAGAATTTCAAAATGCTTTATTTGAAGAATTTTATGGAGAACATGGAATATCTCACAACTTCTCGGCACAAAGGACTCCTCAGCAAAATGGAGTGGTGGAAAGAAAGAATAGGTCTCTTGTAGAGCTTTCAAGAATGATGCTTAGCAATTCAAATCTTCCAAAATATTTTTGGGCGGATGCGATGAACACGTCATATTTTGTTAGCAATAGAGTTAACATAAGACAAATCTTGAAAAAAACTCCATATGAACTTTTCAAAGGGAGGAAACCAAACATTTCTTTCTTTCACATTTTCGGTTGCAAATTCTTTGTCCTAAACAACGACAAAGATAACCTTGGTAAGTTTGATGAAAAAACCGATGAAGCAATGATGCAAGGAGAATTTGAGATGTCCATGATGGGTAAAATGAATTATTTTCTTGGACTTCAAATCAAGAAATTAAAGGATGGTATCTTCATAAACTAATCCAAGTATTGCAAGGAACTGTTGAAAAGATTTGACATGGATAATTGTAAGGCAATGTCTACACCAATGGGTTCCGATACATATGTTGATCAAGATGAATTAGGTGTTTCCATTGACATTACAAAATATCGAGGTATGATTGGCTCCTTATTATATCTGACAGAAAGTCGTCCTGACATAATGTCCAGTGTTTGTCTATGTGCTCGCTTTCAAGCAAATCCAAAGGAATCTCATCTCATGGAGGTGAAACGGATCATGAAGTATCTCAAAGGAACAACAAATGTTGGATTATGGTATCCTAAAGGTAGTGTTTGCAATTTAGTTGGTTATTCTGACGTGGATTATGCAGGTTGTAAAACTGATAGAAAAAGCACAAGTGGTACTTGTCACATCATTGGAAATGCATTAGTATCACGGGCTTGCAAGAAAAAAGCATGTGGTGCTCTTAGCATGGCCGAAGCAGAATACATTGCAGCGGTTAGTAGTTGCTCTCAAATATTGTGGCTCAAGCAACAACTTTGTGACTTCGGACTCGATCTAGGATGCACTCCTCTACAGTGCGACAATACAAGTGTAATAAATATTATAAAGAATCTGGTCATGCATTCAAGAACCAAACACATCGACATAAGACATCATTTCCTTCGTGATCATGCACTTCAAGGAGATATCGAGGTCACATTTGTAGATACTCATAATCAACTTGCCGATATCTTCACTAAACCTTTGGCAAGAGAACCGTTTTACAAGATTCGATAAGAACTTGACATTCTTTATGAACACAAAATATAAGGTGCTTTCTATCCTTTTTATGATTTCACATACTATTTTTCGGTTATGTCCTTGTTACGTTATACTACGCTTTGTTTGTTATTATTCAGATTTCTTTGTAATTGTTATTTTACTATGACTATGTCTATGACTATTTTTTATGCATGTTTGATTAAGTTTTTTTTTCAATATTGTTTTATCATTATACATTTTTATTGAATCTTTCCCTTCTTTTTGATAATGTCAAATGGGGAGAAGGATGTGGCACTTTATGCTTGTATATTTCCTGTCTTAAATTTCTAAGGTACTCTTCAACCAAGATGAACAAATTCAAAGGATTCCAACCTTCTCATACAAAGGGGGACTTATGCATCTTAGGGGGAGAAGTTTATTTCTGGAAATTACAACGCATCAAGCAAGATCGTTTGTCATCATCAAAAAGGGGGAGAATGTAAAATCAAGCTTCTCAAATGAACTTTTGTTTTGACGAAGACAAACCATTTTGACAAGAAGGAAAAGATTATTAATCAAGATAAAAGCATCTTTGGATAAAGTCTTTGGTTCAAGCACTTAGCAAATTTTAAGGTATAATGATAATACTTACTTTAATCTTAAGACATAGTTACTCAATGGTCAAAAGAAATATTCTATCTTGTCCAAACTTTTACTCAAGTTTTCTAAGCAAAAAAATTAATTTTTACTTGGGTGCAATCAATTTGCATATTGGTGCAATCGATTGCATGTTTCACGTTTTCAAAGTATTAGCTACTGCTTATAAGTGCAATCGATTTGCATGTTTGTGCAATCGATTGCTCTCAATCAATTTTTGCTACTAACTTCAAGTGCAATCAATTTACACACTTGTGCAATCGATTGCTCACTCAAAATATTTGAATTTTTAGTTGTTGAAACCCCATGCAATCGATTTACACAAGGGTGAAATCGATTACATGCTGAATGATTTTGAAAAATAGCAGCTTTACTCATGCCTGTTCATAACACCATTTCATGGAAACCTTTCACTCAATCTTGGCAATTGTTCATGATTCATTTGCAGAATTATATGCTGTTTTAAAAGGGTGTTATGAACATATAAATACTCATTTTTAAAATCATTTTAAGTACCTCTTCCAATCATATTTTCTGAATTTTCAAAAATCAAACTCAAGCTTTTATACACTTTCATACACAAGTTTTCTGCACAGTTTCACATATTGTCAACTAGAAAACTTTGAGCATTATATATCTTGAATCATTGTGTACTATTGTTATTGGAATAGAAGATCAATTCATTGATAAAATCACTCAAAGTGATCATTGCTACACAAACTCACTCAAATCAAATATTGCTATATACTTGCTTATTTTTCCGGACTGTTGAAAATAAGTTCAAGTGGTTTTGTAATCTTGTTTTTCCAGGATTGTTAGATACAAGTAAAGTCACTTTTAGAGGATTATTCTCATTGTTGACATAGTGAAAGTCCAAGAGGATTGTTCCGTGTCCAAGAGGATTGTTCTTGGTTTTGGGTAGTTTTGTTTAAGTTTGCCACTATAAGAAAATCTCTTTCATGTTGAAAGGGGACTGGAGTACTCTTGGACTTTGAGGGGAACCAGGATATATCGCTTGTGTCTCTTTATTTTTCTGCACTTCACTCTTTCATAAGCTCACCATAAACCAGAAAAATAATATCCATCATCACTAAAACCAGAAAAATTTTAAAGTACCTAATTCACCCCCATCTTAGGCGCACTTTGTACTTACATTGGCAACAATGTCTTCCATGTTCAAGGTAAAATGGGATAACGAAGCTCCTATGATTATAATCAAAATATTCGACGAACCTGTACACTGCTATGATCTTGACACTGACGAAGAGAAACCACGGTACCATGAAGTAAGGAGATATATTGAAGCACAAGAGTATCCTAAAGGAGCTTCCATCAATGATAAGAAATTCTTGTGAATATTCTCAGCCAAATTCTTCTTAAGCAATGGAATCCTGTATAAGCGAAATCATGATTCTACTCTACTCTGGTATATGGACAAGAAGGAGGCATAGAAAATTATGGAAGACATGCATGATGGAATCTTTAGGATTCACTCTAGTGGGAACACTATGGCCAAGAAAATCCTGATGGCTGGTTACTATTGGTCCATAATGGAAACTGATTATCATCATCACTCAAGGACTTGTCACAAGTGTCAAATCTATGCTGACAAGGTCCATGTACCCCCAATTCCTCTGAATGTCATGACCGCTCTATGGCCGTTTGCAATGTAGGGCATTGACATGATTGGAGAGATCAAATCGACTACTTCGAGTGGACACCGCCTCATCCTTGTTGCTATTGACTACTTCACTAAATGGGTCGAAGCTGCTTTATTTGCCTCATTCACTAAGTGTGATACGGTGGCAGAACCGACTGTTTAATACTGGTTTTACGTTTGTGTTTGCAAATGTTGCAGTAAGCAAGAGTCGCCATCGAATTTTCTTTTATCCAAATTAAGGAAAGGGTGAAAATAACATAAAAAGACCTTTTCGAGATTTTCTGAGTAAGGGGGTAGATTATGGAAAGGGAAGGTGTTAGCACCCTTTCTATCCGTAGTTACCTACGGGCTCTTAGAGGTTTGCTCATTTTTTAAATACCTTTGTGCTTTGTGTATTTTGAAAATGTTTGAAAAATGCCTTAGTGCGGCGATTTTCTTTGTGTTTAACTCTTGCATCAGTCCTCAAGATTGTTAACAAAGTAATTATTTTTGAAAAGTAGTATTTGTGTAAGTACAAAATGTTTTTGAGCAAACTTCTAACAGTTATCTACTTTTATACTCGAAAAGGTAGTTCTTTTCCTCCTATCCTTTAGACAGTACTATCCTACTATTAGTGAGTAGAAAGCCCTATCGTTGGATGTATGAGGGACATTCGAAGGGACGTTATAGTTACGAAGGAAACTTGTGGAGACGCTTTAGCAATTTTGTTTAGGGACTAGATCATTTACCGAAAAGGCAACTGTAGGGTCATCGAGGGACTATGATCTTTTGATTTATGGGTCTTTGCTAAAGTGTTCCTGCCTCATGACTGCTTTATTTCTAAAGGAAACCAAAGTGGAGTACTCTAGAGGTGTATATGTGCAATTGATTCAATTCAGTTATTTTTGTCTTTTTGTTAAGTTTGCTAGCATTTGATTATTAGTCTTATCATACACGCCTAATTACTAGCATTCAATATATATTGCGGAATATTAAAGTGCAGGAACTTAAAGCTACACTTTTACAATGCTTTGGGGGAGGGGATTTACATGTCTAAAAATGAGGGGGATAAAGCAACAAATATCCTAGTTTTAATCTATTACATCCATTGAGCAGGTACATTAATAATAAAAATGTGAAATTAAATAAACGCGGGTGAAATTGAAAAATAATGTCTAAAAATATCCTAAGAAATAAAAATCTTTTTGTTTTGTTTTTATTTTAAGAAAATATAACCTAAGTCTATTTAGTTTTAATTTCAAGAAAGAGGTTTAAATAATTAATTAATTTATTTACAAAATTAATTTAATTAGAGAAACAACTAGCCTAATAATTTTTTTTTGTGATTTTTGATTTAAGTTCAATTTAAATAAAAGAGGGTCAATAAAGAAATGAAAACCAAAATAAAAATATAATAAGAAGCATCCTTCGATTGCAGGGAGATGGTGTCTTTCGATTCTATGAAGGGAAAACTGTCTTTCGATTACCCTTTGATCCAGTGGCAGGATGTGGCTTTCGATCCAGAAGGCGCTGCTGGAATTGCCTGATGGATCACTTATGAGGGAATTACATCTGCAAACATGTTGTCAAAAACGAAAAGCATGACCTGAGTGCCAAACCCAGGTCTTTCGATTCTGCACTCATCGGGTCTATTCAGGCTACATCTGCAACAAGTGTTAGCAGCAAAGAAAATGTAGACCTGGGTGTTGAACCCAGGTCCTTAATCTTGAATATAGATTGAATAAAATTATAAATGCCAATATGTCATGCAAATGTAGAGATTGATATTTTTACCAATTCTTACCAATGGTTGATGGATGAATATGTGATGATGGGTGTGGGTACCCTTGTTTGATGATTTCTTCGATTTGGCTTCTGGATGTGGGTACCTTTGTTTAAGGGTTGCTTTGATTTGGATCACTTATGATATTTTTGATAACTTTGGTGGGTTTATGGGGCAGCGTATCTCTAATAGTTTAAACTGCCATAAACCAATGTTTTCAAGGCCATGAATGAAGTTTTATAACGTTGCAAAAGTCATAGAAACCTGTCCCTTTTTGAATTTGAATGAACCTGGACACACTTTGGCTCCTTCGAATTCCCTCTAGTGTTTCTCTTCGACTGGCCTCAAGTTGCCTCTTTCGAATGGACCTCTTGTGTAGCCTTCGACTAGGCTCAAGTTTCCTCTTTCTACTGGACCTCTTATGTAGCCTTCGACTGGGCCTTCTGCATGCTTCTTCAAATGTACTTCTTGTGTACCCTTCAACTGGCTCTAGTATTACTGCCTCCAAATGGGTCTTTAGATGGTCCTTTTGGGTACCCTTTGAATGGGCCTATTATGCATGTTGAAGTGTGTACAATTGTTTCAAAAGGGGGCCAGCACCCAGTCGAAGCTGGCACCAAAGCAGCCTATGCCTTGTGGATGCTAGCATGAAGCAAGTCAAGGAAGGCGTAAAGAAGGCCATTTCCTATGCGAAGCTGACACAATGGTGGCCAGTGCCTTGTGGTCAAAGGCAGCCTTCTTCCCTGGCGCATCAAAAGAAGCTTTTTTCCTGGTGGATCGAAGGCAACCCTAAAGCAGTCTTGGCCTTGTGTGCTAAAGGCAAGCTGAAGAGGCATGTGTACGCTGGTGACACGCTGATGGGTCTTTTTCCCAGTGGGAGCTTTGTTGATCAAATGCCAGATTGAAGAAGTTCTTGCTTTGTGCGCTGAAGGCACGCCTAAAGGGATAATTTGCCTAGTAGAAGCGGGAAACGAGCTTGTTCCAAGGAAAACAAATGCCCAATAGAAGCAGGGATCCAGCTTGCATGCAGGTAGCCATTGCATTTGTGAGTCAAGCCAATATTCAAAGACAAAGGTGCAATCGAAGCAGCACTGACAAGAAGCCCTTCCTCTTTGGATCGAAGGAGGTTGTTTTAAAGAGAAAACATGCCTAGTCGAAGCTGGTGTGCAGCAAACAAGCAAAAGACCAAGGCTTCAATCGAAGCTTGGAAATTTCAGGCAAACTTGGAGGAGGTTAGGCGCTCAATCGAAGCCTGTCCAAATACCAATCAAAATGCATTTTAACATGCCAATTGAAGGATTTTGTCAAAATGCCAATCGAAGACTTATTGTTCAAAAATTTTATTTTTCCTTTAATCAGATGCTTGTGACCACCCATATAAGAAAATAAATCTTGGAAACATGAGAGAGAAAATTTTAGGGGTAAAACACTAAGAATGTTGTAGCCAGATTTATCAAGTATAACCTCATCCATCGTTATGGTATCCCCGAAAGAATCATCACCGGCAACGGCACCAATCTCAACAATGTTATGATTACGGAACTTTACACGCAGTTCAAAATCAAGCATCACAATTCTTCTCCATACAGGCCCGAGATGAATGGCACAGTGGAAGCTGCCAATAAAAATATCAAGAAGATTGTGCAAAAGATGATGGTAACATATAAAGACTGTCTACCATACTTCAGCTCAAACGTCAACTAGGGAAACTCCTTTCTATTTGGTCTATGGCATTGAAGTTGTCTTGCCTATAGAAGTTCAAATCCCTTCCCTAAGGATTATGAAAGAGGCAGATCTAGGCGAAGATGAGTGTGTGTAGACTAGGTTGGATCAGTTGAAATTGATTGATGAGAAACGACTGGCTGTTGTTTGTCATGGTCAGATGTATCAAAAGCGTGTGATCAAGGCGTTCAACAAAAAGATCAAGCCTCGAGTGTATCAGACTAGTGACTTGGTAATAAAGGGCATCATTCTCCAACAAGGCAACCCCAAGGGCAAATGGACTCCCACTTACGAAGGACCATTTGTTGTAAAAAAAGTTTTCTCTGGTGGAGCCATGATGCTGACTACTATGGATGGCGAAGACTTCCCACATCCTGTGAATGCATACATAGTTAAAAAATACTACGCATAAAATGACCCGCTAGGATGACACACCTAGGAAAAAATAAGGGCATCCCGGCGAACCAAAAAGGTTCGGGCAAAAGTTAGGGATATATGCAAAAGATTGTACACCCGGCAAGTTGAAAACCCGAAAGGGAAGCTTGGGCAGAAAAGGGTATCCTGGTGGGCTGAGAACTCGAAAGGGAAGTCCAGGAAAAAGTTAAGGATTAAAGCGTATAACTATGTCCCATGAAATCTCTATAGCCAGTTTTTATTACCAACATCCAAGTTCAATAGTCCAAGATCAATCCAATCAACTTCTTTCAATGGAAAGGGATGATGTTCCAAGACATAGGGGAAATAGAGGAATTGGAACACAATGAGATCACTTCCATATGACTATTATTTTTGCTTTCACTTTGTATTTCCTTTCATTCTTTTGATGATTTCCTCTTACTAAGATCTCTGTCTCTTTGTACAAAAACGGCTATTTTTAGGCAAAATATCAATACAAATATACTTTGAAGTGCAAGTTTTTGTTTTCCTATTTTGAATGAAAAAGTGTCCAATGATTAAAATTGAATGAACATATACATATGAACATGATTAAACTGTTAATAAGTGTATGTATAAAAATAGTAACAAGCATTTCCTCAAGGATTCGGGATATCCCCACAGAGTTACTACAACAAAATTTTCCCCACAGAGTTGCCTCAATAAGATTATCCCCATAAAGTCGGATTCATGCAATTTCCATCCAGAGTTTCAATCCCTTGAAAACCCTCTCCCCAGCTGAGTTGGTCTTAAGAAAGAAGCCTTGTGGAGTTTCTTCCTAAAAATTCACTTCCACAAGAAGGTCGTCAAAATATTCTCTTTAACCGGGTTTATTTCCCCCAACAAACTAAAAATTCCCCCGACTTGAGTTGGCCTCTCAAACTATTACAAATCAATGAACAAAACCCCTTAATCCCTGGTAAAGTCATTGCAATCCCCAATGGAGTCGTTGCTATCCCTAAAAGTTACTACGAAGCCTAGAATCCGACCAGATAACAGTTAACCTCAAGGCTAAGTTGCTACGAAACCTAGACCCGACCAGATATTAGTTTAAATTCTTAAATCACTAATAAAACTCCTCTTCCCCAGTAGAGTTCACCACTATCCTCAGTAAGTTACTGCAACACCTGGAATCCTACCAAATAACAATTAACTTCATCTTCCCTTAGTAAGTCGCTGCCAGATAACAGTTAACTTTATTATCCCCGACAAGTTTATTGTGAAGCCTGGATTTCAACTAGATAACAACTAACTTCCATTCTCCCCAGTCAATTAATAATTCCCCAGTAGAGCAATGGATAACTAAAACTCCTGAACTTTAATCCCCAAGCAGAGATCAACATTCCTCGCAGAGTTTCCTCAAGTAAGGAGCCAAAGTCAATGTTCCCCAGAGGAGTTCTCCTCAACAAAATAGTAATTCCCAGCGGAAGCATTCTAAAACGAAGTTCGAAGATACACATACTCTTCATATCTAATAAGCAATTTGGGATTTAACTTCCCAAAGCTCCCCAACATTTGTCGAAGATGCACTTCATTAAAACATATCACGTTGATACATCATATAACATACATGGCAAATACATATGGCATAATCTCATTTATTTTGAGAACATCATTATACTATGCATACATCTGCACGCAACTAACCTTCTTCCTTGTATGAAAAATAAATCATCAAATTAAGACCTCTTCTGGTTAGATTTATTTCTTTCAGATTAAAGACTGGTAAGTGAAGACCTCTTCTGGTTAGATTTATTTCTTCCAGATTAAAGACAGGTGAACAAAGACCTCTTCTGGTTAGATTTATTTCTTCTAGATTAAAGACATGCGAACGAAGACCTCTTCTGGTTAGATTTATTTCTTCCAGATTAAAGACATGCGAACAAAGACCTCTTCTGGTTAGATTTATTTCTTCTAGATTAAAGACATGCGAACAAAGACATCTTTTAGTTATATTTTTTCTTCCATATTAAAGACAGACGAACAAATATCTCTTATGGATAGATTTATTTCTTCCAGATTAAAGACAGGCGAACAAAGACCTCTTCTGGTTAGATTTATTTCTTCAAGATTAAAGACAGGAGAACGAAGACCTCTTCTGGTTAGATTTATTTCTTCCAGATTAAAGACAGGAGAACAAAGACCTCTTCTGGTTAGATTTATTTCTTCCAGATTAAAGATAGGCGAACAAAGACCTCTTTTGGTTAGATTTATTTCTTCCAGATTAAAGACAAGCAAACAAAGACCACTTCTGGTTAGATTTATTTCTTCCAGATTAAAGGCAGGCGAACAAATACCTCTTCTGGTTAGAATTATTTCTTCCAGATTAAAGACAGGCAAACGAAGATCTCTTCTGGTTAGATTTATTTCTTCAAGATTAAAGACAGACTAACAAAGACTTCTTCTGGTTAGATTTATTCCTTCCAGATTAAAGACAGGCGAATGAAGACCTCTTCTGGTTAGATTTATTTCTTCCAGATTAAAGACAAGCGAACAAAAACCTCTTTTGGTTAGATTTATTTCTTCCAAATTAAAGACAGGCGAACAAATACTTCTTCTGGTTAGAATTATTTCTTCCAGATTAAAGATAGGAAAACGAAGACCTCTTCGGGTTATATTTATTTCTTCCAGATTAAAGACAGACTAGCAAAGACCTCCTCCGGATAGATTTATTTCTTCCAGATTAAAGACAGGCGAACAAAGACCTCTTCTGGTTAGATTTATTTCTTCCAGATTAAAGACGGGTGAACGAAGACCTCTTCTGGTTAGATTTATTTCTTCCAGATTAAAGATAGGCGAACGAAAACCTCTTCTGGTTAGATTTATTTCTTCCAGATTAATTACTGGCGAACAAAGACCTCTTCTGGTTAGATTTATTTCTTCCAAATAAAAGACAACCGAACGAAGACCTCTTCTGGATAGATTTATTTCTTCCAGATTAAAGACAGGCGAACAAAGACCTCTTCTGGTTAGATTTATTTCTTCCAGATTAAAGACAGGCGAACGAAGACCTCTTCTGGTTAGATTTATTTCTTCCAGATTAAAGACATGCGAACAAATACCACTTCTAGTTAGGTTTATTTCTTCCATATTAAAGAAAGGTAATCAACATATCTCTTATGTTTAGGAATATTTTCCCCAGTGAAGTTACCAAACAATAAACCCCTTCTGGTTAGATTTATCTCTTCTAGTTAAAAACAGGAAAAAGACATCCACATTTTTAATATAAATCGACCAAAGATTTATTCTGATACTTCTCCCTCGACAGTTAGTCTAGATGGCATCCGTAAGCCAATTTCTGACAAACTCTTCATCAGTTCTCCAAATGGCATCTTTATGCCCATTCCCAACACAATCAACTAACACATAGTCGAGTGCAAATTTTTGGGCACTTTAGCGTTCAATCATCTTCCTCCTTCAAGTCACGAATGGCGGACCCGCCAATCTAACTCTTCAGGTTTAAGAAGATTGAACAGAGGCAACTGTTGTACCCCAAAATTTTCCCTGTCTTTTTCAAGGATTCTTAAGGAATTGATCAGACAAAATCATCGCTGAAGCACTGAGACTCCAAATTAGGGTTTTACCTGAGAATGACCAATCTTGGACTTTTGACCTAGTACATTGGTTTGAAAATGATATCAAGGATTCAATTACATCATTTTTACCTAATCTCATATTTTAATTCATCTCCCGAGATCAGTGGGTTGATAGACAAAATTTGATCAACAGATAAAAAAGTCAATTGTATACTGAAAAGTCAAAATTTGACTTTTTGGTCAAAATTGAGTTTTGAAAATCACATTTCATCAAGGCATTCAAAATATGGAATTTGATAATCAAAAATCAAGAAGGTAAAAAATCAAACTTTGCAAGATTTGGAAAAATTTCTAAGTATTATCTATACTTGATTAATTTTATTACCTAATGACATCTTTCTTCACTACAATTACAAATAATTCAATTTATTACAAGACTGCATTTTTTAAGTTAGAATTTGTTAAATTATAAATCCTAAAGCTTTGTCTTGTTTAAACTTTTCCCTTTGACTCAATCTTCAAACTTTGCCACTATGCTGTCCACAAAACCAAACTTGTATCATGCTACAAAACAATGATGTCCAATTTAATGTTGAATAAAGCCCAAAGTTTGCACCAACCCGTCCAAGCATATCAGTCAAAAGCCTGTTGTTCCTACACAAAACTAGCCCTATTATGCTGCATCTAAACATTCTCACTGTCTGCTCCAAAACTTGCAATGCTGCCATGAAAAATCAGTATCATTTCAGTCCCATATTTGCACCAAATTTTCATATGAGAGTTGCATCTAAAAAACAATGAGACAGCATACCCAAACAAATAAAAAACTTATTTGTTTCCCCCCAAATCTCAGCCAAACTCCATCTGTAAATAGACTGTTTACACAACACGCAAAGGGTGGATTTTTTTTTAGAGAGAAAAGAGAGAAAAGAGGGAAAAAACATAAGTCTTTGTAACCTTTGTTCATTCAAACACTATGCTCTATTTTCATTCACTAAACAGAAAATCCTCAACCCACTGTTCCACCTTGCAATCTTTTCCCATAAACCAGCCATCCAAACACTTCATATCACACAGAGATTGTTCAAACACAAGAACATCTTCTGTAGTTCCATTATCATCACCTTTAAAACACAAATAAAAGACAATGTTGTATAACTTGATTGGGTTGGAGTTGGTTCAGCAGCTTCCAATACATAAGAAGGACTATAGCAGCTCCATGGAGGTTTACTAAAGCCATCACAACATCTAGAAAGAGGTTTAGACATCAAAATAAACGGATGTCTCAAGGTAAGTCTTCTTGACTATTGAACCTTTCATTTCAAGCATCATTAATGATTCACTTTTGAGGATAAAATGTAGTAATCATTGTCTTTTGAAGCTAACCATTTACTTGTTGTTCATTTTTATCAATTATATGCTATGAAATGACCTGTACAAACAATAGAACAATGTTTAAGGCAAAAAACTGCAGCATGAGTCGACACATACTCACATGAGTCGACTCATTTTAATGACAAATCAGAGTATGAGTCGACACAAGGCCTTATGTGTCGACACATACTGCTATCCAGACCCAAAACAGAAATACAAAAGGTTCATGCGTCGACACAAAACACGAATGTGTCGACACAAACAAGAAATGAGTTGACACATCCAATTATGCATCGACTCATACTGTGTTGATTTGGTTTTACAGGGGCAAGAAAAAGTTACGTGTCGATGCATAGATGCAAGTGTCGACACATAATGGTTAAAAATATTTTTTCCTTTTCTTTTTACACTTTTTTTTATATTTTCTTCATTTCTATTCAATATGGTTGTAATAATTAAGCTTATTTCATCCCCATTTATAAATTTTACCCAATCTCCCTAATGATTTAATAGCGTAGGATTTTAATTTCTGCAAGTTTATCGTTTTTCATATAATTGTTAGTAATTAGAGTGTGTATGGAAAGATAAAATCGACTGTTAGAAAACCCTAATCTCAAAGACAAAAATGCATGCAATCAAAACATAATTCACACAAGCACCTTTTAGGTAATCCCGCTTGTTGCCTCGAAAAATATTCATGTCCCTCGAATATGGGCGCTTTAGCAAGGAAAATTCAATAAAAAAATATCGTAGTCCCTCGATGACCCCTCGATGTTGCCTTCGGTAAAATGCTCTTAGTCGCTATGAAAATTTCTAAAGCGTCTCATAAGTTGCCTTCTATGACTATACGATTGACCCGCGCTCGTCCCTTCACATCTAATGATAGGGCTTCTTATCAATCAATGGTAAGGTAGCAATATTTAAAGGAGGAGGAAAAGAACAAAGACCTTTTGAGTAGGTAGGACGCTCGTAGTTGCTTGCTCATAAACTAAAACCATCTCCGCACTCACACTTTCAAAACATCTTCAAAAACAAACATCTCTTTGAACTATGTTCAAAACCAACACTTTGTATACATTCTTATAGAGACGAGAATCATTACAAAGTTTTCTGAAACAAATGCGTTTTCAAACTTGCACCAAACATAAACACATTTCAAACAAAACATTTTCAAAGTGATCAAGCAACTAAGAGCCCGTAGATAACTACTGATGAAAAGGGTGCTAACACCTTCCCCTTTCATAACCTACCCCCCGAACTCAAGAAAATATCTCAAAAGGTCTTTCCTGTTCTTTTCACCCTTTCCTTTATTGGATGAAAGAAAAGTCGGTGGCGACTCTTGCTATCCGTAACAATTGCAATAAAACGCAAAACACCCAAGTTAGTTCTCCCATCATATTACAGCTTAACATCAGCTTGCCTTTACAAAAATTACAACATGCATATAACTAAAAAGAACTAGTGCACACACAATCAACTCACTAATTCATAAAATATCCAAAATATCCAGCAGCTCTGCATTTACACATTAAACCGGATCAAGAATGGTGCCTTTAACCAATTGACATGAAGTAGAGCAAGAATGTAATTCAGATAATCAGAAAATTCAGGAAAAGTGAGAAGAAAAACAAATAAGCCAGCTCAGTAGAAATACAAAAAAGGACATAAACAGGAAAATAACTAGCTATTTTTTAACAGATTTTTGACTTCCTAACTGTAACTACCCTAATAGAATTTCTTCATAACATAACCAATTAATTTTCACTCCTAACTAACTCTAACATGATTCTAACTTCATAACCAACTTCACAGATCTCTAAGTGTTTCCTAACAACAATAATAGAATA
This sequence comes from Vicia faba, assembly GCA_948472305.1. NCBI lineage: Eukaryota > Viridiplantae > Streptophyta > Magnoliopsida > Fabales > Fabaceae > Vicia > Vicia faba. Next base: position 348,519,626 of record OX451740.1, on the reverse strand, counting down.
AAATAGGAAAGGCTCACCAGTTACGATTCATTCTAAAAAACAAAGAATCTCCATATAACCGCATCTTCTCCTCCATCTTCTACTTCATTTTCATCATTCTTCACATCAGTTGAGGAATCACCAGAAAACTCCACAGAAAATTCCATAAAACTCTCCCCCTCTTCAATCTTCATCTCTGAAAATCTCTCCTTCATCTTCATCACTCTTCAAATCTGCGATGAATCACCACAAATGAAAAACTTAAATCTGTCCCTTTGAAAATAAAGGCAAAACCTCTCTACTCTGATTTTCTATGTTTCGTCCTCTTATCATCTTCATCAGTTCTTTCGTCAATTCTTGAATCATATGAATCTCTGCAAGAGTTTCTCTGTGATTTTCATCTATTTATCCGCAAATCATCATCAATATCATCACTAATTCAACAACTCCTCTCATCTATATAATAGAATTTTTGTTCATAGTGGAGGACATTCCAGATTTATCATTCACACCGATTATACGCAAAAAATCTGAGAGAAGAAAAACAGAAAAAGAAATCACCAAAAAGGTTCGGAATAACTCACGAATTCGCAGCTCTCTCATCCTTCTGCAACAAATTCTTGCAAATGCTTCAATCTCTAACATCTGCATTGATGAATCCGCAATAGGGGTCGCTTGAATCTTCATCACAACATCAATATCGCATCAACCTTACGACTTTATTCATCAACGAGTTTGCACAACCTTCATCATTGTTGCTTCCTTTGAATTCATATCTTCCTTTCCGTGAATCGCGTACATCAATCTTCATCTCATTTCAATCGTGAACACGCCTCAAGATTGTTCATCAGTGCATCAATTCCTCTGCCCAGATCAATAACACACACACACAACAAGATTAATAAAAGGCCGAAATTCAGAAACGGGTGAAAAGGTTATGATGTTTTCAGATTTTTACGATAGTGAAATCATAATGATGGAGCCAGAATCGGAAAGAGATGGTGAATTAGACGATGAGATTGGATCGAAGGAGAAGGTGGAGGTTCGAAAGTTTGAAACGGAGGCAGGACAATAAAGTTGCTGCACACGATTTGTTCTTGAAGAAGGAAGAAGATATGTGATATCGTGGAAGTTATAGAGTCACACTACTTCAACCCTAATTCTATTATATCCTTTTCACATTATTCATTTATTTATTTTTATTCTTTTTTAATAAAATCAATAATAACAAAAAATATTTGGAATTGAATTGGATGTTGGGTAAGGGACTGGAACAAATCACCCTTAGTCTTAGGCCCATAAGGGAAATTTTTGGTAGCTTCTTGATTCCTGAACAAAATTTTTAATGGACCTCATTTTGGAATGGGCTGTTACTTTGCAGCCCCACTGCCTAATCCATACACCACCTGTATTTTCTTTTAATTTTCATTTGGTTATTAATTTTGTGCAATTAATTGTTGATGATCCCTTCATGTTCTTTTGTTGAACTTTTGTGTGGATGTTAATAGGTACATGTGGAGGCCTTGGATCGCTTTCCTTGGAAATTGTCCATTTGTTACTAATTGTTGTACTTTTATCGCTCAAACTTCGATTAAAAGTTCCTTGGATATTGTAACAAGCGAAGAAGTCTCCCATCCCTCAATGGAAGCTTTTGGTAGAGTTTTCTTATCGCTTGCATGGCTTTGAAGAGGCAACGAGCCTTCTCCATATGTACCATCGTGACTTCATTTTAGTCCTCATTTTCGCATTGGCTGCCACTTTCTGATGCCATGAGAAGTAGGAATAAAGATGCATGCTTTACCACTTTTTTTTAGATATCATGAGAAGTGGAAAATAAAGAGTGTGCGCTCGAAGTCATTGTTTAAAGTCCTGTAGCAGGCACAACATTTTGTATGCTATTTGTGTTTGTTTAAAATCCTACCTTTGAAGTAGGTATTTTGCATGTGTGTTTACATTTGTGCCCGCATATGTTACAGATGATAAGTCCTCAAAAAGATGCGAGCAGGGAGGGTTCGCAATCAACCCCCGCAATTTCTTCCATATCATCCTTAGCTCGTGATGCACCACTATGCTTCAGAGTTGTGCTTGCTCTTGTTATCGAGTCGTCAAGTGGGGAAGGTTTTTGCAATAAAACCCCCACACTTTGTTAAGAGTTTACATTGGCTGATGCTGACACTTCGTGATTTTTCATATTGCCTTCTGTCGCCTACCTCGATCTTCTATATATTGGTTAGGTGTTCAGTCGCTTTGGACATTAATTTTTGTTTTACATCCTACTCCCTCCTGTTTTCCTCGGGTGATACGCTCCCCTTGGCTAGAGCATTTTGCTTCTTTTCTTTACCATATTATGTGTATGCTCCTTAGAGCGTGCTTTTTCTATCCTTGTACATACCATGTTCCCTTAGGAAGTGCTTGTTCTTTTCGGATGTAGTTTAGACCTTAGGTTGTGAACCATACATGCTAACATTAGGTAGATACTTCCCTTTAATCAAAACCTTAGGACTACCATTGCATGATAACATTAGGGCTAGTGCTAGGCTAGTCTCCCTTAGTTGTTTTCTCTCTTTTGCATCCTTGCATTTAAAACTAAAACCTTTTTTCTTAGCAAATCATAAAACATGCTAATCATACTTAAACCCTTCTTTAAGGTAACAAAACACAAACCAATCAAATGTGGCATCTTTCCTTGAGGCCATACTCAAAACCATTTTCAGGTAAGAACATGTTAATTTACTTTTGTGCTAACACGTGAGTCTCCAAAGGTCGAGCTGCGACAGAAGGCGGAATTAACATCGTTCATAAAAAACACAAAACCAATAAAACATGTGAGTTGAACTACGGTAACTCTGATTCCTCAAAAAGGATACGTAGGCATTGGGGTAGGGCCCAAGCGAGCATAACTTTTTTTCCCTACATCATTTTCTCCTTTCTTTTTCATGCATTCTTCGTCAATATTAAGTAGTGATTGCGACTTTATGAGTCTATCGGGTGTAGTGACTGCAAGTGCACAGTCTATCGCGTAGTTTTAAAAGATATCGAACCCACAAGGACTGATGGTCAAAAATACTGTTATCTAAGGGTTACTATGTAAAGCTAAGGCTAATTATAAAATTTGGGAGTTTGGGTTTAATCGGGAATCAACTAAAATTTAATAATTAATAACGGGACACCGGTATGTATTTCGTCAACTTAAGGTATTCAATAAGTCATTGGCATTTATTTTTAATATTAAAACACGGCTTTGGTGAAACTATTCGCTTAAAAACCCTCGTCTCAAACTTCTGTTCTATTGAATTAGATCATATCAATTAAGCTCGAAATGTGCGCTTCCGCTGTTTCATTTAAAACTCAAAAGTACTTTTTGAAAATGAACAAGGTCTAATTAACTTTAAAGCGCTTCCACTATTTTTAAAATCAATGTTTTAATAACCACTATCTGTTTAAAACCTCAAACTTCCACTCTGTTGATTTTAACCTTAGATTGTCTCTTACTTCCGTATAAAAAACAATTAAGTATTCAATTGGAAATTAAAACCAGAAAAGTATTTTTTTATAAAAATAATAATGACAATTAATTACCGAACCCTTTCCGTCAAGTTTTACATACCGATATAGGGAATTTAGCCAGACATAATATTATTGCAGAATATCATAAAATTAAAGTGTAAATTTGATAACGCGTGCATAATAGGAAATAAATAAATTATGCTATTAAAATAAGAACCTGAAAGTGAATAACAAAGCGATTATTTCCAACAATATGAATCCTCCACAAGCCTGCAGGATTTACTTGTATTAAAAATAACTTCAATTAAATTTAACTAATCCTAACCAAATTTTGGAAGTCTCGAAACAAACTAGTGTTGCAGTATTTCTCCTATGTGGAAAAATACTGCTTTGATGGTAGAATTTTTGCTTACGGAAAACTAAGAAAAGTTGAAAAAGTAATGTTGGAAATCTGACTGGAAAATATCAAACGCAATACAATAAAAATAATGTTGAACGGGGAAAGTAAAATTGAAAATAACAATACTGCTTAATTGTTCAAAGTGCTAGAGATATGTTTCAAACGAGAGAGCGGGGAGACCTATTTTTGGTAGTTGCCTTCATATATATAGTCCATTTAGTTGAGGAAAAATAGGTAATGTTCCATGATTCACGTTCCTCAAGCGTGGATAAAATCTAGGAGAACATGCATTTTATGCGCTTCAATGGCGAAAGGTTCGTAACTGCTTCCATTGTGGCGAGCGTGGTGTGTATTGTGACATGGGTATATAATGAACATATGTCCCGATCATAACTTGAGACGTGTCGAGGGGCACAGAAATCAGACTTGTCTCGGTCGTAACATATTGTGGCGAGCGGCACGCTTTTGTTTACAGAAATGCTGCATTTTGCTATTTTATACCCATTTGTTCTTCATTTTTCCATTATTTTTCTTCCTTTTGTTATTTATGCGTTGCAAATGCTAAGTACCTAAAATATGTTTCAAAAGCTACAAAAAGGGATAAAATGTGACATAATAATCGAAGAATCAGAAATTTAATCTATGTAATTCGGGTGGAAAATGCTATATTTGTTCGTGTTATCAAACTCCCCTAAGCTTGAACCTTTACTTGTCCTCAAGCAATAAAATCAATATAAAAACTACTAAGGAACAAGTTAAATGCAATTTCATGATGCAATTCGAATCATAAGAGGCTGCCAAAGTTTTTGCAGAAACGTAAGCTCAACATAACACAAAAGATACAGTAATAACACTAAATATCCCATATTGTGCAGACCAATTCTAGTCATGCCATTATAGCTCAAACTAATTATTTTCGCTAAACTTTAGCCGTTTTCATTCTAGCGCAATCACATTAAGCCCTTTATCTTCACACGCACATAGTAGAGTAACCGACTAGTGACTATGATCCTTTTAAGCATGAGGTTCTGGAACATGAATGCGCTAACCTCCTTAAATTCACCCAATTGCAAGTTGTGGGGGATCAGACTGTAGTCCTCCCTACCAAGTTCAGTACCAGACACCTCTTAACCAACTGACAACAGGTTTTTTTATGTTATATCACGTAGGTACTACATCGATTGGATTAAGCGACCGTGTGAGGGTTTCCTAACTTAATTGGTGTATTCCCTATTTTTTTACAGTAAGGCATATATATCTCAAAAATATACTGGATCATTCACTTATATTCATCAAATCCCTCGGTGTTTGTGTTTAAAACGGTGCTGACTGCTAGATAAACTACTCAGGGTTATTTTAAAGCTAAAGTTTAAGGTTTTGGTATAAAGGGTACTGAAATCGATCTAGCGCAATCTAGGGATTTAGAGTGTTATGACAGTATCCATCGTACTTCTGTTTCACTCAAAGTTTTTCATATATCTTTTGAAAAGTGAGCAATCTATATATTCTTTGGACGCGTCAGATTATGAAAGTAACTAACAAATTTTTTTTATGGCTCGAGAAAGTGAGAAATTAGACGACAACAGAAAAATTGCATAAATGAAGTTGAAAGTACAAATATTGTATTGATTACAAGAAATAGAAATGAAAGATCTACCTAGGAAACAACAAATATTCCTTAACTAACTAGCTCCCCTAAGCTTGAAACAAGCTATGTCCCAATGCTTAAAATAAGAAGGAACGAGAAGAGAAACAAAATAGATCTATTCTTGCTTATTATCGCGTCCTCTTCCTTGTCCTCATGCTCGTCCACGTGTACCTGGAGGATGAGGCGTGGCTACATGGTAAATATAATTTTGAAAACCATTCATGTGCACAGTCAAGGCCGCCATATCCTTAGTTAATCTCGCAGCCCAACACTCATTTCTTTCATTGTATTCTTGCTGTTGAGTTTGCATGGCTAGCATAAGTTGCATCATCGCATTCTGGTTGTTTTGCATAGCCTACATTCTCTCATCTTGTTCCATTATGGCAGCCAATGTCATCATTCGAGGTCGATACTCTTTCTATTCTTTTCCTGGGCCTAGTGGACGTGCTTTCCATGTTTTCAGGGGGAGCTTGTTGTTTAATGTCTCTTTGTTCCATTTCTTGCTCCATTTCATCTACTTAGACATTCACTAGTCGCTTCGCACATTATCTCCAGGTGCAGGAGCATCAAGGTCATAAAGCCACTTAGACAAAACTGTAACATTAGTAAGCGCAAAGTTTGGAAAAATGATACTTGGAACTACCTTGTTGTGCACCATGAGGTTGTATCTACCATCTCTCCTGACCTTAATCAAGTGGCCAGCCCAACAGTTGCCAACATCAATAAACATTGGTGATAGTGATGGAAAATTTGCAAGCTTGTCTTGAAGGCCAAGCCCAAGTGCTATAGAGGTTATTATCCCTCCAATGCAGAAAGGCGTAGATCCTATGGTGCACAAGGAATGAATATGCGATAGGAGGGAGGTGCTTGCATTGATCCTTTGGTTGGGTTTAAAGGTACAATGGAGGAGGAAGAACTCTTTAGAATTAACTTTATTGTTGTTCATTCTTCCGAAAATGGTATTGGAGATGACACGGTGGAAGTACCTTATTGTGGGATTATGAATGGATGAAGCATAAAGTCCTTCCCAACTGTTTGGTTCCTTTTTGGTAAGAACCTTCCAAAGTGAGAAACCTGTAGTTTCCCAATCAAGGTCTTCTGGAATGCAATGGTGTACCATCCCTTCGGTAGAAAAGTGGAAGAAGGAACTTAGAGTGGATTGACTTATGGAATATTCAGTGTCGAACATTCTTAAAGTGGAGGATCCGGAGAGGTGCTCGTTCTCTCACACGGCAGGTTATATGAGAACGAGCTTAGAAATTCCAAGGTTAGCGACTTGTATGTTGGGAAGTTCTGCATGCAGATAGACGCTAAGCCGGAGTGATGGAGTAACCACTGGACGCTATCGAGCAAGCCTAATTTTTGGAGGCACTCAGTATCCATATACCGTGTCAGTATGAAGGAGCATTGATAGAACTTGAGGTACTGATCCCTTTGGTGCTCTCCGGATTCTCCTTTGTGAAATGTAATGCCGAAAAGAACTGGTTCAGGTCTGGAATTTCTTCGCGTCATTGTTAAAGCAAGGAAATAAGATGGGTGAAAGTTTGTGTGAGAGATTGGAGATTTTAAATTGTTAATGGGTTTGGAGATGGTTTGGAGATGATTTATAGAGAGATATAATGATGTAATTAAGTGGGGTTTAGTGGATTTTTATGGCAATGATAATGGGGAAGAGAAATAGGCAATATGTTCAATGTATTGTGAGCAACGGTTGAAGAAAATGGAAGGGTGAAAGGTTTTGCGAGGGTTTCTGTAAGAATACAAAATGCTTCTGTATTATAAGTGTGTGTCAGGCGTCATGCAAATGTGCCGAGCGGGACTAGGTTATGTGAAGCATAATGGGCGTCACGTTTGTGTGGCGAACGACATGCGTAATAATTTTCAATTTTGTTATTGGGTATATTTTTTCTCAATGCTTGTACATATATATATATATATATATATATATATATATATATATATATATATATATATATATATATATATATATATATATATATATATATATATATATATATATATATATATATATATATATATATATATATATATATATATATATATATATATATATATATATGAATAAATAATATGGAAGTATTTAAGCATAACATATATATTTATATACGTAAGTAATATGATACTAATGCAGTAAATAAACAAAATAAATAAAACTCATAATAAAACTGAATTGAAAGATATAATTCCAAAAAATATTGAAAAATAGAATTCCAAAAATTGTAAGAACAAAGTGTCAAATAAATAAATGAAAATCTAATAAAACTCCTCTCCACACTTAAACAAAATATTGACCTCAATGTTTAAATTTGAAAAGAAAAATAATGCAATATGTCCGGTAAATCAGCCACGTCGGTCAAGCGATGCAGAGAAAAGATGCTGATAAATATAATCCAGTTGTTCGACTACCGTATCCATAAAGGAATGGAAGTCAATCTGCATAATAACAAGCTCGTATTTTAACAAATCAATCTCTGACTGGATGGAAGTCAAAGTCGGAGCAGGATGAAATAAGGAGGCAGAGAAACAACTGGAGAGTCGGGGAAATTTGAGCCAATTTGTTCGGGAGATGGGAAGTGTAGTACCCCAAAATTTTCCCTCTCATTTTCTCAATATTTCTCTCACAAGATGTCCATTGGTTCAAGAAGGCACAAGGATGCATCAGCTCAATACACCTCCTCAAGCACTGATGACTCAAAATTAGGGTTTGAGTTTGCACAAGTACAGTTTGAATTTTAAGGCCCCATATAACTTTCATGGATTATTTTGGACTCTCAATATTGCTCATGTCAAGTTTCAAGCTTTGGATCACATTTTTGCTCAGTCAATTGATCAGTTGACCTAAAATCAACTGTATTGGGCAAAAAGTCAATTGTGGTCAATTTACAGTCAAACTTCATAATTTTTTATCCATATAAACATTTTGAACTCATATATTTCAATTGGTCAAGTTTGGATCACAATTCCTCAGGAAATTTGATCAGAACACCAAAAGGGCAAAATGGTCAAAATTAGGGTTTTTACTATGAAGGCTCAATTTTTGACTTTTGACCAAATACAAGACTTATTGGTTTGAGACATGATATCAAGGATTAAAATGCATCAACTTGACCTAATGTCGTGGTTCAAAACACTTCTCAAGATCAATTGATTGATAATTGAAAATTGGTCAACTGATGAAAAGGTCAACAGTACACTGAAAAGTCAAACTTTGACTTTTTGATCAAAATCAAGTTTCAAAAATCATATTTCATCAAGATATGTCAAAATATGAAGATTTTTCATCAAGAAATCAAGAAAGTCAAATTTCATTCTAAAAATTCAAAATTTCTAAGACTTAGAATTTTTCTAAGTGTTTTAAACATGTTTTTTTTTCATGACTTTGTACCAAATTTTCACCATGATGCAAGATTATTCAAAGAAAATTCCAACATGAAATTTGTAGATATCAATGAGATCTAAAACATTGTAGGACAGAAAAGTTTCTAAAATTCTTGGATCTCAAGTTATTAATTTATGAAGACATGCTCATGAAACTAAAAACACTTAGTGAAATTTTGAGCATTTTAGTCAGGATTTTGACCTAACTTCTTGGCCAAGTTTCACATAGTTCCAATTGGATTTTGCAAAAATGATTAAAAGAGTAGTTGTAGAGCATGTTACAAGCTTTCTAGAAATTCTAAGAACTCCTTGATATCATTCTTGAGCAAGGTTAATCAAAGAGATGGAGTTAGTGTTTCATTCTTGATTTACAAGGCAGATTTGTGATGAACAAGGAAACAAAATCTTAGCTATGCTGCTTAATCTTCACTTTACAGGCCTCAAACTTGTATATCACTCCTTAATTGAATTCTTACACATCTGGTTAAACTATGATCCATGTGTTTTAGCCTTTGTCCAAGTGATCATTCCCTTTTTGGAAGAAAGCAACATATCCATTCTTGAAAAGTTCACTTTAATCACAAAGTCAATTTATTGAGCCTCTAACTTGTTGTTCTAATCACACTCAACTTATACAAGTCAGAACAAACATGTTTAAAGTGATCAACCACTTTAGATAGCTTGGTACAAGCATTGGAAACATGTTCTTCATGATTGCTTCAAAAACAAGCAAGATAGCCATAACACATGATTCAAAATCTGAGTTGTTTCAAGTCTCAAACCTTATCTATAAAGAGAGAGGCTAATTGCAAGAGAAATAATCAGAAAAAATAAAGAGAAAGGCCAGGAGTTTTGTTGTGTTGACAAACCCTCAAAATATCATATTCCAAAAAGCCATAACAGTCCACAAAGTTCCCACTCTTGAGCTTTGAAGTCCAAATCCTAGAACTCTACATACTTTGCAAGTTCTGTCCAAACATTTAAGCACCTCACATACATCACATAGAAGTTGTTCCAACTCAATAACAACTTCTGTAACATCTCTATTTTTCTAAGCTCAAGAACAGTCAACACAACAACTCAAACTCAAAGCACAAAAATCCAGCTTCAAGGTAAGTTTTCTTGACTTTTAAACTCTTCATACAAGCATCATTAGTTGTTCATTTGTGAAGATAATATGTAGATATCATTGCCTTGAAGCTAGCCATATGCTTATATTTCATTTTCACTAACCATGTGTTGAGAACTAACCCATGTATGAAGCAAAACAACGATAGCATAAGAAAATTACAGTATGAGTCGACACATACCCACATGAGTCGACACATCTTAGTGGAAAAACAAGTTTTGAGTCGACACATCTTAGTGGAAAAATAGGTTATGAGTCGACACAAAGCCTTTATGTGTCGACACATACTGTTGTACAAGGACAAAACAGAAGGAATAAAAAGTGTATGAGTCGACACAAAGCACGTATGAGTCGACACATGCAGGGAATAAGTAGACACATACTCTTATGCATCGACTCATACTGAATTGATTTGGACTTACAAGATAAGACAAGCTTATGTGTCGATATAAAGGAGCATGTGTCGACACATAATATTCAAAAATGCAGTTTTCCATTCTTTTACACTATTTTATCTATTTTCATATATTTTCTTCTTTACTATTCAATATGGTTGTAATATTTAAGCTCGTATCCATCCTCATTTGTAAATTGTACCCATATCCCCTTAAACGGTGTAATAGCGTAGGACTTTATTTTCTGCAATTTACCGCTTTCAAATATAAATGCTAGTAACTAGGGTGTGTATGGCAAGATAAAAATCAATCTTAGACAACCCTAATCCAAGACAAAACAATGCATGAAAAATAAACACTTGCACACTTGCACCTCTAGGGTTAACTCCACTTATTTCCTTCAGAAAATGGCCATGCTATGCATGTGAGATGCCTTAGCAAAAACAACCAAAATACAATATCATAGTCCCTCGATGATGATGTGAATGTTTCCTTACAAATGATCTTAGCCCCTTAAGAAACATGCTAAGGTATCTCGCGAAATTGCATTTTATGACTATATGATGACCAACGCCCGTCCCTTTACATCCAAAGATAAGGCTTCTTACCAATCAATGGTAAGATAGCAATGTCAAAGGAAGAGAGAAATGAACAAAAGACTTTTGAGTAGGAAGAACGTTCTTAGTTGCTTGCTCACAATCCATCTTCTAAACAAACATGTTTTCAAACACACCAAACACTTTCAAAAACATGAAATATTTTCAAAAGTCCAACACTTTGTATGCATTCTTATAGAGACGAGAATCATTACAAAGTTTGCTTAAACGAATGAGATTTTCAAAAATACCACAAACACATTTAAAACAAAGAAATTTCAAAAGTGATCTAGCAAGCAACTAAGAGCCCATAGATAACTATGATACGGTGGGAGAACTGACTTGAGGTTTTGCGTTTGTATTCGCACTTGTTAGGTTTAGCAAGAGTCGCCACCGACTTTTTATTTATCCTAAGGAAAGGTCAAAAAGAACAGGAAAGACCTTTGAGATGTTTTCGTGGGTTCGGGGGGTAGATTATGAAAAGGGAAGGTGCTAGCACCCTTTTCATCCATGGTTATCCATGGGCTCTTAGTTACTTGTTTTAGATCACTTGCCTTGATTTTCAATTGTTTGAAATGGTGTTTGTGTGTGTGGTTTTGAAAATGTTTTGAAAAAGATGCCTTGTCTAGGAAACCATTGTAACAATTCTTTACTCGAATGTTTTACAAAGGTGTTTGTCTTTTTGAAAAGATGTTTCAATGTTTTTGAAAGTCTGTTTTGAAATTGTGTGGAGATGTGTGTTTGAAAAATGGCAAGTGTGTTTTGCCAGTTTGATCAAGTAACTAAGATTTGTCTACCCTAATTTTACTCAAAGATCTTTCTCATGTTTTAACCCTTTTAACGGTATTGTTTCACCATTGTATTTGGTGAACAACCTTGCATTAGGATGTTAACGGGACGGGCGTGGGTCATCGTATACCATCATTGAAGGCAACTTGTGAGACGCTCTAACAATTTTTGTAAGGGACGAGATCATTTTATCAAAGGCAACATCGAGGGTCATCGAGGGACTAACGATCTTTGTTTATCGAAGGGACATTTGCTAGAGTGTCTCATACTCGAGGGACATGATTGCATTTTTCCGAGGCAACAAGCGAGGTTACCCTAGAGGTGCAAGTGTGATTTGTGTATTGATTTTCATGCATTTTGTCTTGTATTAGGTTATCTAGCGGTTGATTTTGAATCTTCGCATACAAACCCTAATTACTATACAGTATATGGAAAGCGATAAATTGCGAGAATTTAAAGTCTAAGATATTACAAATAAGTATCTGGGGATGGGGGTACAAATATTTACAAATGAGGATGAGTCTTATCAGGATAGTAGTGTTCAAATGTTATTTACAACCAAATCGAATCATCGCATTCTCAATGTAAAAATATAGCAAAGTATAAGAATAAGAGAGAATCAAAAGTATTGTAAAATGTACATGATTAATTACAAATGGTTAAGATGCTAACCTAATGTGTTTGTTAAGTATTTTATTATTTTTGTGTTTTTGTTAATTATATATAAACAAAAGTTTTAAAGAAAAGAAAATATTTAAGTTAAAGAAAAAACTATTATTTAGGTATTTTAGTTAATGTTTTAGAAATTTATATAAAAAGATTTATCTAAACAAAAAAAGGTTTTAACACAAGAAAATTGTTTAAACTTACTAAACCTAATATTTATGCATTTTTTAAGTGTAATAAAAGGTATTAATAAAATTTTTACATGAAAAAATTAGTATATTAACTAACAACAAAAAAGGAAGAATTAAGTTATTAAAAAAAATAAGAATTAAGTGATAATAATAAAAAAGGTGTTGGTTTTCAAAAAAATATAAAAAAAGAATTATATGGGCTTAGGGGTTTGTTCTTGGCCCAAATGAAAAAACAGATTCAGAAAACAAGAGGGGGGTGTATGTGCCAGATTTGTTGGGCTTATGGTTTGGAGCGTGGGTCAGGCCCAAGCGTTTCACAAGTTTTTGTTGTTAGGGTTGAATTATTTTGTTCATAATAGGGTTACAATGTTACAAACAACGCCGCTTCTCTTCTTCGCCTCTTCATCCTTCTCCAACAATGGCTTCTGATGTCCTCCACTTCGCCTCAGGCTACCAAGCGCCATCTCCACTCTCCTCCCTCCATGGTCGTACCCAGGCGGTGATAAAAGGTAACGATTTCTCAGTCTTTTTCGTCTTCGTGTTTTAGGGCTTTCAAAAATCGTGCATGTTATTGAACCTTTACATACTCTAATCTTTATGTGTTGTTTATGTTTGGATTATGAGATGTAGAGAAAAACAAAAGGAAGAGGGATTGATACCTTAGGGCTTTTGCTTTGGGAGAGGAGGCGGAGAAGTGGACAAGAGGCGTCTTAGGCGGCTGGGCGAGGGAGCGCGATGACGGTGACAAGAGCTTCCTGGTATCTCGTATCTTTTAGCCTTGTTTTGGTTTTATGATGATATGCTACAAATCTGAAAACCCTAGGATAGCCACTTATGAATCTTCTTCCTCTCTTTTGCTTGATTTGTTTGATCCTGTGATGAGCTTGGCTCTGAGGATGCTTGCTTTTGATGAAGATGATATCTGAGATGCTTTTGGCTTTGCTTCTGAGTTGCTTTTCCTCTCTTGATGTCGTGTTGGCTTTTTTTTTCAATGATGATGTTAAATCTGAGATCTTTGTTGGCTATTGTTTCACTTTTGACTTCTTCTTTTCTCTTGATGCTGTTGACTTCCAATGATGATCATTTCTGAGAATGTGGTTATTGTTGTTCTTTGAGTTTTCCTATTTTTTGATTTGGGTGAGCTTTCAATGATGATGATGAGTTTTGACTTTGAGGGCTTTTGGCTTTTCTTGAAGCAGGTTAAATGTTTTATGCAGGCTGATATGTTTGGTTACAGGCTTGAGGATGAACAAGCTGAGGTTTGTGTTTTATGCAAGCTACTGAGGCTTGTGTTTTATGCAGGCTAATGAGGCTTGTTTATGCAGGTTTTGGTGTTTAAGGTTTTTGTTTGTGGATGAACAAGCTGAGGTTTGTGTTTTATGCAGGCTATTGAGGCTTGTGTTTTATGCAGGCTACTGAGGCTTGTTTATGCAGGTTGATATGCTTTTGTTGTTCACAAGTTTGAGGCAGGCTTGTGGTATATGCAGTTTTTGAGTTTTGTTTGTTTTTGAGAGCTTTGATGCAGGATGTGTTATCTTTTTCTATGTATGTTCTTCCCCCTCTTTACAGTGTTCTCATTTGTTATATTTATCTCTAAGCCTGCCTGTAAGCCTCTACTTCTCTCTCTCTCTTTTCTCTCTCTCTCAAAAAAGCATATTTTAATGCTTTAGAATAGCTGTCTCTGAAAAGGTTTTGGCCAGAAAATGATGATAAAATGTACTCTTACAAGCTTGCTTGCATCTTGTCTTTCCTCTGCTTATCTTCTTGCCTCCAGATTTTCTGCATTACTTTTGTGTACTTGTTGACATCTTTATTGGCTTTTGATATCTTTTGATATCTTCTTGACAGTTTGGTAGCTTCTTTGGACAGTTTTGACAGCTTAGTTGACATTTTGAACTTGGGCCACTTGTTTGTTCAGTTTGAACTTTGTAATTGTTTGGCATATTCAGTTTGTCCATGTGCAGTTTGTTTGAATTTGTGCAACTTTGTATTTGATTAATTCATGCTTGCAAACATTTAATTTCCCTCTTTGTGAACCAAGAAGAGACATCTTCTTGCGATTTGCAGAGAGGACAAACAAACTGATTCCGGCCAACACCTTTAATGATGAGTTTTAATTATCTGTCTGAAAAATACTTTTTTAATTCATCTGTGTTTGACTCCTCTTTTCTCTTTTTTGCAGGTCAATATCAGTTGAGCAAAAGATGCAACAGTAACAGACGAAGATTTCAAGACACTTAGGATATAGTTTCAATTTATTTTTAATCATTGTAATAAATGTCATTGTAACACTGTAAATAAATTTACTGTATCAAATAAACATTTGTAACAACAATTGAAAATGAATAAAAAATCCTTTGTCAGTTAATCTCTTTTAATTCTTCTGCAATTGCTTATTTAATTATTTAAATTTCTTGAGTCATAATAATTGGAAATTATCCCAATAATTTTAACTTAGAAATTATAAATAATCAACAAACATTGCAGTCTCACTGTCTTGCATTAACCAATAATAAACCCGACGTTCCAATTAACTATATGTATTGCACAGTCAAACAAAACAAATGTCCATACGTCTTTCATTTCACTGATTAAACCAACACTTCAAACTCTCAATCAGAAGCCTCAACCCATATCCCAGATGTTTAGACTTTGAGAAACAAACAGAAATATGGAACAAACGTCAAAACCATGTGACAATCAATTAAGACACTGTGGATTCAAATTCTTCTAAAAATGCGCGTGCAAACTCTAATTCTTGATTTAATGTCATAGAAGCGTCTGCTTGACCAAACCCTGAGCCAAACTCAACCAAACCCTAGCAATCTGCTTGAACTGATTCAAAATCAATGGAAACCCTAATTTTGTTTGATTGATAAGAAAAGTCAGTTTGACCGATTCTTGAACCAATCTGAAAAAAATCAGGAAAAGCCCAAAGCTGTGATTTCTTGTGAAAAAGAGGAGGGCAAATTTTGGGGTACAACAGTTGCCCCTGTTCAATCTTCTTGAACCTGAAGAGTTAGATTGGCAGCTTTGCCATTCGCGACTCGAAGGTAAAAGGAGATTGGACACTAGAGTGCCCAAAAAATTTGCACTCGTCAAAGCGTAGTTTGAGGGAATGGGCTTAAATATGCCATTTGGAGATGGGCTTAAAGATTCCATCTGGAGATGTGACAGAATCTTGTCGGGGGATGGGCTTAGAGATGCCATCCGAAAATTGTTGGTAGGAGGATAGGCTTATAGATGCCATCTGAAGGTGATTGTATCTTGTTGGAGATGGGCTTATAGATGCCATCCAAGAAGGTTTATTGAACTGTATGTCGTTGGTGAGTGAGTGAGTATCAGAAAGGTATCCATGTTTGGAACATCTCTGAACTGGGGATCTGAATAAGCAATAGATTGACATCCATGTTGGGAAGCATCCGTGAACGGTTTTCAGAAGTTGAGTCTGAACAAGCGATAGATTAACATCCGTGTTTGGAGAATCCGTAAACTGTTTTCAGTAGTTGAATCTGAACAAGCGATAGATTAACATCCGTGTTTGGAGAATCCGTAAACTGTTTTCAGTAGTTGAATCTGAACAAGCGATAGATTAACATCCATGTTTGGAGAATCCGTAAACTATTTTCAGTAGTTGAATCTGAACAAGCGATAGATTAACATCCGTGTTTGGAGAATCCGTAAACTGTTTTCAGAAGTCTTGGAATGGAGAAGGAACCAGTGTAGGGTTGCCTGATGATGAGTCTGTGTAAAACTGCATTTGGATAATTGTTAATGATAGCCTTTTATTCTTATCCTGAAAGGATAAAATGTCAGCTAAACACAAAGTTATGTTGCATGATATGTATGATGCAATGAATTGTACTTCATCAATGTTTATGATATGAATGTGATGGATGCGCATGTAAGCTGAGTAGCTGTCTGGATGAGGAAGACGAATCCTGGATAATGAAATCTTTGACTGCTGCTGGGGAAAGTAAATCCTTGACAGCTGCAGGGGATTGTTGGAAATGAGAAGTCCTGGAACCACTGTTGGGGAATCAGGAGCTTGGGTTGTATGCCAATCTACTGGGGATTCTTGTCTTGAGGAGATCTTCACTAGGGAATATCTGAATATCCCGTGAGGAACTAAGAATGAGAGTCTTCATTCTGCTTAGGGATTGATAGTTGGAAGTTTTAGCTCCGTTGGGGATTGTAAGAATCTTTTGATTGCTGCAGGTATTGATCTGGGATCTTGAAAAGGTTGGTCGGTGAGATAGTTGTCCTGGCTGGTTTCAGGTATTAATCTCTGACCTGAGAAAGAAAGATAGTTTTCCTGGCTTGTTGCAGGTATTAATCTTCAATCTCTTCATGTAGATAGTTTTCCTGGCTGGTTTCAGGTATTTAATCTACAATCAGTCGTCCACAGATAGTTTTCCTGGCTTGTTACAGGTATTAATCTGGAACTTGGGTTATACACCACTTTGAGAATGAGAATCTTCATTCTGTTGGGGGTCAGAAATTGGGAGTATACCAATCTTCTGAGGTTTTAAGGATGAGAGTCTTCATTCTGTTAACGGTCAGAAATTGGGAGTATACCAATCTTCTGAGGTTTTAAGGATGAGAATCTTCATTCTGTTAACCGTTAACTGTTATCTGGTCGATCTCCAGGCTTTCACAGAAACTTGTATTGCTATCTGGTCGTATCCGGGCTTCACGGCTTGTGTTAAAGATATACCACTATCTGGTCGACTCCAGGATTCGTAGTATTCTTGGCTGCTATCTGGTCGTAATCCAGGCTTCACAGAAACTTGTATTGCTATCTAGTCGTAATCCAGGCTTCACAATAACTTGTTGGGGATTAAACTATTATCCGGGCGAATCCGGGCTTCATAGCTTGCTCTTAGGAGATACCACTATCTGGTCGTAATCCAGGCTTCGCGGTAGTCTGATACTGTAACTGGGATCTGAATGAGTGACAGAATGGCTACCGTGTCTGGAGCGTATCTGAAACTGTATCTTGGTGTTGAGATCTGTATGAGTAGCAGAATGACTTCCGTATCTGGAGTGTATCCGAAACTGTAACTAGGATCTGAATGAGTGACAGAATGGCTACCGTGTCTGGAGCGTATCTGAAACTGTATCTTGGAGTTGAGATCTGTATGAGTAGCAGAATGACTTCCGTATCTGGAGTGTATCTGAAACTGTAACTAGGATCTGAATAAGTGACCGAATGGCTACCGTGTCTGGAGCGTATCTGAAACTGTACTTGGTGTTGAGATCTGTATGAGTAGCAGAATGACTTCCGTATCTGGAGTGTATCTGAAACTGTAACTAGGATCTGAATGAGTGACAGAATGGCTACCGTGTCTGGAGCGTATCTGAAACTGTATCTTGGTGTTGAGATCTGTATGAGTAGCAGAATGACTTCCGTATCTGGAGTGTATCTGAAACTGTAACTAGGATCTGAATGAGTGACAGAATGGCTACCGTGTCTGGAGCGTATCTGAAACTGTATCTTCCAACAGGTGATGAAGGAATTTTTGATGTTGATCGTAACTTTCAGCAGGTGATGAAGGAAATTTTGAACGACCTTGAGATTGACATTCGAATGCCCCAAGTGATGGTGAGGGAGACTTTCCCTAAGTTCACTGAACTTTTGAGAGATTTGTTGAAATCTTGACTGGACTGCCCCAGGTTAAATGGACTTTGAAAGATTTATTGAAATCTTGACTAGACTGCCCCAGATTTGATGGACTTTGAAAGATTTATTGAAATCTTGACTGGACTGCCCCATATTTGTTGGACAATACCAAACCAAGTCTCTTTTTGTTGACGGGAGATTTTTGTAATGGAAATATCATCCCACTTGAAGTGATTTTACTCACCGAGAGAGCTTTCGTTCCTCCGAACATTTACTGTTGTGAATTACTTTGTTGTCAAACATATAAACATGTGCAAACAACGATATTTACATAATGCAAAGTTTATGTCTATCTCGAAGTTTTGAAAAATGCGTTTTTTAGCAGAAAACTTTTTATAAGACAAATTCAACACAAGATTTAGGGCAAAGCCTTACAGGAGTCAGGATACCTTTTGTAACAGTATGCTTTCGAACTAACCCAAGCTTTAATTAGGACTTTTGAAGGGTCGTAACGTGGCTTGGTTCACGGTTTAAGAAACAAAGGATAAAGGCTCAAAGTATGTTTGTACCCACCCGCTCTTCGTGATGTTCTTCAATCCTAAACTCAGTTAATTGTGCGTCGAACTCTATTCGAGTTTGGAATGACTTTTTCTTGTGATGTTTCACACAAGTTGAATTTGGAAGGCAGTCATCATCTCCTTCTTCTTTTGCAACATTTTTCATGTTGTTGAGGATTTGTAATGACCTCGTTCTTTTGATTTGTTATCCCTAACTTTTGCCTGACGGTTCTTGTTTTTCGAGATTACAGTCAGCGGGATGCCCCTGTTTTTTTTTTAAGCCTCCTTTGTAGGTTTTGGCTTAGTTGGCTTTTCTCTTTTGAGAGATAATGACTGCCTATGAGATAAGGAACCATCACTGTCTTTTGATTCTAGAGGAATGTTTTTGATGTCGTTCGTTGTATTACGAACTAAGAGTTTGCGACTTTAATGCGCACCCTTTTTTTTTGGATTAACTGAGAGACTACCCTGCCCCAGGTTTAATCAAAGGTTTCAATTTGCTTAGAACAGAAAACTCCTACTTCTTTGGCTCGAAGGGGTTGACTAGGGATTATCTTCCTTATAACTCCAGTGTTTAGGATTTGAAAGAAATGCTTGTACATCATCAGCGAGGTCTGCTCAAAAGCATACTGTATGAGATTATGGTATTGTTTCGTCATCCTCCCTCTAAAGGCTTGTAGCTTTTTATCAAGAGTTAAATATCATAAAGAAAACATAAGAGTAGTGAATACGAATGGATGAATTCAAGACAAACATATGCAATGCATTAATGAAACAGAGTTTGACATCAATAGATAATTGTTTGAATAACAAAAGAAATTACAACTTGAAAATTCAGATGGAACAAAAGTCTCTCAGTTCGAGCTTTGTCATTTCAGGTGGAGAAACCCTTAACGGAAGATTTTCATCTCGCCATCTGGCATGAATCTCAGCACTCCATTGTCAATCAGATCTTGAATCTTGTTCTTCAAGGCCCAACAGTCGTCTGTGTCATGTCCAGGACTATAGGAGTGGTATACACAAAATGCGTCAGGATGATATCTAGGAGCAGAGGTATTGGGCTTCCAAATAGGATTCCTTAAAGCAGTCAGATTGACCTCCAACAAGCGTTCCAGTATTAGAGATGACGGTATGTCAGTCTCAGTAAACTGTCTTCCCGACGTATTTTGCTTACGCTGATTACCCCGTTGACGCTGACGAGGTTGTTGGTGAGCTTGTGACCCTGAAGCAAGTTGAGGAGCTTTTCCTTTGTCTTCTTGTCTCAAAGGGGGTTGAATGATGACTTGCTCTTCAACCTCAGATGTTTGCCCCACTTGGTTGTCCCGAAGTAGTTGGTTGACGAGAACCTTGAGCTCATCTTGTCTTTGAGCCAAGTCTTGGATGAGAGCCATCTGGCCCACCAGTTGTCCCATCATCTGGATCCTCATTGTAGTCAGCTCAAACTGAAGTTCTTCCAACTGATCACTCCTGGCATTGCTTGAATTCCCCTGGACCATGCCCCTTGTGAGGAGAGCTTTCACTTCTTCTTGCCCCTGGGACAGGTTCAAGAACATTTCTTGAAGTTGAGCATTTTGATCCTGGATATTCTTGACAGTCCTCTCTAGAGCCATCTCTACTGAAATAAACAGTAGGAGAATAAGGAAACCTGAAAAGGAAAAAAATGTTATGATGCAATGCATGATATGTGGATGCATGCTTTCAAGGATCTCTCGGGGTAAACACAAGAAAAATGTTAGAGGTTGAACTTTGATCAACATCTTTGATTGGAGAACCTTGTAATGATGGATGTCTTTTCACGAGAATCAAGCTCACCATGTCAAGTGGGTCATAGCCCCTGATTCAAGTTGTTACACTTGATCTTTGATGGCATTTGTTTAGAGGAGAAAACCTATTGCCCCTTGATAGACGTCTGGTTCAACGTGACCCTGCCTCAACAGACCCTCGAGATCCTTGAAATGGTTTTTGAAAATGCTATGGTATGATGTTATGATGTTATGTACATGTATGCAAAAGTAAGCAAGTATATATATACAGGCAATCATATTCACACAAAGCAAACAAGTCCTTAGGTTTAGGCTTGCATGGGGTTTGTAGGTAAGTACCCTCTTGAAGTTAGTTGGCTCATCCTGTCCTAAAATAGAAACCGGGTTCTAAGGAGCTCAATATCACTGGATTATTTTCTGTGTTTATTGTTTTGGTTTAGCCACTTAACTGGCAACCAAAATATTCCAAGAAAACAACCCTCAATGAGTGTAGTATCGAGTATCTACCAACTTCGGACTGCACCAAAGTCGGTCATCTCACTACCCCTAAAAAGGCCAAGATGGTCAAGTAAGGTTCTAAGAGTTCGTTAGTGCTTCATGACATCACTCAGCGGCCCTGTATTCTCCTTGACTACTCAAGGGCTACCGGTACTCACAAATATGTCACACTAACATAGCTACTGCTTCAACCATGTCGGTATACCCCGCACAGTTCCCTCACAGTTTATTGCTATTTACCTAAGATGGTGCCCCAAAATCCGGGTGTAGGATTTATAGCAAACCCAAACAAGGAACCCAAAAAGTAAAGCAATCAAAGCAATCAAAGCAAGTATGTAAAGGTGATCTAAAACCCTAAGGTAACTCCACTTTTAAATCAGTCCCCAGCAGAGTCTCCAGTTTTGTGATATGGTGGGAGAACTGACTTGAGGTTTTGCGTTTGTATTCGCACTTGTTTGGTTTAGCAAGAGTCGCCACCGACTTTTTATTTATCCTAAGGAAAGGTCAAAAAGCACATGAAAGACCTTTGAGATGTTTTCGTGGGTTCGGGGGGTAGATTATGAAAAGGGAAGGTGCTAGCACCCTTTTCATCCATGGTTATCCATGGTCTCTTAGTTACTTGTTTTAGATCACTTGCCTTGATTTTCAATTGTTTTAAATGGTGTTTGTGTGTGTGGTTTTGAAAATGTTTTGAAAAATATGCCTTGTCTAGGCAACCATTGTAACAATTCTTTACTCGAATGTTTTACAAAGGTGTTTGTCTTTTTGAAAAGATGTTTCAATGTTTTTGAAAGTTTGTTTTGAAATTGTATGGAGATATGTGTTTGAAAAATGACAAGTGTGTTTTGCAAGTTTGATCAAGTAACTAAGAGTTGTCTACCCTAATTTTACTCAAAGATCTTTCTCATGTTTTAACCCTTTTAACGGTATTGTTTCACCATTGTATTTGGTGAACAACCTTGCGTTAGGATGTTAACGGGACGGGCGTGGGTCATCGTATACCATCATTGAAGGCAACTTGTGAGACGCTCTAGCAATTTTTGTAAGGGACGAGATCGTTTTATCGAAGGCAACATCGAGGCTCATCGAGGGACTAACGATCTTTGTTTATCGAAGGGACATTTGCTAGAGTGTCTCATACTCGAGGGACATGATTGCATTTTTCCGAGGCAACAAGCGAGGTTACCCTAGAGGTGCAAGTGTGATTTGTGTATTGATTTTCATGCATTTTGTCTTGTATTAGGTTATCTAGCGGTTGATTTTGAATCTTCGCATACAAACCCTAATTACTATACAGTATATGGAAAGCGATAAATTGCGGGAATTTAAAGTCTAAGCTATTACAAATAAGTATCCGGGGATGGGGGTACAGATATTTACAAATGGGGATGAGTCTTATCAGGATAGTAGTGTCCAAATGTTATTTACAACCAAATCGAATCATCGCATTCTCAATGTAAAAATATAGTAAAGTATAAGAATAAAAGAGAATCAAAAGTATTGTAAAATGTACATGATTAATTACAAATGGTTAAGATGCTAACCTAATGTGTTTGTTAAGTATTTTATTATTTTTGTGTTTTTGTTAATTATATATAAACAAAAGTTTTAAAGAAAAGAAAATATTTAAGTTAAAGAAAAAACTATTATTTAGGTATTTTAGTTAATGTTTTAGAAATTTATATAAAAAGATTTATCTAAACAAAAAAAGGTTTTAACACAAGAAAATTGTTTAAACTTACTAAACCTAATATTTATGCATTTTTTAAGTGTAATAAAAGGTATTAATAAAAATTTTACATGAAAAAATTAGTATATTAACTAACAACAAAAAAGAAAGAATTAAGTTATTAAAAAAAAAAAAAGAATTAAGTGATAATAATAAAAAAGGTGTTGGTTTTCAAAAAAATATAAAAAAAAGAATTATATGGGCTTAGGGGTTTGTTCTTGGCCCAAATGAAAAAATAGATTCAGAAAACAAGAGGGGGGGGGGGTGTATGTGCCAGATTTGTTGGGCTTATGGTTTGGAGCGTGGGGCAGGCCCAAGCGTTTCATAAGTTTTTGTTGTTAGGGTTGAATTGTTTTGTTCAGAATAGGGTTACAATGTTACAAACAGCGCCGCTTCTCTTCTTCGCCTCTTCATCCTTCTCCAACAATGGCTTCTGATGTCCTCCACTTCGCCTCAGGCGACATCTCCACTCTCCTCCCTCCATGGTCGTACCCAGGCGGTGATAAAAGGTAACGATTTCTCAGTCTTTTTCGTCTTCATGTTTTAGGGCTTTGAAAAGTCGTGCATGTTATTGAACCTTTACATACTATGATCTTTATGTTTTGTTTATGTTTGGACTATGAGATGTAGAGAAAAACAAAAGGAAGAGGGATTGATACATGAGGGCTTTTGCTTTGGGAGAGGAGGCGGAGAAGTGGACAGGAGGCATCTTAGGCGGTCGGGCGAGGGAGCGCAATGACGGTGACAAGAGCTTCCTGGTATCTCATATCTTTTAGCCTTGTTTTGGTTTTATGATGATATGCTACAAATCTGAAAACCCTAGGATAGCCACTTATGAATCTTCTTCCTCTCTTTTGCTTGATTTGTTTGATCCTGTGATGAGCTTGGCTCTGAGGATGCTTGCATTTGATGAAGGTGATATCTGAGATGCTTTTGGCTTTGCTTCTGAGTTGCTTTTCCTCTCTTGATGATGTGTTGGCTTTTTTTTCAATGATGATGTTAAATCTGAGATCTTTGTTGGCTATTGTTTCACATCTGACTTCTTCTTTTCTCTTGATGATGTTGACTTCCAATGATCATTTCTGAGAATGTGGTTATTGTTGTTCTTCGAGTTTTCCTATTTTTTGATTTGGGTGAGCTTTCAATGATGATGATGAGTTTTGACTCTGAGGGCTTTTGGCTTTGCTTGAAGCAGGTTGAATGTTTTATGCAAGCTAGTATGTTTGGTTACAGGCTTGAGGATGAAAAAGCCGAGGTTTGTGTTTTATGCAGGCTACTGAGGCTTGTGTTTTATGCAGGCTACTGATGCTTGTTTATGCAGGTTTTGGTGTTTAAGGTTTTTGTTTGTGGATGAACAAGCTGAGGTTTGTGTTTTATGCAGGCTACTGAGGCTTGTGTTTTATGAAGGCTACTGAGGCTTGTTTATGCAGGTTGATATGCTTTTGTTGTTCACAAGTTTGAGGCAGGCTTGTGGTATATGCAGTTTTTGAGTTTTGTTTGTTTTTGAGAGCTTTGATGCAGGATGTGTTATCTTTTTCTATGTATGTTCTGCCCCCTCTTTACAGTGTTCTCATTTGTTATATTTATCTCTAAGCCTTCCTGTAAGCCTATACTTCTCTCTCTCTTTTCTCTCTCTCTCTCTCTCAGAAAAGCATATTTTAATGCTTTAGAATAGCTGTCTCTGAAAAGGTTTTGGCCAGAAAATGATGATAAAATGTACTCTTACAAGCTTGCTTGCATCTTGTCTTTCCTCTGCATATCTTCTTTCCTCCAGATTTTCTGCATTGCTTTTGTGTACTTGTTGACAACTTTATTGGCTTTTGATATCTTTTGATATCTTCTTGACAGTTTGGTAGCTTCTTTGGACAGTTTTGACAGCTTAGTTGACATTTTGAACTTGGGCCACTTGTTTGTTCAGTTTGAACTTTGTAATTGTTTGGCATATTCAGTTTGTCCATGTGCAGTTTGTTTGAATTTGTGCAGCTTTGTATTTGATTAATTCATGCTTGCAAACATTTAATTTCCCTCTTTGTGAACCAAGAAGAGACATCTTCTTGCGATTTGCAGAGAGGACGAACAAACTGATTTCGGCCAACACCTTTAATGATGAGTTTTAATTATCTGTCTGAAAAATACTTTTTTAATTCATCTGTGTTTGACTCCTCTTTTCTCTTTTTTGCAGGTCAATATCAGTTGAGCAAAAGATGCAACAGTAACAGATGAAGATTTCAAGACACTTAGGATATAGTTTCAAAATCATTGTAATAAATGTCATTGTAACACTAAATAAATTTACTGTATCAAATAAACATTTGTAACAACAATTGAAAATGAATAAAAAATCCTTTGTCAGTTAATCTCTTTTAATTCTTCTGCAATTGCTTATTTAATTATTTAAATTTCTTGAGTCATAATAATTGGAAATTATCCCAATAATTTTAACTTAGAAATTATAAATAATCAACAAACATCGCAGTCTCACTGTCTTGCATTAACCAATAATAAACTCGGCGTTCCAATTAACTATATGTATTGCACAGTCAAACAAAACAAATGTCCATACGTCTTTTATTTCACTGATTAAACCAACACTTCAGACTCTCAATCAGAATCCTCAACCCATATCCCAGATGTTTAGACTTTGAGAAACAAACAGAAATCTGGAACAAACGTCAAAACCATGTGACAGTCAATTAAGACACTGTGGATTCAAATTCTTCTAAAAATGCGCGTGCAAACTCTAATTCTTGATTTAATATCATAGAAGCGTCTGCTTGACCAAACCCTGAGCCAAACTCAACCAAACCCTAGCAATCTGCTTGAACTGATTCAAAATCAATGGAAACCCTAATTTTGTTTGATTGATAAGAAAAGTCTGTTTGACCGATTCTTGAACCAATCTGAAAAAAATCAGGAAAAGCCCGAAGCTGTGATTTCTTATGAAAAAGAGGAGGGCAAATTTTGGGGTACAACAATAACTATGGATGAAAAGGGTGATAAAACCTTCCCTTTTCATAACCTACCCCCGAACTCAAGAAAATATATCAAAGGTATTTCTTGTTCTTTTCACCCTTTCCTTGTTGGATAAAAGAAAAGTCGGTGGTGACTCCTGTTATCCGCAACAATTGCGATAAAACGCAAAACACCCAAGTCAGTTCACCCACCGTATTACAGAACTGGCGACTCTGTTGGGGACTTACTTAAAAATGGGGTGACTTTAGAGCTAGATCACATTTAATTCATTGTTTGATTTGTTTGCTTTACATATATGGATCCTTGTTTGGGTTTGTATTGATCCTTTACCCAGATCTGGGAACATCATTAGGTAAGTAGAAATAGTTCGTGGGGAATGTGCAGGGTATACCGACATGGTTGAAGCGACGACTACATTAGTGTGACACATTTATTGGTACCGGTAGCCCTTGAGTCTAGTCAAGGAGAATATGAGGCCACTGTGTGGTGTGATGAAGCACTGACTGGCCTTGGAACCTTTAATTGAACAACTTGGACATTAGGAAGTAGTGAGATAGCCGACTTTGGTGCAGTCTGAAGTTGGTTGATACTCGATACTACACTTATTAAGATCTGACTCTTGGGATATTTTGGTCTCCAATAAAGAGGCTTGTGCTGAAACAACGCCCAATGGAGAAGGATCAATGATATTGAGATCCCCTAGAACCCGATTACTTTCTAGGACAGGTTGATCCAACTAAACTTCAAGAGGGTAGTTACCTATGAATCCATGCAAGCATAAACCTAAGGAATTGTGTGCCTTGTGTCATGACATCATACCATGGAATTTTTCACTAACTATTTTAAGGACCTAGAGATTTATCTTTTCTTTGTTTTGTAGGATATGGCTTCCACTCGCAGAAATACTATCCAAATCAATCTCGTAAGAGTGTCTCCTCAACTCAAAAAGTTAGTGTCAAGGATTCCTGATAATTCTCCATTAACCAAGAGATATAGTCGACTTCTCAATATGGTTACCTCAAGCCTTGATGAAGACATGATGAAGGTGCTCTTTCAGTTCTTTGACCCTTTACACCATTGCTTTACCTTTCCTGATTACCAACTTGTGCCTACTATAGAAGAATTTTCTCAACTCTTAGGAATCCTAGTTCTTGATTAACTACCCTTCAACGGTATTAAAAGAGACCCAATACCCGAGGAGATAGCTCGATATCTACATTTGCAACGATCTGACATTGTGTCCAATTGGGAAACAAGAAGTGGTGTCAAAGGGTTCCTAGCCAAGTTTTTGTTGGAGAATGCTCAAGATTCTTGGGATGCTCTAGATCTACAAGCCTTTGAGGAAGTGTTGGATCTTCTCATCTATGGGATGGTTCTATTTCCTAATCCTGACTAACTTATAGATGTGAACACAGCAAAAAAATTCTATCTCGTAATCCGGTGCCTACTTTACTTGGGGATATCCTGCATTCTCTTCACTCTCGAACCATGAAGAGAAGAGTACTTCTTATGTGTTGCAATCCTTTGTTGGCTAGGTGGTTTATTTCACACCTACCACGATCTATTGTGAAGAATGAGCAGGGCTTAAGAGGGTCTAGTGGGTTGACGTCACTCACAAATTCTGATGTTTATTGGTGTTCTCGATTCGTGGAGGACATTACTATTATTGATTGTTGTGGGGAATTCCATAATGTCCCTCTACTTGGCATTAGGGGAGGTATTACCTACAATCCTTGTTTGGCTTTGCAATAGTTTGGGTATGCTAGGAGGGATGGCCCTCATGATGCACTTGTCCAAGGAATTGCATTCGCCTACGAGAATGATGTCCAAGGTTATTGTCAGAGATTCATACGATCTTGGGGCATGGTTAACAAGGTTGATAGCAAGACGTTGGGGCATAAGAAATCCATCCCTCTACATCAAAAGAAGATGAAGTATCTCTCCTCTCCAGAATGGTACAACAATTATGGAAACACAAACAAAAATTTAGAAATCCCAAAAGATCCAACAATCATTTTGAATCAAACTCTGGGTACAAAAAAATCCAGAAGAAAAGACATTATTTGCTACAAATTCAACGAAGCAGGCCATTATAAAAGCGACGGTCCTAATCTACGGAAAGAAATTCCTAATAAGAAGTTCTCCAAAGGTAAGAAGAAAAGTCTTATGGCAATGTGGGATGACTCAGAATCTTCTGAAGCAGACACAAAATTGGAAGATGAAAAAGCAAACATTCCCCTTATGGCCAACATATCAGAAGATACTGAATCATATGGATCAAAATTAGACTTAGAGGCAGAAGAGGTATTTTATTACTTTTCTAGATCTCAATTAGAAGAGCGTATGTCAGAAATTCTAGAAAGGTTTCAGAAAATTAGAGTCATAAACAAGAACCTGAAAAAGGATCTAGTTTCTGACTCTGAAGAAACTAAGAACCTGAGATTGGAAAAATCTGAGCTGAAAGAAAAAATTTAAAAACTTGAAAATGAATTACAAAATACTTATAAGGAAACTATCTCAAAAGTTCCTAGTAACATTGATAAGATCATACTGGAATATGATCATAGCTTTCAGAAATTCCTCGCTAAAAACATAGGTAGAAGCAAGATGGCTTCAATGATCTATGGAGTTAGAAGAAATGGCAGAAAAGGAATAAGATACAAAGGTAAAGTATCCCAACCTAAGAAAGTTAAGGATTTGGTTATTAAATGCACTCCTATGAATTATCACTTTACCTATGGGCAAACACATGATATAAAATATACTAGTAAGGCGTTTTCTGCTAAACCAAAATTCAAACAGAATTTTGGAAACTCTAACAATCATGGACCCAAAAAGATATGGGTACCAAAGGATAAAATCATCTATGTTGCAGATATTTTTAACAGCAAGGTTGAAACACTAGTTTTAACACCTGGATTCTGGATGCTCTCTACACATTACAGGAAGAAAGCATATGTTTCAGAGCCTGGAACTTAAATCTGGAGGATCTGCAGGTTTCGGAGGCAAATAGAAAGGAAAGGTTATTGGCTCTTGAACTATTGGGGATGGTAATTATAATACAGTATCAGAAGCTCTCTAAAGATCTCAGTTGAATCCAGAAGAGGATGTCATACCTTTTCAAGCAACTTCTATCAAAGCAAGTCAAATAGAGTCTTTACTACTTTTTAATTCTTGACAAAAAGGGGGAGAATGAAAGATATTTTGACTCCTATCAGAACCTTGAACAGAAGATCTTCAGGGAAGTATTTTATTTTCTCGTTATCTGAGTATTTCACTCAGGGGGAGTTTTTTTTTAAATTTTTTTGTTCTTTATATTCCATCAAAATATACAAGTTTTTGTCATCATCAAAAAGGGGGAGATTGTTAGAACATAATTTGGTTCTACATCCCTGTAAGAGTTTTAATGATAACAAACACATGATATATATATATATATATATATATATATATATATATATATATATATATATATATATATATATATATATATATATATATATATATATATATATATATATATATATATATATATATATATATATATATATATATATATATATATATATATATATATATATATATATATATATATATATATATATATATATATATATATATATATATATATATATATATATATATAAAGAACAAATATGCTTGCTAATAAAAGTATCTTTGTATGCAGGGAAGTTCTGATGTAAGAAGCATAGAAGATTTGCTAGAACATCTAGAAGTTATGATATAAGAAGATGAGAGAAGTTTCGTTTTGAATATATGTTCAGACACAACATTCTTAGAAGCATATTTGTGTAATATGCTGAATAAAGAAGTTCTAGGTTACAACTTCTGAATGCACCAATGTTGTGTAACAGGATCTCTGATACTCGGATCTGTAAAGTTCTTAAACAAGAAGTACGGGACTCCCAACGGTAACATTCATCTTCTGATGTGAGAAAGTTCTGAAGCGCTACAGTTTGTTAATGGCAAATCAAAAGTAACGTATATAAGGAGACAAGAATCTCCTGGTTTGGAAAGATTATTAATTCGTGTTATGAACATTCCAAAAGCATCTTCTTATGTCACTCTTGCATGGCCTATATAAAGAAGACGAAAACAAGAATTCAAGTGACGAACTACTGCGCACGAAAAAGAAAAGCATATTTACCCAGTTCTACCTAGTAATCTAAAATTGTGTAATACATCACTGTTGTGATATTGTTTTATTTAGAAAACATATTTGTACACACTTTCAATTATAATTCTTGGTAATTCCTTGAGAAAACTGGGTTGTGGTTTTAGACTCAAGAAGACATTGACAATTGTCATTGTATTTGTGTAATCATTTTGATTAGTGGATTAAGACCTTATTGGAGAGAGGCGAAATCACCTTGGAGGGTGGACTGGAGTAGTTTGAGTTCAAACGAACCAGGATAAAAACCAACGCATTCTTTTATTTAAGTCTTAAAACCCCAATTCAACCCCCCCCCCCCCCTTTCTTGTGTTTTTCCATTCTTCATTAAGAAGAGTTCATTATCATCTGAATCTTCTTCATATTCTTCAGATTTTTCGTTAGCCCTTGGTTATCTCAGAAGTAGACTTTAGAGCAACTAATTTTACCCTCTTCTGAGGTTCATCTTGTTCCAGATCTAATTCATGACTTCTTAAAGAGCTAATCATCTCCTCAAGAAAGGTGTTGTTAAAATCCTTTGCCAATTTTAAGACAGTTACCATTGGTCTATATTTAACATGCAGACTTCTGATAATATTTTTAATGTGATATGAGGTGGAGTTACCTTTGTTCACAACCATAAGTCCCTGTACAAGAGTATGAAATCTTGAAAACATTGTTTCCACAGATTCCTTATCTTCCATCTTGAAGGCTTCATACTTTTGAATTAAGGCCAGAGCCTTTGTTACTTTTACTTGTGTGTTGCCTCATGTGACATCTGAAGAGAATCAAAAATAGACTTTACAGTCTCTCTATCTGCGATTTTCTCATATTCATTATATGCGATGGAACTTAGAAGAATGGTGCTTGCTTTGTAGTGATTTTTGCATACTTTCTTTTGTGCTTCAGTCATTGCACTTCTTGAAATTTTATAAACTTTATCATCTACTGGGTGAGTGTAGCCATCATATACTAAGTCCCATAGATCCAAGTCATATGTTAGAAAGTAACTTTCTATTCTATCCTTCCAATAGTCAAATTTCTCCCCATCAAACATATGAGGTTTTGAACTATAGTGATCTCTATCATTATCCATATTATAAACTATTGAAGTGGATGTAGCCATTGGCTTTTCACACACACTAGATCGGTACTAGACACTGTCAAGTGTTGATAAAAATTCAAACTTTTTATCTTCTCAGAACCAGACTCTAATACCAATTGAAGGTGTGAAAAACACAAGAAGGGGGGTTAAATTAGGTTTTTTACAAATAAAACTATTCTTCTAAAAATATTCCCCTTTAAGTTAAAATGCTTTTTATTTCACTCTTAATAATAACAACAAGTAAGAACAGGAAGTAAATAAAAATGTATGTTTATACTAGTTCACTTGAAAATTATCAAGTTAGTCTAGTCGACACTCCAAGGTGATTTCGCCTCACTCAATCGAGGACTTAATTCACTATAACCAAACTGATTACAATTAGCACAGGCTACCCGAAAGTGACTAACAACCTTTAAGACTCGCAAGCCCTAGACTTCTTAAGGATTTACACCTACCCGGTCCCTTAAGAAATATAAACTAATAATCAACATGATTATTACAATACACAAGCTACCCGCAAGTGACTAACAACTTCTAAAACTCGCGAGCTCTAGACTTTTTAAGGCAACAGACTTACTCGGTCCCTTAAGGAATATCAAACAACAGTTTGAATACAAGTTTTGTTTACAAGATAATTGCTTCTAAAAAGTTGAGTATGTAAACTATTTTATGAACAATGACTTAAGAATGTGAAAGCAATGAACAACGTTTTTGTGTGAATATTCAGTAGTTGGCCGCTTTCTTTCTTAGTCTTCAATCCTTTATATAGCCATTAACATAATGTATCCATTTATGGATACTCTTGGAATTTCCAGAAACATTGGCATGTTGAACATTAACATGGGGGACAAGATCATGTGACGCGTCCGTCCTTCCATGGTAGTGGAATGAAACATTGATTGTACCATGTACTATTTGTACCATGTTAACGTTATCTTCTTTCCTTCTGCACTTTAGAGGTTTCTGCGAGCATGAGTTTATAAGCAAGAACATAACATCAGGTCATCAGAACTTCAGGTCTTCAGAGTCTTCAAAATTGCATCTTTTTAGAGTCTTCAGCACTTGGTTATGATAACCTTTTCTTGGAACCTTGGGTCTTTAGAACTTCAAGTCTTTAGAATCTTTAGACCTTCTGTCTTTTAGAGTCTTCAACACTTGGTATTCAGAACCCTTATCTTTAGAAATTCAATAATAGAAACACAACTTTCAACATCAAGACTTCAGTAGAAACTTTGTCTTCGGATCTTCTAACTTTGTTTCTTTGGAACATGTTGTCTTTAGAAGCTCGAGTCTTTAGCATCTGGACATAAGTAGAGACATCTATCTTCAAATCTTTTGACTGGTTTCTCTTAGACAAATATCATAGATTACACTTCTGATCCTTCTGGAGTGTCTTGTTACTGTTCAACAAAACTTGTGTAGCATAAAAGAGGAATCATTTCTCTTTTAATGTCTTGTCCACGCCATCCATCAGAAGCAGGACCTGTTTGTTAAGTACTCAACAATAACAAACATTAGTACAACAAAATTGTTCATACAATCATACTCATTTGTTATCATCAAAACTCAAAGATAATATTGCAAAACCAGATCTTGTTCTTACAACAAGTCCCCGTTAAAGCAAGGTCGAATCACGGGTTCAACAAACAGATCTGGACTACCGCATTTTTAAAGCCATCCTAGGAAACCACAAGAGCATCGTCAGCAGCCTACTAAATGCGAGCGACCAGCTCGGCCCTGGTCGTCATCCTCTTAACCTCCTCCGACTCCCCCTCGACAGGGGCCATGGTGGACTGGAGCCCCTTTACCTCTTCCTCAAAGGTTTTATTCTCGGCCACCCAAGGATAGTTCTCCTTGACCAGGGCCTTCCTCGCCTTCGCCACTTCCTTGAGCTCAACCCCCACTTTCTTCAGCCTCCCCTCAAGAGCCTTGTTCACCTCACGGGCCTTCCTCGACACCATTTCCTCGGTGCTCCCCTCCTTGGTATCAATCATTGTCGCACCCAAGATCCGCATAAGAGCATCAGTATCTTAAGCCAGCAGGCCTCTTGCTCGGACGAGCCATTTCCCCGTAGAACATGGAATCTTCCCAACGAACCTCTAGGGAACCCCCTTCGAATAGAGTCTTGTTGTGGAAGCAGGGGGGCACCTTGAATTTCTAGGACCTTGCTCCCCAGTCAGATCTATCAAGTCGTCTAAATGAGGTCTCTTGGGTCTCGAGCTCACAGGAAGGAGAAAAAGCCTACCCGGTAGCTGGGCCCGATAAAGAGGTCCCCGACCTTGTCGAAGGTACACCAGCCTTGTCTCTGCCCAGGGGGCTCTTGGAAACTGGTTTCTATGCTTTCTTGGCCTTGGCTGCAGCAGTCTTGAGCATGTGCTCCTGGGGAGTAAAAGTTTTCTCTGCATCAGAACAAACATGAATAAAAAAAAAATGGACATCAGGACAAGAGCAAGTCAAAAATAAAATACAACTACCTAAATACTTCATAGGGTCCTCGCACGCGAGGAGATCCTTAACATTTATAAGTCCTGGTTCAAATACAGGTTTCCCATCTTCATCGGCAACATGCCTCCCCCCTTTTCCCACATGCTGGACATGAGGTATCCCCGTAACTAAGGCCAATAGACAATCATAGCCAACCTGGTCCTCAGGGTTTAGCTGCTCCCTTTTCACAATATAACAATCAGTCCCATGGATGAAATGCCCCCTGTTCTAACGAAAGTTGAACCTTTGCACCAACTCCATCCTCGGTTCGCCCTCCTTGGTCAATAGCTCCTCCCCATCCTCACCCAACATAGGGACACTCATGAAAACATTCAGAATCGCCTTCTCTGACACAGGCTGGGCCAGTAAGTACATATGCCCTTGAAATTTCAGACAGACTCAAGGTAGGACTTGAGCATCTTCCCATTGGCCTGCTTCAAGGAGACCCATCCGAACTTATTGCCAAATGTGCCCCTCCGAAGATGAAGTTAGTATAAGAACAAAGGGATATGTCGCTGTGAGGGAGGAAGACAAGGATATTTGAAAATGGTCACCTGTAGGTTGGTAAGGGGAAGCCGGAAACCCATATATATAAAAAGGATCTCGTACATAGGAAGATGATTCACACAAAATTTCGAGCATATAAGGTGGTGCTTCCCAGGGATGTAAATGACCCATTCTTCTTCGACACCCCCTTGGTATATCCCCCTGCCACGATCATAAACACCTCATCCAGATGCTCGGTGAAATGGGAGAAAATATCTTGAGGACCTGGTGCGACCAAGTCCATGGAAACCTCAGGGGCCTCCGACACATTCTGATCAGGTTAAATTTGTCCCAACGTTCTTGACTCAGAACTTTTTTGCCCTGACATACTCTCATCGGTCGATGTACGCTCGAGTGAACTCTGTTTGCTTTCACTTTGCTCGCTCATGACTTCATCTTCAGTGCTACTAGCCATTTTTCTTGAAAAGCAGAGGATGAAAGTGAATTCGACATCAAATTAAATCCACCCTTCCACCACTAATCAAGTGAAAGGGCACTTAAAGGAACGAGAACCCAGTCCCCGACCAGAGCTCCCACTTAAACCAAAAAAAGAGACACGAGGATGATTCCCCCTAATGTGTTAGGAACCTGAGCTCAAGATAAATCTTAGCCTACACAGGGAATAAATCTCCCTAATGACTGAGTCTTAAACCTCGTTCGAAGAATCATCATAAACGACTCAAAAGGCTCACCGTTACTCGCCATTATCAATCCTAATGCCTAACATTACTTAAGGACTCACGGCAGGGCCGATGTCCTCACATGGTAGAACCGCCATCAAACGCCAGCAAACCACTGAAAATTGTTCGAACTAAAGCTAATCTAACCCTAACCACATGCATATCTAGAATAAGAATTTGACAATCTAACCTAAAATAAAGAAGAATTAGGAAACTTACTGGGTTGGGGAAGATTGATGACAGAACGAGTAGGAACTCCGATGGTGAATGGCGGAACAGGCAGAAATTTTGGCGGTGAATGACGGTGCTTTGGAGAACGAGCTGAATCAAGAAGAAGCATGCAAGCAACAAGTGCAAATGAAGCTTCCTCTATCCTATTTATAGGCAGCTCCTCCAACACGTGAGTGGGAACACGCCTAGAGAAACCTAAGGATTGTCATCTTTACACCATAGTCCCTAGACTTACCATCATTACGCCTTTATGATAGTGCGTGACTCGTTGCACGCGTGGCACGCTACTTCTCAAGGTCAAATCAACCATTCGGCTCCACGCGTGCCGTTTACCAAAGCCCACATTCGGGCTCCTCGACGAAGCTCCCCCGAATGCATCCTGGAGTATCCTCGACTCCTCGACACACAGGGTGACTCTAAAGTTATCACTCCTATGCCTAGAAGCAATAACTTAGGGGGCTTTTGTTCTAGACTGGCCCAGTGACTAGAATTGGCCCAATCCACTTCTACCTTTTGCATGGCCCAACAATGTTGGTCCATTAGCTCTGGACCTCTTGTCAGCATTCCTGGTCGACCTCTCCCCTTGAGAAATAAGGTTGACGATGCCCAAGACACACTCTTGCCCATGCAGGAAACTACCTTCTAGTCTTCTCGACGAATGTAGAGCAGATAAACAGAAAAACACTCCTAAATGCTTATGTCAGTAATCCCTTCTTTTCTTGGTGCAACGACTAGTTACGGACACGAATTATTGTTTTGACCAAGTCCTGACAGTTACCTATTTTTGAGGAACCTAATATCTAGGCCCAAAAATAGGAACCAATGGCCATGCGTCAGGGGCATTATATAAACCCTCACACTTGTGAGGACCAAATATCCAATACTCGTGCTTAAAACCCTAATCTATTTTTTATATCTCTTTGCACCCATTCTTACTTGATCGTCAGAGTGCCTTGCAGGTACACCCCCTCCTCCCCATAAATTTCCATCTAAATAGATGTCATCTCTTCGGCCCACTTCAGGTTCTGATCAACCGGTAAGATCAAATGCTAAACAATTATAAGTGATTAATACAATAGATTCTCAATTAATCATTTTATTGTGAAAATGATATAAACTTATTTCCAATGAAATTATTGATAACGTAAACTAGCAAATTACCGAACACTTGGTGTGCAATCAGATTTTCCTTTGAAATTTATTGATATGAAATATCACTTACAATCTAATTGATTATAATACAATCAACAAATAAATCTCAAATATAGCTATCAAAGGATTTGTCGGTACGTATCGATTACACAATCAATGAATTTAAAAATTTGCTATAGAAAGTATATAGAAGTAAATGATATATATATATATATATATATATATATATATATATATATATATATATATATATATATATATATATATATATATATATATATATATATATATATATATATATATATATATATATATATTATATATATATATATTATATAATATATTTATATATATATATTATATATATATATATATATATATATATATATATATATATATATATATATATATATATATATATATATATATATATATATATATATATATATATATATATATATATATATATATATATATATATATATATATAGTATATATATATATATATAGAGAGAGAGAGAGAGAGAGAGAGAGAGAGAGAGGACACAAGGATTTGTTTAGGTAGTTCACCAATCGTCCTTGCTATGGTTACGTCTGCCCTAATTTCGTTTGGAATTGATGTGTCAAATTCTTACTTTGCAAAAATTGATTACAAGAGAAATGTAGCAATCTAATCCTACAAACCCAATGTTTGATGTTGATTCTAACCCTTTCTATTCCCTTGATCTTGAGCTCGAACAAGTATCCCGTTAACACCAACTGATTCACCGTCTCATGCTACTCCTTTGGAAGAACCATTGTTCTTCAAAGCTTTCACTCGATCGAATCTAATTGTGTATTACCATGTCCCAAGATTTCCAAACGATTCACCGTATCATGCTACTCCATCTATAAAACCCACCGTTCTTTGAAGCTTTCACTTGATCGAATCCAATATTTGCAAAATCTTATGTAAACCCCCAAATCAACACTATGATCTTGGAGGAAAAACCATAAGCTTTTTCCCAATGAAAGCCCAAATTTTTGAACTTAATCTTAGGTTACACCAACCAAAATTAAACGTTATTAATACAAGTATAGATGGAATCCAAATAAAGAATTATTATGTGTAATTTGTTTGTGTGTATGCATATATGAGAGGTTAAAGATAATGTGCAATTTTTGTATGCTGTTTATAGTTTCATCAAGTTGAAAATGATGCATATATGAAGTATTTATATGTGTGCAAGTTTGAGGCAAAAGGGAAACTTAACAATTTGAAAAGAATGCAAAATTTCAAAAAAAAAATTAAAGCATATGTCGACACATGTATGTTATATGTTGACACATTCTAAGATATGTGTTGACACATAAGAGTCATGTGTTGACTCATTCTGATACATGTGTTGATACAAGTATCTCATGTGTCGACACATACTGAAATAGAACTCGTGGGCTTTAAAATTGATCAACATGTGTCGACACATACTGAAATAGAACTCGTGGGCTTTAAAATTGATCAACATGTGTCGACACATAAATCTTTTTTAGGTTGACATAAAGAAACAAAAGCTACAACCTTTAATATTGATCCACATGTGTCAACTCAAACCTCATATGTGTCGACACATGGACCTGTTTGTCGTGTAAAAACTGATTTTTTAATGCATGATACCTTTTCCAAACATGTTCTAAATGCATTCTAAGATCCATAATGCAAAGGTGCACATAATGACTCAGAGATACCGTCCAATATACAAAAATGCTAAAGTCATCCTAGTTTTGACATCATGCAAAACATCTAACGGGCAAGCGCACACAAATAATTGAGTTTCGTAGAATTGATTTAACATAATTGAGTTTAGTAGAATTGGTTTATGTTTGAATAAATTTATGTAAAAGTGAATTGAATAATAAATTTTAGCGTAAAAATCACCTAGAATCAATTCTGGAAGCAGAAGCAACAAACATCTCTAGAATTGATTTTGGAGCTTGTATAGGCCAATCCATCCATGCACTACGAGTATGTTTGGATTGGCACTGGACAAAATTGATTATAGCATAATTGAGTTTGGTAGAACTGATTTTAACCTAATTGAGTTTAGAAGAATTGATTTTTGTTTTGGATACATTTATGTAAAAGTGAATTAAACAATAAATTTCAATGTAAAAATCATCCATAATCAATTCTGGAGGAAAAACTACAAATTCTAGCTTCAAGTAGAAATCAATTTTGAAGGCAAAATTAATTCTACTTTTGATATACCAAACACCTCAAAATCACCCAAAATTAATTCTACATCTCTATAATTGATTTTGGGGTTTGTAGAAGTAAATCTAAACATGCACTACATCTTCTTGAAATTTTAAATCCATTCTTTTAATCATGTCAGGAGTCTCAAAATAGGATCACAATGTCATTTTAGGAATATCAAACCAATCATGCATTGATTAAACTAGTCTATATTTTTTCTTCTTTTTGTTCTTATTATTATCATCATTACTATTAGGAAAAATACCCATTTTGGTCCCTTAACTATAGGTCATGGTTCACTTTGATCCCTTATCTTTTTTCCGTGTTAAATTGGTCCATTAATTTTTAAAACTGTGCAAATAACTTCTTATGTCAACTCCGTTAGTCAAAGTCTTTGAAAAATCTACGTGGCACATTTGATCAACTATTGTGACGGAGTTAGCGTCAGAAAAAACTATTTTTGGATTTTAATTATTGTTCATATCTTTCCCCAAATTTTTCTACATTTTAACTTCAGAACTTGAAAAACAATCAAGTTTGTTAGTTCTCTATTTTTAGGATTGACATTAATTTTAGTAAAACAAATATAGAAACAATATGTTAAACATGATGTGATTACTTGCTGTGAAGAACAGGTTGAGCAAGAAGTCCTATTTTATGTTGAGACATGTTGAGATGAGAAGTTCTCATCATATGGAGCAACATGTTGGATAAGATTTCCTACGCAGGGTCATTCAACATTGCGCATGTGCTGGGCTGGACAGTTGGATTCTGTTATGTTTTAACAGATGCAGAATATTATGGAAATATTATGCTATCCTATGTGGCCCTGTTTTATAGGTATGGAAGGTTCAAGCCATAATCAAGAAGAATATTGGAGAATATTGACTTTCTAATTATGGAGATAAATTAGGAAAGATTTGCTTGAAGACCTATTTTGTAGTAGAAGATTATGCTGATTTGTAGCAGCTGATATGCTATGATTTGAAGCCCAAATCCAGTTGGGAAAATGTTATAAATAGAAGCATTATGACCTAAAAGAAGATATAAGCTGATATACTGATATGCCTAATGTCTTATTACCTTGAGTGAAGACTCTTGGCTATGGCATATACGCTTGACTCATGTCAACTTTGATCTACTTAAAAAAATTGTTGCAAAAGATCTAGTAATCGGTCTACCAAAAATGAATTTTTCAAAAGACCATCTATGTGACACATGTCAAAAGGGTAAGTAAACAAGGGTCTCTTTTAAATTTAAAAAATGTTTTTTCAACATCAAGACCATTTGAGCTCCTTCACATGGATTTATTTGGTCCCTCACAGACTAAAGGCATAGGTGGTAATTAATATGGTCTCGTAATTGTAGATGATTACTCAAGATTTTATTGGAAATTTTCTTACATAGCAAAGATGAAACATTCTCGGTTTTTACACGTTTTTCCAAGTTATCTCAAAATAAATTAAATTCAAAAATTATTACCATCTGAAGTGATCATGGAGGTGAACTTGAGAATCACCTCTTTGAAGAATATTGTGATAAATTTGGTATTGAACATAACTTTTCAGCTCCTAGGACTCCACAACAAAATGGTGTTGTGGAACTTAAAAACCGTGTTCTAGAGGAGTTGGCAAGAATTATGCTCAATGATTGTGGTCTACCAAAATATTTTATGGCCGGTGCTATCAGCACAGCTTATTATGTCTTGAATAAGATACTTATTCTTCCCATTTTTGATAAAACTCCATATAAACTTTTGAAAGGTAGAAACCAAATTTATCTCATCTTCATGTATTTGAATGTAATGTTTTGTTTTAAATAATGGAAAAGATAATCTTGGAAAATTTGACGCGAAAGTCGACGAATGTATCTTTCTTGGATAATCTTTATCTAGTAAAGCATATAGAGTTTATAACAAAAGATTACTTATTGTTGAAGAGTCATTCCATGTTACTTTTGATGATACCTCCCCAAATAGTGTTAGGAAACGTAGTTCTTTTCATGGTGTAGGTGCATCTATAAAAGACATACTCAAAGATACCGATAAAGGAGTTGGTCAACCTAACCCAGTAGATGTTGAGAAGGATGAAGATGACAACCTAGAAAAGAAAAATGATGAAAGTCATGAAGAAAATGATGGTCTTCCATTGGAGTGGAGAACCTCCAAGGATCATCCAATTGACAAAATTATTGGTGATATCACCAAAGGGGTAACAACTCGTTCTAAAATAAGTAATTTTTATTATCCTCATGCATATGTGTAATACGGTGGGAGAACATACTTGTTTAGGATTTTATCACAAATGTTGTGGATAGCAAGAGTCTCCACCGACTTTTCTTTTATCCAATAAGGAAAGGGTGAAAAGAATAGGAAAGAGCTTGATATATTTTGAGTTCTGGGGGTAAGTTATGAAAAAGGAAGGTGTTAGCACCATTTTCATCCGTAGTTATCTACGGGCTCTTAATCGCTTAGCTCACTTTTGAAAACTTGCTTTGTGTATGTGTGATTTGAAAATACTTTTAAATTGCCAATGTAAGGCTAAATTTGTAATGATTCTTGTATCAGTCCTCAAGAATGTATACAAAGTGTTATTTTTGAAAATATTTGTTTGAAAGTGTAGTGTGAAAAAATGTTTTGAGAAAAGTTATGAGAAAGCAATTAAGACTTTCTTATCCATTAAGGTTTTACTTATTCTTTTCCTTCTCCTTTATAGATAGTACTATCCATACCATTAGTTGGTAGGTAGCCCTATCTATTGGATATGAAGGGACAAGCGTAGGGTCATCGTATGGTCATCGAAGGCAATACATAGAGATACTTTAGCAATTATATCGAAGGAACTAGATCATTTTTCATAGGCAACATCGAAGGATCATCAAGGGACTATGATCTTTATTCGAGGGTCTTTGCTAAAGTATCCATACTTTTGAGGTACATGACCATTATTTTGAAAGGAAATGAAGAGAGGTTACCCTAGAGGTGTAAGTGTGAAAGTGTGTTAAGTTCAATTATTTAGTCTTGAATTTAGGGTTTTGCTATTGGTTGATTTTAGTCTTGCCATACAAACCTAATTATTAACGATTGCATAAAAATATAAGAGCAGAATGTAAAGTGCGGAATATAAACCTAAGACTATTACATGGCTTCAGGGCAGTTACATAAGAATGAAATGTAGAAAGATAACCCTAAAACTATTACATACTCGAAGCAATTATATAATAGAAAAATGGGAAATATAAATCTAAGCTATAACATAGGGAATGTGCGACCTATACAACTGATCTAGGAAAATAAAAATAAGAAAAACGAAAGAGGAAAATGGAAAAGAAAAAAATGTTCTTTGTGATTTTTTATGAAGAAAATAGTTTATGATAATAATTAATAAATATCCTAAAACTCTAATTAGTTTTAAAATTAACAAAAGGTCAATTAATTAATTAATTAAAAGGTTATTTAAAAAAATAAACCTAATTAGTTAGGGTTTTTAAAAAAAGGTTTATTAATGGTTAATTAAAAGGATTAGGATTAGGAGAAGAAAATTCAAGGAATAAGGCAAAAAACCAAGAAAAAGGCAAAATTGCATGGGGTGGGTGTTAAAATCACGCCCTTAGAGACCTTTTGTGCCTTGCTTGCCACTGCACCAGGCGTGTGTTGGTGTCTGAAGAATGAGTGCTACATTAAATATGGTAAACCTGCATAAATTGGAAAAATATAAAGCAAAGTTGCAAAAGGCAGGGATCGGACCCGCGCCCTTATAGATCAATGCCTTAATGCGCACGCTCTTTCCACGGGGGTGGCTGTTTCATCTAGTATTACAATGAAATCAAATAAATATAAAATAAAAGAAAATGAATAGGCCAGAGAGGCGCCGGAGCCCTAGCTCCGGTCGTCTTCTCCGGCGAGCTAATTTCTTTAACCTGCAAAATAAAGCGTATTAGTGATCCAAATGGACCCTCCCCCTTAATTTGACCCTTGCGAGTTTAGTGGTGGCCTTAGTTTTGGATAAATCTCCCTGCATAATGAAATACGGAGAAAATATTGTAAATTGGTTCAAGAATAGTGATCCATCATCCCGTCATTATGGAACTCATGCAATGAGTTAAACATATATAGTTTTGCCTCAGAAACACAATGCACACGTTAGTTTTGATCAAAACATCATAAAAAATTAAAACACGATTTTGAATAGTGTGTGAAACCGGCGATACATGAATACATGTTTCAGGCCATTTTGATCATCAAGCATGATCAAGACTTACTTTGCAATGTCTCAGGGATTGATTGGAACAATTGTTTGGCCTTGAGGATGACTTTAGATAAGGGTTTCGATTTGCCCTAGTTAGAAAAAAATTTGAGATTTGGAAGGTGTATTTTCTTGCAAGGTTTTCGTGCTCTTCTTGTCTGAATATGAGGTATATTTATAGGCCATGAATTAGGTCACCAAAGATGGGCTTGGACCTTTTATGAAACCTTTGATTTTTCTTTGAAAATAGAAATTAGAATAAGACAAAATATCAAGATTTGTTTTGCAAATGAACTCCACATAGTTTCTTCATGATCTTGGACCTCCAACATGTTTGAATAAAAAGCCTCTTAAGCATTGCACCTCCTTTTGATATTTATTTGATTTAATATTAAATTTAAATGAATAAAATCAAAATAAATGAAATAAAAATTTAAAATGGTGTATGAATACATTTAGAAGTTTACTATGAGGTCTAGAACACGCTTGGACCTTGAAAGATAAGCCCATCAGCTCAAAACTTTTTAGTTTGATCAATTTGGGTTTCATGCATTTTCTCAAAATTGCCCAACTTGCACCAATCATAACTCTCTCATTTTTTATTATATGAAGGTGATCTTAGACTTTTTGGAAAGCTCAAGATGTTCCCTACAATATCTATGTTGATCATTTTTTTATTTGAAGATTTCTCTTGATGTAAATTGCCTTGACAAGAGTGTCTTTTTGTTGATTTTTGAAATTACCTATAATGTTTTGGCCCATATCTCTCAAGTGAAGCATTTTTAGTCTTTATCTTAGAGAGACAAAGTTGTATAGAATTTAATTCCCTTCAAAATGAGCTTTGGTTGAGAAAAATATGATGAAGCATGTGAAAGTTATGATTGGTTAAAATTCAGTTGACATCTCCTTAAGAAAACCCTAATTCAGTAAATTTGACTTTTGATGAATTGAGAGTTTTTTTGATGAATTATGATCAACCGTTAGTCAAATGATGAATGTGACTTCAGAATCTTGATGTTTGACTGTATATTGACCACAGTTGACTTTTTGTCCAATATAGTTAATTTTCAATCATCTGAGCAAACTTGTGATGAAAGGCTTGAAATTTGGCATGAGCATTCTTAAAGACATGTGAGAAATCATATAATCCACTTGAGGCATTATAAGCTTAATTTTTATTGAGAAAAGTGAAACCCTAGTTGTAGGCCAACTGTTTAGGAGGAGGGTTTGTCTTGTCCCACCTTGAGTAGTTGATAACTCTTGGAGCATGAGGAGCCATCATGAACCAATTTGTATTGAATAATGGGAGGGAAAGTTTTGGGGTACAACAAATTTCCCTGTTCAATCTTCTTAAACCTGAGGAGTTAGATTGGCATGTCTGCCATTCGTGATCTGAAGGTCGAAGAGGATTTAACACTTAAGTGCCCAGAAATTTGCACTCACGTGCACACAAAGTAACATTGTTGATTGATTGTATTGCTTGAATGTGATTAAAGATGTCATTCGGAGAGGTGATATAGTTTCGTCAGAGACGGGCTTATAGATGCCATCCAAAGTAACTGTTGATCGGAGTATCAGAATGAGTCTACATTTGAATGTATCTGGGAATTATACTAGAATGAGTATGTGTCCAACTGTATTTAGAAGATGTGCTGGGGAGTGTCAGATTGAATCTTATGTCGTGATTGCATCTGAATGATGTTCTAGAATGAGTCTATGTCTTGACTGTATCTATAAGAGGATCATAATGAGTCTTTGCTCGACTGTGTCTGAGATCTATATTAGAATTAGTTTACGCCTGACTGTATCTAAAGGATATAATGGAATGAGTATCAGAATGGATCTATGTCTAGATCGTATCTGAACTGTGTCTAAAATATGTATCGGAATGAGTCTATGTCTGATTGTATCCAAAAGATCATCAGAATGAATCGTCGATTGATTGTATCTAAAGGATGATAAATTGTTGACAATATTTGTCTGTCTATG
This sequence comes from Vicia faba, assembly GCA_948472305.1. Lineage (NCBI taxonomy): Eukaryota > Viridiplantae > Streptophyta > Magnoliopsida > Fabales > Fabaceae > Vicia > Vicia faba. Next base: position 348,474,949 of record OX451740.1, on the reverse strand, counting down.
AACTAACCTAAAAGAAACAAAAGGTTAGTTTTATGAAATGTCATGATATATGTAATATATTGCGTAATGTTGCTCTCAAAATAAATAAGAATGATATATGCATTTCGTATGCATATGCTATGATATTCTGTAATTGATATATGGATGTAATATGTTGCTGGAACATATCGGTAGCTTCGTATAACATCATTGGTTGGGGAAAATAAATCTCTGGTTGTTGCTAGGGATAAAGACAATATTTTTTCAATTTTGTTTAGAATGTCTTTGTTAGGGATTCTCGCTTTCTGTTGGAGGAAACTCTGCTGGGGACGTTCGACTTCTGCTTGGGGATAGAAGAATTCCAAGAACATTGATCGTTCACTGTTCTTTTGAAGGATTTGATCCTTATGTACCCTGACTGAGGATAAAAGAGATGGATAATCCTCTGATGTTTGTCTGACCAAGTTTCGATGTGGATGTCAACTCTTTTGGGGAGTACAAAGTTGAATGGCACTTGGCCGGGGAAGATAATCCTATTGGGGAATTGCAATATCGGAGAAATAAGTTTCGTTGGGGAAATAAACCCTACTGGAGAATAGAGTTCCTGTAAATTGCATTGAGGAGATGATTTCTGATGGGGATAAGCTTGTGAAGATGGCTTTGTGGGGACTTCGAGAATAGCTAAAAATTTATTCCAATTCCTAGTGTCTTTAGTAAATTCTAATCCGATTTTTATGCATATATTTTTTAACGGTAATCATGTTCAAATGCATATGTTCTTTCAACGTAATCAATGGACATTTTTGCAAACAAAATAGAGAAAGTAAAACAATTTTTAATTTTGAAATTATTTTGTATTGATTTAGAAAGTTTGCCGATAAACAAGCAGCTTTATACAAAGAGACAGAAATCCTAGTAAGAGGAAATAGTCGTAAAATGGAAAGGGGTACAGAGAAAAAAAAACAAAGAAAACAGCTATGCGGAAACGATACCGTCGAGTTTCAACTCTACTATTGCCCCTATTTCTTCAAGCATCTCATCCCTTGTTGTTGGAAGAATTTGATTAAATTGATCTGTACCATTTAGACTTGACATTGATAACAAAGCTTGTTGTAAGTAGATGATCCAACGGGGAATAGTCATACGCTTTAATCCCTAACTTTTTCCTGGACCATCCTTTCGAGTTTTCATTCCACCGGGATACCCTTTTTTTGCCAAAGCCGCCTTTTCAGGTTTTCGACTCATCGGGTGTACAATCTCTACATATATATCCCTAATTTTTTCCTAAACCCTTTTGGTTCTCCGGGATGCCCTTACTTTTTCCTAGGCCTGTCAGCCTAGCGGGTCCCTATTATACGTTGTATTTTTTACAGTGTTTGCGTTCACAGGATGCGAAAAATCTTCACCGTCCATGGTGGTAACTATCATAGCACCACTGAAATATATCTTTTTGATTACAAATGGCCTTTCATATGTGGGAGTTCATTTTCCCCTGGGATCACCTTGTGGTAGGATAAATTGCTTTATGAGCAAATCACCAGCCTTGTACACCTAATGTCTGACTTCTTTGTTAAAGGCATTGATCATGCATTACTGATACATCTGACCATGACAAACAGTCGCAAGCCTTTTCTTGTCAACCAAATTCATCTGGTCCAGCCTACTCTGAACCCATTCATCTTCATCTAAACATGTGTCTTTCATAATCCTTAGGGAAGGAATCTGGACTTCAAAGGGTAAGACAACCTCTATGCTGTAGACTAGAGAGAATGGGGTGGCCCCAGTTGATGTACATTGTTGTACCCCAAAATTTTCCCTCCCTTTTCTCAAGACATTTCTTACCAAAGATCTCAAATGCTCAAGGGTTCTCAAGGGTTTGATCAGACAAGCTCACCTCCTAAGCACTGAGCCTCCTAATTAGGGTTTTTTTTTCTCAAGTACAATTGGGATTTTAATGATTCAAGTGACTTTCATGGTTCATTATAGGTCTTCAAGATTACTCATATCAAGTTTTAAGTCTTGCATCACAAATTTGCTCAGTCAATTGCTCAGATAACTGAAAATCAAGTATATGGGATAAAAAGTCAATTATGGTCAATATACAGTCAAACTTCATGATTTTTTGCCAACATCAACATTTTTAAGTCATATTCATCAATTGATCAAGTGTTGATCACAATTCCTCAAGAAAAGCATTCAAATCATCAAAGGGGCAAAATTGTCAAAATTAGGGTTTTGACTGAAAATGACTGATCATTGACTTTTGACCTAGTACATGACCTAATGGCTTGAAGCATGATTTCAAGAAATCAAACATAACATATTTACCTAATATCATGGCTCAAATCATTTCTCAAGATTAATGAATTGATAGTTGAAATTTGATCAACTGATGAAAAGTCAATTGATACACAAAAAGTCAAACTTTGACTTTTTGGTCAACATTGAATTTCAAAGATCAAGATTCATCAAGACACTCACAAATATAAAAGTTGGTCAATAAGAATCAATAAAGTCAATAAATTCCACAAAAATTCAAAGTTTCAAGACTTAGAAAATTTCTAAGGGTTTTTAACCTTGATAATTTCATTACTTCGTCAAGATTTTTCACCAATTTGCAAGATTATTCAAGGGAAACTTTCAACATGAAAGTTGTAAATATTGATGAATTCTACAACTTTATACCATAGGGTTGATTTCCTAAAAATGCTTATATTTGAAGATATAAGCTCATAAAGACATGGCATTTTTCATAAAACACTTAGTGAAAATTTTAGCAAGTTTAGGCAGATTTTTTACCTAACTTCTTGACCAATTTTCACCTAGTTCCAAGATGATTTTTCCAAAGTGGTTAAAATGAAGGTTTTAGACAATGTTTCAAGCATTTAAAAATTTCCTAGAACTTTAAGAGATCATTCTTGAGCTAGGAGAATCGAAGAAAAGAAATTGAGCTTTCATTCTTGAATTACAAGGCATCTTCATGAAGAACACATAACAAAATCCCACAACTATGCTGAATAATATTGCTTCACAGACCTCTTGAATTGCAAATATATCCATAAACATATGTTTACACAACTAATTAAGCTATGATCCAAGAGCTTGAGCCATTGTCCAATTAATCATTCAATTAACTGAACAAAGTTCACACTTCCATTTTGGAAAAGTGACTTTAATCACAATGTCAACTCTCCTTGAGCCAATACATTGTTGCTTCTGACTCAAATACATTTTAAAGTAAGAAGCAACATATTTAAATCCTCCTAAACATGCTACAAGTCCTTGCACTATGCATTAGAACTATTTTTGTCAAGCTTGCTTCAAAAATAAGTTTCAAGACCATGACATGTGATTCCTTATTTCTGATCACTAGAGCCTTCAAAACCTTTCCTCTATAAATAGAGGAGCCATTTGCAACCTAACACATGAATTTACAAGCCCTCAAACTCCCTCAAACCATAATTTGCACAAAAAACTCCATAGCTTGTCATTTCTGACCTTGAACTTCCATCTCACAATCCACTCGTGCGTTCCCTCTCCAAATCAATCAGAAAGCTTCCATAAATCATATATAACTCATCCTCATCCGTATTTCACAATTGTAACTCCATCTTCATCATCTTCCAAACTTATTAACTTATCCCTGCAACTTGACTTCTCCAGCACGATTCAGGCACTTTTATCACAAAGTAAGAGTTGCATTAGCTTCCTAGGAGTACAGTGAAGCTATCCAGATCATCACCACACTTCCAGGGGTGCTCAAAGTCCATACACGATTTCTAGTTTTGTGGTAAGTTTTCTCAACTTTTAACTCTCTCTACAAGCATCATTAATGATTACTTTGTGAATGAAAAATGTAGATATCATAGCCCTGAAGCTAACCATGCCTTTAGTTTTCATTTATGTTGCTTGTGTGATGCAAATTTTGAGTTTGAAGTTTATGAAAAAAATTAGGTTTTTATTTGGTACCAGTGAAATTCTCATTCATCTTTGATTTATAGCTTATGAAATTTATATGGTTGGATTCATGGTGAAATTTCAAGCAAGTTTCATGTTTACATTTTTTAATTTGGTTGAGAAATGAAGATTTGGAAAAAATTCGAATAATGGTGTTGTTGGTTCTGATACGCGCGCAAGGTTGAAGATGAAGTTAAAAATATTAGGAACAATTTTATTTTATATTTAGTGCAAGTTGTTTTATACACTGATGAAACAGCCACCCCAGTGGCAGGAGAAGCACGCGTAAGGCATTGAATTATAGGGACCTAGATTCGAGCCCCAGTGGTACCCTTTTGTATTTGTTTTCATATTTTTTTTGCAGATTCAGCGTATTTGGTTCCCATGAGTCCACCATGTGCCCTCATCTCATCACCATATGATCATCATTTGGTTGAATTCATCGCTCTTTAAATTATATATGGTGCATCATCACAAGCTAGCCATATATAATCACAAACAAGGCGCATGGCCTCCTGACCCGAGCCTTTTCTTTTTTTGTTTTTGCTTCTTTATACCCCATCTTTTACTAAAATATGTCCAGGCCCATAACTTTTTTAATTTATTTATTTTCTGATTCCAAACAAATTCATTTTTGGGCCTAACTCTTTTTGATACTTTTAACCCCCTTTTACCTTTTAACACCCAGCCCATATATTTTTATATTTTTATTTTTATTTATCTATTTATTTATTTTATTAAAACCAAAAAAATACAAAAAGATATATTTTTATTAAATAATCTAATTCAAGCATTTTATTTTATTTTTTCTAAATTAAATTTTATTATTTCTTTTGCATGGTAGAATATTTTTCTAACTAACATTAACAAAAATTATTTTCTAAACAAATTAAATTAGATTTAGGTTTTATTTTTAATTAACTTATATTTTAGGTTTTTATTAAATAATTAATTAACTTCTATTGTAAATAAAATTAATTAGTTTAATTAGGTTAACATTAAACCTTTTTCTATCAAAAACCCTATAAAAACAATTTCTTTTTGCTTCTTCGTCTTTATGTTTTTGTATAATTTTTGTAATTCATGATCAATGGTTTGTAATAGTAATTAGGGATTTATTTCTTTTATCCCCCTATTCACAAAATTGTACTCCCCATTCTCAAATCGTTGTAATAGTATAGGACATTTAAATTCCGCAATTTATCGATTTTCTTATTATTTTTAGTAATTAGGGTTTACATGACAAGAGTAAAATCAAACCTTAGCAAACACCCCTAATTCAAGATAAAATAATTGAATCCAACACACTTTGCACACATGCACCTCTAGGGTTAACCACACGTTTTGCCTCGGATAAAAACAGTCATGTCCCTCGAACGTGAGATGTTTTAGCAAAAGACCCTCGATTAAAAGATCATAGTCCCTCAATGACCCTTCAATGTTTATTTCAATAAACGATCTAAGTCCCTTACCATAATTTCTAAAACATCTTACAAGTTGCCTTCTATGACTGTACGATGACCCACGCCTGTCCCTCACATCCAATGATATGGCTTCCTACTAACTTATGGTAGACAAGTACTATCTAAAGGAGGAGGAAAAGAATAATTAATTTTCGAGTAGGTAGATTTCTTGTAATTGCTTACTCACAAACAAAACCGTTTTTACACCACACATTTTTAAAACACTCTTCAAAACAAACTTTTTGTATACATTCTCAATGATACGAGAATCATTACAAAACTGCCTTACATTGTCATTTTCAAACATCTTTCCAAACATTCCCTTTCAACAAATATTTTCAAAAACAACACTTTTTATACATTCTCAACGATACGAGAATCATTGCAAATTTTGCCAAACAAAGGCGTTTTCAAGATACTTTCAAACTTACACAAACATAAACCATTTCAAAGTGAGCTAGCAATTAAGAGCTCGTAGATAACTATAGATGAAAAGGGTGCTAACACCTTCCCTTTTCATAACCTACCCCCCGAGCTCAAGAAAATTCTCAAAAGGTCTTTCCTGTTCTTTTCACCCTTTCCTTTATTGGATAAAAGAAAAGTCGATGGCGACTCTTGCTATCCGCAACACTTGCGATCAAACTCAAAACACCAAGTCAGTTCTCCCACCGTATTACATATATACTGAAGTGTGATAACCATGAAGAGAAAATGCTAACATCTCGTGCCAATATATGTACGTCACTGTCACCTTCTGCAAGATCTTCTTGATGTTCTTGTTGGAAGCTTCCATTATGCCATTCATCTTTGGTCGATATGGAGAAGAATTCTGGTGTTTAATTTTGAACTGCGTATAGAGTTCTGTGATTATAGTATTGTTAAGATTGGTACTATTGTCTGTGGTGATCCTTTTAGGGATGTAATACCGACATATAAGGTTGTATTTAATGAACCGAGCCACAACATTCTTGGTAACGGAGGCAAACGAGTCTGCTTCAGCCCACTTCGTGAAATAATGAATAGCGACTAGGATAAAATGATGCCCATTGGAAGCGGTAGGCTTAATCTCTCCAATCATATTGATGCTACACATTGCAAATGGCCAAGGAGCAGTCAAGACATTCAGAGGACTGGAGGCACGTGTACTTTGTCAGCATAAATTTGACATTTCTGACAAGTTCTGGAATGAAGATGGAAATCATTTTCCATGGTTGTCCAATAATAACCTGCTCTCAGAATTTTCTTATCCATTGTATGCCCAATGGAGTGAGTACCAAAGACTCCTTGATGCATATCTTCCATAATCTTCTCATCTTCCTTCCTGTCTACACAACGAAGCAAAGTCGAATCGGGGTTCCGCTTGTACAAAATTTCGTTGCTTAAAAAGAACTTGACAGAGAACCTCCGTAGAAATTTCTTATCATTGATAAATTCTCCTTCCAGATATTCTCGAGTTTTGAGGTATCTTTTTACTTCGTGGTACCAAGGCTTTTCCTCTACCTCATCAGTATCAACTTCATAGCAATGTGTCGGTTCATCTAGTCTCCCAATAGTAATTAGAGGAGCTTCATTGTCCCATCTGAATTTGAACATAGATGACATGGTAGCTAAGGCGTCTGCCAATTGATTCTCTTCTCGTGGAATGTGTTCAAAAGTGATTTCTTTAAGGTATGCAATTAATGTCAACATATGCTCCTGATAAAGAATGAGATTTGGATGCTTCGTATCCCATTCTCCCTTAATCTGGCTGATCACTAGGGCTGAATCCCCATATACATTGAAGAACTTGATTCTCATAACAATGGAAGCTTTGATACCCATGATGCACGCTTCGTATTCTGTCAGGTTGTTGGTACAGTCAAAATATAATCTGGCGGTGAATGGCGTGTGGCAACCCCGGGAAGAGATAATCACATCACTGATTCCATTTCCAAGCACGTTAGAAGCTCCATCAAAACCCATAGTCCATCGAGATCCCGATTCAGGTCCTTCATACGGTCCAGGTTCTTCATAATCAGTAACTAGCATAATATTCTCATCTAGGAACTCAAAATTCATAGACTGATAGCCATCTACAGCTTGATGAACCAAATGATCTGCCAATACACTTCCTTTGATTGCCTTCTGAGTGGTATACTGAATGTCATATTCTGCCAAGATCATTTTCCATATCGCTATTCTTCCAGAGAGTGCGGGTTTCTCGAATATATATTTTATTGGATCCATCTTAGAGATCAACAAAGTATTATGAGTCAACATATACTATCTTAGTTGGCGAGCAGCCCATGCCAAAGCGTAGCAAGTTTTCTCGAGCAGTGAGTATCTTGTTTCACAGTTGGTAAACTTTTTTCTAAGGTAGTATATTTCATTCTCTTTTCGACCAGACTCGTCATGTTGCCTCAATACACACCCTATTGAGTTCTCTAACATTGTTCAGTACATGATAAGGGGTCTTCCCTCAAATGGTGATGTCAGAATCAGTGGTTCTTGGAGGTACTCCTTAATTTTGTCAAAAGCTATCTGACGGTCGTTGTTTAACTTCACTACTTGATCTTTCTTCAGTAACTTGAAAATTGGCTCACAAGTAGCGGTTAAATGAGAAATAAATCTGGCAATGTAGTTCAATTTGTTAGAACATAGTTTGATTCTACAACCCTAGTAAGAGTTTTGATGATAACAAACACAAAGAACAATTATGCACTCTAAAATTATATTTTGTTTTGTAGAGAAGTTGTAATGGAAGAAGATCAGAAGATAAGCTACAAGAAAGATGATCAGAAGTTGTGCTAAAAGAAAGATGTTTTAACTCTGATTACACAACTCTGGGAAAGTAAGTCTAACACTGCAAATAGGATCTTATGGCTCTGACCTTCAAAAGTTCTGAAGCAAGCAGCAACATATACCTCAATGTTCTGAAGCGTTAACAATCAAATATTTCCATTTCAAGAGTAACGACTGGAAGGGAACAAGGATCTTTATTTTTGGAAAGCACCTTAACTGTCATTAATCAAGTTTCCAAATGATCATCCATGTTGCACCTATTTAAACAAGACTTAAGGATAAATCGTTTACGATTTCACAACACTCAACAACGCTGCAATATTTTCTAATCCCCATATATACAATACTTTCAACTGTGTAAAACATGAAAATACTGTGATACTGTTTTGTAAGGAAACAATATTGTACACTATCTTATTATTATATTATTCAGTGCATTTCCTTGAGAAAAACCGAGTTGTGGTTATACTCAAGAATACTTTGGCAGTAGTCAAAGTGGATTTGTAAACAATATTGATTAGTGGATTAAGACCTCGTTGGAGAGAGGCGAAATCACCTTGACGGGTGGACTGGAGTAGTTTGAGTTCAAACGAACTAGGATAAAAATCAACATGTTCTTTCCACTGATTTTTAAGATTCCAATTCAAGCCCCCCCCCCCCCCCCCTTCTTGTGTTTTTGAATTCTTCAATTGGCATCAGAGCCCTTGGTTCTGAGTTCAAGCACTTAATTGTGTCAGTAAAAGATCCAAGCTAAGAAAAACACTATGGTGGGACAAAGTCAGAACATCAGCAATGACTACCATGATGAGAAAGACAATTAGTGACAAACCTCCAATCTTTGATGGAGAGAACTTTGATTACTGGAAAGACATAATTGAAAGCTTATTTCTGGCTCATGATGTTGATCTCTGGGATATGGTTATTGATGGGTACATACATCTTGTTGATGAAAGTGGTAAGAAGATTGACAGAAAGAGAATGTCAGATCATCAAAAGTGAGACTTCAGAAATCATCACAAGGCTAGAACTATTTGAGTGCCATCTCACATTCAGAGTATGAGAAGATCACAAACAGAGAGACAGCAAAGCACATGTTTGATTCTCTGAGAATGACGCATGAAGGCAACACGTAAGTAAAAGAAGCCTTCAAAATGGAAGAAGGTGAAACCATTGAAACAATATTCTCAAGATTTCAAATTTTGGTTGTTGGGCTGAAAGTTCTGGGCAAAGGGTACTCAACTGTTGATCATGTAAAGAAGATCATCAAAAGTTTACTAAAGTAATGAAGACCCATGGTCACTGCTCCCAAACTGGAAAAAGATCTGAACAAAATATCTCTAGAAGAACTTATCAGCTCTCTCAGAAGTCATGAGATAGAGTTAGAAGATGATGAGCCCCAGAAGCAAGGTAAGCCTTTAGCCCTTAAATCTAACAAAAAATATGATTCTAAAGTTTTACAGGCAATGGAAGAAATCTCTGGTGGATCCTCATTAGAAGAAGACGAATTGTCTCTTCTCTCCAGAAGAGTCAATCAGTTGTGGAAGCAAAGGCAAAGGAAGTTCAGAAATTCCAAAAGAACATGGAATCAATCTGAATTCTCGTCTGGATATAGAAAGTTTGAATCATCTTCTGGACACAGAAAGTCAAGCAACAGGGATATTGTCTGCTACGAGTGCAATGAACAAGGGCACTATAAAAGCGAATGTCCAAGGCTTCATAAGGAGAAACACAAAAAGAAGTTCTTTAAAGATAAGAAGAGAAGTCTCATGGAAACATGGGATGACTCAGATTCTTCTGAAGAAAACACAGAATAAGAAGATGAAAGAGCCAACATTGCTCTTATGGCCAACGTGTCAGAAGATATTGAATCATCTGGATCAGAATCAGATTCAGACACTGAATTAGGAGAAAGTCTAAGTGAAATTCTTGAAAGATATCAGCAACTTCGAGTCAAATTCAAGAACCTGAAAAAGGATCTAGTTTCTGACTCTGAAGAAACTAAGAATCTGAGATTGGAAAACTCTGAGTTGAAAGAAAAAATTTTAAAACTTGAAAATGATTTACAAAATACTCAGAAGGAAACTGTCTCAGAAGTTCCTAGTAAAACTGATACAATCATAAAGGAATATGATCACAACTTTCAGAAGTTCCTCGCTAAAAACATAGATAGAAGCAAGATGACTTCAATGATCTATGGAGTTAGCAGAAATGGCAGAAAAGGTATAGGATACAAAGGTAAAGTATCCCAACCTAAGAAAGTCAAGGATCTGGTTATTAAACGCACTCCTCTGAATTTTCACTTTACCTATGGGCACACACATGATTTAAAATATACTAGTAATGATTTCTCTGCTAAACCAAAATTCAAACAGAATTTTGGTAACTCTAACAAACAAGGACCCAAAAAGATATGGGTACCTAAGGATAAAATTGTATATGTAGCAGATATCTTTGACAGTAAGACTGAAACACCAATCCTGGTACCTGGACTCTAGATGCTCTCGACACATGACGGGAAGAAAGCATATGTTCTAAAGCCTGAAGCTTAAATATGGAGGCTATGTAGGTTTTGGAGGCAATCGGAAAGGGAAGATCATTGGCTCTGAAACTGTTGGTAACGGTAATCTTCCTTCTATTAATAATGTTCTGTTAGTATATGAATTAATGCACAACTTGTTATCCATAAGTTAATTAAGTGATAACGGTTATGATATAATCTTTAATCAAAAATACTATAAAGTTGTTAGTCAGAAAGATGGATCTATCCTCTTTAATGGAAAGAGAAAGAACAACATTTACAAAATAAAACTTTCTGAACTAAAAAGTCAGAATATAAAATGCATATTGTCTATTAACGATGAATAATGGGTCTGGCACATAAGATTGAGGCATGTTAGTATGAGAAAAATATCTCTGATTAACAAACTCAATCTGGTCAGAGGACTTCCTAACCTAAAGTTCAGCTCAGATGCTTTGTGTGAAGCATGTCAAAAAGGCAAGTTTGCAAAGCCCCCCTTTAAAGCAAAAAATGTTGTTTCTACCTCTAGACCATTAGAACTTCTGCACATAGATCTATTTGGACCAGTGAAAACTGCATCCATTAGTGGAAAGAAGTATGGATTAGTGATTGTAGATGACTATAGCAGATGGACATGGGTAAAGTTCTTAAGACACAAGGACGATTCACACTCTGTGTTCTTCGCTTTCTGTAACCAAGCCCAAAATGAGAAAGATGTTAGAATTGTTAAAGTCAGAAGTGATCATGGTGGAGAATTTGAAAACAAAAAATTTGAAATATTTTTTAATGAGAATGGCATCTCTCATGATTTCTCTTATCCTAGAACTCCTCAACAAAATGGAGTTCTAGAACGAAAGAATAGAACTTTAGAAGAAATGGCAAGAACCATGATCAACGAGACTAGCATTGCTAAGAACTTCTAGGCAGAAGCAATTAACACAACGTGTTACATTCAGAATAGAATCTCCACAAGACCTATTCTGGATAAGACTCCATATGAATTGTGGAAGAATAGAAAGCCCAACATCTCGTATTTCCATCCATTTGGATGTATTTGTTTTATTCTTAACACCAAAGAACATATGAACAAGTTTGATTCTAAAGCACGGAAGTGTATTATGTTAGGATACTCTGAACGCTCAAGAGGCTACAGAGTATACAACACAGAAACACAAATTGTAGAAGAGTTAATCAGTGTTAGATTTAATAACAAGCTTGGCTCTTAAAAGTCAAAGCAGAATGAATCTCTTGCAGATATAGAAGTCCAATTAATAGGTACTGAAGACACTACATCAGAAGTTCCCAACAAAGAATCACAAATAATATCAGATAGAGGTGTCACAAACATTACAATAACATCTGAAGAACCTCTCCAGAAAAGACTATCCAGAAGCAGCCTAGCTCATCCTGAAGACAAAATTCTGGGAAAGAAGGAAGATCCAATCAGAACAAGATCCACATTCGGAAACTCTGAAGAATCTCTCATGGGATTAGTATCTCTGATTGAGCCAACTTCCATTGATGAAGCTCTTCTGGATAATTATTGGATACTGGCTATGCAGAGGAATTAAATCAATTCACCAGAAATGATGTGTGGGATCTGGTTCCCAAACCAAAAGGGTTCAACGTTATTAGAACAAAATGGGTATTAAGAAACAAGTTGAATGAACAAGGAAAAGTCATCAGAAAAAAGCACGACTGGTTGCACAAGGTTATAGTCAGCAAGAGGGGATAGACTATACATAAACCTTTTCTCTAGTCGCCAGGTTAGAATCTATCAGACTTTTAATTTCCTTCGATGTGAATAATGGCATCACTCTCTATCAGATGGATGTCAAAAGTGCATTCTCAAATGGATACATTGATGAAGAAGTTTATGTGCACCAACCCCCTGGTTTTGAAAATTCCAAACATCCGGAATATGTTTTCAAACTAAAGAAATCGCTATATGGTCTAAAACAAGCTCCCAAAGCTTGGTATAAAAGACTAAGTAGCTTTCTGTTAGAAAATGATTTCACCAAAGGGAAATTGGACACAACCTTATTTTGTAAGCCATTTAAGAATGACATTCTAGTTTGTCAAATTTATGTAGATAATATTATTTTTTAATCTACTAAAGCCTCTCTGGGAAGAGAATTTGATAAGTCTATGAAGGCAGAGTTTGAAATAAGCTTGATGGGAGAACTCAAAATCTTTCTGGGTATTCAGATCCATCAAACTCCAGAAGGAACCTACATACACCAGAGAAAATACGTCAAAGAACTTCTGAAGAAATTCGACTTATCAGAATGTAAGCCAGCCAAGACTCCAATGCACCCTACATGCATTCTGGAAAAGGAAGAGGTAAGTAAAAAGGTAGAACAGAAGATCTAAAAAGGTATGATTGGTTCTCTCTTATATCTTACAGCTTCAAGACCTGACATTCTATACAGTGTATGTTTATGTGCCAGATTCCAATAAGATCCTAGAGAATCTCACTTAACAGTTGTTAAGCGAATTTTCAAGTATATGAAAGGTACTACTAATCTTGTTTTGTTTTATAGAAAAACCAGTGAATATAAATTAGTAGGGTACTGTGATGATGACTTTGCTGGAGACAGAGTATAAAGAAAAAGCATTTCTGGAAGTTGCCAGTTTCTGGGAGAAAATTTTATCCCATGGACCAGTAAGAGGCAATCCACAACCACGTCTTTGTTTTTGAACGTCCTTCTATAAGAATCGATCTCACCATATAAAGTGGGTCCTAGCTTATAGCTTAAGAGAATATACTTTGATCTTTGACGGCATCTAGTTAGAGGAAAAGAAATCCTCTTGCCCCTTGCTAGCAATTCAGCTTATGATAATCCTGCGCCAAAGGTCCCTAAGATCTTTAAAATGGTTAGTAAAAATGTCATGTTTAAATGGGTAGAAAACACAAACAAATCACACAAGAGCCTTAGGTTTTAAGGCTTGCATGAGGTCCATAGCTTAGTACCCTTCCCCATTGGAGTTAAGTCTGCTTAACCTGTCCTAAAATAGTAACCGGGTTCTAGGAATCTCATATCACTGATCTTTCTCGCAGGATTTATTTTAGAACGGAAACTGACTTGCCACCAAAATATCCTGAAAGTCAAATCTCAATGAGCGTAGCTTCGAGTATCAACCAACCTTGGACTGCACCAAAGTCGGCTATCTCACTACCTTCTAATGGCCAAGATGGGTCAATTAAGGTTCTAAAAGTCAGTTAATGCTTATGACACCACGCGGAAGCCTAATATTATCCTCGACTAACTCAAGGAACATTAGTACAAACCAAAGGGTCACACTAATGTAGCCATCACTTCAACCATGTTGGTCTACGCCATACAGTTTTCATGATCTATTGCTACTTACCTAAGGCATCCCTAGATCCGGGTGTAGGATCTTGCATGAAATTAACCCCAAGAAAACCCTTAAAGTAAATCAAACAATGAAAACAATTAAAGCAAGTGAAAAGTGTTATAAACTCTAAGGTAACCCCTCTTTTTTAAGTATTCCCCTACAAAGTCGCCAGTTCTGTAATACGGTGGAAGAACTGACTTGTTTAGCGTTTTATCGCAAATGTTGTGGATAGCAAGAGTCGCCACCGACTTTTCTTTTATCCAATAAGGAAAGGGTGAAAAGAACAGGATAAACCTTGATAGATTTTGAGTTTGGGCGATAAGTTATGAAGAAGGAAGGTGTTAGCACCCTTTTTATCCATAGTTATCTACGGGCTCTTAATCACTTAACTCACTTTTGAAAACTTGCTTTGTGTGTGTGTGATTTGAAAATATTTTGAAGTCGCCAATGGAAGGATGACTTTGTAATGATTCTTGTATTAGTCCTCAAGAATGTATACAAAGTGTTATTTTTGAAAATATTTGTTTGAAAGTGTAGTGTGAAAAAAAGTTGTGAGCAAGCAATTAAGAGTTTCTTACCTACTAAAGTCTTTCTTATTCTTTTCCTTCTATTTTAGAGATAGTACTATCCATACCATTAGTTGGTAGGTAACCCTATCTATTGGTTGTGAAGGGACAAGCGTAGGGTCATCGTATGGTCATCGAAGACAACACATAGTGATACTTTATAAATTATATCGGAGGGACTAGATCATTTTTCGTAGGCAACATTGAAGGGTCATCAAGGGACTATGATTTTTATTTGATGGTCTTTGCTAAAGTATCCCTACCTAGGGACATGACCATTATTCCGAAAGGCGATGAAGAGAGGTTATCCTATAGGTGTAAGTGTGAAAGTGTGTTCAGTTCAATTATTTAGTCTTGAATTTAGGGTTTTGCTATCGGTTGATTTTAGTCTTGCCATATAAACCTAATTACTAACAATTTCATAAAAATATAAGAGCAGAATGTAAAGTGCGAAATGTAAACCTAAGACTATTACATGACTTCGCGGCAGTTACATAAGAATGAAATGCGGAAAGATAACCCTAAAACTATTACATACTCGGAGCAATTACATAATAGAAAAAACGGAAAATATAAATCTAAGCTATTACATAGGAAATATCCGACCTATACAACTGATCTAGGAAAATAAAAATAAGAAAAAGGAAAGAGGAAAATGGAAAAGAAAAAAAAATGTTCTTTGTGATTTTTTATGAAGAAAATAGTTTATGATAATAATTAATAAAATCGTAAAACTCTAATTAATTTTAAAATTAACAAAGGGTCAATTAATTAATTAATTTAAAGGTTAATTAAAAAAACTAAACTTAATTAATTAGGTCTTTTAAAAAAAGGTTTATTAATGGTTAATTAAAATAATTAGGATTAGGGGAAGAAAAATGAAGGAATAAAGCAAAAAACCAAGAAAAGGGCAAAATTGCATGGGGTGGGTGTTGAATTCACGCCCTTGGAGACTTTTTGTGCCTTGCTTGCCACTGCACCATGCATGTGTTGGTGTCTGAAGAATGAGCGCTACACAAAATATTTTAAACCTGCATAAATTGGAAAAATAGAAAGCAAAGTTGCAAAAGGCAGGGATCGAACCCATGCACTTATAGATTAATGCCTTAACGCGCATGCTCTTGCCACTAGGGTGGCTGTTTCATCTGATATTATAATGAAATCAAACAAATATAAAATAAAATCAAATGAATAGGTCGAAGAGGCACCAAAGCCCTAGCTCCGGTCATCTTCTCAGGCGAGCTAATTTCTTCAACTTGCAAAATAGAGCGTGTTAGTGATCCAAAGGGACCCTAGACCCCTAATTTTACCCTTGTGAGTTCAATCATGGTCTTAGTTTTCGCTAATTCTCCTTGTATAATGAAATAAGAAGAAAATATGGTAAATTGGTTCAAGAATGGTGATCTATCATCTTGTCGTTATGGGACTCATGCGATTGGTTAAAATTGTATAGTTTTGCCTCAGAAACACAATGCACGCGTTAGTTTTGATCATAACATCATAAAAAATTAAAACACGATTTTGAATAATATGTGAAATCGGTGATGCATGAATGCATGTTTTAGGCCATTTTGATCATCAAGCATGATCAAGACTTACTCTTAAATGTCTCAGGGATTGATTGGAACGGTTGTTTGTCCTTGAGGATGGTTGTAGATAAGGGTTTCAATTTGCCCTATTTTAACAAAAATTTGAGATTTAGAAGGTGTATTTTCTTGCAAGGTTTTTGTGCTTCTTCTTAATGGAATATGAGGTATATTTATAGGCCATGAATTAGGTCAAAAAAGATTGGCTTGGACCTTGCATAAAAGAGATGGATAGTCCTCTGATGTGTGTCTGACCAAGTTTCAGATGTGGATGTCAACTCTTCTAGGGAGGACAAAGTTGAATGACATCTAGTCGGGGAAGAGAATCCTATCAGGGAATTGCAATATTGGAGAAATAAGTTTCATTGGGGAAATAAACCCTAGTGGAGAATAGAGTTCTTGTAAACTGAGTTAAGGAGGTGATCTCTGATGGAGATGAGCTCGTAAAGATGGCTCTGCGGAGACTTTGAGATTAGCTTAAACTTTAGTCCAATTCCTAGGGTCTTTAGTAAATGTTAATCCGTTTTTATTCATATATTTTGTTAACAGTAATCATGTTCAAATGCATATGTTCATTCAACGTAATCATTGGACGTTTATGCAAACAAAATAGAGAAAGTAAAACAATTTTGAATTTTGAAATTAATTGTATTGATTTAGAAAGTTTGTCGATAAACAGGAAGCTTTATACAAAGAGACAGAAATCCTAGTAAGAGAAAATCACCGTAAAATGGAAAGGGGTACAAAGAAAAAAAACAAAGAAAAACAGCTATGCGGAAACGATCTCATTGAGTTTCAACTCTGCTATTGTCCCTATGTCTTCAAGCATCTCATCCCTTATTTTCGGAAGAATTTGATTGAATTGATCTGTACCATTTGAACTTGATGTTGAAAATAAAGCTTTCTATAAGTAGATGATTTAACGGGGCATAGTCATACGCTTTAATCCATAACTTTTTCCTGGACCATGCTCTCGGGTTTTTATTCCATCGAGATACCCTTTTTTGCCCAAGCCGCCTTTTCAGCTTTTCGACTTGTCGGGTGTATAATCTTTACATATATATCCCTAAGTTTTGACCGAACACTTTTGGTTCGCCAGGATGCCCTTACTTTTGACTAGGCATGTCAGCCTAGTGGGTCTCTTTTATACGTAGTATTTTTTTACTATGTCCTCGTTCACAGGATAGAGAAAATATTCACCATCCATAGTGGTAAGCATCATAGCACCACCGAAATATATCTTTTTTATTACAAATGGCCCTTTGTATGTGGGAGTCCATTTTCCCCTGAGATCACCTTGTGGTAGTATAATGCGCTTTATGCCCCTGAGACCAAAGTTGTAGAGAATTGAATTTCCTTCAAAATTAGATTTGGTTGACAAAAATCTGATGAAGCATGTGAAAGTTATGCTTGGTCAAAGTCCAATTGACTACTCCTTAAGAAAATCCTAATTTAGTAACTGTAGACTTTTAATGAATTGAGTGTTTTTTTGATGAATCGTGATCAACCATTGATCAAATGATGAATTTGACTTCAAAATCTTGATGTTGACCAAAAATCTTGAAGTTTGACTATATGTTGACCACAGTTGACTTTTTGTCCAATACAGTTGATTCTCAATCATTTAAGCAATTGACTGAGAAAACTTGTGATGCAAGGCTTGAAATTTGGCATGATAATTCTTAGAGACATATGAGAAACCATATAATCCACTTGAGGAATTATACGCAAAATTTTCCTTGATAAAAGCGAAACCCTAGTTGTAGGCAAACTGTTTAGGATGAGGGTTTGTCTGGTCTCACCTTGAGTAGTTGAGAACTCTTGGAGCATGAGGAGGCATCATGAACCAATTTGTCTTGAATAATGGGAGGGAAAATTTTGGGGTACAACACCTTGCATGTTTGTTTAAGTCAGGTCAGATATCCCAACATGTAATAGGACATTTGAGTTCTGTTATTCAAGAATTTCAATTGGTATCAGAGCATGCATCTTGTTTTGGGTGAGATCTTGTGATGATAATTTCTGGTCATAGGCAAGGAAGCAGGTTATTACTGAAAAGTTGTTTGAACTTAGAAAGTTTATATTGTCTTTGAATAGTCCCTAGAAGTGGAGGATGGACTGTTCATGATAGGGTGTGTATTGGACATGTATGTGTTGTTTTCAGGGGTGTAGCTTGGGTGGCAAGCTATTATGTTGAGAGTTATATTTATTTTCAAACCTAGGTTAACCCGTTGCACCTGGAGAATGGTGTATTTATGCAAAGGTTTATGTTTTTGCTGAAGGTTGTTGGAGAGTTTTCTGGTTTGTGTTCCGCTACATATATATCAAATGGAAAACTCCTGGTGATTTTGTATGTTAAGTCTGCAACATCTATTTTCCTCTAAAGGTGTATCCCATGGTGTGGTGATACTTGAGGAGAGGTTCGACTAGCTTGTTAGAATTTTTAACGATACTTGAGGTTTATCCTAAGTCCACTCATAATGGCACTCTTAAATGAGTTTGTTAAAGAGAGATCTGATAGAGGTAATTTATTTTTGCTTCCAACCCTAAAAGGCCAAAAAATTTGGCTTTGATAGAGGATCTCTTCATGTGTTCCTTGTGAAGGGAACTAATGTCTTACCAGATATTGGAACATCAAACTAACAAATTATGCAGAATCTTGATAGGATAAAGGTAGGGCATCACAGATGCTTGGGTTCTGAACAAATGTGTTTTGATCACTTATGTTTGGAACTGTTAACAAGCGATTTTCCACTAAAGGAGTAAACCTAAAGCTATGGGTATTATTTGGATAAAGAGGCGTCAAGTAGGGAGAAGACGCTGACCAAGTAAGCTGGTCGATGAGGGTAGGAAGATCACAGGAAACGGTCGATGGTCGAAGAAGCTAAAGAGAACATGCATACTGGCGGGAATAGTTATCAATGGTGTAGAACCAACAAGAACATGGGAATACTCAAACAGTCCCCACGAACCCAAACATGGGTTGGTAACCATCAACTGTTACATATTTATGGTGTCTATTTAAGAAAATTTATGTATTTGTGTTATAGGTCGCATTTCTTCACATTTAATAGAAATATACTCAAAGTACCCGCATCTAAGAGAGAAACAAGTTCAAGCTTAACAATGTACGAATGCGTCCACATTTAAATTATTAGAAATTTACAATATTTGATTTATTTACATCTCAATTGTCTTTATCTTTTTCCCTTTTACCTCTTTTTTCAACCTAAATACACTTTAAACATAAGAGTCTGGGATTATTGTAGCCGATCCCACAAGTAACCTTTAATAAGTGGCTGGCGATTGTTTCACAGAGAAGCAAATTGGAACACCTCGTGGGACACGTTTGTGTTTAAGCATTCTTGTTTCGTGCATGAAACTAAGAAGTGGTAGAAGAATGGTTGATCTTAGAAATCCTGAAAGGGATCCGAATCTGGGAGGAAATACTAGTGCAGTGGTGGGTGTAGGTTCCAGTTCGGCTGTCGTATCTTCGACAGTGCAAAATATAATTACCACAGCACAGCCAGTAACTGCAAGATCAACAATGGTCACAAGTGTTGGGGCTATTCACCTAGTTTCACAATAGAAACACTGATAGTGTGGTTCCAACTTCTGGGCAGCATGTGCCTAGTTTTTCCAGAAATATACACGAGTATGGAATGCCCATAACAATGATGGTAGGATTGCATACTAGCATTCCAACATTTGGCGAAAATTATGCATTTCCACCATATCGCCCTTCAGGGCTGTCGGAGAGCCAGTTGGGGCATTCGACTGATTTGGGTTTTTTACCAACCAAATTATGCCTACTTTTACTCCAAGTATTGTCGTTATCATGAGGCGACAAATGGATGAAATTAACCACAAAATGGTCAATATGCTCACTCAATAGATGAGTCTAATATTAAGACCGTTAATTCAAAATTCAGTGCAGAGTTATCATATGTTAGCAGCTCAGATGACTCGCATGGAAGACTTTCTTGGTGCTCTCAGAGCACCAGTTTGACAAGCTACACCCTGACCATGTGAGGTACCAGTGTAGTATGAGGAAGTTTTCGACAAAGAGGTCAAACAATATCCAAATAATCCTCCACATGTCGACCCCATACTTAGGGTAGTACAATAACCCCCAGTAGTAGTAGCAAACCGAAACCAAAATTTCGATCAATTGGTCAGGCAGGTTCGACATGAATCAGTGGCCGGGGAACAAAACCTAGAGGCCATTAGTGAATGAATAATTGTTAGGAATGGGATAAATACTGGTTGTCAGAGAACCATATATGTTTCTCCTTTTCCAGATTTATGTTACGAACGGAGTTACCAAGGGGTTGGAAACTCCCAAAATTCACTAAGTTTGCAGGGGATGTCGAAGAGTCCACTGTCAATCATGTTGCCATATATCAAACTGAACTGGGCGATTTGGTAGTGAATGAGGATTTGAGGATGAAATATTTTCCCAGTTTCCTCACGAAGAATGTGTTCACTTGGTTTACAATACTTCCCCCACAGTCGGTTCAAACATGGACCCAGTTATAAAACTTTTTCCATGAACAGTTCCACATGGGGAAGTCCAAAAAAAGCCTAACAAAATTTTCTAGTGTCAAGCGAAAGAGCACTAAGTCAATAGACCAATACTTTATTTGGTTTAGACTTTTCTGAAAGCGCGGTGCTTTCCACAAGTCCCAGAACATGAGTTGGTTGAAATAGTTGCAAATGGGTTAGAGTATTCCATTAGGAAGAAATTATTGGACACATAATCTTTGAAAGATATCGCTCAATTGGCTATCAAAGTTTGATTGATCGAACGTTTGAAAGCTTAAAAAACCAAGCCAAAAAATATCACAAAAAAGGGAAAGTTTCTTATGTCACAACTGACGAATGTTCTTCTGACAAAAATGAGTCAGGGGGGAAACATAGGTTAACATGGTTGAACTCCATTCTGGAACCCCCCATGCATGTAAATTGTTGAAACCTTCGAACGGGAAGAACCCCGTTGAAACTGAAAAGAATGGCAAAGCCCTTACTAAGAACTATACTTTCGACATTGTGGTCCCTCAGGGCCTCAAGAATCCCCCACTTGAACAAAAGAAAAAGAGGGGATTCTATAAATTTCATAATTTTCTTGGTCATAAAACTTCTCAATGTTTTCTATTCAGAGATTTGGTGCACAAAGCATTGAAAGATGGCAGGCTCCGGTTTGGCGAGAAACCAAAGATGCAAGTCGACACCGATCCTTTAAAAGTTGAAGAGGCTTTATACTCATAGCCTCTAGATTGCCTGATGGTCGAAGCTACTAAGGGCCTTAATAGAGAGGTTATAATGGTTGGTGACATAGAAGTTATGATGGTCGGAACGAATGAAAGTTATGACCTAAAGATGAAAGAGGGATTACAGTCAGTGTACCCTCAGCCTGAAGAAAACTTGACTGATTTCCAAGAGAAATGCAAAGTGAAAGGGTCGAAGGCAAAATTATGCCCAAGATGCAACATTGTGTTTGATGAAGAAGCAGCTGACAAGTATGAAGCTGTTAAAAAAGAGGCTCTTAAACAAGAGAAGCCTCCAGTCCCAAGGTTTATTTTCGACAAGCAAGGAAATCCTCGACGCAACGAGAAGTACAAAAAATTGTTCCAACAGTCTCGTCCAAAAACCTTTCGCCCTCCACCAGACATTCCACAAGAAAAATGAGTGGAATCAGTGAGCCAAAAGGGGGGAAAGAGGCCAAAATGGAAGGTGATTGCACATGAAGCTGAAGCCCAGGAGAGGAAAGTTGAGTTGAAGA
Source organism: Vicia faba (assembly GCA_948472305.1). Taxonomy (NCBI): domain Eukaryota; kingdom Viridiplantae; phylum Streptophyta; class Magnoliopsida; order Fabales; family Fabaceae; genus Vicia; species Vicia faba. The sequence continues at coordinate 348,452,957 of OX451740.1, read as the reverse complement.
GTTACCAAGTTTCCCCCAACTATATGGGAAAAACCCAATGACAAGGACTCAGTGGAGGAATTATAAGAGGAACCAAAAGGCGGCAAGGGAAGCTTCAACATCTCAAGTGAGGCCAGTCGAGGATAACAGTCGTGTCGAAGACATACCACCAACGGAAGCCACAAAGCCAATAGATTTCCTAATTCCAAAGGTGTACTATCCCAAGTCGAAGCTGACCGAAAAAGAAAAAGCCATAGCAAATCAAAGAATGGCTATGAGGGTGGCTCCTTTAGGAAATATAGAATTGGTGGCAACATAGAATATGGAATATACTCTCGCGCCTGAGTATACTCCCACCTTTGAAGGTGAAAAGAAGGAAGAAACCGACTACGAGCCTTCTCCAGAGGATGAAATGGTGGATGACGACTATGATTATGGTGAAGACTTCATCATTAATTATGGAATTGTGTCGATTCTGCCTGTTGAATATGACAAGGTGTCAGAGGTATTAGAAAATGAAGATGATTTTACCTCCAACAAAGCGGCTGATGAAAAAACTTTATGCTACTATATAATGAATAGTGGTGTGGTCAAAGAACAAAAGAATGTATTTGAAAAGCCAAGCTCGTGGATGCTATATCATCTCAAGCCTTTATTCATAAGGGAAAAGTTGGATGGCATGTCAGTGAACATATATATGTCAATGGTGGGGTAGGTGTAAATTTGATGCCATATGTTATGTTTAAGAGAATGAGTGTGATACGGTGGAAGAACTGACTTGGGTGTTTTACGTTTGTGTTCGCAAATGTTGCGGTTTAGCAAGAGTCGCCATCGACTTTTATTTTATCCAATAAGGAAAGGTGAAAAAGCACAGGAAAGACCTTTAAAGATGTTTTCTTGAGTTTGGGGGGTAGATTATGAAAAGGGAAGGTATTAGCACCCTTTTCATCCATGGTTTTCCATGGGCTCTTAGTTACTCGCTAGATCACTTGCTTTTGTTTGAATGTGTGCTTGTGATGTGGGTTTTTGAAAGTATTTTGAAAATATAACTTTGTAATGATTCTTGTTTCTATAAGAATGCATACAAAAGTGTTTGTTTCGAAAATAGTTCAAAGATGTGTTTGTGAGACGTGTTCATGCGTAAAATGTTTTTGTTGTGAGCAAGCGAGTAACTGAGAGAGAACCTACCTACTCAAAAGGTCTTAGATGTGCTTTTCCTCCTCCTTTAGATGTTGCTATCTTACCATTGGTTTGGTAAGAAGCCCCATCGTTAGATGTGAAGGGACGGGCGTTGGTCATCGTATAACCATGATAGCAATATTGTGAGATGACTTAGCACTTTTCTTTAGGTACTAAGATCATTTCGAAAGGCAACATTGATAGCGTCATTGAGGGACTATGATCTTATATTTTTGTTTGTGCTAAGACATCCCACATGCATAACATGTCCATTTTTCGTAAGGCCACAAGTGGAGTTAACCTTAAGGGTGCTAGTGTGCAAGTGTGTTTGATTACATGCATTTTAGTCTTAATTAGGGTGATCTATTTATCAATTTCATGTCTTGCCATACACACCCTAATTACTAGCATTTTACATTCAAAAGCGATAAATTGCAGAAATGTAAAGTCTTACGCTATTACAATATTTTAGGGATGGGGGTACATATGTACGAATGGGGATTGCAAGTAAAAATAAATCCTAAGTTATCATTACAACCTTATTGAAATGCATAATATAAGAAAGAAATGGACTTGTTTAGAAAATGTTTTTGTCTTAAGGAAACAAATTAAAAGGGAAATATTTTTATGTTTTTATGTTAATATTAAAAATGATGAAAAGGAAAATAAATGCAAGATAGAAACAGTCCTGTTGCAAGCAAAACAACAAGGATCAGAAGTTCTGAAGCCAAGCACGATGTGACTCAGCAGGAAATGTCATTGGGTATCAGAAGTTCTGAGTTGGTACACTCTGAGGTCCTGCAAGACACGTTAGAGGGAAAAACAGAAAAATTCTGGGTGGTACTCAGACAGTGGGCCACAAGTAAAAAGTTCTGTATTACACTAAAATAGTGAGCAAACGTCAGCAGTTCAGTGCGTTATCAGCATGTAAAAATCAGAAACTCTGAGTGTTTGAAAACAGTGAGTGGAAACATCAGAAGTTCATTATATTTGACATGTAAGGAGAACTCAAAATTTATGTGCTGTGTTAGAACAGTGAGTGAATCATCAGAAGTTCTGTATTATGCTGGGCCAGTGAGTGAACATTAGTAATTCAGTGCGTTATCAACATGTAAGCATCAGAAGTTCAGTGTGTGTTAACAGTGAGGAAAATCATAGAAGTTTTGTATGTTAAAACTATGAATGAACATCAGAAGTTTTAATGCCATATTTTAACACTTAATCAGCACATCAGCAATTTAAACAACAAATCAGAAGGTTAACAACACAATAGTTCATAGAAGTTCTAATCCTGATTCTGAGCCTAGCCTTAATCAAGAAGTTCTGATCCACAATTTTTCAACTTATGCAATGGTATGTACAACATTAATACTGTGATATTTACATATTAATGATGTTCAGAATGAAAAACAAGCAAAGTCAGAAAGACTTACCTTGAACCTAGAGCGTGGTTGGAGCTTTGAGTGGCTGCCTTTGGATGTTCTGGAATCAGCAAGAGTAACGGAAGAGAAAATGCTGAGTTCTTTGATTCAAAGGGAAGAACAAAGGTTTGGTTTTCTGTTTGGGAAATCTGGATTTTTATGAAGGGTTTCACAGGTTTCTTTTCCTCTTTTGATAGTTCTCTCCTTCCAAAAACTAGCCCCTTGAAAGTGTGATGAGGAAAAGTATTTATAGGTGAATTTGTTGTGATTTTAGGGGGAAAGACAAATGGGATTTTTAAATCAATTTTGGCATCCTGCTCCCTTGCTTTTTCATCACTGTTTTCGTATGCTAGTATGGTGTAATTATGGGATGCAGGCGTAGGCTGAACTAGCTGTTGATTAGCAGCTTTTAACCATGCTTAAACTGGAGTTGTCAGCAGGATTTAAGGAAAAGCAAAACAAAGCATGGGCCTAGTATCAGAGTTTGCTATCCCAAGATAGTAGAGGTACACGTAGTGGAAATCCTTTGGATAAAGACTCACAAGTGGTTGTGAGCATTAAATGAGCATTAAATGATGATGAGACTTATCACAACCAGAAATCCTGCAACGTGAGATTCTACACCATGGCCTAGTTCTGGATCAGAAGTTTTGCTTCTATGTAGAATCCATCCTCTGATCTTTGTATCTTCTGGCTCCAGTACGTTCTGAAGGAATTTTTAGACTTTCTAGAGAGCTTGCAGCACACTTCTTAACCTTCTTTGAATTACCCTGGCAAACTCTGACTGAACTTTTATGAAAACCGGCTCAGAAGTTCTGATCCAACTCTCTTGAAAATGTCCAGAATTTTCTGAGTGTTATGGTGATAATATGGTCAGAAGTTCTGAGTTTTGTCATGCTTCTTAAACACTTAGAAAAAATTCTAAGCATTTAGAATTTGACTTTTCCAAAGTAAAATTTGACTTTTGAAATTCTTGATGAAACAAACTTCATATTCCAACATGTCTTGATGAAATATGATTTTTGAGATTTGATTTTGATCCAAAAGTCAAAGTTATACTTCTCAGTGTGCAAATGACCATTTTGCCCTTGCGGACAACTTTTCTTGAAAATTTGCAGTTCAAGGCTTGGAATTGGATGGAAGAAAACTTGAGGACCCAAGGTGATTCCTTGAGAAATGAGAGGGCAAATTTTGGGGTGCAATAATAAGGAAGTGTGGGTCGGAGCTTCGACCTCACAACATGGTGTTATCAAACTATGAAGGAAAGACCAGTAGCATACTAGGTGTCATCCAAGTAGAATTGGTTGTTGGAACAACAAACAAATCAACATTATTTATGGTTATAAATTCCAAAGCCAACTTTAATTTATTACTTGGTCGTGAATGGATTCATGGAATACGTGCAGTTCCGTCAATGTTGCACCAAAGAATTTCCATTTGGAGAAAAGACGGAGTAGTATAGAACATAAAAGCTTATCAGAGCTATTATAAGCCGGTGATGTGAAAGGTGGAAAGAAGTCTTTTAACTAACATTTGGCGAATGTAGTGCCTTGTGATGATGATAGTCATGCTCCCAATGAAAACACAAATCATTTTTTGAGTTTGGATCCTGACCATTGATTTACATGGGATTCTAAAGAGGAAGAAATCCCTAGACGAACATGATGATTAGTGAGTCAGTAAGTTTGGCTCAGATTTTGGATAATGTAGCTGAAAAAAAGGAAAATCGGCTTTAGAAGCCGAGAAGTTGCAAAATATGGCCGTCAAAGCAAAAACAAAAAATCAAGAAGGCCAACTAGGCCAAACAACAACTTCAGAAATTCGGAGGTTAGATTGTATATACGACAATGAACCTTTGGGGTTTGAAAAGGACCCACTAAATCTAGTAATGAAGATGCAAGCACAAGATCCATTAGAGGAAGTTGATTTGGGAGACGGCGCAACCAAGAGACCAACGTACATTAGCATTAAAGTTGAGCCAAAAATGAAAGTTAAGTTAATCAAATTACTCAAGGAGTGTAGAGGTTGCTTTAACTGGGACTATGGCGAGATGCCGGTTCAGCCAAGCAAAAGTCCAGTGAAGCAACATCATAGGATATTCGCCCCTGAAATAACTTTAAAGATCAAACAAGAGATATAGAGGTTGCTTAAGAGTAAGTTCATCAGAACTGCAAGGTACGTCAATTGGTTAGCTAATATTGTTCCCTATTATTAAGAAAAATGGAACTCTTAGAGTTTGTATAGACTTTAGGGATTTGAACAATGCTACCCCCAAAGATGAATATTCAATGCCAGTCACAAAAATGTTAGTCGATTCAGCTACATGGTATGAATATCATAGCATGCTCGACAACTATTATGGTTATAACCAAATTTCTATAGCAGATGAAGACGTTCCCAAAACAACATTTAGATGCCCAGGGGCATTAGGAACATATGAGTGGGTGGTAATGTCGTTCGGTTTGAAAAATGCTGGAGCTACCTATCAAAGGGAAACGAATGCCATGTTTCATGATTTTATAGGACATTTCATACAAATATATATATATATATATATATATATATATATATATATATATATATATATATATATATATATATATATATATATATATATATATATATATATATATATATATATATATATATATATATATATATATATATATATATATATATATATATATATATATATATATATATATAATTGATGATATTGTGATAAAATCCTCATCTGAGAATGGTCATCTGGACCACCTTCGATGATCCTTTGAAAGAATGAAGAAATATAGATTGAAAATCAATCCACTAAAATGTGCTTTTTGTGTGCATGCAGGAGATTTTTAGGATTTGTAGTACACAAAAAAGGCATCGAGATCAACCAAAGCAAAACAAAGGAAATTTTGGATCTCAAGCCTCCTTCGACAAATAAACAACTGCAGTCTTTGTTGGGAAAAATCAACTTTTTGAGAAGATTTATCTCAAATCTAAGTGGCAAAACGAAGGATTTTTCGCCATTATTAAGGATCAAGAACGAGAGTGACTTTCACTGGGGAAAAGAACAGAAAGAGGCCTTCGACGCAATCAAAGTATATCTAATGAGGCCTCCTGTTTTATTACCACCTAGCCAATATAAGAACATGATATTGTACATAGCTGCATCAGATTTATTAATAGGGAGCGTGTTAGCCCAAGAGGATGATAAGGGAGTCGAAAGGCCTATTTATTACCTCAGTCGCGTATTGATAGATGCAAAAACTAGGTATAACATGATAGAAAAATTATGTCTATGTTTTTATTTCTCATGTGTTAAACTTAAGCAATATGTTAAACCAATTGATTTTTATGTCACGTCTCACTATGATGTTCTTAAACATATGTTGTCCAAACTAATTTTGCATAGTCAAATTGGCAAGTGGGCACTAGCCTTAACTGAGTTTTCATTATTTTACATGCCTTTGAAGGCCAAATTGTGGCAGACTTTATAGTCGATCATGCCATAATAGAACCAACAGCAAACATGGTAGACACTGACCCTTGGAAATTGTATTTCAACGGGTCAAGCCATAAAAATGGAACTGGTGTCGGAGTCTTGATTATATCTCCAAAAGGAGTACCAAGAAAATTCAAATGTAGGGTAGATGGAAAATGCTCTAACAACGAAGCAGAGTATGAAGTGTTGATCACATGGCTTAAACTGTTGAAAGACTTAGGCACAAAAAGGGTCGAAATCAAAGGAGATTCAGAATTAGTGATTAAGCAAATCACTCGAGAATAAAAATGCATCAAATATCATTTGTTCTTGTATTTCACAATGGTCAATAAATTGTTGGAACATTTTGAAGTGGTGAGTATTACACACATACTTAGATTGGAGAGTCAAGTGGCCAATGATTCGGCGTAAATTGCATATGGGTACAAGGTGTCCACCGACAAATTGAAAAATTTTGTCGAAGTAAGAGAGAAGGTAGTCTTGACACCATCCTTCACAGTTCCAATCTCAAAAACTGGGGGGATGGGCAAATGATATGTCTGAAAATTTTGAATTTGAAATTTTTTCTATTGATAATTTGTCAGACACAGATTGGCGAAAGCCAATTGTGAAGTATTTGGAAACCCCATCCAGAAATGTGGATAGAAAAATAAAATATAAGGCTTTGAGTTACGTGTGAATGGGCAATGATTTGTTCAAAAATACTCCTGAAGGGGAGTGGCTTAAATGTTTAGGAGACACTAAAGCGTATTTGGCAATAGTTGAAGTCCATAGTGGAGCGTGTGGATCTCACCAAGCTGGCCATTAAATGAAATGGTTGCTATTTCGACAGGGTGTTTATTAGCCAAGTATGTTGAAAGATTGTATTGAGTTTGCTAAGGGCTGTCAGGAATGCCAAAAGCATGTAGGAATTCAACATGTACCTGCAAGAAAATTGCACACGATCATTAAGCCATGGTCGTTTCGAGGTTGGGAACTAGATGTCATAGGAGACATTCGGCAAGCCTCATCAAAACAACAAAAGTTCATCCTAGTAGGGATAGACTACTTCACTAAATGGATAGAAGCAGTGCCATTAGTCAGTTTCGACCAAGAAGAAATGATTGACTTCATTCAAAAGCATATCATTTATAGGTTTGGGATTCCTAAGACAATTACTACGGACAAAGGATCATTGTTTATTAGGTGAAAGATACGATATTTTGCATATGAAACAAGTTTCAAGTTGGTAATGTCCATGCCTTATTATTCTCAAGCCAATGGTCAGGTCGGAGCTGCCAACAAAGTAATAATCGGTTTAATCAAGAGACACATTTCGAAGAAACCCAAGAATTGGAATAAGACATTAGATCAATTTTTATGGGCTTGTCGAACGTCCCCCAAAGAGGCGACAGGGTCGACGCCTTTTCGACTTTCATTTGGATACAACATTGTTTTTCCAGTCGATATACACTTGCAGCCAGTACAAGTGCAACGCCAACATGAACTTTCATCAGAATAGTATTGGAATATGATCCTGGATGAAACAATGGATCAAGATGAAGAAAGATTAGTTGCGTTGGACGTGATAATTCGACAAAAGGAGAGAATTGCAAGGGCCTACAATAAAAAGGCTAGGATAAAAACATTTACGGTCGGAGATTCTGTCTGGAAAGTTATCCTCCCTATGGATCAGAAAGATAGAACTTTAGGGAAGTGGTCACCAAATTGGGAGGAACATTTCTAGATACTGTGAATGTTTACCAATAATTCATATGAGGTCAAAGAGTCGGGTTTCAATTAGAGAGTCTTGAAGATAAATGCTAAATATTTGAAAAAATATAAGCCTACACTTCAAGAAGTTCAAATTACAACAAAATAAAGAATGTAAAATATATTGGGCCAAAATGGACAAGTGCAAAAATGGGTATTAAATTTCCCAATGGGATTACATATAAGGAAAATAAAGCCCAGTCAGAACATGGACGACAACGAGATTACAAAGGAAACCGAGATCTGAGGTTCTCCAAGAAGGCCATCTCATAGGCAGTTTTATGGTTGAGGTGAATCCTTTTGGATGAAAGATGAGTGATCTTGCTCTAAGTTGAAGGGATATTTCACCATGGGTTATTCCCTCGAGAGTAGATTATCGAACGTCGTGGGGTAAATGACCATCGAATGAGTCCAATAAAGCCTTTTGACGCTCAACATCAACAATTTTTTCTCTTAGCCTAGAGGTCATTGTATTTTTGCACACAGATTTCACCCAAGTCCCACTCATCGTTCATCTCGTTCACTTTAGTCTTAAGCTAGAGGTCAGTGTGACCAGAGAATGAAAGATCTTTTACTAATTGGGTAAAGAAAGCTTCAAAATCAATCAAGTAATGAGCTAAGGAGTTAGGAAGAGGTTAGTGTGAGATAGTGTCAGTAAGTTTGAAGATTGCGGCTACCATAAAGGTTTCTTCCTAGATAATAGCTAAAAATTATCTTTCAAATAAATAGGATCTTAGCTCATGAAGCGCTTGGATCACTCCAGCATCTAGTTCAACGATTAGAAGAGACGTCGAACCAAGATTTGGGAAAGAAAATAGGGTGTTTAAGAGAAGGTGAATATTTTTGAATGCCTCTATTGGATTTTTTTTTTCTACTCTATAATTTCATTCTGGGCAGAGAAGTCGGAAGGTGGGGTATCCTTCAAAATATGGCAAATAGGTGTGATGAAAGCTGGATGACTAGATCTTGTAGTATTATCACCCACAGGGAAGCTTCTAGTTGGATTTAATTCAACACCACTTGCACTAGGTGAGCCCCGAGGAAAGTTTCTTCAAGTTAGTACAAAGAACAAAAACAAAGTAAGAAGAAAAGAAAGGGATACCTCTAAGTTTGGCGATACAACACTGCGCTTGGGCGAAGCTGTATCCGCAAAAGAGAGAGGTGTCACCTCCTGCACTTGTGTAGAAGGTAAAGCCTGGTTCAAGTCGACCAGAAGAGGGCATTCTTTCCCCAGAGGGATCAACGACGCAGGAGGCTATCAAGTCTCCAGGACACCAAAGGTGTCGATGAGCCTTTGAAGAAAGTTGTGTATAGAGAAATATTTTTCCTGGTATTGAGACCACCACTAGTCAAAAAGCCTTAAGGTAAAAAAGGAGTGTTCAAAGTCTAATGTTGTAAGTTCAATAGTTTGAGTGGCTCGATGGAATTTAAGGTAAGCCTTATGTTCCTCATTAGTAAATTGTTTACCCACCCAGACAATATCGTTAAGGCGGTAGAATAAAGATGAAGGCAACATTTGACTGAGATCCAGCTGGTGAGACACCAAGTTCGGTTGGTTAACCATGAAACTATATCTTGTCGAACCAACATTGATTCGACAATAAAGCATTGTGGGTGTTAGAAAGGCTCTTCAGACGGTATTCATACGAGCAACATTATGATATGTATTAGGAAAAGATTCTCGAAACCAGTCTGGACCAAATCTTCATTCCATAAAAGGGGCCATGGAGGAGACAAATGTCTTAGTTTCAACGATTATGTTAATATACTTCATGAACACGAGGAGGTTGAGTTTATGGAGGAGAGTGATCAAAGATAACCTCATACCTTTGACGACTCCAACTTTGTTGAGACGCAGAACCTTTTAAGAAATCGGATAGCCTAGTTGGTATTCAAACATAACATTTAACCAGTGTTGAAGGAGCCAAAAGGGCCCTTAAATAGTAAATTTATTATCATGATCAAGAAGCACCTTCAGTTGCATAGACGCATCGCCTAAAGATCGGTAGAGATTCGCTAGCAATAGCTTACCCAGTGATATGTTTTGCCCCTTATGGAGTTGAATCGCCAGAGGTATGAAATCCTGAGTTGTTGTAAAGGACCCTATGCAAAACAAGAAATGTGAAAGCCATATAGTGAGAAAAGCTATGTGTTCATTATCGGAGACATCACTCGAATCCGCAAGGTAGTGATCAGCAATGCAGCTGGTGAAGTCCGTTTGGTCAAAGCTAAACATGTGTTTCGTCGAAACTGTTGGGTTGAAAGTCATTCCCAATGGGGGAAGCCTGGTAATGGCCGCCACATCGAACAAAGTGGGAGTCAACATCCCACAAGGAAGTTGGAAAGTGTTGGTCGACCCTTCCCAATCAAGCTTTCCCAAAAGAAAAGTGAGGCGAGAATAAAGTTAGGATCAAGAGTATGGGCATTGTCCTTGGACTCTGTCAAGCCAAGTAAGACACGTGGTATTACTCGGAATAGGTACAGAAGGAAATATTATGGTATCAGAAACCAAAAACCTGACATCAATAGGTTTTGTGTGATTAAAGGCAGAAGGGATAGCAGGAAGAAAACAGGGAAAGTATTGACTGACTGCTTTAGGATTTGTGTTCAGGCCTGGATAAGGACCATGGAATGCGAAAAGTTTTACCGCAACAACAAAAGGGATTAACATTTGGCGTTTCCATGTCTAGACTTTGGATTTCACCTTAGTGGGAGGATCTGGAATGAAGTTCAAGTTTATTTGGCAGAGATAGCGTAAGCTATGGGGTTGTCTTCAGTGAAAGGGATGTCAGTTGGGGTGGTCATTGCAAAAAACAAAAGAAGTTTCTCTAGGATTTTCAAGAATTGGAAGATGGGAAACTGGAGAGAAGAAAGAAACGAGGGGTTCTTGAAATAATATTTAAAGAGGAGTTAGAACCGCTAGGAGCAGAACAAATGTTGCTTAAATAAGCATGAGTAGACCCAAGGAAGTGGAAAAGTTATTGGAGGTTGTTAGAAACCCACACCCTAAATACTAGTAGTAATCATGAGAAGTGATTGAAGTGACATAGAAAAATGTTGCACGGAAAGTAGTGAGGATCACGCATGATGTCATCCCTACAGAAAGACGTGCACCCGAAAACAGGGAAGAGAAAACGCCAAGATTCTCCCATCGACAAAGCTCCATCGAACATGGAGTTTTGGGGAGAAATTTGTTAACGAGTGATTTTTGACTAAAGGAATAAACCTATAGTTATGGGATTTATTTGGCTAAAGAGGCGTCGAGTAGAGAGAAGATATCGACCAAGTAAGCTAGTCGACGAGGGAAGGAAGATCATAGGAAACGATCGATGGTCGAAGAAGCTAAAGAGAACATGCGTACCGGCGTAAACAATTATCAATGATGCAGAGCCAACAAGAACGTGGGAATACTCAAAAAATTCCCACGAAGCCCAAACATGGGCCGGTAACCGTCGACAGTTACATATTTAGGGTGTCTATTTAAGTAAATTTATGTATTTGTGTTAAAGGTCGCATTTCTTCATATTTAATAGCAATACACTCAAAGTACATGCATCTAAGAGAGAAATGAGTTCAATCTTAACAATGTATGAATGCTTCCATATTTAAATTCATAGAAATTTACAGTATTTGATTTATTTACGTCATAATTGTCTTTATCTTTTTCCCTTTTACCTCTGTTTTCAACCTAAAAACACTTTAAACACAAGAGTCTGGGACTATTGTAGCCAATCCCGCAAGTAACCTTTAATAAGAGGCTAGCGATTGTTTTACGGAGAAACAGAAACCTACTCCTGATCTTGAAGAGGAGGCATCTGTATTTTGTGTCTAAGAAGTTTCTTTGCTAGAAACATGTCTTAGATAAGTATGTTGGTCAGGACGCGATCAACATATTGGGCACTCATTAGATTTGTTTATTTTTTATCTAAGTGAGTAGGAGTGCAGAGGTTGTGCTTTGTTATCCCATGGAGGGTTGATAAATGTGTCTCATCCAGATCCTTTATGTGTGGAGGTCAAGCTCAGATGTCAAGGACATTTTCTCTAACATCTAGAATATCCTTATGATTAAAGAAGACATATTTATGGAGTCTTCTTTATGGCCATGGAACAGATTCTGTTTAGAGAGGAGTTTTTGGCATGTACCAATCATAGGATGTGCAACTATTAAAAGGGAAGATGTATGATTCTCAAGGAATTCTTAGAAATTAATAAGGGGGGTCCTTAATTTGAAGCTAGAAGATCTTGAATAAATGTCAGACATAATATCTTGACATCCTTAGTTTGAGAATTTATTTTTCTCAATATGACTAGTGATATTTCTCATTAATAGGATATAGGTTGTTTACTCTAACTTGATATCTCTTGTTAACTCTATGAGAGCATGAAACTCTTGTTCTAATGTAATGGAAAAGTCATCCAAGGGTTGTGTGCATTGAAGTTGTTTCAATCTGAGTTAAGAGGTTGATTGTTATCTGCATTGTTGAAATATCATCTAATTCACCTAGGATGGGCATTTCAGTTGTTTGAAGTAAGGAGGAGTCATTAGTTTTAGGACCAAAGGATTATGGTTCCCTAGTATATATGGTAAGTTCCTCTCTCTTCTAGGGTTCATTTATGTGGTGTCCTCACATAATGGAACAGATGTTTTGCAAGGATTAAAGGGAATCCTTGTGTGTTGGAGAAGCAGACTTATTATGAACAGTTTGTTTCGTGATGACCAGTAAATGTCATTATTGCTAAAGTATTCTCCAGATACCTGTTAGAGGGAATATCCTCTTTAGGTGCAGAAGGATGGCATCAAACACGTCAAAGTCGGGCAACAGGTCTGAACATTATGCTTATAAGAAGAAATCTTCTTGAGGTGTGCATGCTCTGCATGTATTGGTCTGAGTTTGAAGGTTGATCAATTAGTGATGGTTGATCCTCTTGTATCCCTTGCAAGAGTTATGGATTACTATGGTGTCTCCAGACCATAGTTAATGGTGAAATCCTTGTGTTTGAGACTGTTTTCGAATCTGATGTTAGAACATCTTCTCAAAGTGTGTTTTATTCCTTCATCCAAGGAAGTTATTGTTGTCCATAGTGGAGTTTAAGGTCAAGCCACTGACCTAATTTGGAATATTTTATGGTGTGAATGAATGTCATCAGCTGGTGCCAGATGTGTGCAGAAGAAGATTGTCAGACCAAATGTCCTACCTTGTGTGAGAATGTAATCTTATCTAACCTATGATAAATACTTTTCTGATACGGTGGCAGAACCGACTGTTTTGAAATGCTGGTTTGCATTTTGCGTTTTGTGTTTGCAAAATGTCGCGGTAAGCAAGAGTCGCCACCGACTTTTATTTCATCCAACCGGAAAGGAAAAAAGTACAGAAAAAAAATCCTTTTTCGAGATATTCTTAGTACGGGGGGGTAGATTATAGAAAGGGAAGGTGTTAGCACCCTTTCTATCCATGGTTTTCCATGGGCTCTTAGGTACTTGCTCATCTTTTAAAATTGCTTATGTATGTGTTTTGTTTTGAAAAAATTTGACTTCGTGATAACCCTTGTATCAGTCCTCAAAGGTGTGACGAAGTTGTTTTGAAAATTGTTTTAAAATGTGCAAGTGTGAAAAAAAGGTTTGATTTGAGCAAGTACCTACTAGCATCTACTTACTCAAAAAAAGATCGTTTCTATTCTTGTTTTCTTTAGACAGTGCTCTCCTACTATTGAGAAATAGGTAGTATCATTGTTGGAGTTGTAAGGGTCAATTCGAAAGGGACGTACGATCACTAAAGCAATGTTAGGACACCTTAGTAGTAACCCTAGAGTCTTAAGATCGTATTCGAGGCAACATTTACGAGGCAACGTTTGATCTTTTTAGATATGAGGGTAACCACTAAGATATCCTATACTTAATGACCGTTTACCAAAGGCAACCAAAGTGTGAGTATACCCTAAGAGTGGCATGTGCGAGTGATTTGTTTCAATTATTTATCTTTGCACATTAGGGTTTTCTAACTGGATTAAGTTGCCATGCACTCTTGTCATACAATCCTATTAACATACATCTAAATAGTCAAATATTTGCAAGAATTAAAATGCAAGAAAATGAATCTACGCTATTACAAGGCTTCGGGGATGAGGATTAATTACATAGCCAAAAACCCGTAAAAGACGATAAATGAAGAAAATCCTAGATTAAACTATTACATACCGTAGACAGTTACATCAATATTGTAAAAATAATAAACACGCGCGATGAATCGAATACAAGATGATTAGGGTTTTGACCCTGGACTTAAACCTAATTGCGATTAGTTGAAAAATGGTTTTCGTTTTGTTTTGTTAATTTAAAAAAATAGAGAAATTGTTATATTAAATTAAAAAGAAAAGGCCTAATTCTAATTAATTTTAATTTTAAGAAAGAATTGAATTAATTTATTCTAAAACCTATTTTTTGTATTTTTATTTATTTGAGAAAGAAATAAAAATTAAATCAAAAGTCTAACCCTAATTTTTTCTAATTGGTTTTAATTAAAGAAAAGTTATAATTTCCCTAAATTAAATCAAACTAAATTATATTAAATTTGATAAAATAAAAACCTAATTCTAATTTTTGTGAAACTCTTGATTTTATGATTTTATGAAAAAGAAATTAATCTTGTTAAAAATAATTAAGCAAATTAACTCAAATAAAAGAAATAAATTAGAGAAAAGAAAAAGAATGGGTCTGATAGCATTAGCAAGAGGGGGGGTGTGAATCTGATTCCTTGGCCCAACAACTCCTGGCCCTGTTGACTTCTCCCAATCCTGTGGGCATGCTTGACTCAGGCGTATGGTGGACCTTTCATTATGAACACATTGGATCTGGCCAGGAGCGTATCAAATGGCTGATGTTTGAGAGTGTATGGAGTACGCTTGAGAGTATGAAGCACTGGATTGACCTGCATTTGTTGAGAAAATAATAAAATGCACACGCCTGGGATCGAACCCAGGACGTGTGCATTAAAGGCCAGCATCATCACCATCTGCGCTACCATGTTAGTTGTGATAATAATGAAACAAATAAAATATAACGCAAACAACGTGCCACACCTCCCAAAACGCGCGAAATTCAAACTGACCATTCACACCCTACCACGCCATTGTCTTCTTTATTGATTATGTCATTTTAGATAAAAGGACTTTTACCTACGGACATCAAGCATAGGTATAGCCCCTGTGCATTTCCAAAACCTTGTACACGCATGATAAATGAAAACCAATGGAGCCAATCAACTCATTTCAACCTCACGAGTATCATGGTACCCTTATTAATGTCCAATTTCTCCTGTATAAGAAATCCCTAAAAACTAAGAAAAAACCCTAGCCATGGTAGTTTGATGTATAGTCAATAAAAATGCAATCGAATACGATCATTAGCTTGCAAACATCTCAAGGATTATAAATATGCCAATCAATCATGCTAAATATGCCAGAATCAATGTATTCGAATTCAAGAAAAGAAACAACCCGTGTGACTGCTACGATGCGTTTAAGGGCATGAGGAGGCTTGCTAACGATTGAAACACGATCATGGGGCGTCCAACAATTGATTGGTATGGTTAGAATGGCTTGAGATGGTCTGCAACTTGGAATTTGGTCTGCACTTTTTCTTTGAAATTTTGCAATTCTTTCTCTGCCTTTGCACGCCTCTAGCCTGTTCCTTTTGGTCTGCTTTTGTTCTTTATGTATAGTAGAGTGCATTAGGGTTACAGTTTGTATCAAATATTTTCCAATTATGAAGATTGATCAATGATTCAATTCTTGCACCAAATATTTCCAAAACAAGCAAATTCAATCTTTTTGTGTCCATATGAAGCCTTGCACAATTTGATCTTGTCTCCAGCTGTATAATGGACCTAATCATGCACAAAATCTCAAGGTTTTAATGATTTTTGATATTTTCACTATTTTATATTGATTTTATTTGAGTTAAATGAAATAAAATCAAAATAAATAACAAAAATAAAAGAATGACAAGTGGAAGGGCTCATGGGTCGTGGTTCATATTAAAAACTCAGTGCAGGCATAAAAGGTTGGGCCCATTTATCAAAAAATGCAATTTTGGACACATTTGACTTTTGGCAATTTTGCAAAAAGGGTCAACTTGGCCAATGCATAACTCCTTCAATTTTGACCCTAGAGAGGCGTTATTGGAATTTTTAGAAAGCTTAAGATGTCCTCTAAGCAACCCTTTTGGTCTCATCTCAATTGAGTCTTCCATGTTCATGTATGAAACTTTGACCCAAAAGTTGTTTTTATTGACTTTCCAAAATGACCTATAATGTCCAAATTCATATCTTCTTCTGAGTGCATATTTTGAACTTGGGAGATGAAGATGAATTGTATGGAATTACATCCTCTTCAAAATGAGCTTTGGATGGGTAATTTTTGATAAAGTATGAGAAAGTTATGCTTGGTCAAAGTTGAGTTGACTTTTCCTACAAAACCCTAATTTAGCAACTTTTGGGTTTTGATGAATTTGGAGCAATCCTTGGTGAATCATGATCAACCCTTGATCAAATTATGAATGATACTTCAAAATGAGGATGTTGACCAAAAATATTGAGATTTGACTGTATGTAGGCCACAGTTGACTTTTGACCTAGCACAGTCGATTTCTAGGTATTAGAGCAATTGACTGAGCAAACCTCCTATGCAAAGCTTGAAACTTGACATGGATGATCTTGAGAACATATTAGGACAATGGTGAGCATTTGAGTCCTTTGTGGTTCACAAATCCTGATGAAAAATGAAACCCTAATTTGAGGTAGACTGCCCTAGGAGAGAGTTTGTCTGGTCAACTCTTGGACTTCTTTGAGCAATTTGAGGACCTCACTTGATATGTATTAAGAAATATGGGAGGCCAAATTTTGGGGTACAATAGCTGCCCCTGCTCAATCTTCTTAAACCTGAGGATGTAGATTGGCTTGTCTGTCTTTCGTGATCTGAAGGTGGAAGATGATTGAACACTAGAGTGCCCAGAAATTTGAACTCGTATGAAGTGATACTTGTCTTGCAATATCGGGAATGGGCTTACATATGCCATTTGGAAGTGATAGGATCTTGTTGGAGATGGGCTTAAAGATGCCATCCGAAGAGGTGTCGATCGCATAAGAGATTCCTTTGCGAGAACCCGTATGCCTGTTTGTTGAGGAGGACTTCGCTGGGGAATGCTGGTCTTTGTCTTGAGAGAAATAGAGTTTTAGGAGCTTCCGTTGTCCATTACTCTACTGGGTGAATAATTCTAGTTTGGGAAGCGGAGGTGATCTTGTGTTTGGTCGGGGTATATGTTGCACCGCGACTTACTAGGGAAATGTGAAATCAATTTGTGTTTGATCGGGTCCCAGTCTTACAGCGTTGTGGACTGTTGTCTGGGGATAAGGGAGGCCGAACCCGGATAGTAAGGTTGGGGAAGGAACCTGGATAGTAGGGTTTCTTCGAGATGAAAGCCTGGGTAGTAGGGTTGCGAGAAGGAACCTGGATAGTAGGGTTACTTCGAAATGAAAGCCTGGGTAGTAGGGCTGCGAGAAGGAACCTGGATAGTAGGGTTACTTCGAGATGAAAGCCTGGGTAGTAGGGCTGCAAGAAGGAACATGGATAGTAGGGTTACTTCGATATGAAATCCTGGATAGTAGGGCTGTGAGAAGGAACTTGGATAGTAGGGTTACTTCAATATGAAAGCCTGGATAGTAGGGCTGTAAGAAGGAACCTGGATAGTAGGGTTACTTCGATATGAAAGCCTGGATAGTAGGGTTGTGAGAAGGAACCTGGATAGTGGGGTTACTTTGATATGAAAGCTTGGATAGTAGGGCTGCGAGAAGGAACTGGATAGTAGGGTTACTTCGAGATGAAAGCCTGAGTAGTAGGGCTGCAAGAAGGAACCTGGATAGTAGGGTTACTTCGAGATGAAAGCCTGGGTAGTAAGGCTGTGAGAAGGAACCTGGATAGTAGGGTTACTTTGAGATGAAAGCCTAGGTAGTAGGGCTGCGAGAAGGAACTTGGATAGTAGGGTTACTTCGAGATGAAGAGCCTGGATAGTAGGGCTTGAGAAGGAACCTGGATAGTAGGGGTACTTTGAGATGAAAGCCTGGGTAGTAGGGCTGCGAGAAGGAACCTGGATGGTAGGGTTGCTTCGATATGAAAAGCCTGGGTAGTAGGGCTGTAAGGAGGAACCTGGATGAGGTAGCATTTGTTGCCGATGATTACTCTGTTTAACTTTGAGTGTTGATCATGGACCTGCTGGAAATTGTTGATAATAATGTCTTTCCTGAAAGAAATACAGGGTTAGTTATATGTGATGCATGAGATGCATTGCATGCTGACGTTCTCAAAAATAAATGAGACTATGTTGTATGTGATGCATGAGATGTCATGATGTATGAACATGAAATGCTGACGTGATAATCCAAATCTGGGAAAATAAATCCCTGATTGCCATAAAAACCATAGTTCTTCCACCTCTGTTGGGGATGGCGAACAAAAATGAACGTGTTGGGGATTTGCCCCTTGGTTGGCGAACGTTCTGCCGGAAGAGACCCTGCCCGAGGGTAACTCTGCGGGGAATAACTCTGTCAGAGAGGAGATACTCTATCAACGGATCATGCTGATTTGGAGAAATAAACTCAGCTGGGGATGAATTTCCACTGCCGGTGATAATGAATTATGTTGGAGATTGAATTTCTGCTTGTAAGAGAAATAAACTCTGCTTGGGGAAAAACTTACTGACTCGTTTGCTATTGTGAACCTCAACTGGGGAGAGTTATGTCCTGTTTGGGCAAACTAACATTACCGTTCTTGGATACATTTTACTCTGTGGGGAGTGTATGTACCACTACTCATGTTCTCAAGCGGACTCTACCTTGGTACCTAATGGTCAAAGTAACTGTAAGGTTTGGGAACTTCTTATTTTTCCCTGTTCCTAGAATTACGAGTAATTGTCTTTTGTTTTTTCATGTAAATATTTATGAGCAACCATCATTTTCAAATGCATATATCAAAAATGAATCATTGGACACTCTTGCAAAACAAAACAGAAAAAGCAAATTGAAATTTCTTGTGAAAATGAATTGTATTGATTTTTGAAATTGGCCTGTAATAGGCGTTTTGTACAAAGAGGCTGACGCTCTAGTAAGAGAACGCCGCCGAATGATGGAAATTACAATTAAAAGAAAAACAGCTATGTGAAAGAGTCCCATTGGGTTCCAATTCTACTATTGCCCTTATATCTTCAAGCATCTCATCACTTTGTCGTTTGGTTGAAGGTAGATCAGATTGATTGGCGTCGTCCGAGCTTGATAGTTGATAGTCGATACCAAGGTCTGGTTGCAAGATGATCCAATGAGTAATAGTGTTACGCTTTAATCCCTTACTTTTTCCTGGACCGCCCTTTCGGGTTTTCAGTCCACCAGGATACCCTTTTTTGCCCAAGTCGCCTTTTCAGGTTTTCGACTTGCCGGGTGTACAGTTTTTTTTTATATTTTCATCCATTACTTTTGCCTGAACCCTTTTGGTTCGCCGGGAAGCCCTTATTTTTGCCTAGGCTAGTCGACCTAGCGGGTCTTTGATTAGGCGTAGTATCTTTTCACTATGTCTGCATTGACGGGGTGAGGAAGGTCGTCACTGTTAATGGTGGTTAGAATCATAGCTCCTCCCGAGAAAATGTTCTTAACCACAAATGGCCCTTCGTATGTAGGGGTCCATTTTCCCCTGGGATCACCTTGCGGCAGTATGATGCATTTTATCACTAGATCCCCGACTTGATACTCTTGGCGTCTGACCTTTTTGTTAAAAGCCTTGATCATTAACTTTTGATATGTCTGACCATGACAGATAGCAGTAAGTCTCTTTTCATCAATTAGATTCAACTGATCAAGTCGTGTTTGGATCCAGTCGTCTTTGTTCAAACTCGCATCCTTCATAATCCTGAGAGAGGGTATCTGGACCTCGATGGGTAGGACTGCCTCCATGCCATATACCAGAGAGTAGGGTGTTGCCCCTGTTGACGTCCACGCTAAGGTATGGTACCCATGAAGAGCAAATGATAACATCTCGTGCCAGTCTTTGTATGTCACCGTCATCTTCTGCACAATCTTTTTTATGTTCTTATTAGCTGCTTCAACAACCCCATTCATCTTCGGCCGGTAGGGAGAAGAATTATGATGCTATATCTTGAACTGTTTGCAGAGCTCGGTGATCATAGTGTTATTGAGATTTGTATTGTTGTCAGTAATGATCCTTTCGGGGACACCGTATCGGCATATCAGATTGTGCCGGATGAACCGCGCTACGACGTTCTTGGTCACTGTAGCAAAGGAAGATGCCTCAACCCACTTCGTAAAGTAATCAATTGCCACCAGAATGAAACGATGTCCGTTAGATACAGTAGGTCTGATCTCACCGATCATGTCGATGCCCCACATTGCAAAGGGCCAAGGAGCTGTCAAAACGTTCAAAGGAACCGGAGGTACATGCACCTTTTCAGCATAGACTTGGCACTTATGACAGGTCCGAGAGTGTTGATAACAATCGGTTTCTATAGTAGACCAGTAATATCCTGCCCGTAGGATTTTCTTCGCCATGGTGTTTCCACTGGAATGAGTTCCGAAAGTACCTTCATGTAACTCTGCCATGATCCTTTTTGCCCAGCTCTTGTCCACACATCGCAGTAAAGTTGAATCATGGTTACGCTTATAGAGGATACCATTACTGATGAAGAACTTCGCAGGGAACCTTCTCAGAAACTTTTTATCATTAACAGATACCCCCTCAAGGTATTCTTGAGCCTCAAGATATCTCTTTACCTCGTGAAATCAGGGTTTATCTTCTACCTCCTCAGTCTCAATGTCACAGCAATGTGCGGGTTCGTCCAACCTCTCGATGGTAATCTGGGGAGCTTCATTGTCCCACCTGACTTTGAACATAGAAGACATGGTAGCTAGCGTGTCCGCTAACTGGTTCTCCTCTCTTAAGAAGTGTTCAAAGGTTATCTCCTCAAAGTGTGGGAGCAATGTCAGTACACATTCTTTGTAAGGAACAAGATTTGGGTGCTTCGTATCCCACTCGCCTTTGATCTGACTGATCACCAGAGCAGAATCTCCGAATACACTCAAGAACTTAATCCTCAGGTCAATAGCAACTCGAAGACCCAGGATACATGCTTCATACTCCACCATATTGTTGGTACAGTTAAAACATAATCGGGCGGTGAACGGAGTATGAAAGCCCTCAGGAGATATAATTACGGTGCCAATGTCGTTACCCAAAGCGTTTGATGCTCCATCAAAATACATAGATCATCGGGATCTTTCCTCAGGTCCTTCATCTGGTCCAGGTTCTTCACAGTCGGTTACTAACATAATGTTCTCATCCGGGAACTCGAAATTCATGCACTGATAGTCATCCACGGCCTGATGTGCCAAATGATCTGCCAATACACTCCCCTTGATTGCTTTTTGGGTTATGTATTGGATATCGTACTAAGTTAGGATCATCTGCCATCTTGCTATCCTTCTGGAGAGAGCGGGCTTTTCAAAGATATACTTGATTGGATCCATCTTTGATATCAGCAGGGTAGTGTGAGTCAGCATATACTGTCTCAGCCGGCGAGCAGCCCATGCCAAAGCGCAACAAGTTTTCTTGAGCAATGAGTATCGGGTCTCACAGTCGGTAAACTTTTTGCTAAGGTAGTAAATAATATGCTCTTTTTGGCCAGACTCGTCATGTTGCCCCAGCACACACCCCATTGAATTGTCTAGCACTGTCAAGTATAATATCAAAGGTCTTCCTTCTGTTGGAGGCATTAGAATTGGTGGTTCTTGAAGGTATTCCTTGATTCTTTCGAAAGCGGTCTGGAATTCATCATTCCACTTTACCGCTTGATCTTTCTTCAGCAGTCAGATGTGAAATGAACCTGGCGATGTAATTCAGACGTCCCAAGAAACCTCTAACTTCTTTTTCTGTGCAGGGAGCTGGCATCTCTTGTATGGCTTTTACCTTTGCAGGGTCCACCTGAATACCTTTATCGGACAACGAAACCCAAAAGCTTACCAGATCTTACCCCGAAGGTACACTTGTTCGGATTCAACCTCAACTTATATGTCTTCAACCTGTCAAATAGTTTCCGGAGATGATCAAGGTGCCCTTCTTCAGTCTGGGACCTGGCTATCATACCATCAACATAAACCTCGATCTCGTGGTGAATCATATCATGGAACAAAGCGACCGTGGCGCGCTGATAAGTTGCCCCAGCATTCTTCAACTCAAACGGCATTACCTTGTAACAGAACGTGCCCCATTGTGTAACGAAGGTTGTCTTCTCCATATCCTCTAGAGCCATATTGATCTAGTTGTAGCCATAAAAACCATCCATAAAGGAGAAGATCTTGTGTTGCGCGGTATTATCGACTAGGACATCAATATGAGGAAGCGGGAAGTCGTCCTTGGGGCTTGCCCTGTTCAGATCTCTATAGTCCACACACATTCGTACCTTACCATCTTTCTTAGGTACCGGAATGACATTGGGAACCCACTGCGGATAAGAAGTGACGGCTAGGAATCCTGTGTCGAACTGCTTCATGACCTCTGCCTTGATTTTCTCTGACATTTCAGGGCGCATACAGCAAATTTTCTGCTTTACCGGAGGGCAGTCTTCTTTGGTTGGCATGCGATGTACCACAATATCAGTTTCTAACCCAGGCATATCTTCATAGGACCAGGCGAAGATCTCAACATAATCGTGCAGCATCTGTATTAGCCGTTGTTTGACACTAGTGTGATACGGTGGCCAGAACCGGGACGTTTTGAAATGCTGGTTTGCGTTTGTGTTTGCAAAATGTCGCAGTAAGCAAGAGTCGCCACCGACTTTTTTTTTATCCAACAAGGAAAGGAAAAAAGCACAGAAAAATTCCTTTTTCGAGATATTTCTGAGTACGGGGGGTAGATTATAGAAAGGGAAGGTATTAGCACCCTTTCTATCCGTAGTTATCTACGGGCTCTTAGGTACTTGCTCAATATTTTCAAAATGGTTTTCTTTGTGTTTGTGGTTTTTGAAAAGTTTTTGTTTTGACTTCGATTTAACTCTTGCTTCTGTCTTCAAGAGTGTAATGAAGTGTTTTTTGAAAACTTTGTTTTGTAAAGAAGTGTAAGTGTGGAAAAAAGTTTTGTTTTGTTTGAGCAAGTACTTAAGAGTTAATCTACATACTCGAAAAAAGAATGTTTCAATGTTCGTTTCCTTTAGACAATACTATCCCACTATTAGTGAGTAGGTAGCACCGTCGTTGGAGTTTGAGGGTCAATTCGAAAGGGACGTACGGTCACTAAAGCAATGTTAGGACGTCTTAGTAGTAACCCTAGTGTCTTAGATCAATTAATCTGAGGCAACAATATCCGAGGCAACCTTTCCGAGGCAACCATGATCTTTTAGACAAGAGGTCAACCTCTAAAACAACCTATACTCAATGACCATTACCGAAGGAAACCAAGTGAGGTGTACCCTAGGAGTGCGACTGTGTTGATTTCAGATTATTTATCTTTGCACATGTTTAGGGTGATCTAACTGTTTTAAGATTAAACATTCATTCTTGTCATGCAAACCCTAATTATTCACATATCTAGCAGTTAAATAATTTGCAGAATTAAAATGCGGAATTTAAACTAAACTATTACAAGGCTTCAGGTATTTACATAGCCAAAAACAAACCCTTCGAAATTAAAGCGATAAATGTAGAATAAACGTCCTAATTAAACTATTACATCCCATGAGCAGTCACATTAAATATCGTAAAAAAATAAATAAAAGCAGTAAAGGTAAATAAACGTCCTAATTAAATTATTACAAACTGTGAGCAGATACAATAATTGGGCAAAATAATAATAAAGCGCGCGATTAAAAATTAGATCGACGAGAAATTAGGGTTTTGACCCTTCTATCCTAATTAAAAAAAGAAAATGTTTTTTTGTTGTTTTTAATATTTTTTTAAGAAAAGAAATTATATTTTTAAATTAAATGCAAAATTGACTGGTTATTAAATTAATTAATGAAAATAATTAAATGACATATTTTTGGTTTTGTTATTTTAGGAAAAAATAAAATATAATTAAGTTAGTAATAAAACCTATTTATTCTAATTAATTTTAATTATTTGCAAAATAAAATTAAAGTTATCTAATTTAATCAAACCTAATTAAATTAATTAATTTATTGCTAAAAATAATACCTAAATCTAATTGGTGACAAAAATATATTTTTGGGATTTTTTGATAAAAAATAAAATTAATTTTTGGTTAGTAAATAAATTAAATAATTTAAATAAAATAAATATAAATGACTAGAGAAAAAGAATAGGGCCTGAAAAATGGGGGGTGCCAATAGTCAGAATTCCCTAGGCCCGAATCTTCGAAAGCTTCATGCTCTAACTATGGTGTTTTTTTATTCTTGTGTGGAACCTATGATTCAACTATCCATAAATGTTCTATATAAACTCAAACAAACGTTAGCATACCATAAAATGTGATTAAAATTAGAGATTCGAAATTTAAAATTTTACCAAACCGGTGTTTGTCAAACGGGGGCGTGCTAGGCGTATGATGGATTTCTCTTGGGCCTTGTAAGACTCATGAGAACTTCAAGAGGATGGTTTGAGGCTTGATGTCAATTGAGAGAGACCGGAACCTCGAGATATGACTTGCACCAATTCTTTGATTTCTGGAAAGCTTTTTGAAGAGCTTTTAGAGAGCTTTTTGAAGAGCTTTTTGAGAGCTTTTTAGAGAGAAATTTCGTCCCTTTCAAGCTTGTATGGCTCTATATTTATAGAGGAGAATGAGGAGACAAGAAAGCATGGAAATAATCTCCCTCATAATGTTGTGTTTTAAGACCATGATCAAAATTTGAAAAAACTTCCATATTTGATGATTTTATACCATTTTCACATATGGATGAACCTGGACGTATTTTAAGAGTTATTGCACGAAATCAATTGACATAAACCAGCATAAAACATTCCCAAAATGGATTCACATCAAAATTTATATTATTTCTATTATTTATTTATTTAATTCTGAATTTTAATGAATAAAATATCAAAATAAATAGCATAAATAGTAGAAAAATGTATGGGTGGGCTTAGAGGTCGTGGACCATGTTTGGAATGAGTTTCAAACTTGAAAAGATAGGCCCATTTGGAAAAATTCCAAGTTTGGTCAATATTTGCTTCATGCATTTTTTCAAAAATTGTCCAACTTTGACAATGAATATCTCTCTCAATTTTAACCTTATAAGGGTGTTCTTGGACTTTTTAGAAAGCTTAAGATGTCCCCTAAGAGACCTCTTTTGTTTCATCTCAATTGGATCTTCCATGTTCATGTAAGAAGTTTTGACCCAAAAGGTGTTTTTGTTGACTTTCCAAAATGACCTATAATGTCCAAATTCATAACTTCTTGTGAGTGCATATTTTGAACTTGGGAGATGAATATGGATTGTAGGGAATTGAATCCTCTTAAAAGTGAGACTTGGATGGGTCATTTATCATAAAGTATGATAAAGTTATGCTTGGTTAAAATTGAGTTGACTTTTCCTACAAAACCCTAATTTAGCAACTTTTGAGTCTTGATGAATTATGAGAAATCCTTGATGAATCATGATCAACCCTTGATCAAATGATTTAATATACTTAAAAATGAGGATTTTGACCAAAAATATTGAAGTTTGACTGTATGTGGGCCACAGTTGACTTTTGCCCTAGCACAGTCGATTTTCAGGCCTTTGAGCAATTGACTGAGCAAACTTCCTCTGCAAGGCTTGAAACTTGACATGGATGATCTTGAGAACATATTAGTACAATGTTGAGCATTTGGGGTCCCTTAGACTCAAGTATCTTGATGCAACATGAAACCCTAATTTGAGGTAGACTGTCTTAGGAGAGAGCTTGTCTGGCCAACCCTTGGACTACCTTGAGCAACTTGGGGATCTTTCTTGAAATGTTTTGAGAAATATGGGAGGGAAAATTTTGGGGTACAACAGCTGCCCCTGTTCAATATTCTTAAACCTGAGGATGTAGATTGGCTTTCATGCCTTTCGTGATCCGAAGGTGGAAGATGATTGAACACTAGAGTGCCCATAAATTCGCACTCGCATGAAGTGGTATCAGCCTTGTGATGTCGGGAATGGGATTACAGATGCCATTTGGGGATTGTCGATCGCATAAGAGATTCCTTAGAGAGAGCTTGTATACCTGTTGTTGTGGAAGATTCCGCTGGGGGAGTCTGATCTTTGTTGAGATTTAGGAACTTGCTTGTACTTCAACTGAGAGAACATCTCTGCTGAGTTTTAAGAACTTGTCCGTAATTCAACTGGGGGGAAAACATATTCATTGAGATTTAAGAACTTTCCCATAATTCAACTGAGAAAATTCTACTGAGATTTAGGAACTCGTCTGTAATTCGACGGAGGAACTTTGTCGAGATTTAGGACCTTGTCTGTAATTCAACTGAGGATAATTCTGTTGAGATTTAAGAACTTTTCAGTAATTCGACTGGAGGGAAACATCTTCATCGATATTTAAGAACTCGCCCGTAATTCAATTGAGAAAACTCTGCTGAGATTTGGGAACTCGTTTGTAATTCGACGGAGGAACTTTGTCGAGATTTAGGACCTTGTCTATAATTCAACTGAGGAAAACTCCGTTGAGATTTAAGAACTTGTCAATAATTCGACTTGGGGAAACATCTTCATCGAGATTTAAGAACTCTCTCGTAATTCAACTGAGAAAAATCTGCTGAGATTTAGGAACTTGTCTGTAATTCAACGGAGGAACTTTGTCGAGATTTAGGACCTTGTCTGTAATTCAACTCAGAAAAACTATGTTGAGATTTCAGAACTTGTCGGTAATTCGACTTTGGGGGAAACATCTTCATCGAGATTTAAGAACTCGCCCATAATTCAACTGAGAAAACTCTGCTGAGATTTAGGAACTCGTCTTTAATTCGACGGAGGAACTTTTTCGAGATTTAGGACCTTGTCTGTAATTCAACTGAGGATAATTCTGTTGAGATTTAAGAACTTGTCAGTAATTCGACTTTAGTAAAAGCTTCAAAACTTTTGAAATTTGTGGCAATTTAACCGCATCCTTCTTGAAAGGTAAAGGTTAGTTGTATGTAATGCATGATATGTATCAAGCAATGATGTTCTCAAAATAAATGAGATTGTGTTGTATGATGCGTATATGCATGTGTCATGATGTATGAGAATGTAATGATTTTAGCTGGGGAAAATAAATCCCGGATAACTGCTGGAGAAAAGAGATAAATTCTTCGTTTCCGCTGGGGATGACGAACGAAGATGATTGTGAGAATAAACCTGCAGGAGAGGATAACTCCGTTGGGGAATAAACTAATGAGGAGATTACTCTGTGGGGAAGAGATGCTCTGCTGAGTATTCCACTGATAAATTTTGTTGGGGATGAATTACTCTTGCTGGTGATACTGAATCTTGTTGGGATTGAATTCTATTTGTGAAAGGCACGAACTCCGCTGGGGATGATCTTCAGTTGCAACTTCACTGGGGATAACCTTTTAGGCTCTTCTAGGGACAATCTTCCAGAGTCTACTGGGGATGATTCTCCAAACTCCATTGGGGAAGCTTTTCCAGACTCCGCTGGGGATAATTGTCTAGTGCTGATGATGGATAAACTCTTTTTGGGGAGACTATTGCCGATTCATTCGCGGTTGTGAGCCTCAGCTGAGGAGAGTTAACACCACTGTCCTTTTCTTACTCTGCGGGGAGTGGATGTTACTGGGACGCATGCCGAGGATATGACGATGGCTTTACATCGAGACTTCTCTGGCCCTGTATCTGCGGGAGAAGGTGCCTGCGGAGGTCTTGTGGATCGAGTATTATCCCAACCTATGAGGTGCTTGGTAATTGACGATTGAAATGACAAACCTTCTTCTGGTAGGTAAGTGACGAGATGCCGGGACATAGTCGTACGCTTTAATACCTAACTTTTTCATGGGCTGTCTTTTCAGATTTTCAGTCCACCGGGATACCCTTTTTTGCCCAAGCCACCCTTTCGGGTTTTCGACTTGCTGGGTGTACATATCTTTTTGTCTTTTATCCCTAATTTTTGCCTAAACCTTTTGGTTCGTCGGGACGCCCTTATTTTTGCCTAGGCCAGCCAAGCTAGCGGGTCTTTGTTCATGTGCAGTATTCTCTGACTATGTCCACGCTCTCAGGGTGTAGGGAGTTATCACTGTCGCTAGTGTTGTATCGCCATGATACCAGAAGATGTTTGTCTGATCATGCAAGATTCGTTGCTGGAATTCATGTCTAATGCCCTAAGCGATTCAGATGGAGATTTTCCCCTGGCTATTTGGCATTTTTGAGAGATTCCTTGAATCTTGACTTAACTGCCCCAGATGATGGACAATGATCATGTTGTTCCCCTTGGTTGGAAGTGTTTTTCCAATTGAGGTGATCCTTTTTATTGAGAAGGTTTTTTGTTCACTAGATATTCGTCGTGCGATTTCTCCGCTGTTTGGACAAATGGTCATATGCAAACAATGTTATTTTAAGAATGCAAAGCTTATGTCTGTATGGAAAAAAAATTTGAAAATGCATTTTTCAGTAAAACAAGCAAATTTTGTAAAATGTGATGTCAACTCAGGATGTACAGCAAGCCCTACAGGAGTCAGGATACCTTTTGTAACAGTATGCTTTCAAACTAACCCATGCCTCAGCTAGGACTTTTAAGGGTTATAACGTGGTCTGGTTCACGGTTCAAGAAACAAAGGATAAAGGCTCAAATTTTATTTGTACCCACCGGTTCTTCGTGATATTCTTCGATCCTAAACTTAGTTAATTATGCATTTAGATCCCGTTTGAGTCTTTGCTATGATATTCCAGCGATGGTTCAGATATTGACAGTTCATTTTGAATAGGCAGTCATTTTTGTTGAGAGTTTGTATGGCCTCTTTCTTTTTATTTTATTATCCATGTCTTTTTGCCTGAACTGTTTCTTTCTTGTGATTACAGTCAGCGGGATGCCCCATTTTTTTTCTTAAGTCTCCTTCATAGGTTTTGACTTAATGGGCTTTTATTTCGAGAGATAATGACTGTCTGTCCTTACGATTATATGGAACCATCACCGTCTTTTGTTTTGGAAGGACTTCTTTGATGCCATTCATTGTGCACCTGGATTAACTGAGAAAACTACCCTGCCCCAGGTTGTGATTAAGGGTTTTAATTTGTGTGAAAAGAAAAACTCCAGCTTCTTTGGCTCAAAGGGGTTGACTAGGGGTTATCTTCCTTATAAATCCACTGTTTAGGATATGAAACAACGTCTGTACATCGTCAGCAGGGCCTGTTCAAAAGCATATTGTAGAGACTTTGATATCATTTTCATCATCCTCCCTCTAAAGGCTTATAATTTTTTAATCGAGAGTTGATCATCACAAAAAATGAAAGCAATTTGAATATAGTGAATACGAATGGATTGATTCAAAACAGACATATGTGATGCATTGATAAAGTAACAAAGTTTGACATGAATAAATGTTTGAACAATCAAAAGAAAATTACAAATTGAAAATTCTAATGAACAAAAAGTCTTCTCGTCTCAGGACTTGTCACTTCAAATGGTGAGCCTTGGAGGGATGGTAGAAGAACTCAGCCTGACTATCTTGTGTGAATTCTAATGCTCCTTTATTGATTAGGTCTTGAATTTTGTTTTTCAATGCCCAACAGTCATCAGTATCATGCCCTGGGCTGTTGGAATGGAATGCACACCTTGCATCAAGATTGTAGTCTGGGGAGGCTATGTGGGGATTCTGAGGAGGGTCCCTTAACGTCACCAGGTTCAATCTCAACAGGTGTTGTAAAGCTTGAGACAGCGGCATGTTGATTTTGGTAAACCGCCTTTTGGGCATATCAACTTGTTGTTTTTGGCGAGGTTGTTGTTGGACCTGTGATGTAGTAGCAATTTGGAGAGGTCCATTCTTCACCATACCAGACCCTTGTCTTCTTGGAGGTTGATAACTGACTTGGTCCCCGGCCTCGATTGTTTGCTTCATACTGTTGTATATGTCTTGATGAAGCTGGTTGATAACGGTTCTCAGCTCTTCTTGTTCCCGAGCTAGGCCATGGATAAGAGCCATCTTCCCCAGCATCTGGGTTTTCATGGCACCTAACTCAGCTTGCAGTTGTTCCAGTCGTTCGTCCTTATTATCTTCAGGACTTTTCTTAACCAAGTTTCCAACGAGGAGTGTTTTCAACTTTTCCTGCCCCTTGGATAGGTTTAGGAATGCGTCCCTGATTTGAGCTTCTTGAGTTTGAAGATCTTGGTTGTCTTGTTGGAAAGCCATTGCTGAAATAAACAACGAGAACATGAGAGACCTGTACTGGGAGACCTGTTATGCAATGGTATGTATGATATATGTATGCAGTGTTTTCAAGGATCTCGCGGGGTAAACAAGAAACTTGTTAGAACTTGTTTGCAGATTGATTGAAGAAACTTCATGTCGTTAAGAGTCCTTCTTCAAGAGTCAACCTCACCATATCGAGTGGGTCATAGCCCCCGACTCAAGTCATCGTGTTTTGATCTCTAGACGACATTGGCTAGAGGAAAATAAATCCCCTTTGTCCCTTGCTAGATGTTGATTTATCATAATCTGCATCACAAACCCTTGAGATTGTTGAAATGGTTAAGGAAATGTTAAGGCATGATGTTATGATGTGTATGAAATGCGTTTAAGAAAAAGTGATGTAAACAAGTAAACTCGGCAAGAAATCCAAGTTATTAGATATGGGCTGTAAACAAAACCTGCAAGGGACTCAAGTTGTTAGGTAACAAACATGTGCAAGTAGTTCAAGTTGAAAGCACACAAGTCACACAATAGCCCTTAAATTTCAGGCTGGCATGGAGTTTAGGTATTACCCTCTTTCAGTTTAGTTGGTTCAACCTGTCCTAGTAATAGTAACCGGGTTCTAGAGGTTCTCAATATCACTGACCATCCTCGATCGGTCATAATTCCAGTTTAGCAACCTTTTCTTGCAACCAGAATCATCGCGAGAGTATGGTCTCAATGAGTGTCGCATACTGCTACTTTTCTATGGCCAAGTTGGACAATTATAGGTTCTAAGGTCAGTTGATGCTTAATGACCCATTAGCAGCCCCATACTCTCCTTGTTGCTCCACAAGGGATATCGGTACCAACTAATGTGTCACACCAATGTAGCTACCGCTTCAACCGTATCGGTCTATGTCGTACAGTTCCCTCACAGTCTATTGCTACTTACCTAAAAGGTGTCCCCAGATCCGAGTTAGGATCTATAGTAACTCTAATACAAAGCCCACAAAGATAAAGCAATCAAATCAAACAATAGAAAACAATATGATGAACTATTCCTAAGGTACACCCCACTTATTAGCTCCCCAGCAGAGTTGCCAGTTCTGTGATACGGTGGCCAGAACCGGGATGTTTTGAAATGCTGGTTTGTATTTTGCGTTTGTGTTTGCAAAATGTCATGGTAAGCAAGAGTCACCATCGACTTTTATTTTATCCAACAAGGAAAGGAAAAAAGCACAGAAAAATTCCTTTTTCGAGATATTTCTGAGTACGGGGGGTATATTATAGAAAGGGAAGGTATTAGCACCCTTTCTATCCGTAGTTATCTACGGGCTCTTAGGTACTTGCTCAATATTTTCAAAATGGTTTTCTTTGTGTTTGTGGTTTTTGAAAAGTTTTTGTTTTGACTTCGATTTAACTCTTGCTTCTGTCTTGAAGAGTGTAATGAAGTGTTTTTTGAAAACTTTGTTTTGTAAAGAAGTGTAAGTGTGGAAAAAAGTTTTGTTTTGTTTGAGCAAGTACTTAAGAGTTAATCTACATACTCTAAAAAAGAATGTTTCTATGTTCGTTTCCTTTAGACAATGCTATCCCACTATTAGTGAGTAGGTAGCACCGTCGTTGGAATTTGAGGGTCAATTCGAAAGGGGTGTATGGTCACTAAAGCAATGTTAGGACGTCTTAGTAGTAACCCTAGTGTCTTAGATCAATTAATCCAACACAACAATATCTAAGGCAACCTTTCCGAGGCAACTATGATCTTTTAGACGAGAGGGCGACCTCTAAAACAACCTATACTCAATGACCGTTACCGAAGGCAACCAAGTGGGGTGTACCCTAGGAGTGCGAGTGTGTTGATTTCAGATTATTTATCTTTGCACATGTTTAGGGTGATCTAACTGTTTTAAGGTTAAACATTCATTCTTGTCATGCAAACCTTAATTATTCACATATCTAGCAGTTAAATAATTTGCAGAATTAAAATGCGGAATTTAAACTAAACTATTACAAGGCTTCGGGTATTTACATAGCCAAAAACAAACCCTTCGAAATTAAAGCGATAAATGTAGAATAAACATCCTAATTAAACTATTACATCCCATGAGCAGTTACATTAAATATCGTAAAAAAATAAATAAAAGCGGTAAAGGTAAATAAACGTCCTAATTAAATTATTACAAACTGTGAGCAGATACAATAACTGGGCAAAATAATAATAAAGCGCGCGATTAAAAATTAGATCGACGAGAAATTAGGGTTTTGACCCTTCTATCCTAATTAAAAAAAGAAAATGTTTTTTTGTTGTTTTTAATATTTTTTTAAGAAAAGAAATTAGATTTTTAAATTATATGCAAAATTGATTGGTTATTAAATTAATTAATGAAAATAATTAAATGACATATTTTTGGGTTTTTGTTATTTTAGGAAAAAATAAAATATAATTAAGTTAGTAATAAAACCTATTTATTCTAATTAATTTTAATTATTTGCAAAATAAAATTAAAGTTATCTAATTTAATCAAACCTAATCAAATTAATTAATTAATTGCTAAAAATAATACCTAAATCTAATTGGTGACAAAAATATATTTTTGGTATTTTTTGATAAAAAATAAAATTAATTTTTGGTTAGTAAATAAATTAAATAAGTTAAATAAAATAAATATAAATGACTAGAGAAAAAGAATAGGGCCTGAAAAATGGGGGGTGCCAATAGTCAGAATTCCCTAGGCCTGAATCTTCGAAAGCTTCATGCTCTAACTATGGTGTTTTTTTATTCTTGCGTGGAACCTATGATTCAACCATCCATAACTGTTCTATATAAACTCAAACAAACGTTAGCATACCATAAAATGTGATTAAAATTAGAGATTCGAAATTTAAAATTTTACCAAACCGGTGTTTGACAAACGGGGGCGTGCTAGGCGTGTGATGGATTACTCTTGGGACTTGTAAGACTCATGAGGACTTCAAGAGGATGGTTTGAGGCTTGATGTCAATTGAGAGACACCAGAACCTCGAGATATGACTTGCACCAATTCTTTAATTTTTGGAGAGCTTTTTGAAGAGCTTTTAGAGAGCTTTTTGAAGAGATTTTTGAGATCTTTTTAGAGAGCAATTTCGTCCCTTTCAAGCTTGTATGGCTCTATATTTATTGAGGAGAATGAGGATACAAGAAAGCATGGAAAGAATCTCCCTCATAATGTTGTGTTTTAAGACCATGATCAAAATTTGAAAAAAAATGCCATATATGATGATTTTATGTCATTTTCACATATGGATGAACCTGGACGTATTTGAAGAGTTATTGCACGAAATCAATTGACATAAACCAGCATAAAACTTTCCCAAAATGTATTCACATCAAAGTTTATATTATTTCTATTATTTATTTATTTAATTCTGAATTTTAATGAATAAAATATCAAAATAAATAGCATAAATAGTATAAAAATGTATGGGTGGGCTTAGAGGTCGTGGACCATGTTAGGAATGAGTTTTAAACTTGAAAAGATAGGCCCATTTGGAAAAATTCCAAGTTTGGTCAATATTTGCTTCATGCATTTTTTTCAAAAATTGTCCAACTTTGACAATACGTATCTCTCTCAATTTTAACCTTATGAGGGTGTTCTTGGACGTTTTAGAAAGCTTAGGATGCCCCCTAAGAGACCTCTTTGGTTTCATCTCAATTGGATCTTCCATGTTCATGTAAGAAGCTTTGACCCAAAAGGTGTTTTTGTTGACTTTCCAAAATGACCTATAATATCCAAATTCATAACTTCTTGTGAGTGCATATTTTGAACTTGGGAGCTTAAGATGGATTGTAGGGAATTGAATCCTCTTCAAAATGAGCTTTGGATGGGTCATGTTTCATAAAGTATGATAAAGTTATGCTTGGTCAAAGTTGAGTTGACTTTTCCTACAAAACCCTAATTTAGCAACTTTTGAGTCTTGATGAATTATGAGCAATCCTTGATGAATCATGATCAACCCTTGATAAAATGATGAAATATACTTCAAAATGAGGATGTTGACCAAAAATCTTGAAGTTTGACTGTATGTGGGCCACAGTTGACTTTTGCCCTAGCACAGTCGATTTTCAGGCCTTTGAGCAATTGACTGAGCAAACTTCCTCTGCAAGGATTGAAACTTGACATGGATGATCTTGAGAACATATTAGGACAATGTTGAGCATTTGGGGTCCCTTGGACTCAAGTATCTTGATGCAACATGTAACCCTAATTTGAGGTAGACTGCCTTAGGAGAGAGCTTGTCTGGCCAACCCTTGGACTACCTTGAGCAACTTGGGGATCTTTCTTGAAATGTTTTGAGAAATATGGGAGGGAAAATTTTTGGGTACAACAACTAGGCTCCAGATTAGCACCTATTTTAACCTCCTTCCCGTCTTCCTCTGTACCCAAATTCACTGACTCAATTGGCTCTTCATGAGGCTGTATGGCCCTTTCTCCCTACTGTAATAGCCTAGCAAGTTCTCCAGGCACCTCAAAATCATCCTCACCTTCGTCCTCGGCCTGGTTGATCATATTTTTGAAGTCATAACTGGCAGTAGCAGAGCTGTTATCAATGGGATCCAAAGGGGATATGGATCTGCAGTACGATATGTGAGTGTGTGTAAGAAAATAGCTGTTTTGATAAAATTGGAGACAGAAAAGAAAAGACGAGGAGCGCAAAATTTGTAATGCAAAAAAGGTCCAATATTTTATTGATGATGTATGAAAATGACAAATAATAATAAGCCCTCACAAGCGAAGCCAAGGTGCCTCGGGAAAGGCATCGGGCCGTAAAGTTTCAAGTTGTTTATTACAAATCTTAAAACAAAAGTCAAGTACTGTGAAATAAAAGAAACAGGTATGAAGTCCTTCGTCGTCCAATTATTCAGTCCACCACTGGTTGTTGGGTAGATCCAGCTGTCGATGTCTGAATTTTCTTCACTATCCTCAATTGCATTAACTCCTCGATTGCTGATGTGTAGAGGAGGTGTTCCAATCCGTGCGTGCCTAACAACCCTTTGAGCCCCTATAGTAAAGCCCAAACCAAATTTGTCAGTTTTGTGAGTGAAATTAGGGAGCCGACCATAATTGGTACACCCACCTTCTTCAACAATAACCCTAGCATCCTTGAGAGAGGCCATCTTCAGTGGAGGTTTGTTGGTAGTAACTTCAGTTGACGCCAAAGTCTGGGGGACCTCCTTGAAATTCTGGAAAGGAGTCTCTATGAACTCGCCATCCATCTCCATATAACGGAAAGAATTGAGATGACTTACCATGTACTCTTTTTCACCTTGCATTGTGACAATTTTCCCCTGTACTGGATACTTCAGCATTTGATGGAGTGTGGAAGTAACTGCCCCAGCCCTATGGATCCAAGGATGACCCAGCAAATAGGAATACGATGGTCTGATTTCCATTACATAGAAGGTGGATACAAAGGTCTGAGAACCCACTTTGACAGGGATATCCACCTCCCCGTGCACCATCCTTTTTGATCCATCGAAAGCCTTGACCACAATGTTACTTGGCTTCAAAGTCAAACCCTCACAGTCCAAACGGTCTAACTATTTCTTTGGAAGAACATTCAGCGAAGACCCGGTGTCAACCAGCACATGGGCCATAGTGGTGCCCCTGCACTCAATCGAGACGTGCAGAGCATCATTATGATTCCTCCCCTTAGCAATCATATCCGCATCTGAAAATCCTAGCCCATTGTTAACAGTCAGGCTAGCCACGTAGTCTTTGAACTGATCTGCAGAAGTTTCCTGCGGCACATGCGCAGTTTTGAGAAACGCAATCTAAGCCTTTGCATGGGCTTCAGAACATAACAGCAGAGACAACATGGACATCTTTGACGGGGTCTTCCCCAGCTGTTCGACCATATTGTAGTTGCTTTTCTTGATAGTTTTCAGTATTTCCTATATTTCTTGTTTAGAGGCTTCCAACACAATTTTCCTAGGTGCCTCCGTCCGGGTAGGCTCACCTATGACTTCTTTGCCCCGAGCCTCAGATGGCTCCGCGACAGGGGTGATAACTGGAGTAGGAACTGGAACATTGGTTGATGTATTAGCATATGCAATAACAATAGGTTGGTGGATAGTCGGAGGGGAAATCTCGGGAGAAAAGAGTCTTCCACTTCTGGTGACTTTACTAGCCCCGACAATATTACTGACATCAGTATCAACTTCTTCATACTTCAACTCTTGCTTAATACCATGGTAATACACATCAGCACCATAGTGCCATGGGACAGCCTTGTCTGAAGTGTATGGAATGGGACCAGGAACGGTGATTATTAGCGGAGCAATTCTTGGGACAGATGTAATCCTAACAGGTTTTCTCCAGGAAACCTTGGAAGGATTGGCGGAAATGGTTATGATGGCAACATCTTCATTGGGAACAACAGGGGTCATAATCTTCTCGAACATAATCTCTTTATTATCCATCAGGCACTGAACACTTGACTTCAACAAATGGTAACCAGTAGGTAGAATAGAGCACATGTGGCAACTTTCACCACAACCCGGGAATACACCGGCCAACAGTAGATTCCTCTTAATAGTCATAAGAGGAGTATAAATTTCTTCAACAAAGGTCACAAACAAATCATTGTCAACAGCATTAACCCCACGACCATATTTGGGCATAGGGGCAGTTATTACATTCTGTTTTTCTGGAGCATCAAACTCTATCTCCTTAGCTTCCAGCAAATCTTGTACTTTGTTTCTCAAAGCCCAGCAGTCATTGGTATCATGGCCAGAGCTTTCAGAATGGTAGGCGCACCGCGTGTTGGGATTGTATCTAGGAGAGGTAGTGTTGGGATTTTTGGGAGCCTCCCTCAATATGGTCAAGTTAGATTTCAGCAGGTGAGGTAACACTTCAGCCAATGTCATACTAATGTGGGTAAAATGTCGTTGTGGTCTTTCCACCCTCTGTTGATTGTTGTGTTGTGGAGCAACAACGGGTCTTGGTATTATTACAGCATTTACCGTTGGACGGTGTTCAGATCTATTTTGGCCCCTCGGGCTATAAAATGCAATGGCTTCCTTTTTACCAGTAAAAGGTTTCTTTATCGAACTCGAAGGGGCGTCCTTCTGTATTTTGCCACTTGGAATTCCAGCCTTCACTCTTTCTCCAGTTAAAATCAATTCGGTGAAACCAGACGATGAACTGCCGATCAAGTGATTGAAAAATAGACCAGACACCGTCTCCAAGAACATATCAACTAACTCTCGATCAGATAAAGGGGGTTGAACTCTGCCAGCCAAATCTCTCCATTTCTGAGCGTAATCTTTGAAACCTTCTCCTGCACCCATGGACATACTCTGAAGTTGAGTACGGGTGGGAGCAAGGTCGGCATTATACTGGTACTGCTTGTAGAAAGTAGCAGCAAGATCCTCCCAGTTTCAAACATTGGCCCCTTCCAACTGGTAGAACCATCCAAGCTGAGTCCCTGACAGACTATCTTGAAAGAAGTGCACCCACAAATTTCTATCAGCTGTGTGGGGTTGAATTTTCCTGACATAAGAGCGGAGATGGAGTTTTGGGCAAGAAACTCCATCATACTTAGCAAAAACTGGAGCCTTGAACTTCTGAGGGATGACTACTCCAGATACCAGTCCTAGTTCTCCGAAATCTAAACCAGGTATCTTCTGGATTTCCATAGCACTCAGACGGTCTTCTAGCTGCTTGTACCTATCCTCGGTAGGAGGATATTGCTCATCATCAAAATTAGTATCATTATCAGATACTACAGGACTTGGGTCCTTTTCTTCTTCTTGGTTCTCCCCTTTCTTGGATGAAGAGGCCAGATCATCTTGCTACTTCAACCTTTCCCCATACCTTTTGCCCATATTCAGAAGAACGACCTTCTTCTTCTTCTTCTCTTTCAGAATGAGAGTTTTTAGATCCTCTTGTCCCTTAACTAGACTTACGAACATTTGTTGGAACTGGGCGTTCTGTTCCTAAAGCTCTTTGATGGCTTGATCGGAAGACATTTCTGCTGAAATAAACAGCGAAGAGGATAAGAAACCTGTAGTGGTACATGTGATGATATGCATGATAATGGGATGCGTATGTAATGATTTCAAAGACTTTGGGAGATTTAAATTTGCAAACCAGAAATAAACAAACTTTATTAGCTTATCTTCAAAATGTTAAACAATGCCCTTAAGGCGTTACAAAGAAGCAAATGAAACAAATTTAAAACTTAGAAAAGCAAAATCAAAAGTACCATGGACACTTTCTCTTTTTGTTGATGTAGTCATTGAGAACTCTTTCCTCCTCGAGCTGTCTGGTGAGCTTCAACACCTTCCTCTCTTGATCATGGAACTGCTCCCTGTAAGTATCTCGCTCATTCTTCAGCTGAATCCAAGCCCTTTGTAGCTCGCCAAGATCAGTAGGCATGTAAGGATAGAGAACTGTGTAAGGAATATTGTCTTCAGTAGTGGGTTCCACAATCACTGGTAACACTGCTGCATATGGCATCACAAGCTTCTGCGCACGAGCTCGGACCCATTGGAGATAAGCCTGCATAGGAAGGGAAGTATTTGGTCCCAACTCATGGGGGTCTGATCTATTTACCATGCCCTAAGCTCGTATGAACCTCCGGCGATGCCCTTCAGCATCCTCTTCATAGTCGAATGCAATATCCTCGAGAAGTAGCCTATGGGGACCATCCCTCCGAGCACGACCAAATTGTCGTAAAGCTAGACAAGGATTGTAAGTTATACCTCCTCTGATACCAAGTAATGGAACATTAGGGTACCACCCACAGCGGTCAATAACAGCAACGTCTTCCATAGCTCGGGAACACTAAATAATATTTGCATGAGCAAGTGACATTATTCTGTGCGACCAACCCAAACCCTCTTCGTTCTTCAGCACAGACTTAGGGAGGTGAGAAATAAATCACCTGGACAACAATGGTATGCAGCATATAAGAGTTCCTTTTCTCCTTGTGGTACGAGTATAGAGGGCGTGCAAGATATCTCCAAGCAAGGTAGGCACAGGATTGCGAGAGAGGAAAATCTTGATAGCATTCACATTTATAAAGGAATCCGGATTAGGGAAGAGAACCAAACCATAAATAAGAAGAGCCAAGACATCTTCAAAAGCCTGAAAATCTAGATCATCCCAGAATAGCTTAGCTTGGTCCATCAGAAATTTGGCTAGAAAACCTTCGACTCCGTTTCGAGTTTCCCAGTTGGATACCACATCAACCCGTTTCAAATGCAAAGCCGAGGAAATGACTTCTGGCTTAGGGACCTCTTCTATACCTGTGAAGGCTACCTGTTCAAGAATGGATATGCCTAATAGATGAGAGAATTCCTCCAAGGTGGGTACCAACTGATAATCTGGAAAGGTGAAACAGTGATGCTCGGGATCGAAGAACTGGAACAGTACACTCATCATCTGTTCGTCAGGGTTTGAAGTAACCAAGCTGAGAAGTTGACCATGTCTTTTGATGAACCTAGAAGTTTCAGAAATCTTTGACACTAGCTCTTTGAGTTGGGATGGTATCTCCACAAAGTTGACTCGGATAGTCTTTCTACGTGCGAAAGTCATGATCTGCAAAACAGAACAAAGATAAATTCCCTTTGTCTTTGAAGTGGTTAGTGTAATGAAGCATGTATGCTATGGTATGATGCATGATGTCATGATAAAAACAACAGGTATAGCAGATAACAAGCATAGCAAAGGCAAACAAGTCACACAAAGCCCTTAGGTTGAAGTCTTGCATGAGGTCAAAGGTAATACCCTCTTGAAGTTAAATTGGTTTCAACCTGTCCTAGAAAAAGTAATTGGGTTCTAGGGGATCTCAATATCACTGACCATCCTCCATCGATCATGGTTTCAGCTCACGCAATCTTTTCTTTCGGCCGGAACTATCTCGAGAGTATGGTCTCAATGAGTGTAGCATCGAGTATCAACCAGTTCTCAGCTTTAGACCGAGGTCATCTATCTCACTACTTTCTAATGGCCAATTTGGACGAGTAAAGGTTCTAAAGTCATTTGATGCTTAATGACACCACACGACGGACCTGTATTCTCCTCGTTTCTCCACAAGGGATACCGGTACCAACCAAAGTGCCACACCAACATAGCCACTTCTTCAACCATATCGGTCTACGCTGTATAGTTCCCTCACAGTCTATTGCTACTTACCTAAAAGGTATTTCCCAGATCCGGGTTAGGATCTATAGTAACCCCAAGCAGAAACCCTTAAAAGTAAAGCAAACAAAACAAACAAGAGAATTAATTATGATGAACTAGATCCTAAGGTATACCCTACTTATTATTCCCCAGCAGAGTCTCCAGTTCTGTGATACGGTGGCAGAACCGACTGTTTTGAAATGCTGGTTTGTGTTTTGCATTTTGTGTTTGCAAAATGTCGTGGTAAGCAAGAGTCGCCGCCGACTTTTATTTCATCCAACCAGAAAGGAAAAAAGTACAGAAAAAATTCTTTTTCGAGATATTCTGAGTACGGGGGGTAGATTATAGAAAGGGAAGGTGTTAGAACCCTTTCTATCCATGGTTTTCCATGGGCTCTTAGGTACTTGCTCATATTTTAAAATTGCTTGTGTATGTGTTTTGTTTTGAAAAAATTTGACTTCGTGATAACCCTTGTATCAGTCCTCAAAGGTGTGACGAAGTTGTTTTGAAAATCGTTTTGAAATGTGCAAGTGTGAAAAAAAGGTTTGATTTGAGAAAGTACCTACTAGCATCTACTTACTCGAAAAAAGATCGTTTCTATTCTTGTTTCCTTTAGACAGCGCTCTTCTACTATTGAGAAATAGGTAGTGCCTTTGTTGGAGTTGTAAGGGTCAATTCGAAAGGGACGTATGATCACTAAAGCAATGTTAGGACACCTTAGTAGTAACCCTAGAATCTTAAGATCATATCCTAGGCAACATTTCCGAGGCAACGTTTGATCTTTTTAGATAGGAGGGTAACCAATAAGACATCCTATACTTAATGACCGTTTACCGAAGGAAACCGAAGTGTGAGTATACCTTAAGAGTGGCATGTGCGAGTGATTTGTTTCAATTATTTATCTTTGCACATTAGGGTTTTCTAACTGGATTAAGTTGTCATGCATTCTTATCATACAATCCTATTAACATACATCTAAATAGTCAAATATTTGCAAGAATAAAAAGCGAGAAAATGAATATACGCTATTACAAGGCTTCGGGGATGGGGATTAATTACATAGCCAATAACCCCTAAAAGACGATAAATGAAGAAAATCCTAGATTAAACTATTACATGTCGTAGACAGTTACATCAATATTGTAAAAATGATAAACACGCACGATGAATCGAATACAAGATGATTAGGGTTTTGACCCTGGACTTAAACCTAATTGCGATTAGTTGAAAAATGGTTTTCGCTTTGTTTTGTTAATTTAAAAAAATAGAGAAACTGTTATATTAAATTAAAAAGAAAAAGCCTAATTCTAATTAATTTTAATTTTAAGAAAGAATTGAATTAATTTATTCTAAAACCTATTTTTTTGTATTTTTATTTATTTGAGAAAGAAATAAAAATTAAATCAAAAGTCTAACCCTAATTTTTTCTAATTGGTTTTAATTAAAGAAAAGTTAGAATTTCCCTAAATTAAATCAAACTAAATTATATTAAATTTGATAAAATAAAAACCTAATTCTAATTTTTGTGAAACTCTTGATTTTAGGATTTTATGAAAAAGAAATTAATCTTGTTAAAAATAATTAAGCAAATTAAATCAAAAAAAGAAATAAATTAGAGAAAAGAAAAAGAATGGGCCTAATAGTATTAGCAAGAGGGGGTGTGAATCTGATTCCTTGGCCCAACAACTCTTGGCCCTGTTGACTTCTCCTAATCCTGTGGGCATGCTTGATTCAGGCGCATGGTGGACCTTTCATTATGGACACATTGGATCTGGCCAGGAGCACATCAAATGGCTGATGTTTGAGAGTGTATGGATTACGCTTGAGAGTATGAAGCACTGGATTGACCTGCATTTGTTGAGAAAATAATAAAATGCACACGCCTGGGATCGAACCCAGGACGTGTGCATCAAAGGTCAGCATCCTCACCATCTGCGCTACCATGTTAGTTGTGATAATAATGAAACAAATAAAATATAACGCAAACAACGTGCCACGCCTCCCAAAACGTGCGAAATTCAAACTAACCATTCACACCCTGCCACGCCATTGTCTTCTTCATGGATTCTGTCATTTTAGATAAAAGGACTTTTACCTACGGACATCAAGCGTAGGTATAGCACCTGTGCATTTCCAAAACCTTGTACACGCATGATAAATGAAAACCAATGGAACCAATCAACTCGTTTCACCCTCACGAGTATCATGGTACCCTTATTAATGTCCAATTTCTCTTGTATAAGAAATCCCTAAATACGAAGAAAAAACCCTAGCCATGGCAGTTTGATGTACATTCAATAAAAATACAATCGAATACAATCATTAGCTTGTAAACATCTCAAGGATTATAAATATGCCAATCAATCATGCTAAATATTCCAGAATTAATGTATTCGAATTCAAGAAAAGAGACAAATTGTGTGACTACTACGATGCGTTTCAGGGCGTGGGGAGGCTTGCTAACGATTGAAACACGATCCTGGGGCGTCCAGCAATTGATTGGTATGGTTAGAATGGCTTGAGATGGTCTGCAACTTGGAATTTGGTCGGCACTTTTCTTTGAAATTTTTCAATTCTTTCTCTTCCTTTGCACACCTCTAGCCTCTTCCTTTTGGTCTGCTTTTGTTC
Source organism: Vicia faba (assembly GCA_948472305.1). NCBI lineage: Eukaryota > Viridiplantae > Streptophyta > Magnoliopsida > Fabales > Fabaceae > Vicia > Vicia faba. The sequence continues at coordinate 348,409,977 of OX451740.1, read as the reverse complement.
TTTTTGTATAGTAGAGTGCATTAGGGTTACAGTTTGTATCAAATCTTTTCCAATTATGAAGATTGATCAATGACACAATCCTTGCACCAAATCTTTCCAAAACAAGCAAATTCAATATTTTTGTGTCCATATGAAGCCTTGCACGATTTAATCTTGTCTCCAGCTGTATAATGGACCTAATCATGCAAAAAATCTCAAGGTTTAAATGATTTTTGATATTTTCACTATTTTATATTGATTTTATTTGATTTAAATGAAATAAAATCAAAATAATTAACAAAAATACAAGAATTACAAGTGTAAGGGCTCATGGGTCGTGGGTCACATTACAAACTTAGTGAAAGCATAAAAGGTTGGGCCCATTTAGCAAAAAAATGCAATTTTGGACACATTTGACTTTTGGCAATTTTGCAAAAAGGGTCAACTTGGCCAATGCATAACTCCTTCAATTTTGACCCTAGATATGTGTTCTTGGACTTTTTAGAAAGCTTAAGATGTCCTCTAAGCAAACCTTTTGGTCTCATCTCAATTGAGTCTTCCATGTTCATATATGAAGCTTTGACCCAAAAGGTGTTTTTATTGACTTTCCAAAATGACCTATAATGTCCAAATTCATATCTTCTTGTGAGTACATATTTTGAACTTTGGAGCTGAATATGAATTATAGGGAATTACATCCTCTTCAAAATGAGCTTTGGATGGTTCATTTTTGATAAAGTATGAGAAAGTTATGCTTAGTCAAAGTTGAGTTGACTTTTCCTACAAAACCCTAATTTAGCAACTTTTGGGTTTTGATGAATTTGGAGCAATCCTTGATGAATCATGATCAACCCTTGATCAAATGATGAATGATATTTCAAAATGATGATGTTGACCAAAAATCTTGGGATTTGACTGTATGTAAGCCACAATTGACTTTTGATCTAGCATAGTCAATTTCTAGGTATTGGAGCAATTGACTGAGCAAACTTCCTCTGCAAGGCTTGAAACTTGACATGGATGATCTTGAGAACATATTAGGACAATGGTGAGCATTTGAGTCCTTTGTGGTTCACATATCCTGATGAAAAATGAAACCCTAATTTGAGGTAGACTGCCTTAGGAGAGAGTTTGTCTGGTTAACTCTTGGACTTCTTTGAGCAATTTGAGGACCTCACTTGATATGTATTGAGAAATATGGGAGGGAAAATTTTGGGGTACAACAACTTTGATAGGTTTTGAGTATTTGATTATCCTCTAAGGAGGTTGTGCATGATATTGATGGTGAATACTTTGATGAGAGACTAAGTATTTGTCTGAGGAGTTATTATGCAATTTTGTATTATGAATATTGTGTTTCAGAGAGTATGTGAGAGTTTACTTCTCTCCATAGCATTCAAGTGTTTGGAATAACTTGAGTAAGCTGCATTGGCAGTGTGTTCTATTGGGAGCTTCGTAAAGGATTTCTATGCACAATGATTCCTTTGATTGATGATTTAAGAACCAATGTTATTGGGTTCTGTATGAAGAAGCTGGTGTTCCAAGTGATGTTATAACATCATGATCACTGATGGTTGTTTTGTTTTTAATGCTTGGGATTATGCATACAAAGTTGCATGCTCAAGCATTATTGTCATAAGTGGCATTTCTGACTAAGTATATTAGAATATGGAGAATCTAATCCAGTCTACAGTAGTATTCTTGGTGAATACATGACTACTTTGTTGAAGACTCCACTAGTATCAGCAACTACTAATGGATATAATGCCAGAAGACTGCTGACAAATACTGAGATTTGAGCATAGTGTTTTGAGGAGGTGTTTTTCTTTTGTTGCAAGTCACTCCAGATAAGAGTTTATAATCTAGATCTTAGTAAAGCTTTTAAGTAAACTAAGTATTTTCGGAGTTTGTGAGTAACTTCACACCTAGTATGCATGACATCTTGCCTATTCAAAAGGTCATGATACAAAGTGTGGTTATGAAAGGACGGTAATCAGATGTGTCCTTGTGCTCTGAAGAAGTCAAAGTGCTTGGATGTATTCTCAAGGAGTAAGAGTATCTAACTCTGGTTTGACTCTACTGAGGGAGTCATGGTTCAGCATATGCGGGAAGTGTTGTCCTTCAACATGAAAGCATGAAGTCTTTCATGTGCTTTCATCTAGTGCTCAAGTTTTCATCTTCAGCTGGAGCATTGGTTATTTATGACAAGGGAAGTCATGTATTTGTCTGTGGATTGTTGCTGCAATGGTACATATATTGTTTGTGTGTTGTTCAAACTTGTGGAGATATTATGCCTCTTATAAGGGTGTGATGTCAGACAACTTGTTGTGACATTATGAATTTATTGGTGATCTTAACAAGGCATGGTTGGTTTTATCCATGTGAAGCTGGGTGTTTAAATCAGGAATTCACATATCTCTCTAGTGCTTAAATGGTCATGTCTGAGAGAATTTATTTTTCTCTACAGATTTTGTGAAGGACTATCTAAGGGTCTTTATTATTAAGAGATGTCACAAATGTGATATTCTGATGTCTTGGTGTGTATCACTAAGTCTAAGTGAAAGGAGAACACTTAGAATTCAGTGGAAAACAGTGTGGTTGAAGATGTGTTGGTCAATATGCAAGAAAAGAAGATAATGTGTGACTAGATGTCAGGATATGGTTCCTGTAAGACCAAAAAGGAAGTGATATCGACAGTTTTATCAAACACTTTCCTTAAGGTGTGTTTGACTATGCATGCGCATGTATTGGGACTGGTTCTTTTCAGCAGAAATAGTCCAGAGCTATTAAAGACTTTCAAAGTTGTTCTTGGACGGTGCACATTATTTTTTCTGGCAGTTTCTCCTTAAATAATGTTTCCTTTGACCAAGATTATTGTTACATTCAAGGATCGTTATTTCCCAAGTAAACGACCAGTTATTTATAGAGGTTTCTCCTTTCCTCTTTCACCCTGTGAGTAATTTATGTGTCCAAAATTTTTATGGATTTTGTTCGGGTTTGGGTGAGTTGTGCTTGGGTCTGGTTTTATGAAGGCCTTCTTTGTCAATTTTGGGTCAAAAAGGGGGAGAAAGGGTTTGCTCAGATGGACATATTGGAGTCTATTCTCACAAGTATCTTTCAAAGATGTCGGATAAGAAATTATATCTTGTGTCTGGTGCATTGCTTTGTGACTTATGATTTGAGTTATGAGCACAATTTTGACATGTGTTCTAAGTTACCAAAAGTGGTGGTTGTTTTGTCTAGGTCTACTGGTGGTTGTTGATCAAAAAGTAGTTAAGTAATCTCTTATGCCACCATTCGTCTTCTGTGAAAAGGAATGATTCTTGGGTTGAGGGGGAGTGTTAGCTATCTTATTCCTCATGTACACCAAATGACTTCAGGACTTTCTACTCCTTTTCTTGAATGTGTTATTCTTTGGTGATGGGTTTGCTACTGTAGCGGTAGAAATGTTAAGACTAAGCCATTTGATTGGCTTAACTCGCACAGATCAAATAAAAATTGCCACTGCGCTTTATTGTTTCTAGAGGAATGGGAAAAGAGCGAATAAACCCAAAAAAAAGAGGGTAGAGAATCTAGGTACATGGGTTGGTTATGCAAAGGGAAGGTATTAGCACCGTAAACATCTACGGTACCTCGCATGAACCTCTTTGTAAATCTGTGTATTTTGGCTATAAAAGGTGTATACAAAAATAGATGGTGGAAATGAGAAAAGAAGTATTTTTTACAATTTGTGCACCCGTTGCGGTTGTGAATCTTTAGTGCCTACGTACCACCTTCTATGTAATAAGGGATCAGGGTACTCGCAGTTCACCTTAAAAATTTTAAAACACAAGTGTGTTGGTTAATTTTAAGAGACGAGGCATCATCGTCATATCCGAGTGGAAAACATACTTACTATTCATGATTATGAGAAAGGAGAACTTGCATCATCTCACATTGGAGGATATAGCTTGGATTTTAAAATCAACAAATCCTCACTCAACACCCAAGTGGAAAATATCTCACTTTACTATATACCATAGAAGTATAGTAGCTAGCCTCACTACAAGAATCAACAAGAGTCTAATCTTTTGAGAAAAGTTTTAAAGTAAAAAGCCAAAGTGGCAAAATGGTTTGAATGAGGTTAATTGACTTTTAGTATTATCATAAAAAATGTCAAATTATGATTAAATTAAATAAAGTTTGATTAAGAAAAGATTTTGAAAATGGATGGACCTAAGTCCAAGTTTATTATGAAATCGGTTCAATTTAGAAAACAAGAAGAGTTTTGAAAAGGAGGGAGAATATTTTTGAAATTAAAGAAGATAGGAGGAGATGAATGGACTATCCTAAAGCATAAGGTGAAAGCTAAGACAGAGTACGATCTAACCAATAAGAAGCCAACACTTGACATAGAGAAGTCAATGTAGATTTCCCATACTTTGGATTAAAACCAAGCAAGCTAAAATACTAAACCTCTGAGAAATACCAAGTTGCAGATGAATTAAGTCTTCATAAATATTGGGAAGAGTAACGGCTGTATACGAAGGAATTCTCAAACAAAGACAAAACATATAATTAGAATAAATTGCACACAAAGAAAATCAACCCAATGTCTTGGAGTAAACCCCAAGAACTTAAGAGAAAATAACAACAAAGTCACAAGGTCCCAAAGTATTAAGGCTTCTAATCCTAAGTCTGAGAGGTTTACAACTCCACAATACCAAGGATAGTAACCAAGTAGTCCAAGTAACCTTAAGGCTTTTTATCGTTTAAGTTGATTATTAAGTATCTTCAAAAGAAAATGAAGCTCAAGTGAGCAAAGATAAAATGACATAAAGATAAATTCTCAAATGAGCAAAGATAAAATGGCATGGAATGTAAATGCTAAAGTAAATGGTGCATAAAAGTAAAGGCATAAAATAAAAGGCATAAAGTAAAATCACAAAGTAAAATCAATTGTTATTGAATTAGAAGTTAGAGGTTAGTTGAATGAACATCTTGAAACTTGCATTTGAAAACTCATTAGAAGATTGATAAAATCAAAGCTTCTCAACAACAAGTTTCATTTGATTTTTGTCAAGTATATCATTCATTTCAAGTACTCAAGGCAAGCATATATGATCAATGATGTTTAAATGATTCACTTGGACCAAAATTCATGAAATTTCATTAGAGGAGTGATAAGATCAAATTCTCCTAACAATGAACCTCATGGTTATTGGATCAAAGGTTTCAAATTAAATATAGTTGGGCTTGTAAACATAGGTTTGGGCCACGAATGATCATTTTTTGAATCGGGACAAATTTAGCGCTATATTAAGAAATTGTATGTGGACTTATGTAGAAGTCATACCTATTTTGAGGTCGGTCAATAGAAATCTATGTACCCCATGTTAGAGAAATGATATATAGATTATTCTCCAACAACATGTAGCACAAGTAAGAAAGAGATAAGATGAAGAGGAAGGGAATGTATTAGATGAAATTAGAGTTTCAAATATCATCAACATAATTCATACATTTTGGTGGATTTGGTTTTTCAACCTATCAACACTCAAGATCCAATGAGGTTGAGGAACTTGTCCCAAAATAACACCTAAATCAGGACCGATCAAAAATAATAAAATGATATTCAATAAAATAATATTTAAAATGATTAATAAAAGGGAAATAATTGGTAAAACACACAAAGTATATTAAAATAACAAATAAAAATCCTTAAAAATAGTCAAAGGTCAAACATGAGTAAATAAGTGTTCACAAAAAATTTCAGAATTTTTTTTAAGTGAGAAACTATTTTTAAAATTTAAAGAAATAAGAAAAATAAACCAAAATTTGTGAAAAATAGTAAAATCAAAAATAAAAATAAAATGAGGTCACCAATATTTGTCAAAAGATCATTGGATCCTTCCAGAATTTTTCCAGAATTTAAAAATCAAGAAAAGTATTTCTAAATAATTAAAACAAGTTAAAAAAAGTGAAAAATCATTAAAAAAAATATCAAATCACAAAATAAAATTGTGAAAAATTAGAAATCAGAAGGAGAAAAATCAAAAGTATTTTTGAGAATTTTTTTCTGAATTTTAGAAGTTGACATGATTTTTTTATGAATTTTTGAAGTTTAGAACAATTAAATCAAAAATCAGAAAATAAAAATTAATGTCAAAATAATGTGGACCATCTGGTCATAGTCAAAACGCGTTAGTAAACAGATCCAAAGGACCTGGCGTTCTGTTTGGAGTTTATCCTCATAAATATCTTTCAAAGATGTCGGATAAGAAATTTTATCTTGTGTCTGGTGTATTGCTTTGTGACTTGTGATCTGAGTTATGAACACAGTTGTAACCTGTGTTCTGAGTTACAAGGAGTGGTGGTTGTTTTGTCTAGGAAGACTGGTGGGTGTCGATCCAAAAGTGGTTAAGTAATCTCTTCTGTGACAAGGAATGGTTCCTAGGTTAAGGGGGAGTGTAACCTATCTTCTTCCTCATGTACACTAAATGACTTCAAGACTTTTTATGATCCTTTTCTTGAGGGTGTTGTTCTTTGGTGATGGATTTGGTACTACAATGAAGCATATTCAAAATTATGGAAAGAAGAAGTCGAACAACTTGTCCTGACATCTTGTTTGAAGCTTGACTCCATGGTGATGTACTGTTGAGTTCATTAGTTGCTGAAGACTAAGGTTAAAGAATATTTTTTCTTATCATTGTAATATTGGATTGTATTTTTATTAATTTATTTTAACCAAAATTTGCCAAAGGGGGAGATTGTAAGTTCTCTAGTTTTAGGATTGGCATTAATTTTTTTAAAAACAAATAAGACAATAATATGTTAGATAGGAGATGTTAACTTGCTAACAGGAACAGGTTGAGCAAGAAGTCATATCTTATGTTGAGACATGTTGAGATGGGAAGTTCTCATCATCTAGAACAACATGTTGTATAAGATGTCCTATGAAGGAGCATACGACATCGCGCCTGAGCTGAAGTGGACAGTTAGATTCTATTATGATTTAACTAATGCAGAATATTCTAGGAATATTGTGCAATCCTATATGGAGCTGAATTAAAGGTCAAGAAGAATCAAGTCAGAATATTGAATATTATGCAGTTTTTAAATATGGAGATTATTTAGGAAAAAATGAATGAAGATCTTGTTTGTAGTAGAAGTCTCTTCTGGTTTGTAATAACTGATGAGCTGTGATTGAAGGCCCAAATCTAGTTGGGTATAGGTTATAAATAGAAGCATTGTAACCTAAGATTTGTACCAGCTGATAATTGAAAAGATGTAATCATTAGGGTTGAGTATGTTGCCACTCTCTTGGAGAGTTGGTTGTGTAATCCACTCGACATGTGAGTTGGATTGTGTTCCTTGAATTGCAAGGTTATGTTATCACTCTTAAGCTTTTAAGCACAAAGTTGATTATTATTCTTGGAGGAACCTTTTAAAGGGTTCGCTCAGATGGACAGTTAGGAGTCTGTTTTCACAAGTATCTTTCAAAGATGTCGAATAAGAAATTCTATCCTTTGTCTGGTGTATTGCTTTGTGACTTATGATCTAAGTTATGAACACGGTTATGACCTGTGTTATGAGTTACCAGGAGTGGTGGTTTTTTTTTTCAAGTGGACCGGTGGCTGCTGATCAAAAAGTGGTTAAGTAATCTCTTATGCCACCATTGGTCTTCTGTGACAAGGAATGGTTCCTGGGTTGAGGGGGAGTGTCGGCTATCTTCTTCCTCATGTACACCAAATAACTCAGGACTTTCTACTCCTTTTCTTGAAGGTGTTGTTCTTTGGTGATGGGTTTGGTAGTGCAATGGAGCTTATTCAAAATGTTGGAAAAAAGATGTTAAACAAGATGTCCTGACATTTTATCTGAAGACTAACTCCATGGTGTTGTACTGCTAAGTTCATTAGTTGCTGAAGACTATTGTTGAAGAATTTTTTTTCTTATTGCTTTAATATTGGATTATATTTTTATTGATTTGTTTTAGCCAAAATTTTCCAAAGGGAGAGATTGTAAGTTCTCTAGTTTTAGGATTGGCATTAATTTTTGTAAAACAAATAAGACAACAATGTGTTAGATGGGAGATGTTAACTTGTTAACAGGAACATGTTGAGCAATAAGTCATATCTTATGTTGAGACATGTTGAGAAAAGAAGTTCTCATCATTTGGAACAACATGTTGTATAAGATGTCCTATGAAGAAGCATACGGCATCGCGCCTGAGCTGAAGTGGACAGTTAGATTCTATTATGATTTAACTGATGCAAAATATACTAGGAATATTATGCAATCCTATGTGACGCTGAATTAAAGGTCAAGAAGAATCAAGTCAAAATATTGAAGATTATGCAGTTTCTAAATATGGATATTATTTAGGAAACAAATTATTGAAGACTTTGTTTGTAGAAGAAGTCTCTGCTGGTTTGTAAACGTTGATGAGTTATGATTGAAGGCCTAAATCCAATTGGGTATAGGTTATAAATTGAAGCATTATAACCTAGGATTTGTACTAGCCAAGCATTAAAAAGATGTAATCATTAAGGCTGAGTCCGTAGCCACTCTATAGAAGAGTTGGTTGTGTAATCCACTCGACATGTTAGTTGGATTGGGTTCTCTGAATTGCAAGTTTATGTTATCACTCTTAAGCTTTTAAGTACATAGTTGAATGTTTTTCTTGGAGAAAGCTTTTAAAGGGTTTGCTCAGATGGACAGTTTGGAGTCTGTACTTACAAGTATCTTTCAAAGATGTCAGATAAGAAATTATATCCTATGTCTGGTGTGTTGATTTGTGACTTGTGATCTGAGTTATGAATACAGTTGTGACATTTGTTCTGAGTTATCAGGAGTGGTGGTTGTTTTGTCTAGGTTGACTGGTGGCTGCTAATTAAAAAGTGGTTAAGTAATTTCTTATGCCACCATTGGTCTTCTGTGACAAGGAATGGTTTGTGGGTTGAGGGGGAGTGTAGGCATCTTTTTCCTTATGTACACTAAATAACTTCAGGGCTTTCTACTCCTTTTCTTGCAGGTGTTGTTCTTTGGTGATGGGTTTGGTACTGCAATGGAGCTTATTCAAAATGCTGGAAAGAAGATGTCGAACAAGATGTCCTAACATCTTGTCTGAAGACTAACTCCATGGTGTTGTACTACTGAGTTCAGTAGTTGTTGAAGATTACTATTGAAGAATTGTTTTTCTTATTGTTGTAATATTGGATTGTATTTTTATTTATTTGTTTTAGACAAAATTTGCAAAAGAGGGAGATTGTAAGTTCTCTAGTTTTAGGATTGGCATTAATTTTTGTAAAATAAATAAGACAACAATATGTTAGATATGAGATGTTAACTTGCTAACAGGAACAGTTTTAGCAAGAAGTCCTATCTTATGTTGATATGGGAAGTTCTCATCATTTGGAACAACATGTTGTATAAGATTTCCTATGAAGGAGCATACAACATCGTGCCTGAGCTGAAGTGGAGAGTTAGATTCTGTTATGATTTAACTAATCTATAATATTTTGGGAATATTATGCAATCATATGCGGCGCTAAATTAAAGGTCAAGAAGAACCAAGGCAAAACATTGAAGATTATGCAGTTTCTAAATATGGAGATTATTTAAGAAATAGATGATTGAAGACCTTGTTTATAGAAGAAGTTTCTGTTGGTTTATAACTCCTGATGAGTTGTGATTGGAGGTCCAAATCCAGTTGGGTATAGGTTATAAAAAGAGGCATTGTAACCTAGGATTTGTACCAGCCGAGAATTGAAAAGATGTAATCATTAGGGCTGAGTCCGTAGCCACTCTCTAGGAGAGTTGGTTGTGTAATCCACTCAACATGTGAGTTGGATTGTGTTCCTTCAATTGCAAGGTTCTATTATCACTCTTAAGATTTTCAGCACAAAGTTGATTATTGTTCTTGGAGGAAGCTTTTAAGCAACTCAAAGTTGTGTTCTTCTCAAGTGTCTTGATGAGTATTGTCATGAAAGTGTGTCTTCTATTTTGCTATCATGGAAGTGTATCTTCCTGTTTGTTTTCCAATCTCTGTTTGTGATTGATAAGGGATTGGGGAAGGCCTCATGCCTAGGTTAGTCTTAGGTATAAATATAGCACGAGTAGTGATTAAGTGATTAGACCGTAAACTGGAGGTTTGCTGTAGAATCTATGAATTGATACTATCATAGTGGATTTGTACCTGGCTTGGTATGCCCCCAGAGTAGGAAGGTTGTTCCGATTTAGGTTAACAATTCCACTTTGTTTATGCTTTTCAGTACTATTTTAATATGTTTATACTTGCATGTTTGTTTAAGTCAGATCAGATGTCCCAACATGTCATAGGACATCTGAGTTTTGTTATACCATAATTTCAGTCAATTTCTTTAAATCTTTTTATTCCTAATTTACCTCTTTTGCCCTAAAATATTCCAAAACTATAAATACTCTTTCATGCATCATTCATAAGTTGTTAAAAATCATAAAATTAACCTATTTCTCTCTTCATCTTCAAATTCCAATCTATGTATACACACTGACATTACATTGTAGTGATGTTCTATTGGGATGCCATCTAGACAAGGATTGATAGTGTCTAATTGTGTATTAGGTGGAGTTTTGTAGGGGTTTTCATCCAAAAAAAACCACGAGTTTGTACTCCAAGATCATTGGTTGATTTGGGGATTTTCGTGCAAGACGTTCGAGAGGTAATTGCGGTAAAGTAAACAACCTTGGAGTGCTTAAAATCTTTGCAAGGAACCTTGGAGTGTTTGAAATATTTTCAAGGAAGTAACTTGGAGTATTGGATAGAATCGAAGTTTTATGTTGCAATAGTTTTGAGATTGTGTCATACCCCAAATTTACCCTATGGACTTATAAAACTAATTCCTTATTAATGTTATGCTTTTATTGTTGACAAATTATCGTAGGGTGTAAGTTAATAAAAAGGGAGTGTGTTTTAACAAAAGAGATCATGGGCTTTCTAAATCAGAAAGGCCCATGTGGAGTTGATGATCCACTTGGTGGTTTATACAAATAAAGAGAGGGGTGTATTTAGTTTTCTAAGCTCACTATGGGGTATATACGTTTCAGGCCCATTAAAGGGGTAAGGCCCATTTTGGCGTTTTTATGTGTTTTAGGGGGTTTATCGAAGGAAAATTTCTGAAAATTCACTTGCACACCAAGTGTTTGATAAATTGACTAAACTAGTTCTTTTGATTTTACCATTGGAAATAGACTTGCTAGGTGAAATTGATTAAACGGTAAATAAGTTATAAAGTGATTCAAGGTTATTAATTCACACTATCTTTCTCACTCCATACTATTTTTTTATTTACGGTTTGCATATTTGAGCTTCCTGATAACGTTCATATAGATGACAATTTGAAAAAGCTTTTGCGTCGTACTTTGAAAAAACTTTTTCAAATCCAAATTTTTATTTGAATATTTTTAAAGGGGTATCTATTCACCCCCCCCCCCCCCCCCTCTAGATATCGTTTCTGTCGTCTAACAAAGTATCCACTCCAAGCAAAGGGAAAATTAAGTCCTAAGTCCAAGATCCAAAGTTCAAAACTCCTCAAGCAAAGGGTAGTAACCAATAGTCCTTAAGAACACATTAAAAAAATTTAGGGTCTTTCCTTTATTAATGTCTTTTGATCAAAAGAAAAAGAAAATCCCATGGGGAAAAAAGGAAAAAGGAACAAAAGTAAATGGCATGAAATGTAAATGACATGAAATAAATCAAAACAAAATAAATTGCACAAAATTAAAGAGCAAAAAATTTAAATGACACTAATATAAAAGTGAGAAAAATTAAAGTTAGCACAATTAATAAGAGTTAATGTTAGTGTTAATGAGAATTAATCCGTTTCGGGACAAATTTAGCGCTATGTTAATCAATTCTAAGTGAACTTATGTTAGAGAGATAGCAATGTAGGTGTAGTGCATGTTAGAGAAATGATACCAAGTCATTCTCCGAAAAACAATGCAACACCATGATTTAAAATAAAATAAAAAAGAAGGATATGAGGAGAGAAATATTGATCAAACCAAAAGAAACACAACACGGGATCATCTATCATCAATTTCAATCACCTCTCTTGGTGGCACAATGGGATAAACCTATCATCAATCCAAAGTATCAAAGATGATCCAAGTGATAATTTAAAGATAAGTTTAAAATGGTGAAGGTTCATACAACCAAAGCATCACCCAAAGTCCATTTATCTTAATTAAGCATTGGTCAATCAAGGCATGATGCAAGTCAACCAGAAATCAAACCAAAAAAGATGAAGAAAAACCATTAAAATGAAATTAAAATGGTTCTAAAATGGAAAATAAAAGGAAAGTTCAAATGATGTACTAAAACATCAAAATATTCAAAAAAATTATGGAAAGTAAAAAAAACTCCAAGGATCATGATCTCAAAAGTTTGGATCCAAAATGTTTGTAAATGATGGAGAAAAAATGTTAAAATAAATCAAAATAGAAAACAAAATAAAATAGAAAAAAATGCTAAAAATGATTTTAAAATTCTGGTAAAAAAACACAAGAGGTAGAAAATATTTATAGGAAATTATGAAAAAAGTTGGAGTTAAAAATCATTTAAGAGCTATTTTTAATGATTTTTGAAAGAAAAATAAAATAAAATGAAATTAAAAGAATTTAAAATGAAAAGGAGCAATGACTATGATGCGGTGGTCTGTTTTTATTGGTTGAGATATTTTAATATCACTCTAGAAGGTGTGAACATCTTCGTCTTCAACCTCCATCCATTCAATTTTGCCGAACCATAGACTATTGGATTTAAGCTGAAACAAAGCACGTTTCATATTCACCTAACATCATCGTCCATGTCTCTTTGCTTCAGAACAATTTATTTGATATAAGCAATGAGAATTTGCAGAAAAATGCAGAAAACCTAACATGCTTCAAAGTAAAAATAAATTTCAAATATAAACAATAAATTCTAGTGGAGTTAGGGCTTTTGTTCAGTGGAGCAAGATGAAGAAGATGGTAACTCGTTTGAGTGAAATAGAAACTTGTTATACCCCAATTTTTTCCCCTAAGATCTCTCATCATCTTACATAAGCAATACATCAATATCACACATTAAGGATTGGTTATCTCTTTCTATTACCTCCTATATTTAAGCTTTCCCTTTTGAGAAATCACCAAGCACCTTGAATTCTGTATCTCATGCATTTTGCTTTTAGATTAACATCAATATGTATATATATATATATATATATATATATATATATATATATATATATATATATATATATATATATATATATATATATATATATATATATATATATATATATATATATATATATATATATATATATATATATATATATATATATATATTGCCTTGAATGCCCATATTGTAGGTGGTGATACAGTTGCATTCATCTCAACATCTAACCTAGGCTTTGAGGGTTGGTTCTCCATTAAATGACTTTTCAATGGATTTTAAGAGTTCAAGTTTCATGACTTTGTTCATGATATCAAAGATTTTTTGGTTCAAGGAATGCTCTCACCTTATTTAGGTCAAACTTTCCTCAAAGTTGGTGTTGATATTTATTAAAGAGATTGGTTCATGTGTTTATTTACATGCCTTCTTCAACAAACTTCATTGAGACTTAAGATCCATATTTGAGTGTGCTTTAAGATAATATCATCTCAAGACCTATTATGACTCATCATGTTTTATATTTCCAAGAAAAATCAAAAGATTCAAGGTTGGTTCCACAAGTTTAACCTAATGGAGCAAATGCTTGATTCAGTAATCACAAGTGCATAACTCTCTCAATTTTCAATATTTTGAGTTGGTTATTTTTTCTAAGGACTCTTATCATCATCTACAACAATCTATTTTCATATGACAAGATCCATTTGTACATGAAAAATCATCAAATGTTGAAAGGGACTTCAAGTCATTTTGACACTCTCTGAGCTAGGGTTATTGACTTCTAAAGACCATATCTTGCTCATTTTTTGAGATTTTTGAGTGGCTCCAAATCCATGATTCTCTTTAAAGAGTTCTTGACAAGCTCTCTTCACAAATATAAGGCAAATTTTGCATGGAAGATCACTAATGATTGAGAAAGTTTACAAGTCTCCTTGAGAAGCCTTTGAATTTTAGGGTTTGACTTCAAATGATCATAACTTGTCAATTTTTATCTCCTTGAGCCCATTCGTTTTCCAAAATGATCTCAAGAGTGTGAATTTCAATTCTTATTTTATGTGCAAAGCTTGAAAATGACTATAAGATTCCTTAAGAGTTCAAAAGATTATAGGTCACTTCATGGATTTTCATCAACTTCACAAGGTCATAACTCTCTCAATTTTTGGAGTTTTTGAATAATTCAAGTTTCAAAATTCTCTTTAAGAAGTCTAATCCATTCCATATTCAGTGACCAAAACCTAATTTTTAGTGGAAGGCCATATTTGGAGTCAAGAGATTATGAGTCATTTTTAACTCAAAACTTGAAATTTTTTCTAAGTTCACAAATTAGTTTGTTTTTGTTGATTTCAATTGATTATAACTTTCAAATCAGAACACCAAATGAATACTTTCTTTGCACATTATAAATAGTGCGATGGTTTCTTTCAAACGCATCAAGAATCATCTCATAAAGCCTCCTGAATTATGCACACCATGAATTCAAAGTCAGCTACTTGAAACTGAGTTTTTCTTCAAAGTAAGAATTTGAAATCCATATTTTGCCTTCTAATCACCAGTTTTACACGTGTTTTTGATCTAAACATGATTAACCAACTTACTCAAACCTGTTTAAGCATCAAAACGCAAGAATGAGATGAGTTTTAGTGGTATTAGAGTCACATTTTCCTCACCATCAGGCTCCACTCGTTTTCCCTCTAAACCTCACCATTCCTTCAAATTTTAGATCCTATTCAATTACCTATAAATAGAAGACCTCACTCCTCTCATTTGGACAAGCTTTAACAGCCAAAATTACCTTGTTCAGATCCCACGCGAACTCTGAATTTGAATTTCTGATTTCTTTCATTCTCACCTCAAAATACTAAAAACTCCATTCAGTTAGCTCCATTGAACTTCTCTGAAGCTAACCATACTCTTACCTTCAAGAATCGTGACCTGTTTTGAGCAACAAAAGTCCAATTTTAGAGCAACTTTCTACTACTTCGTTCAGGTATATTTCTTAGTCAAATCAATCCAAATAAAAGACTAATCTACTCTCCTCATCCTTCTGGTTCTCATGCTTATTACAATTTATAATTTCATTGAGATTTGAGTGAGATATTCCAGAACTTCGTGCCCGCTATTATTTATGCTTTTTTTCAAATCAAGCCTTGCTTAGTTTATATAAATTTGGCACAAGGGTGCCATTAGAATCGTCTTGAAGAGACGAATCTAATAGTACCGGTCTGGTTGGCTAATTTTATAGTTTGTGGAACTCCAATCTAGGACGTCCGGAGGTTGAAGACGACCTATGTTCAACCAATGATGGTGTGACATGTAACTTTTTTGAATCATATCCAGTGTTTTGCTTTATCATACGCGCGTTTTAAGAGCCCTTGGATCTGATTACTTCCATTAGTCAGACTTCATCCAACGCGTCATATTTTTAGTTGTTTTTAATTATTAAAAAAATGATTCGGTGTGATTTTCAAAGCTGACCATGATATGCACAGCGCGCCTGATCCTTTGGATTTGTTTACTGGCGTGTTTTGACTCTCATCCAATGGCCCACATTTTTTAAACTTTATTTTATTCTCTATTTTTTACATTAAACTTCTAAAAATCATAAAAAATTCATTTCTAGTCCGAAAATTCTGAAACAATTCATAAAATTCATTTATCTCATTTTTGACTTGGTGTAATTTTTTCAGAATTTAATTTCATTTTTTGTTATTTTTTAATATTTTTCATTTATTTGAGTGATTTTAATTAGTTTAAAAATACTTTTCTGTTTTAAAAAATTACCAAAAAAATTGTAAAAATATTTGAGATCACTTCTGACTTTTCTATGGTTTCTTTTAATTTTTCTTTGATATTTTGAATATAGTTTGCTATTTTGCCTCTTATTTCCATTTTAAAAATAATTTAAAAATAATTTTCTCATTCTATTTTGTTTATTAAATGCAATATTATTTTTATATATATTATGTTTGATCTTGAATTATGGGATTTTAATCATGAGCTTCATTAACATCATTGGATCTTGGGTGTTGAGTTTAACTCCACCAAAATGGATGAATGATTTTAGTGATAGTTTGATTAATTTCTTTGGTTCAAGTGTGGAATTCAATTCTTATCCCCTCCCTCTTCATCTTATCCCCTTCTCATTTGTACTACATGTTGTTGGAAAATGATCTATATATCATTTCTCTAAACATTTGGGACATAGATTGCTATTGACCGGCATCAAAATAGGTGTGAGTTCTACATAAGTCCACTTGTGGTTGCTTAACATAGCACTAAATTTTGTCCCGATTCGAAAAATGATCATTCGTGGCCCAAACCCATGTTTGCAAGCCCAAGGATATTTAATTTTAAATCTTTGATCCAATAACCTTGAGGTTCATTGTTAGGAGGCTTTGGTCTTATCAATCCTCTAATGAACCTTTATAAACTTTGGTCTAAGTGAATCATTTAAACATCATTGATGATACGTTGTCACTTTGAGAACTTGAAATGGATGATATACTTGACAAAAAGTAAATGAAACTTGTTGTTGAGAGGCTTTGATTTTATCAATCTTCTAATGAGTTTTCAAATGCAAGTTTCAAGATGGTCATTTCACTAAGCTCTAATTTCTAATTCACTAACAATTGACTTTTACTTTGTGCTTTCTACTTTATGCTTTTATTTTATGTCTTTACTTTTACGAACCATTTATTTTTAGCATTTAGATTTCATGCTACTTTCATCTTTTGTCACTTGAGCATTTATCTTTATGACTTTTTTTTTTACTTTGCTCACTTGAGCTTTCATTTTATTTTTGAATATACTTAATAATAAACTTGAACAATAAAAAGTCTTAAGGTTACTCAGACTATTTGGTTACTATCCTTGGCATTATTGAGATTGTGGACTTCTCAGACTTAGGATTATAAGCCTTGACTCTTTGGGACCATGTGACTCTGATTGTTATTTTTTCTGGAGCTCTTGGGGTTTACCCCAAGACATTGGGTTATTTTTCTTTGTACACAGGTTATGTTGATTATATGCTTTGTCTGTGATTGGGAATTTCTCTGTATACAGTCGTTACTCTACCCAGTTTATGTGAAGACTTAATGCATCTGGAAGCTTGGTATTCTTAAGTGGTTTAGTACCTTTGCTTGCTTGGTTTCAATCTAAAGGATGAGAATTCTATATTGACTCTTTGTGTCAAGTGTTGGCTTCTTTTTGGTTAAACGGTTCTTTTCCCTAGCTTTTACCTTATGCTTTAGGATAGTCCCTTCATCTCTTCCCATCTTCTTCAATTTCAAAATCTTCTTCCTCCTTTTCAAAACTCTTCTTGTTTTCTAACTCGAACCGCTTTCAAAATAAACTTGGACTTAGGTCCATGCATTTTCAAAAATATTTTCTTAATCAAACTTTAACCAACTTAATAATACTTTGACATTTTTTGTGAGAATACTAAAGTCAATCAACCTCATTCAAACCATTTTTTTTCCATTTTGGATTTTTACTTTAAAATTTTCTCAAAAGATTAGACTCTTGTCAATCTTTGAAGTGATGCAAGCTACTATACTTCTATGATATGTAGTAAAGTGAGATATTTTCCACTTGGGTGTTGAGTGAGGCTTTTTTTATTTTAAAATCCAAGTTATATCCTCCACTTTGAGATGATGCAAATTCTCCTTTCTCATGATTTTAGATAGTAAGTATGTTTTCCACTCGGATATGACGATGGTGTCTCTTCTCTTAAAATTAACCAACACGCTTGTGTTTTAAAAATTTTAAAGGTGAACTACTAGTATCCTGATCCCTTATTTCACGGAAGGTGGTACGTAGGCACTAAAGGTTCTCAACCGCGGCGGGTGCAAAAATTGTAAAAAAATACTTCTTTTCTCATCTCCACCATTTATTTTTGTATACAACATTTATAGCCAAAACGCACAAATTTTCAAAGAGGTTCCTGCGGAGTACAGTAGATGTTTATGGTTCTAATACCTTCCCTTTGCATACCCAACCCCGTACCTAGATTCTTTCCCCCTCTTTTTTGGGTTATTCGCTCTTTTCTGATTCCTCTGGAAACAATAAAGCGCGGTGGCGATTTTTATTTGATATGTGCGAGTTAAGTCAATGTAATGGCTTAGTCTCAACATTTCTACCGCTACAACGGAAAGCTTCTGTAATACTTCAAGTAGCATCAGAAGATGCCATTGGAGGATTTTGGGTGAAGATTTGAAGTTGAAACGAAGAGAAAATGAGAAACCAACTTCTGATTTTTTAGAGGTATCGAGTTCTATGGAGGCAGAGTTTCTTTGGCTTTTGAAGCTTGGAAATGAGTGAATAATGGTGCTCTATTTATAGGAGAATGAATGAGCTCATCATACATGTGAATTTCATATCTCAAACGTGTGAATGAAGTTGGGAATTTTCTAGATCCAAGTGTGTGAAGAAATGGAATGCATGCCTTGCTGCTCATTTTAGGCCATTTTACATTCTACCCACCGTGTTTCATCATCATAAAGAAGTTTTCACATGTGCAAAGTGGTCTTATTTGAGTTTTAGGTCATTTCCAAGTATAGGTCCTTCGTGTAGAACACAGAATTAGGGCACCATGTTCATGCTTAGGCCAAATGAAACTTCCTCATGCGTTTCTTGATTTAATTTTGCCAAATGATCCTTACATTAGTAGAGTACATTGCAAAAAGAATCAAGTCAAAAGGACACTTGGGCTGAAATTGGCAAGCTTGTGAAGTTAAGGTTTTGGAACTGAAGTATAGGTCAGGCATTGTATCAACCATGTCATGGACCTTATTTTGTGCACATGTGGCCTTGAATCCAATTCAAAATTTGAGGGACTTAGAGGCATAATTGAATTTGCCTTCTGAAGAAAATTTGCAGCTGACATCATTCTTGACATTTGGCTCAAAGAAACGCCCATAGATTTTGAGAATTGAAGAAGTTATGGTGTTTAGACCAAAGGGAATGCCACACTTGATTTTAGGTCAAACCACCATGTACCAACTTGATAATTTTGATGTTTTCTTGAATTTGAAGGCACAATGATTATCATATAAACACCAAACGAAGTATCATTGATAGACCTTTGATTAATCATGATGAAACCTTGAGAAAAATGATGAATAAGGCATGGAAATAAACACATGAACCTATCTTGAGTTATATTGCAAGCCATGTTAGAACAAGATTTGGATCTCTGTTTAATCTCTGTGTTTTGATGATAACAAGCATATATTTTATGAGAAACAATTTTAGTACTAATGTTTTTATTGAGTGTGCATATACATTATTAGAATTATGGATAGTCTTAATCAAGATATCATCATAATCACTTTATCACTCAGAAGAAGAACCATTGAGTTATGTTTCTAATATAACATCACTAGTTCTATGGAATATTGAATGCTTGACAACAAAAGAATCTCAACGAGTTTCCAAGAAGAGAGAGTTTATGATAAGCTATTTCTTCAAGATCAGAAATCAAGATTGAACAAGAAACAAGCTTCCAACGCAAAGATCAGAAGTCATGGGTTGCTCATCAGAAAAGTTGTTGCCTATATTTTTGAAGACAAAGTCAACACTCTGAACACATGAAGAGAAAGCTTCTACTTCCATATTAGAAGACAAGATTTGTTCATCAGAAGAGTTGTTGCTCAGATTTTTGAAGACAAAGTCAAGTTACTGAAGACTCGGATAGTTCATGGAATATGCACTTCAACTCAATATTAGAAGTATTCCATCAGAAGAAAGGATGAAACAAAGATCTTCTGGACTTAATTTAAATCAACATCATATAGTCCATCAGAAGACAAGATCAAAGGATGACATCCTCTCAAATAAATCCACTCAATAGAAGAACTACTGTGAACGTTTCTAAAAGAAACATCAGCAGTTATAAGGAATGTTGAATGTTCATAAGAAATGGAATCAACTATGTTCTCAGATCAAAGAGAAAAAATTCATGATCAGAAATCAAGATGTAGCTGACATAAGTTGTTGCTTCCAGCTCAATCCAGAGATCAGAATTCAAGAGATCAGAAAGAAAAGAATTCAACGTCAAAATCAGATATACTGATATAAGTTGTTGCTTCAGAAATCAGACATTACATATGCAGCTCAGAAAAGTTGATTATCAAGAATAAAGGATCAATTTAAGAAGTCAAGATGAAGTAGTTCGCAAGATCTTTCACTCAAAGAAGTTGCTCATCAGATAAGTCGTTGCTTGTATATCTGAAGACAATGTTCAAATATGTGAAAGACTATGCCTCTACAACAAAGAAGAATCTTCTGGATCATAATCCCTACCCCAATCAGAATCAATTCAGCAAGAAGAAAAGAATCAAAGCTCAATAATTCAAATACTTGAGAATCAAATAGGATGCTGTCATAATATATGATTTCAAGGTCCATCATCAGAAAAGCTTTTGATATGTTCATCAGAAAATCTTTTGCCTACAACGACAAGACTTATTTTTCATATAGGTTATTGCCAATCATGCTGGAAACAACAATCCACTATTGAAAGATTCTAAAATGAAACATCTTCTCACATAAGCTTCATCTCTTAGATCAGATAAGAATACACCTCCAAGACTAGTTCTAGATCAGAAGAAAAGCTTTGTGTTTCAGATAGGTTCATAATTTTGAAGACAAGATTTGGTTATGATGAATATGATTTTCCTATGCTACAACAATAAAGTAGTTTTTGAACTACTCATCAGTCACTCATTAGAATAATGAAGAAAAATGATTGATCTCTTCCATGCTTAATACTTTAGAATCAGAAGTACATCATCAGAAGATAAAGATCAAGAAACCTAGTCAAGAAGAATACAGTACAAATAGTACACCACAAGTTCCACTATCATGATATTGGTTGTACTATTCAAAGGAATTTATCTCCCATGTTTTATGCTAAACACTGCAAGCAACAGGATAAGGAAAGTGATGTTTCATACTGTTCAAAACCTCTCTTTAATATATCCATTGGAAATCAACCTTTGGAAGTAGAAAGGACTTTTCAACCCTTACAACGACTCTTTTTTTGAAGGCTATAAAAGAAGATCAATGAAATGAAGAAAATCTATTGGAAAGCCATGGAAACAGATGATATTGGAGCTGTTACGCTGAACATGTTGTAGATATCCAAAAAGATAGAAAGAAGATAAATAAGAAGAATTATACAAGATGATACATAAACTCTTATTAAATACATCTTGGCAGAATTATGAAGAAGCAAGGAGTTATTGCTCATAACTTACTCAACAAATAAAATGAAGACAAGAAGACTACAAGATGTTGCACTCAATTTAGATTATATTCATATTTGTAGAAAACATGTAAGCACAAGAGTTATTGCTCATATTGTGTTATAACTTAAGTTCTTCATGTAAATTGTTTAAACACAAGAGTTATTGCTCAGAATTATGTTAAACAATATGCACTTAAATTAGGAGTAATCTTCTTACTAAGAAGAACTCATGTAATCTCCAGAAAAAACAATTATGTTTAGAATTGGTTGGTTCCTCAAGTGATCGAGTGAAGATCAGAAGACTTGAGATGACAGTGGTTGCGGGTCATTATAGATGAAATCTTATTCTAAGGGACTGGTTAGGTCAGAATCCTTATGGGGTCAATGATCGTTATATCTCTTAAGGGACCAGGAAGGTCATAATTCTTAATAGATCACTAGATGAGGATCATTGTGAGAAGTCCCATTTAGAAAGACCAGGTTGGTTAGATTTCTTATAGGTTCCTTGATCGTTATATCTCATGGAGATCAATGAACGTATCATTGTATTGTTCCTTGAGTGACTAAGTGAAAGTCAGAAGATTCAAGATGACAGTGGTTGTAGGTCATTGTGAAATTCTATTAAGAAAGACAAGGTTGGTCAGATTTCTTAAGGGGTCAATGGTTGTTGATCATTGCTTGGTTGTGAATCACTGGCAATTTCTCGTGCAATTGTAATCAGTTTGGTTATAGTGGATTAAGTCCTTGTTGAAGGCAAAATTACCAGAGGAGGGTGGACAAGATTTAGCCTAGTTAATGGTGAACTTGGATAAGCTGAATGTGTCTCTTTATATTTATAGCATTCTATATTCCTTCATAGTTAAATCATATAGTTTTTAAAAGAGAAATATTTTGGTAAACCCAATTTAACCCCCCTTTCTTGTGTTTTTCTCTACCTTCAAACCAAACATAGAGCTTGAACTTCTTTTTCTCAATTGGTGTTGAATGAATCTTGACATGGATGTGACCTGAAATTATATGTCATTCCTTAAATAATAAACCTTGTTGACCACTTGTAGACCTTGATTTTGACTTATGGGATCAAAACCCTAATTTAGAAACCATCTTGATCTTTTGATGAAAAAACCCTACCTTGCAAAATAAGAAAAAGAATAAAGAATGTTTTTGTATTTTGAATAGGGTTAGTAAAGCATTAAAGCAAGTAAACCCAAAGATAAAAGAAAACACAAAGGTGCTTGATGATCTCCCACATAAAAAACCCAAAGACCAAAGGGTTAGGAGGTTACCAAGTTTGTGATCTTGATGAAATGCAATGGTATGATGAGTAGCATCTTAGGGGTAAAAATTAGGGTATGACACATGGTACATAAATATTTTCGAACCACGGGTATATGGATGGGTACTATAGTAACTTGTCTAAACCATGTCCATTTCTCCCCCTAATCAACACTAAGTAAAAAAACTCACCCAAATAAGTGAGAGAGACACCACATATTCAACCAAAAGTAATGTAAGACTTTCAACTCACACTTATTTCTCAACAATCTCCCCTCAAGCATGAGTTAATCCATTATGTTCTCCCTCAAGCGGAAGGTCTTTCATCCATATACACTTGTACTGTAGTTTACTAGAACCCTTACCAAGTCACATACACCTCAACGAGACAAACTTCTGACCCCCATCATGTCAGGAAGACTTGTAGTACAAAAAGTTAGTCCCTTACTTGAATAATCAACTATGATAACACTAATAGGTCATTAAGAGAAGAATCATCAACACTAGGTCAAATACTCTTCCAAACAAGAGAGAGATGTTGAAATGTATTTCAAATTCAAGTTAGCTAGTTTAAGTTGCATTCAACTTTCATTTTCATTTGAGGTTAATTTGGTTTACATTTGAATTTAGCCTTGTGTATATAAAATCAAAGTGAGGTTCATTTGTAACAAGAATTCAGTTTTAACTGTGAGATATAAAGATAATTACAGTTTCTCTCTTTCTCTCTCTACAATTCTTTCATCTTTATCTTCTTTATCTTATGATTCAATGGAGTTGTGAACTCCAACAAGAGACACTACATATTTACCCAAAACTTTAAGGTATTAGATATATGAATTATCTCTCTCTTATAAAGTGATCAACCTTCACTTTTCCAAACAATATAGAATTTCTAACTCACATTTATTTGTTAACATAAACAACATTTGAGACATATTGCTAAATATATTGTCTAAAAAAATATGTCAATCAAGTATAATATAACTTCACTAGTACTAAAAGATGGAAGATGAATGGCAGAAACGGTATCTTGAACACACAACTTCCAATATTCGACGAAGAGAATTGGAATTGGTGGTCGATTTAGATGCGTGAGTTGTTTAGCGCTCAAGATTTTCTTGATCTCATCAATGACAGTTGCACAATGGTTGCAATAGATGAAACAGAAGCGCAAAGAAATGTGCAACATGAATTGAGGAAGAAGGATCAGAAGGCATTATTTTATATCCATCAGTGTGTGCATACGAGTGTGTTTAAGAAGATTTTTGATGCTACGATGACGAAGGAAGCATGTGATACATTGTTGCGGTGTTACGGCGGTGACACCTTAGTGAATAAGTTAAGTTATAGTCCCTAAGAAAGAAATTCGAGAATCTCAGCATGAAGAACAATGAGAAGGTACTAGATTACATCTTCAAAGTGACTCTGATCATGAATGAGATGAAGGCTTATGGAAAAACAATCTCTAAACAAGTAATCATTGAGAAGGTACTTAAATCCCTTACTCCTCAGTTTTATTACATAGTTGTAGCCATAGAACATTCTAAGTACACTAGAACCATGATAATTGAAGAACTTAATAGTAGTCTAGAGGCACAAGAGTTGCGTCTGAATGAAAGAAACTCTAAAAGGGGGTCTAAACAGGCTCCGAAGACTTCCTTTGTTAAGAATAACAATAAGAAACGTGGCTAAACAACGAGAAAAAGAATGTTCAGAATTCAGAACCTTATTCTTCTGCAGAGAAGAAACAAAAGAACATTCAGAAAGGAAAGGATAAGTTTGCTAATAGAAAGGTTCAGTGCTACAATTGTATTGGATTTGGCCACTTTGCCTCTGATTGTTGGTTAAATAAGGAAACTAAGTGCGAAGAAGTCAATATAACTAGAGGATTTTCAGAGGATGAACTTATGCTATTGATGGCATATGAGAATGAAGGTGATAACATGACATACTAGTGGTATATGGACAATGGCTTTTCAAATCACCTAACTGGAAACAAACAATGGTTTATTGCTTTTGACTCTGGTAGAAAGACCAAGATCAAATGTGTTGATGATAAGTATTTTAATGTTGAAGGAATAGGAAATGTCAGAGTGAAGTTATAGAATGGAAAAGCTTCTTTGATCAAGGATGTATGGTATTTTCCTGGCATGAAGAGCAATATGATGAGTGTTGGTCAGGTGATTGAAAAAGGTTTTTCAATAACCGTGAAGGAAAATCTCTTGAAGTTATATGGTTGTAATCAGAAGTTGATTATGCAGTCTAAACTATAAAGAAACACGAGATTCAAGGTGAATGTTGAAACATCAGACACTCAATGCCTTAGTGCAACAAGTGTTGCAAAGGAGAGTGATTTATGGAACAAGAGATTGGGACATATGAACTTCAGAAACTTAGGGCATATGAGTTCAAAGAAGTTGGTACATGGAACTCCTAAGATTGTGGCCCCGGATAAATCATGTTGCATTTGCATGAAAGGTAAGCGGCCGAGATTTCATTTCTCATCATAATTGCCTCCAAGAGAAACTCATGCTTTAAGTGTCGTGTAATCTGATGTATGTAGACCATTTGAAGTACGTTCACTTGTAGGAAACAAGTACTTTGTGTGACTTTTGGATGAGTTCATAATAATGACATGGGTAAAACTTATCAAGTTCAAACATGAGATGCTTACTAAGTTTAAGAAGTTCAAAGTGATGGTGGGAACTCAGAGTGGACAAAGGTTGAATATCCTCAGAACCAATGGTGGATGTGAGTTCAACTCTAGAGAGTTCAAGAAGTTTTGTGAGGAGAATAGTATTGAGCATGAGGTGACTGGTCATACACTCCATAACATAATGGTCTTGTTGAGAGAAGAAACGAAACTTTACTTGACATGACAAGGAGCATAGTGAAAGAAAATATTTCGCCTCATGCATCCTAGGGTGAAGTTATTACTACTTCAGCATATGTGCTCAACAAATGTACAATTAAGAAGTTAAAGGAAATATTTCCTCTAGAAAAGTGGATTGGAAGAAAGCAAAATGAGAGTCATTTGAAGGTGTTTGGTTATGTTTGTTACGAACATGTTCCAGGTGCTAAGAGAAAAAGTTGGATGACAGAAGCAAAGTTATGCTTCTTGTAGGTTACCACATTATAAGTGCTTATAAGCTCTATTGCTTAGTCTTCAACAAAGTTGAAGTCAGCAGAGATGTCATAGTGAAAGAATCAGAAACATGGTATTGGAGTAAGTTTGATCCTGCCTCTGGAGTTGAAGGTGTTTCTGAAGATGTCTTTGAAGGTGACACTGAAAGAAATTTTGAGTCAGAAGGAGAATTTTATTCTGAAGGAGATTCTTCCTATAAAGATGACGCTGAAGATGATTTTGAGTTTAAAGAAGGACCAAACTCTGATCTTAACTCTGATAGTGATCCAAATTCTGGTGGTAATCAACCTCTGAAGGTGAAGCCTCTAACGGTGGTCCAGAATCTAAAGGTGGTTCTGCCTCTGAAACTAGACCAAAGAGAATTCATCAGATCCCAAGGAGACTTGTAGACTTTGATTTGTTGCAAGATACTGAAATTGACTCTGAAGTGGAAGTTGTTTAGTGTTCCATAATGGTGGACTATGAACCTATCAATATCAATAAAGGTCTCAAGAAAAAGGTCAGAGTAAACGCTATAAAGGAAGAACTTGAGGAAATTGAAAGAAACAAGATGTAACACCCCAACCTTTAGAAGTTATTTATTTAATGAACTATTAGGAGTATTTACGAATAATTGATATTTTATATGATTATATGTGTGATGTGTTGGCATGTGGTTGCTTATGATTTGGAACATGTGATGTGAATGAAGGGATTAGATGCATTGGAATAATTATATGATTATTTAGTAATTATTTGGATTATTATCTAGAATAGAATAATAGAAATAATTATTTAAATAGAGTTATTTTAGTTAGAGTGGTATTGTTGTACCCCAAAATTTGCCCTCTCATGTTTCCCAAAGTCTTCCCCCTGCATGGTTGATCACAAACTCTTACCTAAGGAAAAGGAAAATTTTTGAGTGGTGCTTTAAGGACATTTCGATTGGCATTCTGAGAGACCCTTCGATTGGTGTTCTGAAGGAGCCTTTCGATTGACATTCTGTCAAGCTCTTTCGATTAGCATTCTGAAATACCCTTCGATTGGTATTCTGAAGGAGCCTTTTGATTGGCATTCTGTCAAGCTCTTTCGATTGGCATTCTGGACAAGCGCTTCGATTTGCATTCTGGAAGACCCTTCGATTGATGTTCTGAAGGAGCCTTTCGATTGGCATTCTGGGCAAGCCTTTCGATTGGCATTATGGACAGGTACTTCGATGGGCATTATAACAGTGTCCTTCGATTGGAATTCCAGAAAGGGTCCATTCGAAGAAGCATTCAAAGAGCCCATTCGAAGGGGAGCATTTGAAGGAGGCCATCAGCCCATTCGAAAGGGAGCATTCGAAGGCCAGTTACATGTCATTCAAAATTCAAAAAGGGACAGGATCCCATGTGTTTAGCCAACGTTACAAACTCTCATTCATGGCTTTCAAACACATAATTAATGTTACAAATGCTCATTCATGGCTGTTAAACACATAATCAAGGTCATTTAAACCTTTGTCTTCTTGTCCCCTCCACCCCCTATATATAAAGAAATCACAAATGCTGCAAAACAAAAAAAAAGAGACAGAAAAATAAAGAACTTGGAGATACGCTGCCAGCACTTCCAGGAAGCCATACCCAATCCTTGCATAAGCCAAAGCTCCCACCCAGCGAACACCTCCACCCTCAGAACTACAGATCGAAGCACCTCTGTTGGTAAAAAAGGATCTAATCTCAAACTCATTTTTTAAATTCATTTTTGATTGCATATTCATATTATTACTGCTGTTTGTGAATGATTTAATGTGCTACATATAAACTACAGCGCAGAGATGAGATTGTGCCATTGCTTGGGCACAATCTGAGTTCCTTCTTCGAATTCCAATATAAAACAAATCCAGACCCAGATTCAGCAGGTGCGAATAAGGGGGAGATTCGAACCAGGGGGTAAAATCCCCCCTGGACCTTTAACATGTGTTTCGTTTTGCAGGAACTACATCATCAGATTCCTGTTCAGAGTTTCGAAGCTCAGCAGTTTAGCTTCGAACTGGACCCAGGACTTCCAGTTCGAAGGATGACATGTCCAGATCGAACACCCTCAGAGTGCAGCCCCTCATGCACCTTTGATCCAGCTTCTTCACTGGGTCGAAAGACAGCTTGCACCTCTTTCGACCCAGGCCTCTAGAATTATTATTTTTTCTTGTTTTGTTGCCTGGCCCATTTGTACTTTGTTTACTTTGTTTATTTCTTTTAGTTTTTTTTTAATCAACATAAAAATCATAAAAAAATAAATAACTTAGAATTAGGATTTAATTTAGTTAATTATTTTAACTTATTTTCGTTAATTTTAAAATCAGTAGACTTAGGATTTATTTGAATTCAATCCTTTTCTTAAACAAAAAAATGCAAAAAATATTAGGTATGTTTTAGAGTTAATTTTAATCAGTTTTTTTTTAAATTAAATTTGACTTAATTGAACATTTAGAATTTTCCCAAAAATAGAATAAAACAACAAAAAGATCATATGCTTAGGATTTTTAAGATTCACGCGCGTTTATTTTTATTGTAACTGCTTTATTCCCCCATATTTTTACCACTAAAGCGTCCTAACGTTGCTTTAGTGACCACACGTCCCATAAATCGAATTGACCCGAAAACTCCAACGACGATGCTACCTACTCCTCAATAGTGGGATAGCATTGTCTAAAGGACTTTAGCACAATTTAATTCCTTTTTGAGTAGGTAGAGGTTCTTAAGTACTTTCTCCTTTTAAAAACAAAACAAACTTTTCGCACTTACACTTTCTTCAAAAAACAAAACTCTTTTTTTTCAAAACCCACAAACACAAAGAAAAGCAATCTTTTGAAAACACAGTGAGCAAGTACCTAAGAGCCCGTGGATAACCACAGATAGAGAGGGTGCTAACACCTTCCCTTTCTATAATCTACCTCCCGAACCCGAGAAACAATCTCGAAAAGGAGTTTTTATGTGCTTTTGTCCTTTCCTTGTTGGATAAAATAAAAGACGGTGGCGAATCTTGCTTACCGCGACACTTTGCGAAAACAAACGCAAACGCGAACCAGCATTAAAAAACAGTCAGTTCTCATTCCCACCGATCACAGAACTGGCGACTCTGCTGGGGATGGAATAAGTGAGGTGTACCTTAGGACTAGATCACTTGTGTTTTCATTTGTATTGCTTTGTATGCTTTTAATTGTGGGCTTATATCGGAGTTCTATAAATCCTCCACCCGGATTTGGGAAACATTCATAGATAGCAATACATTGTGGAAACTGTGCGGGGTATACCGACACGGTTGAAGCAATAGCTATATTAGTGCGACATATTTGTGAGTACCGGTAGCCTTTGAGTCAATCAAAGAGAATACGGGGCCGCTGAGTGATGTCACTAAGCACTAATGACCTAGAACCTTACTTGAACATCTTGGCCTTTTTTAGGGGTAGTGAGATGACCGACTTTGGTGCAGTCCGAAGTTGGTAGATACTCGATACTACACTCATTGAGGATTGTTTTCTTGGAATATTTTGGTCGCCAGTTAAGTGGCTAAACTGAAATGATGAACATAGAAAACAATCCAATGATATTGAGCTCCTTAGAACCCAGTTACTATTTATAGGACAGGTTTTGAGCCAACTGAACTCAAGAGGGTACTTACCTATGAAACCTCCTGCAAGCCTGAAACTAGGGTTTGTGTGTGACTTGCTTGTACATGTGTTTTTTGCATACATCATAAAGCATCATATGCATCTGCTAACCATTTCAAGGGTTTAGATCTTCATCTTTGTTCTTGTTTTGTAGGACATTGAGGATCCCTCTTTGTGACTTGTCTTGTAAGGATCCCTCTTCAACTCAAGGAGCTTACATCCAGGATTCCTGAGAATTCTCTCTTCAGTGAAAGACATGGTAGACTCCTCAGCTTGGTCAACACCAACATTGAAGAAGACATGATGAAAGTTCTCTTCCAGTTCTTTGACCCCCTACACCACTGTTTCACATTCCCTGATTATCAATTGGTGCCTACTTTGGAGGAATTTTCTCAACTCCTGAGAATTCCTATTCTTAGTCAACTACCCTACAACGGTACGGAAAAGGAACCAAAACTTGAAGATGTTGCTCAAGCATTACGCTTACAACCATCCGACATCAAGGGGCATTGGGAAACCAAAAGTGGCACTCCTTATCTATGGGTTGGTTTTGTTCCCAAATCCTAATCAACTTATAGATGTAAATGCTGTCAAGATTTTCATATCCATGAATCCCATACCTACATTGCTTGGGGACATCCTCCACTCATTTTACACACGAACAATGAGGAAAAGAGGTGTTCTCATGTGTTGTACTCCTCTCCTAGCAAGGTGGTTTATTTCTCACATTCCACAATCAATTTTGAAGAATGAGCGGGGTTTAAGGTGGTCACAACGGTTAATGACCCTCACACATTCTGATGTACATTGGTGTCCTCGGTCCAGAGAAAATGTCACCATCATTGATCGTTGTGGAGAATTTCCTAATGTTCCTTTACTTGGAATTAGGGGAGGCATCACCTACAACCCCTGTCTAGCTTTGAGACAATTTGGATATGCTTAGAGAGATGGCCCTCATGACATGCTGATTCCTGACCTAGTTTTTGACTTCGACAATGATACGCAAGGACTTCGACAAAGGTTTATCAGAGCTTGGAGGATGCCTAATAAGGTGGACAGTAATACACTGGGGCACAAGAATTCCATTCCCCTTGAGCCTTACCTCAAGTTGGTACGAACCCGCTCCCAGAATCTTATGATGCCATATCCCCACATTCTCCCCTTGGTCAAAGAGCCTGTTATGGAAGGAGAGGTTCCATACACCATCCTACATCCTGACATGCCAACATCATGGGAAGAAATGCAAAAGAGTTGGATCCAACTCAAGGAAGAGCGGAATACTTTTGAAGCCAGCTTCTATGCCAGTGAAAAGAAGGTTTTAGAGCTTACCCGCCGACTTCGCGAGGAGGATACCCTCAACACTTACATCACTCCAAAAAGGATGCGCAATGTCTTTTTACATTAATAATTTTGTAATATTTCGCCCATGGGGCACTTATGTACTAACAAAATTTCTTCTTAGTATGACGTGTGTTCTTTTTGTCTGCAACAAATTTGAATTTTTGAACCCTTGAATGCATTACATAAATAGCATACCATTCATCATATGCATAACAGGTACCCTTTTACAGGTCTCTTATCTTCTTCGCTGTTTATTTCAGCAATAATCATGTCTGCTGAACCTTCCACTGAGCAAGCTATCAAGGCCCTCCAGGCCCAGAATGTCCAATTACAAGAGTTGGTTATGAGCCTAGCTAAGGGTCAGCAGGACCTGAAGACCTTGATCCTGAAAGAGAGGAAGAAGAAGAAGAAGAGGACCATCCTGTTCAACACCGGACGCAGGTTTGGAAACGGGCTGCAGAATGAAATTGATCTGGCCACCCCGTCTGGAGAGAAAGACAGTCCACAAGAAAGAAGGGCTCCTGGCCCTATGGTCTCCGACAACGAGACAGACGATGATGAAGAACAGTATCCTCCTGCTGAGGATAAGTACAAACAGCTGGAAGACCGTTTGAACGCTATGGAGGTACAGAAGGTGCCCGGTCTGGACTTCGGAGATTTGGGTTTATCGTCTGGGGTGGTGATTCCCCATAAGTTCAAGGCACCTGCCTTTGCCAAGTATGACGGAGCTTCCTGTCCAAAGTTGCACCTCCGGTCATATGTGAGGAAGATCCAACCTTACACTACTGATAAGAACTTATGGATCCATTTCTTTCAAGACAGTCTCTCAGGGACTCAGCTTGAGTGGTTCTATCAGTTGGACGGAGCCAGTATCCGCAGCTGGGAGGATTTGGCTGCTGCATTCTTTAGGCATTATCAGTATAATTCTGACCTCGCTCCTACGCGTACCCAACTCCAGGGTATGTCAATAGGGACGGGTGAAGGATTTAAAGAATATGCTCAAAAATGGAGAGACCTGGCCGGAAGGGTGCAACCACCTTTGGCTGATCGTGAACTGGTTAATATGTTTTGGGGGACCCTGTCTGGTCCGTTCTTTAATCATCTTATTGGAAGCTCCTCAGCCGGATTTACAGACCTCATCTTAACTGGTGAGAGGATTGAAGCGGGTATTAAAGATGGGAAGATACAGAAGGGTGCCTCATCGAGCACCGAGAAGAAACCATTCAAGAAAGAGTCTAGTGATGTCTACAGTTCAAGAAGACAGAGTAGACCTGAACACCGCCAAGCTGTCAATGCGGTTGTTATTTCAAAACCTATTGGTACTCCTCATCATCATAACCAACAAAGGGACGAGAGACCTTGGAGGCAATTCACTCGCCTCAGCATGACTTTGTCTCAGATGTTGCCACAGTTGCTGAATACCAATCTGGTGACTCTAAGAGAAGCTCCAAGGAATCTAAATACTACATCACCGAAGTATAACCCTAACGCCCGCTGTACTTATCACTCTGATAGCTCGGGGCATAATACAGATGATTGTTGGAGTCTGAAAAACAAGGTTCAAGACCTAATTGATGCAAAGGAGATTGAGTTTGAGGCGCCCGAGAGGCCTAATGTTGTGACTGCTCTCATGCCCAAGCATGGAGTGAATGTTGTAGAGGAAGACTTGTTCGTAGTTTCTGTGGATGATGTTGTTACCCCTTTGATGACTATCAAGAAGAACCTGTTGCTAGCTAGTTTATTTCCGGGTTGTGGTGAAGGTTGCCCTATATGTTCTGCTTTACCTACTGGTTGCCCATCTCTGAAGTCAGGTATCCAAAACCTGATGGATAGTAAAGAGATTCTTTTTGAGAAGACTGATGTTCCACCTGTTCATTCTGAAGAAGTTTCCATAATTACCATTTTCGACAATTCTTCCAAGGCTCCCTCGAGGACGCTTGTTAGAATTACATCTGTTCCAAAGACCGCACCTATAATCATCACTGTTCCGGGGCCCATCCCCTATACATCTGACAAAGTTGTCCCTTGGCACTATGGGACAGATGTTTATGTTCTTGGAGTTAAGCAAGAGTTCAGTGCTGATACCGGTGTCAGCAACGTTACAGGACCTGCTAAAGTCACCCGCAGCGGTAGACTTTTCTCACCTGATATTGCTCCACCAGCTGTCTGAAGACCTGTTGTCATTAAGCATGCAAGTGTACCTGCTGCCATTCCTGATCAAGTCCCTGTTCCAACCCCTGTCGTCGAGTCATCTAACGCTCGGGGCAAAGGGGTCACTGCCCAGACGGAGGCGCCAAAGACAATCACTGTTGAAGCTTCCAAACAGGAGATGGAAGAGATTCTAAAGATTATTAAGAAGAGTGATTTTAATGTAGTTGAGCAACTGGGGCAAACCCCGTCCAAGATTTTTATGTTATCACTGTTGTTGTGTTCGGAGGCCCATGCCAAGGCTCTGATTACCTTCCTAAAGACGGCCCACCTACCACAAGAGACATCAGCTGATCAATTTACCGATTGTGTGGCCAATTTAACTGCTGATAATGGTTTGGGTTTCTCCGACGCTGATCTGACTGCTAAGGGAAGAACCATAATGATGCCCTGCATGTCTCCATTGAATACAGGGGCACTACTCTTGCACATGTGTTGGTTGACACTGGTTCCTCATTGAACGTCTTGCCCAAGAAAGCTCTAGATAGGCTGGATTGCGAAGGTTTGGAGCTAAAGCCGAGTAACATTATTGTCCGGGCCTTTGATGGGTCTAAAAGGATGGTGCATGGTGAGGTTGATATACCGATCAAGGTTGGTTCTCAAGTATTCAATTCTACATTCTACGTGATGGACATTCGGCCATCCTATTCTTGTTTGCTGGGTCGTCCGTGGATCCACAAAGCTGGAGCCGTAACCTCAACGCTCCACCTGAAGTTGAAGTACCCGGTCAAAGGCAGGATTGTGACGGTTCAAGGGGAAGAGGAGTACATGGTCATCCACCTCAACTCGTTCCGGTATGTAGAGATGGATGGGGAGTTCATTGAGACCCCATTTCAACACTTTGAAGAGGTTCCTCAGACACCGGCGTCAGCTGAGACTGTGGTGAAAGATTCTCCCATGAAGATGGCTTCCTTAAAGGATGCTCGGGCTGTTATTGAGAAGGGTGAGTATGCAAATTGGGTCCGACTTCCTGATTTCACTCAGAAGACTAACAAGTTCGGTTTGGGTTTCACTGCAGAAGCTCAGAGGGTTGTTCGAAGTGTAAGGATTGGAAGACCTCATGTGTTCATCAGCAACTCGGGAGTAAATGCCATCGAAGATGACGTGGAGGAGTCTGAATTCGACAGCTGGATCTATACTACGACCAACGGTGGACCAAACAAATGGACAGCAAAGGATTTCATCCCTATTACTTTTATTACTCAGTAATGAGCTTTTTGTTTCGAATTTGTAACAGACAATGTTTTGAAACTTTATGGCCCGGTGTCTTACCCGGGACACCGTGGCTTCATTTGTGAGGGCTTTTGTATGCCATTTTCATATATCATTAATGAAAGCATTGGACGTTTTCGCATTTCAAATTTTGTGCTCCCTGTCTTTCTTTATTACATATTGCAAAACAGCTATTTTACACACACTCACATATACAGGTCCCAATCCACTCTGGATCTCACTGGTAATGACTCTGCTACTGCCAGTTATGACTTCGAAAATCTGATCAACTTAGCCGAATACAAAGGTGAAGGTGATTGTGAAGTGCCTGGTGAACTTGCAAGACTGCTATTCCAGGAAGAGAGGGCCATTCAGCCGCATGAGGAGCTAATCGAAACAGTGAATCTGGGTACTGAGATAGACAAAAAGGAAGTCAAGATCGGTGCAAATCTGGAGCTTAGTGTGAAACAACGGTTGATTCAAATGCTACATGACTACGTGGAAATATTTTCCTGGTCTTACGAAGATATGCCTGGGTTGGATACCGACATTGTGGTTCATCGCCTGCCTACCAAGGAAGACTGTCCTCCGGTAAAACAGAAGGTTCGCCGTATGCGCCCAGAAATGTCTGAGAAAATCAAGGCCAAAGTTATGAAACAGTTTGACGCCGGTTTTCTAGCAGTGACTTCTTACCCTCAGTGGGTTGCCAATGTGGTTCCAGTGCTGAAGAAAGACGGTAAGGTCAGAATGTGTGTTGATTACAGAGATTTGAACAGGGCAAGCCCTAAGGATGACTTCCCTCTGCCTCACATCGACGTTCTGGTTGACAATACTGCTCAGCATAAGGTCTTCTCCTTTATGGACGGTTTCTCCGGTTATAATCAAATCAAGATGGATCCTGAAGACATGGAGAAGACCACTTTTGTTACTCAATGGGGCACCTTTTGTTACAAGGTCATGCCTTTTGGACTGAAGAATGTTGGGGCAACATATCAGCGTGCCATGGTTGCTTTATTTCATGACATGATCCATCATGAGATTGAAGTATACGTCGACGATATGATTGCGAGGTCCCAAACTGAGGAGGAACACCTTAACCATCTATAGAAGTTGTTTGACATGTTGAAGCTATACAAGCTGAGGTTGAACCCGAACAAGTGCACCTTCGGGGTGAGGTCTGGCAAACTGCTAGGTTTTGTCGTGAGCGACAAAGGTATTCAAGTGGACCCTGCCAAGGTGAAAGCCATACAAGAGATGCCAGCTCCCAAGACAAAGAAAGAGGTTAGAGGCTTTCTAGTACGTCTGAACTACATTGCCCGATTCATCTCGCACCTAACTGCTACTTGTGAGCCAATCTTCAAACTGCTGAAGAAAGATCAAGTAGTACGTTGGAACGATGAATGCCAGGCCGCTTTCGAAAGAATTAAAGAGTACCTCCAGGAGCCACCCATTTTGATGCCACCAGTGGAAGGGAGACCACTAATCTTATACTTGACAGTACTTGACAACTCAATGGGGTGTGTGCTGGGTCAGCATGACGAGTCTGGCCGAAAAGAGCATGCTATTTATTACCTTAGCAAAAAGTTTACCGATTGTGAGACCCGATACTCACTGCTCGAGAAAACTTGTTACGCTTTGGCATGGGATGCTCGCCGGCTGAGACAGTATATGTTGACTCACACCACTCTGTTGATTTCAAAGATGGATCCAATCAAGTATATCTTCGAAAAGCCCGCCTTGTCCGGAAGAATAGCAAGATGGCAGATGATCTTGACTGAGTATGACATCCAGTACACAACTCAAAAAGCAATCAAGGGAAGTGTATTGGCAGACCATTTGGCACATCAGGCAGTGGATGATTACCAGTCTATGAACTTTGAATTCTCGGACGAGAATATCATGTTGATAACTGATTGTGAAGCACCTGGACCGGATGAAGGACCTGAGGAAGGATCCCGATGGTCTATGTACTTTGATGGAGCTTCAAACGCTTTGGGTAATGGCATTTGCGCTGTAATCATATCTCCTAAAGGCTCTCATACTCCGTTTACCGCCCGACTGTGTTTCAACTGCACCAACAACATGGCGGAGTATGAAGCATGCATTATGGGTCTTCGAGCTACAATTGACCTAAGGATTAAGTTTCTGAGTGTCTTCGGAGATTCCGCTCTCGTGATCAGCCAGATCAAAGGCGAGTGGGATACGAAACACCCAAATCTTATTCCTCACAAGGAGTATGTATTGAAGTTGCTTCCCCACTTCGAGGAGATAACCTTTGAACATTTCCCAAGAGAGGAGAATCAGTTGGCGGACGCGTTAGATACAATGTCTTCTATGTTCAAAGTCAAGTGGGACAACGAGGCTCCCCGGATCATTACTTGGAAATTGGATGAACCTGCACATTGATGTGATCTTGAGACCGAAGAGGTAACAGAAAAGCCTTGGTATCATGAAGTGAAGAGGTACCTTGAAGCTCAAGAATACCCCGAGGGTGCATCTGTTAATGACAAGAAGTTTCTGAGAAGGTTCGCGGCAAAATTCTTCATCAGCAATGGCATTCTTTACAAACGTAACCATGATTCAACCTTACTGCGTTGCGTGGATAAAATTGAAGCAGAAAGGATCATGGCAGAGCTGCATGAAGGTACTTTCGGAACTCATTCAAGTGGACATACCATGGCAAAGAAAATCCTTCGGGCAGGATATTACTGGTCCATAATGGAAGCCGACTGTTATCAGCATTCTCGGACATGTCACAAGTGCCAAGTCTATGCTGATAAGGTGCATATTCCTCTAGTTCCTCTGAATGTCTTGACAGCGCCTTGGCCTTTTGCAATGTGTGGCATTGATATGATTGGCGAAATCAGACCTACGGCATCCAACGGGCATCATTTCATCCTGGTAGCGATTGATTACTTTACGAAGTGGGTTGAAGCAGCTTCCTTTGCTACCGTAACCAAGAACGTCGTGGCTCGGTTCATTCGGCACAACCTGATCTGTCGATACAGTGTACCGGAGAGGATCATTACGGACAATGGTACCAATCTTAACAACAAGATGATCACTGAGCTCTGCAAGCAATTCAAGATACAGCATTACAACTCTTCTCCCTATCGGCCGTAGATGAATGGGGCTGTAGAAGCAGCTAATAAGAATATTAAGAAGATTATGCAGAAGATGACAATGACATACAAAGACTGGCACGAGATGTTACCATTTGCTCTTCATGGATACCGTACCTCAGCACGGACGTCAACAGGGGCAACACCCTATTCCTTGGTTTATGGCATGGAGGCAGTCTTGCCCATTGAAGTTCAGATACCCTCTCTTCGAATCATGAAGGATGCAGGTTTGAGCGAAGACGACTGGATCCAGACCCGACTTGATCAATTGAATCTAATCGACGAAAAGAGACTTACTGCTATTTGTCATGGTCAGACGTATCAAAAACGAATGATCATGGCATTTAACAAGAAAGTCAGATGACAAGAGTATCAAGTTGGGGACCTGGTAATCAAGCGCATTATTCTACCTCAAGGTGATCCCAGGGGAAAATGGACCCCTACTTACGAAGGGCCATTTGTGGTTAAGAACATCTTCTCATGAGGAGCGATGATTCTAACCACCATGGATGGTGACGACCTTCCTCACCCCGTCAATGTAGAAATAGTAAAAAGATACTACGCATAATCAAAGACCCGCTAGGTTGACTGGCCTAGGAAAAAATAAGGGCTTCCCGGCGAACCAAAAGGGTTCGGGCAAAAATAAGGGATGAAAATAAAAAAATTTGTACACCCGGCAAGTCGAAAACCTGAAAAGGCGGCTTGGGAAAAAATGGGTATCCCAGTGGACCGAAAACCCGAAAGGGCGGTCCAGGAAAAAGTTAGGGATTAAAGCGTAACACTATGTCTCATTGGATCACCTTGCATCCGGACTTCGGTATCAACTATCAGGCTCAGACGACACCAGTCAATCAGATTCATCTTCAACTAAGTAGCAAAGTGATGAGATGCTTGAAGATATAAAGGCGATAGCAGAGCTGGAACCCAGTGGGACTATTCACATAGCTGTTTTGTTTTCTTTTCACAAAGTGTATAAGTTCTATTTGTTCAGAGGCGTTCTCTTACTAGGACGTCAAACTCTTGTACAAAACGCCTAGTTACAGGCCAAACTTCAAAAATCAATACAAATTCATTTTCAGACAAATTTCAAACTGTTTTCCCTTTATCTGTTTTGTTTTGCAAAGAACGTCCAATGTTCATTTTTAATATATGCATTTGACATTAATTGCTGCTCATAAATATTTACATTCGAAACAAAGGCCTAATTACGGGTGATATCAGAAACAGGGGCTATAAGATTTGTCCGAGCTGTCTAGTTGCTCTGTCCACCAAGGTACCGAGGTATATTCAGCTGAAGAATATGGCTAAGATACCTTCACTCCCCGCAGAATAAAAACAGTAATGGTAGCTCTCCCCACAGAGACTTGCAACCATGAACAAATCAGCAAGACTCTTCCCAAGCAGAGTTGATCTACCATCAGCTCGAAAAGGCTTGGTATCCCCAGAAGGTCTTAATATTCCTCAACAGAGTATAAGAATGTTCCCCGGAGGAATACCAGATACCCCCATTGGATCCATTTCCCCAGCGTAGTCTAAAAA
This sequence comes from Vicia faba, assembly GCA_948472305.1. Taxonomy (NCBI): domain Eukaryota; kingdom Viridiplantae; phylum Streptophyta; class Magnoliopsida; order Fabales; family Fabaceae; genus Vicia; species Vicia faba. Next base: position 348,371,106 of record OX451740.1, on the reverse strand, counting down.
AGGCTTCCCCGCCAGAATTAAGCCATCTTACCCGGTAGATTCTGTAAGCTCATCCCCTGCATAGTACAAAATGTTAGAACAAAGTTTGAATCTACTACCCTAAGTTTAAGTTTTGATGATAACAAAATGAAAGGATATATTAATTATGTGATTCATATAAGAACTATTTGCTACCTAAAAAATCACCTTCTGTTTTGCAGAAACTCTGATAGGTATCAGCAAGTACATCTTAATCAGCATCAGAATATTGGTTATCAACGTCAGCATCAGAAGATGCTATATCAGAATACCAGAACCAGAAGAACAATTCACGCGTATGCTGAAGCTTGATGAACAGAACTGCGCTCAACACTCTGATAAAGACAACAATAGTTCATCAACACTTAAGCAGAGTCAGAATGAAGCCAAGCCAGAACACGCTTTAAGTAGCAACGGTACTGTGCATTCAAAGCGAATTATTACCAACGGCATCATTCCAGACAAGATCTGCTCAATAAGGAAAGTTTGTTATTGGCATTGAATCAAGAATATTGCTCCAACGTTCAACAAATTCAGTGTTATATAAACAAAACAATGAAGATTGAATTGGCTAATGCTCTACATCATATTACACGCCTAAAAGCTAATCATCATCTTCCTTCTCTCAGTTTGCTAAACGCTTCATATTTCCTTACTCAGTATTTTAGCAATCTAGTTTCAATAAGCTTAAATTGTGTAACATCACAGTTGTGATACAGTTTTGTAGAAAACATTCACACACTTAGATTTATCTTCTTTGTAAGAAAGTGTTTCCTTGACAAACCGGGTTGTGGTTTGCATCAAGAAGGCTTTAGCAGTTGTTAAAGCAGATTGTAATATTCAGTTGAATATAGTGGATTAAGACCTCGTTGGAGAGAGGCGAAATCACCTTGACGGGTGGACTGGAGTAGTTTGAGATCAAACGAACCAGGATAAAAATATCTTGTTCATTGCATTGATTTTCAGTTTTACAATTCAACCCCCCTTCTTGTGTTTTTCACTTCTTCAATTGGCATCAGAGCGCCTGGTTCTGAGCTAAAACACTTAACCATGTCAGTACAAGATCCAGCGTCAGAAAAACACAATGGCAGGAAATTATTCTCACACCAGCAATGGCAACCATGAGGACAGAGACAGATTCAGCGGCAAACGTCCAGTCTTTGATGGAGAAAACTTTGATTACTGGAAAGACAGAATTGAAAGCTTCTTTCTGGCACATGATGTTGATCTGTGGGATATGGTGACAGATGGATACACGCACCCTGTGAATGCAAGCGGTCAGAAGATTGATAGGAAAACAATGTCTGACCAACAAAAGCGTGACTTCAAGAATCACCACAAGGCCAGAACCATCCTTCTCAGCGCCATCTCGTATGCTGAATATGAAAAGATCTCCAATAGAGACACGGTAAAGAACATGTTTGACTCACGCAGAATGACGCATGAGGGCAATGTTCAGGTCAAAGAAACTAAAGCTCTAGCGCTCATTCAGAAGTATGAGGCATTCAAAATGGAAGAAAGTGAATCCATTGAAACAATGTTCTCAAGATTCTAGATTCTGGCAGCTGGTCTCAAGGTTCTGGACAAAGGTTACTCTACTGCTGATCACGTCAAGAAAATCATCAGAAGTTTACCCAAGCAGTGGAGGCCAATGGTTACAGCTCTGAAGCTAGCAAAAGATCTCAACAAAATTTCTCTGGAGGAACTTATTAGCTCCCTCATAAGTCATGAGATAGAGCTAGAAGCTGATGAACCCCAGAAGCAAGGTAAGCCTTTAGCATTAAAATCTAACAAAAAATCTGAGTCTAAAGTTTTGCAGGCAGTTGAAGAAACATCTGATGGATCCTCATCAGAAGAAGACGAACTCTCCCTCCTCTCCAGAAGAGTGAATCAACTGTGGAAGCAGAGGCAAAGGAAGTTCAGGAATCCCAGAAGATCTGATCAGAACGAGTCTTCTTCCAGATACAGAAGGACAGATTCTTCCTCTGGATACAGAAGATTTGAAGGCTCCTCAGGAAGCAGAAAGCCAAACACCAAGGACATCATCTGCTATGAGTGCAATGAGCAAGGACACTACAAGAGTGATTGCCCAAAGCTTCAGAGGGAAAAGCCCAAAAAGAAGTTTGGAAGAGAAAAGAAGAAAAGTCTCATGGCTACATGGGATGACTCTGACTCATCTGAAGCTGACTCATAATCAGATGATGAGAGAGCCAACATAGCTCTCATGGCCAACATTTCAGAAGATAGTGAAGCTTCTGAATCAGACTCAGAATCAGATACTGAAGAGGTATTTCCTGAATTTGCTGTTAATTTTACCAAGGCTGAACTTGCTGAAAGCCTTAATGAAATTCTGGAAAGGTATCAGCAGATTAGAGTTAAATTCAGAGACCTGAAAAGGAATCTTGAATCTGACTCTAATAAGACTGAGAGTCTTAAATTGGAGAATTCTGAGCTGAGAATTAAAATTTCAAAATTAGAAAATACTTTACAAAACTCTCAGAAGGAACCAATTTCTGAAACTCCCAGCAACGCTGATGAGATCATCAAGGAGTATGATCACAGTTTCCAGAAGTTCCTTGCTAAAAGCATAGATAGAAGCAAAATGGCTTCAATGATCTATGGAGTTAGCAGAAACGGCAGGAAGGGAATAGGATACCAAGGTAAGGTTCCTACACCAAAGAATGTCATGGATTTAACCATTAAACACACCCCTCTGAATTCACATTTTGTGTATGGTCACACACATGATATTAAATACACTAGCAGTAAGTACTCTGTAAAACCAAAATTCAACCAGAGTTTTGGTAAATCTAACAAATCAGGACCCAAGAAAATCTGGGTACCTAAGGATAAAATAATACATGTTGCAGATATCTTTAGCAGCAAATCAGAAACACCGGTCATGGTACCTGGACTCTGGCTGCTCGCGACACATGACGGGAAGAAGGCATATGTTCCAAAGCCTGGAACTTAAGCCTGGAGGCCACGTTGGCTTTGGAGGCAATCAGAGGGGAAAGATCATTGGCTCTGGAACTGTAGGTAATGGAAATCTTCCCTCTATTAATAATGTTCTGCTAGTAGATGGATTAATGCATAATCTGTTATCCATAAGTCAATTAAGTGATAACGGTTATGATATAATCTTTAATCAAAAATCATGTAAAGTTGTTAGTCAGAAAGATGGGACTATCCTGTTTAATGGAAAGAGGAAAAACAACATTTACAAAATCAAACTTTCTGAACAGAAAAGTCAGAATGTAAAGTGCCTTCTGTCTGTTAACAACGAGCAGTGGATCTGGCACAAAAGATTGGAGCATGTTAGTATGAGAAGAATATCTCAGATTAACAAACTCAATCTGGTCAGAGGACTTCCTAATTTGAAGTTCAATTCAGATGCTCTGTGTGAAGCATGTCAGAAAGGCAAGTTTGCAAAACCTTCTTTTAAATCTAAAAATGTTGTTTCTACCTCTAAGCCATTAGAACTTATGCACATTGACTTATTTGGACCAGTTAAAACTGCTTCAGTCAGTGGTAAGAAGTATGGGTTAGTAATCGTAGATGACTATAGCAGATGGACATGGGTAAAGTTCTTAAGACACAAGGACGAGTCACACTCTGTGTTTGTTACCTTCTGTAACCAAGTTCAGAATGAAAAGGATCTTAGAATCGTTAAAGTCAGAAGTGATCATGGTGGAGAATTTGAAAACAAAGACTTTGAGTCATTCTTTAATGACAGAGGCATTCTGCATGATTTCTCTTGTCCTAGAACTCCCCAACAAAATGGAGTTGTAGAACGAAAGAACAGAACACTGCAAGAAATGGCCAGAACCATGATCAATGAGACAAACGTTGCTAAGATCTTCTGGGCAGAGGCAATAAACACAGCGTGCTACATTCAGAATAGAATCTCAATAAGACCTATTCTGGAAAAGACTCCATATGAATTGTGGAAGAACAGAAAGCCCAACATTTCATATTTTCATCCATTTGGATGTACCTGTTTTATGTTAAATACAAAGAATTATTTGAACAAGTTTGACTCTAAAGCACAGAAGTGTATTATGTTAGGATACTCTGAACGCTCAAGAGGGTACAGAGTATACAATACAGAAATACAGATTGTGGAAGAATCAATCAGTGTTCGTTTTGATGATAAGCTTGACTCTGAAAAGTCAAAGCAGAATGAAGTTTTTGCAGGTATGGAAATTTAATTTATAGGTTCTGAAGACAAGTCATCAGAAGCTCTCAACACAGACACTCCTTCAACGTCTGAAAGGAGCACTGCTAGCAATCCTACAACAGCTGCTGATCAACCTCAGAAGAGATTACCCAAAAGCAGCTTGGATCACCCAGAAGAGACTATCTTAGGAAGAAAGGAAGATCCAATCAGAACAAGAGCAAGCTTCAGAAACTCTGAAGAAACCCTCATGGGACTTGTGTCTCTGATTGAACCTTCTTCTATTGATGAAGCACTTCTGGATAATGACTGGATTCTGGCAATGCAAGAAGAGCTGAATCAATTCACCAGAAATGACGTATGGGATCTAGTTCCCAGACCAAAAGGATTCAACGTCATTGGAACAAGATGGGTCTTCAGAAACAAGCTAAATGAACAAGGTGAAGTCATCAGAAACAAAGCACGACTGGTTGCACAAGGTTATAGTCAGCAAGAGGGGATAGACTATACAGAAACCTTTGCCCCAATCGCCAGGTTAGAGTCTATCAGACTTTTAATTTCATTTGTTGTTAATAGAGGCATCACTCTGTATCAAATGGATGTCAAGAGTGCATTCTTAAATGGTTATATAGAAGAAGAGGTTTATGTGCACCAACCCCCTGGTTTTGAAAATACAAAACATCCAGAACATGTTTTCAAACTAAAGAAGTCACTATGTGGTCTGAAACAAGCTCCCAGAGCTTGGTATGAAAAACTAAGTAACTTTCTGTTAGAAAATGGATTCACCAGAGGGAAGGTGGACACTACCTTATTCTGTAAGTCAGTTAAGAATGACATCTTAGTCTGTCAAATTTATGTTGATGATATTATTTTTGGTTCTACTAATCCTTCTCTTGGAAGAAAATTTGCTAAGTGTATGCAGACAGAATTTGAGATGAGCCTCATGGGGGAACTGAAATTCTTTCTAGGAATTCAGATCAATCAAACTCCAGAGGGAACTTACATTCATCAGAGAAAATACATCATAGATCTTCTGAAGAAATTTGACCTCTCAGAATGTAAGCCATCAAAGATTCCAATGCATCCCACGTGCATTCTGGAAAGAGAAGAGGTAAGCAAAAAGGTAGAACAGAAAGTCTACAGAGGTATGATTGGTTCTCTCCTTTATCTGACAACTTCAAGACCTGATATATTATTCAGCGTATGTATTTGTGCTAGATTCCAATCAGATCCTAGAGAATCTCACTTAACAGCTGTTAAGAGAATTTTCAAGTATCTGAAAGGTACTACTAATCTGGGTTTGTTTTATAGAAAATCTAGTGATTACAGTTTAGTAGGCTACTGCGATGCTGACTTTGCTGGAGACAGAGTGGAGCATAAAAGTACTTCTGGAAGCTGCCAGTTTCTGGGAGAAAATTTGATCTCTTGGTCCAGCAAAAGGCAATCCACAATTGCGCTATCAATAGCAGAAGCTGAGTACATAGCAGCAGCAGGATGTAGCACACAAATGCTCTGGATGAAAAGTCAGCTTGAAGACTTCCAGATTTTTGAGAGTAACATCCATATACTCTGTGACAATACTTCTGCTATTTGCTTAAGTAAGAATCCTATTTTACATTCTAGAGCTAAGCATATAGAAATAAAACATCATTTCATTAGGGACTATATTCAGAAAGGAATTTTGAACTTAAAATTTATAGATACAGACCATCAATGGGCTGATATCTTCACTAAACCCCTTTCTGAAGATAGGTTCAATTTCATTCTGAAACATCTCAGCATGAAAATCTGCCCAGAGTGAAAATGTTTTAATTCCATATATTTATCTTCAGAATGTATTTGTTTTACTGTGAACTTCTGATCAATCTCTTTTCAGAAAGATAGAACATGCAGATTGTATCAGATGCTAGTCTTAAAGATCTGAGCGTTTCAGCTCAAAGATAGACGTGCTGATCACTAAATCAAACAAGTGTCATCCAATCATCAGCAAATCTCTGAAGCAGAACGTGTGCACGCTTCTGAGAAGGCAAAACGCTGATTGGGTGCATTGAGACACATGTCTGGTAACCGTTTTAAGTATCTTTCTCAAATCCCCCAAAATCAGCAAGCATTAAATGAAAGTAATCATGTTTTTAAAACGTAATCATGATTTTATTTCTCTCTCTTGAAAACGTTTACTCTTTCAAAATATTCTGAAGCCTATTTAAGAACGTTAATTTCTCACATTAATCTTTACCGTTTCTCATTATCTCTCAAATATTTTTCTGATTCTCTCTGTGTTCATCTCTTTCAATCTTAAACCTTTTTTTCTCAGTTTCTCAGAAAAACCCTAAGTGTGAACATGGCAACCTCCAGCAGTGCTTCTGCAGGTTCTCAGAAGAAAGCATCCTCTGAACAGTACCAAGTTCCATTCAGAACACTCCTTACTCCAGTGAAGAATCTTGAAGTGTTATCTGAACTGATTATTGATTTTGGCAGTCTGAAAGAGAATGGTTTTGATTTAACAGAAGAAGTTAGGGCACAGAAATGGGAAAGGTATTTTGACAGGTTGGTTGGACCAACATTCCCAATGTTAGTCAAGGAGTTCTGGATTCATGCAACTGCTTCAACGCATCAAGTCACCTCCTACATAATGGGGAAGAAGATTGTGATCACTGAGGATCACATAGCAAAGTTGATTGGTTACAGTGGCGGTGGCGTCCGCTGTATTGATATGGCTGAAAGATGCTCTGACATTGGTGTCATAGCAGAACAGATTTTCACCCTTGGGGTACCCAGCAGCAAAATCAGAGACCTCAAGGATCACCACAGAGTTTGGGCGAAGATAATTCTGGGGTGTTTTAATCATAGGAAGCCAACTAGTTCCCCTAATTACATAAATATAGATCAGCAGTTTCTGATCTATTTTATCAATCAGAAGGTAAAAATCAACTTGGTTCATCTTCTGTTTAATCACCTCAGAACAAGCGTGAAGGAAACCAGGGAAGAAGAAAGAACAAAGAGGGATTGGATACCCTTTGGAAGGCTGATATCAAATATTCTGATTGAGAATAGGCTGATAGAGCACCTGATAGAAGCTCAAGAGTTAAGCACCATTGAACCAACAGTTGGGAAGCCTCTGAACACGAAGAATCTGAAGAAAATGAAGTTAATAGAGAATATCAGAAAGGAACCCAGCATTACTCCCACTGCTGACATCACCAGCAAAAGAGTCCCACTGAGTGACTTTCCTTTATTTTCTGAAATAGAATCTAAACCAGTGGTGGTTCTCAGATATTTAGACGCGTGCAAAGCTGATGGTACAGATCCCAAGCTCAACATCAAAGATTTGCACCAACCTCAACCAGAAGTTACACTGAAGAAGACGAAGAAAAAGAAGGCCCCTTCAGAAGGAACATCCCAGCAGACACCCAAGAAAAGAGGTAACTTATCTGCTGCTTCTGTTTTAAATTCTTCTGCTATTCCAACATCTATCCCAACTCCAGCTTCTCATAGAATCCCAATCCCCATCCTAACAATAGATGAAACTGAACCAGAAGATGACCCTTCTGAGGCACTACAACTCAGAAGACCCCGCACCAAACATCCCAAACCAACAATTTTAACAACATCAGCAATTGACAAAGTGTTGTCTGACATTGATCAACATGCCTCTGATCACCCCTCCAATAATCCAAACTCTGAACCACAAATTGTCCACTCTCCTCAACCAGAACAACCTCTCTCACCCATTCCAGAAGAACCACATATTCCTGAACAACCAGAAATTCCTCCTCCCTCTCCACAACCAACAATTCCTTCTCCCTCTCCTCAACCAGAAATTCATCCACCATCACCTCAACCATCACCTCAACCTGAGTTTCATCATTTTGAAACTCCATCTCCTCCATCTCCTGAACCTCATTCTCCTCAATCATCTGAGCCACAACCTCTGGCAATCCAGCTGCCATGTGGAACAACAGTAACCATGGCCCAGCTGCCATCCTCGCCAGAATCTACACCACCAAACACTCCCAAAACCCCCAAACAGTCCAATCATCATCTCTGATTCTCCCACTCCATCTCCAAAACAAACAGCTCCCAAACAAACCACAGAAAACCCCAGCAGGACCTTCATAGATTTAACAATCCTTGACCGTCTTGCTGATCTAAAAAATAAAATAGCCATTCCAAAACCAAAACAGTCGGATGTTGGCTCTGGCATTATGAATTTTGAAACAGGTTTACAGCAGTGGATTGTTTATCTGAAGCAAGTTTGTCCTGGAATGATTGATCCAGCTGCCTCTGACCAGCTATGGTCACAATTCAGAATTTGGGTACGTGCTGAAGCTCTAAAGTTGCAAGACATCAACTATGAGCAAGCACAGCAGAATTTCAGCAAGCTTCTGAATGAAGTAGGAAGTCAGCTGCTGAAAGAAGACGTGCTCCTTCTGGATAGTGAGCCATGGTCTGAGAAGCGTCCAGCGCCAATAGTGCAGTCAGAAGAAGATCAGACTGTTCAAGCTGAAGCCAGTCAAGTTGAAGATGTTGCAGAAAGCTCTCAGAAGCTCCCTGCTTATGATGTTTCTCAAGTTGCCTTGGACAGGCAGACTCTGGAAGAGCTGAAACTGAATGATATCCGTCTGCAGCAAAGGATGGATGAAAATGACCAGAAGATGAAAGAAAGGATGGATGTGCAGGATAGCAAGATAGACACAGTAGTCAGCATGGTGCACAAGCAGAATGAAACTGCTGATTAGATCAAAGCAATGTTGGAGACTCTGTTCACACGCCTTCCTCCCCAACCTTAGATTTTCATTCATGCCATTTTCATGTTTTCTTTGCATATCTTCTGTACTATTTTGTTTGGTTCTGAACTTTTTAATATGACAAGTTTTTCTGATCTAATTGTTTTAGCACTTCACTTACACTTTTTGATTGCTGACAAAAAGGGGGAGAATAAGAAAGATATTTTTTCAATAACGGATTACTGAGACAGAAAATATCAAACATTCTAACTCTGATATACTTGAATATGTTTTCTGTTTTTGCTTAAGTCTACAGGTACAAGAATGCTCTCTAACTCACTGAAGACTAAAGCTCTGATACTCTGATCCAAAGCAAAGCTCTGATAAAGCTCTGACATTCTGATCTGAAGCTCTGCTCTGATATTCTGATCTAAAGCTTCTGATAGTCAAAGACTCTGATATTCTGATGTTCAAAGAAAGGCAACAAAGATCTGATCCTGAAGAACTCTTGGAATTAAAAAGGGAAGTAATAAATTCAGGGGGAGTATCTCTCAACTCTGATATCTCTTTATCCCTTATCTTTGATAACTTCTTACTCTGATGCATCTTATCATTTAGTTATCTCTGATACTTCTTCACGTTATTTTCCATTAAAAATATCTAGTTTTTGTCATCATCAAAAAGGGGGAGATTGTTAGAACAAAGTTTGAATCTACTACCCTAAGTTTAAGTTTTGATGATAACAAAATGAAAGGATATATTAATTATGTGATTCATATAAGAACTATTTGCTACCTAAAAAATTACCTTCTGTTTTGCAGAAACTCTGATAGGTATCAGCAAGTACATCTTAATCAGCATCAGAATATTGGTTATCAACGTCAGCATCAGAAGATGCTATATCAGAATACCAGAACCAGAAGAACAATTCACGTGTATGCTGAAGCTTGATGAACAGAACTGCGCTCAACACTCTGATAAAGACAACAATAGTTCATCAGCACTTAAGCAGAGTCAGAATGAAGCTAAGCCAGAACACGCTTTAAGTAGAAATGGTACTGTGCATTCAAAGCGAATTATTACCAACGGCATCATTCCAGACAAGATCTGCTCAATAAGGAAAGTTTATTATTGGCATTGAATCAAGAATATTGCTCCAACGTTCAACAAATTCAGTGCTATATAAACAACACAATGAAGATTAAATTGGCTAATGCTCTACATCATATTACATGCCTAAAAGCTAATCATCATCTTCCTTCTCTCAGTTTGCTAAACGCTTCATATTTCCTTACTCAGTATTTTAGCAATCTAGTTTCAATAAGCTTAAATTGTGTAACATCACAGTTGTGATACAGTTTTGTAGAAAACATTCACACACTTAGATTTCTCTTCTTTGTAAGAAAGTGTTTCCTTGACAAACCGGGTTGTGGTTTGCATCAAGAAGGCTTTAGCAGTTGTTAAAGCATATTGTAATATTCAGTTGAATATAGTGGATTAAGACCTCGTTGGAGAGAGGCGAAATCACCTTGACGGGTGGACTGGAGTAGTTTGAGATCAAACGAACCAGGATAAAAATATCTTGTTCATTGCATTGATTTTCAGTTTTACAATTCAACCCCCCTTCTTGTGTTTTTCACTTCTTCACAAAATAAATCTCCCCAGCCAAACTCAGAAGGTTATCCTCACAAGAGTCTAACTGGTTTATCCTCAACAAGTTGCAACTGAAAGATCACCCCTAGCGAAGTTCTTTCTTTACCCAAGCAGGACTTCTATCCTCAACAGATTCAATATCACCAGCAACAGTAATCCATCCCCAGCGGAGTTCACCATTGAAACCCCCAACAGAGCTTATCAATGAAATCCCCAATGGAGTTATCGTTAAAATCATCAGCAGAACATTTCTCCCCCACAGAGTAATTCCCCAACGGAGACATCCTCTCTTGCAGGTTTATTCTTGCAATTATCTTCGTTCGTCATCCCCAGCGGAACCGAAGAATTCAACTCTATTCTCCAGCAAGTTATCCGGGATTTATTTCCCCCAACTAAAACATTACATTTCCATACATCATGATACATGCATAAATGCATCATACCACACAATCTCATTTATGTTTAGAACATCATTGCTTGATCCATATCATGCATTGCATATGACTGACCTTTACCTTTCAGGAAGGACACAGTTAAATTCTCAGCCATATCAAAGGCCTTCTCTGGTCCAGTTAAATCGATTCCTAAAGATTTTTCCTGATGCCGATCCAGTTGAAGATACTCCAAGACCTTGTCTGGTTCAGTTAAATCGATTCCTAAAGATTTTTCTGAAGCGAAACCAGTCAATGGAGACAAATTCAGTTAAATCGATTCCTAAAGATTTTTCTGAAGCGAAACGAGTCAATGGAGACAAATTCAATTAAATCGATTCTTAAAGATTTTTCTGAGGCGAAACCAGTCAATGGAGACAAATTCAGTTAAATCGATTCCTAAAGATTTTTCTGAAGCGAAACCAGTCAATGGAGACAAATTCAGTTAAATCGATTCCTAAAGATTTTTCTGAGGCGAAGCCAGTCGATGGAGACAAGATCAGTTAAATCGATTCCTAAAGATTTTTCTGAGGTGAAGCCAGTCAATGGAGACAAGATCAGTTAAATCGATTCCTAAAGATTTTTCTGAGGTGAAGCCAGTCAATGGAGACAAAGTCAGTTAAATCGATTCCTAAAGATTTTTCTAAGGTGAAGCCAGTCAATGGAGACAAGGTCAGTTAAATCGATTCCTAAAGATTTTTCTGAGGCGAAGCCAGTCAATGGAGACAAAGTCAGTTAAATCGATTCCTAAAGATTTTTCTGAGGCGAAGCCAGTCAATGGAGACAAAGTCAGTTAAATCGATTCCTAAAGATTTTTCCGTGGCCAAACCCGTCAATAAAGACAACCTATCAATAGAGACAACCTGTCAATGGGGACAACTCCGTCAATAGAGACAGGCCGTCAACGAGGATGGAACCACCTACCAACAATATCCAAATGGAATCTGCAAGCCCATTCCCGACATCACAATGTTGATATTACACCATGCGAGTGCAAATTTCTGGGCACTCTAGTGTTCAATCATCTTCCACCTTCGGATCACGAAAGGCACGCAAGCCAATCTACATCCTCAGGTTTAAGAAGATTGAACAGGGGAAACTGTTGTACCCTAAAATTTGCCCTCTCATGTTTCCCAAAGTCTTCCCCCTGCATGGTTGATCACAAACTCTTGCCTAAGGAAAAGGAAAATTTTTGAGTGGTGCTTTAAGGACATTTCGATTGGCATTCTGAGAGACCCTTCGATTGGTGTTCTGAAGGAGCCTTTCGATTGGCATTCTGTTAAGCTCTTTTGATTGGCATTCTGAAAGAACCTTCGATTGGTGTTCTGAAGGAGCCTTTCGATTGGCATTCTGTCAAGCTATTTCGATTGGCATTCTGGACAAGCGCTTCGATTTGCATTCTGGAAGACCCTTCGATTGATGTTCTGAAGGAGCCTTTCGATTGGCATTCTAGACAAGCCTTTCGATTGGCATTATGGACAGGTACTTCGATGGGAATTATAACAGTGTCCTTCGATTGGAATTCCAGAAAGGGTCCATTCGAAGAAGCATTCAAAGAGCCCATTCGGAGGGGAGCATTTGAAGGAGGCCATCAGTTCATTCGAAAGGGAGCATTCGAAGGCCAGTTACATGTCATTCAAAATTCAAAAAGGGACAGGATCCCATGTGTTTAGCCAACGTTACAAACTCTCATTCATGGCTTTCAAACACATAATTAATGTTACAAATGCTCATTCATGGCTGTCAAACACATAATCAAGGTCATTTAAACCTTTGTCTTCCTGTCCCCTCCACCCCCTCTATATAAAGAAATCACAAATGCTGCAAAACAAAAAAAAAGAGACAGAAAAATAAAGAACTTGGAGATACGCTGCCAGCACTTCCAGGAAGCCATACCCAATCCTTGCATAAGCCAAAGCTGCCACCCAGCGAACACCTCCACCCTCAGAACTACAGATCGAAGCACCTCTGTTGGTAAAAAAGGATCTAATCTCAAACTCATTTTTTAAATTCATTTTTGATTGCATATTCATATTATTACTGCTGTTTGTGAATGATTTAATGTGCTACATATAAACTACAGCGCAGAGATGAGATTGTGCCATTGCTTGGGCACAATCTGAGTTCCTCCTTCGAATTCCAGGATAAAACAAACCCAAACCCAGATTCAGCAGGTGCGAATAAGGGGGAGATTCGAACCAGGGGGTAAAATCCCCCCTGAACCTTTAACATGTGTTTCGTTTTGTAGGAACTACATCATCAGATTCCTGTTCAGAGTTTCGAAGCTCAGCAGTTTAGCTTCGAACTGGACCCAGGACTTCCAATTCGAAGGATGACATGTCCAGATCGAACACCCTCAGAGTGCAGCCCCTCATGCACCTTCGATCCAGCTTCTTCACTGGGTCGAAAGACAGCTTGCACCTCTTTCAACCCAGGCCTCTAGAATTATTATTTTTTCTTGTTTTGTTGCCTGGCCCATTTGTACTTTGTTTACTTTGTTTATTTCTTTTAGTTTTTTTTTAATCAACATAAAAATCATAAAAAAATAAATAACTTAGAATTAGGATTTAATTTAGTTAATTATTTTAACTTATTTTCTTCAATTTTAAAATCAGTAGACTTAGGATTTATTTGAATTCAATCCTTTTCTTAAACAAAAAAATGCAAAAAATATTAGGTATGTTTTAGAGATAATTTTAATCAGTTTTTTTTTTAATTAAATTTGACTTAATTGAACATTTAGCATTTTCCCAAAAATAGAATAAAACAACAAAAAGATCATATGCTTAGGATTTTTAAGATTCACGCGCGTTTATTTTTATTGTAACTGCTTTATTCCCCCATATTTTGGACATGTAAATAATCCCTCTCCCCGAAGCCTTGTAATAGCGTAGGATTTACAATTTCTGCACTTTAAATTCTTGTACATATATTAACTGCTTAGATGTATGCTAACTAGGATTGTATGGCAAGATCTAAAAACAAATGGTAGAACACCTAAAAATACAAAGATGATATAAACTGAAAATTGACACACTTGCACATGCCACTCCTAGGGTACACCTCACTTGGTTGCCTCAAATGTGGTCATTAAGTATAGGATGTTTTAGAGGTCGTCCTTCTGTCCCAAGATCATAAGTTGCCTCGAAATGGTTGCCTCGATAAAAATGATCTAAGGCATTAGGATTACCACTAAAACGTCCTAACGTTGCTTTAGTGATCACACGTCCCATAAATCGAATTGACCCGAAAACTCCAACAACTATGCTACCTACTCCTCAATAGTGGGATAACATTGTCTAAAGGACTTTAGCACAATTTAATTCCTTTTTGAGTAGGTAGAGGTTCTTAAGTACTTGCTCCTTTTAAAAACAAAACGAACTTTTCGCACTTACACTTTCTTCAAAAAACAAAACTCTTTTTTTTCAAAACCCACAAACACAAAGAAAAGCAATCTGTTATCGGTGGAAATAGAACTGACTATTTTGAAATGATGGTTCGCGTTTGCGTTTAGCAAAATGTCGCGGTAAGCAAGAGTCGCCACCGTCTTTTATTTTCTCCAACAAGGAAAGGACAAAAGCACAGCAAAATTCCTTTTCGAGATGTTTCTTGGTTCGGGAGGTAGATTATAGAAAGGGAAGGTGTTAGCACCCTTTCTATCCGTGGTTATCCACGGGCTCTTAGGCACTTGCTCACTATGTTTTCAAAATGTTTTTTTCTTTTCTTGTGTTTGTGGGTTTTGAAAAAGTTTGTTTGAAAACTTCGATTTAACTCTTGTATTTGTCCTCAAGAGTGTATGAAGTATTTGTTTGAAAACTTTTGTTTGAAAAAGTGTGAGTGTGAAAAGTATTTTTTTGTTTTTTGAAAGAGCAAGTATCTAAGAACCTCTACCTACTCAAAAGAAATTAAGCTGTGTAAATGTCCTTTAGACAGTACTATCCCACTATTGAGAAGTAGGTAGCATCGTCGTTGGAGTTTCGGGTCAATTCGATTATAGGGACATGTGGCCACCAAAGCAATAGTAGGATGCCTTAGCGGTAACCCTAATATCTTAGATCCTTTTTTATCCGAGGCAACCGTTTCGAGGCAACTGGATCTTTAGACAGGAGGGCGACCTCTAAAACACCCTATACTCAATGACCACGTCGAGGCAACCAAGTGAGGCGTACCCTAGGAGTGGCATGTGCGAGTGTGTCAGGATTCAGTTAAGTTATCTTTGCACATGTTATGGTGAGCTACGAGTTGATTTTAATTTCAGAGATAAGTCTTGTCATGCATAGCCTAGTTAACATACATCTAACAGTTAATAGTTGCGGAAAATAAAACTAAACTATTACAAGGCGTCGGGTATTTACATCGCCAAAAAACAAACCCTTGAAAAATAAATTGCGAAAAATAAATAAAAGCGATAAAAAGTCCTAATTAAAGCTATTACATCCTCGGAGCAATTACATAATAATGGATCAAAAATTAATAAAACAAACATACGCGCGAGAGAAAATTGAATCAGAATGTTTTTAGGGTTTTGACCCTTTTTTGAGAAAGAAGGAAGTTTTTATTATTTTGCACTTAATTAAATTAATCCTAAACTAATTAATTAATTAAATAAAAGAAAGATATTTTTTTGAGTTTTTTATGTTTTAAAGAAATAAATAAAAGATGGTCAAAATTGTCAAGAAACCCTAATTCTACATTAGTTTTAGATTTATTGTGAAAAAGGGTTAAAATTAACCTAATTAACTAAATTAATTACATTAGTATTTATTTACAAAAAATAATAAATTAAGGGTGAATTTAATAAATAATAATAAAAATATTATATTTTAGTTTTCTGATTTTATTATGAAAAATAGTAATTATTTAGTTAATAGTTAATTAAGAATTAAAATTAAATAAGTAAAATAAAAAAAATAATGAAAGAAAAAATAAAGAGGCAAACTCAGGGGGTTTGGGCCAGCTTTGGAGGTGCATTTGTCAATTTCCAGGCCCACTAGCATTTCGGCCACGTTGACCTTGGTGATCATCCACACGCCTGTTGACTGGGGAGCATGATAGGCCTTCAATCCTGGCCTTCAGATTTGGCCAGGAGCCACTTGGCATGCTGAGATTTGAAGCATATGGTAGACTCCCAATGCTTATTGGACGCTTGCTCAACCACTCCACCACGCTGCTTCAATTGATATTGGAATAAAAGACAATTATGATATATGAAACAAACTAAAACACTGTAAATAAAAAAGTAAACGCGCGTTTTTTTGAATAAGCCAATGGGACGCTAACACCTCATCATCTTCTTCGCTTGTACCTGCATATTCAGAATCAGATAGCGGGGGTTTTTAACCCCCACAAACTAGCTGCACCAATAATAGCGATTAGCACCACAGTATATATAAATATTTCGCGAGGGGTCAGTTGTGTTCGTCTTGATCTCGTGATCTCAACCATATGTCTCATAAGTCCTAATTTTGCCTGGTTCAGAAAGCCCCAATTTCAAAGCTTAAGAACCCTAGAAATTGATCATGGCATCTTTGGATTCAGGGAGTTATAACTCAATTAAACCATTCCATAAGCTTGGTATGACTTCTAGCAATGCAAAACAATCACAAAAACATGTTAATTATGCATGAATTAGGATATACGATTTTGAATAAAGAAGGCAAACTGTGGTTCTGTAATGAACGATTCCTTGAGCTTTGGTATTGGAATTTGATTGCAACACGTTCCTGGAACCTCCTACAATGTGTTTGAATGATTAAAAACCCTTGAATCAACCTAGAATGCCAAAATCAGTTTTCAATTTTCTTGGAAATTTCTTGAATTGGCTATGGTTTTTCTGCAGCTTTCTCACGTCCATTAGGTCAGGCTTAGCTTGCTTATGTATAAGAGAATGAAATTAGGTCAAAAACTTGGGTCCAATCCATGTGCATTCAAGTTTAAATCTTTGATTGGAAATCAAATCTTTTTGATTTTTCATGATTGAAAAAAGTTGCCAATTTTGGAGATTTTTGTATCTTTGACTTGTGCACGAAATTGCCAGCATATCTTGACCATATTTGCTTCACAAATTGATTGAAAAATCCAATCTTCTATTTTCCTACAATTTAAATTAATTAAATGAATTAATATTAATTAAAAATCCAATTAATCAATAAAAATAATAAAATAAATTCAATTAAGCTTGATGGGTCGTGCATAGGTCATGGATGAAGTTTCAAGAAGAGATTTGAGGCCCATTAGCAAAAATAAGGTGTTTTGAGCAAAGTTGACTTTTGCAAATTCACAAAAATTTCCCAACTTCTCCAATGCACAACTTGCTCAATTTTGATCATATGAACATGTTCTTGAACATTTTGGAAAGCTCTTGAAGTCCTCTAACCAATGCCTTTGGTCCCATGTCATTTGGATTTACCAATCTCAAGTTATGGCCTTTGATTCAAAGTGCACTTTTGTTGACTTTTGAATTTGACCTATAATGTAGAAATTGATAACTTCTTGTGAGTGCATTTCTTGAATTTGGAGTGTGAAGATGGATTGTAGGAAATAGCATCCCCTTAAAAATGAGCATTGGATGGGATTTTTCTGAAAAACCATGAAAAAGTTATGCCCTGGTCAAGATACAGTTGACTTTTTTGCTGTCCAAAAATAGCAACTTTTGCATCTTTGATGATTTTTTAGCCATTCTTGTGGAATCATGATCAAGACTTAATCAAATGATGATTGTTAACTCAAAATGAGATGTTGACCAAAAATTCTGACTTTTGACTGCAAAATGACCATTTTGCCCTTGCAATTGACTGTAGGTCAAATGAGGCTTTTGACTGTGCAAATTGGCACTGTGAGTCTTGAAACTTGGCATGTAGGTGCTTGAGGATGTATATGGGCCCATGAGACTTGATTGAACCATTTAGAACCCCAAATTCCTTGAGAGAACCAAAACCCTAATTTCAGTTGTCCTAGGAGGTGGTTTGACTGTCTAACCCTTAAGCAATCTTGAGCAATTTGAGGATCATTCTTGACAAACCTTGAGGAATATGGGAGGGCAAATTTTGGGGTACAACACAATCTTTTGAAAACACAGTGAACAAGTACCTAAGAGCTCATGGATAACCACGGATAGAGAGGGTGCTAACACCTTCCCTTTCTATAATCTACCTCCCGAACCCGAGAAACAATCTCGAAAAGGAGTTTTTCTGTGCTTTTGTCCTTTCCTTGTTGGATGAAATAAAAGACGGTGGCGACTCTTGCTTACTGCGACACTTTGCAAAAACAAACGCAAACGCGAACCAGCATTAAAAAACAGTCATTTCTCATTCCCACCGATCACAGGTATGTTGGTAATTAGTAGGAAGGGTGAGGATGTTATGATAAATAGAGGTTGACTAAGTGAGGGAAATTGAGGAAGAAGTTAGGGGTCCTTGTGATAACATGGGAAAAGGTAATCGTATTCTCACAACCGATCGTGAAAAGTGGAGAAAGAGAAATGATGCTGTGGAGAAAAGTGAAGCCAGGGCGAAGAGGGTTTGAGAATCACCACCATAAGAGGCACGAAGAACATAATAAATCACTCAAAACAATAGGGTAAGGGATTTTTATCCGGTTATTATGTTTGATATAAGTGGTAGATAGTTATAGGATTTTGCCCTTGGTATTGACAATGGTGATCTGATGTTGCTGGATTAAAAATTGATGGAATTATGATGATTAATAACCTGTAATTGTTGTATGGTCAATGTAGTATAAAAAGTTGTTGTTAGGTGATGATTCCCCATGATTAGATATGATTTTTGGACCCGTTACATGACTAAATCATAGGAAAAAGTGACCTGAAATAGTGCAGAATCGCAAATAGGAAAACCATGTTCGCAGGGAATCGCTAAGCGACGATTATTATTCCGCTGGGCAATGATGCTTAGTAGGGAGAATGAAGATGCGAGGAAATGAGGAAAATAGGGTGTTGGTCTCGGGTAAGGACCGTCGGGCGATGATGAGGTTTCGTAAGGCGATGGGAGGCAGAGCTGGAATGTTGAATTGAAATCTTAAAACGAGCATAACTTTAGTTCTAGAGCTCAGAATAAAGTGTCATTTGAAGTTGTGCGTAGCTAATGTAGTATACTATAATTAGGTGAAATAAAATGGAGACTTATGAATATTTTTATAAGACCTAAGGTAGAATAAGAATAGGTTCCACTTGTTGAATAGCAATGACTATGTGTTTGATCATGATGATATGTTGTTACTATGATGATGTTTTGATCATATGAATATGTATGATAATTATATGAGTATACATGATGATGTTTATGTGTTATGTTTATTAATAAATGAAAGATGATGCGTTGTGGTCATTTTTATATTTTGTTGTGCATCATGCATTCATTGGACAACTTTGGTCCGTTATAATGATTTAGGACGTTGGTCCAGTGATTTGGTCTCAATCCCATTGTGTGGATTTGGGGTGTCTTTGATTTGATCTGGTTCCAAGTGGAAATCGATCCTATGATTGGGGTCTTTTGAGGGTGATGGCCCAGTGTCCATCAAGAAGAATTGGTACCACATGCACGAGTCTATGTCCTTGCACTACATCTTATGTGGCATTGCATGGTTCTTAATTGATGATGTTGTATTGTGTTGATTGAGCTTAGAAGATGAATTTTTTGAATCGATTATGGTGATACTTTAGGATTATTGTGCTATGTTTATTACTTACATATTATATAATGATTGTGATAAACTCACCCTTTCTACTTGAATGTTGCCTCTAAGTGGGTAACGTGCGGGTAATCAAGAGTAGTCCCTAAAGGCTTGGAAGAATAGGTTTAAGTTTGATTTATTTACGTTGAGTCTAGAAGTTCTTGCTCTGATATGTAACATTAGGGACGAGAACGCTTTGTTTTGAAAACTGTTTTGTTCTTGTTTTATTATGACATTTAAATTGTTTCCATGGAGTTTAAATTATGTTGAATTATGAACCATGAATCATGGGGCACTATGAAGTGTTTTTAATGAAACTTGTTTGAACTATGATTGTGCTACAAGTATGTGAAACATTGATAATGCATATGTCGTGACGAATTTTGAAAACCCGTGTTATGGAGTAAAACTAGCACGTATGATTATTCACGAATAAAATGTGGCTCCCTTTTGTTGTATTACTCTGATATTATTTTAAATAATTATGAATATTCCGTTGGGTTTAGAAGGGTGTTACATTAGTGGTATCAGAGAAGGTTGGTTCATCTGGCCAGGATTTATAGGATGTTTATTCCTTGTTAATCGATTAGTATCTGAATACTGTCGATGTATTGAAGAAGTGAAAAACACAAGAAGGGGGGGTTGGATTGAAACTTAAAAAATCAATGGAGTAAGGAACACGTTTATTTTTATCCTGCTTCGTTTGATCTCAAACTACTCTAGTCCACCCGCCAAGGTGATTTCGCCTCTCTCCAACGAGGACTTAATTCACTAATCAAAAACTGATTACAAATCTACTTTAACAACTGTTAAAGTCTTCTTGAGTCCAAAACCACAACCCGGTTTTCTCAAGGAATTTCACTAAACAATTAATTGAATAAAAATGTGCAATGATGTTTCTAAATAAACAGTATCACAAACTTGTGATGTATTGCTGTTTAATATTGAATCGTTGAAGATGAAGAATGAAATCTGTGTTGTTTTCTTTTTCACGTGAGTTTTTCTTTATGAGCATAGTTGTTCATCATCTTGAAATATTCGTATAGTCTACTTTATATAGGCCTTGAAATAGAGACATAAGAAGATACTTTTGGTAAGTCCATAACACGAGTTGATGAGCTTTCCAAATCAGGAGATCCTTGTTTGTTTGTAGCCGTTACTTATGATCTTGCATTGATAGATTGTAACGCTTCAGAGCTTCTTACATCAGAGTATGAATATTACAGTTGAGAGTCCTTCACAGCTTGATCATAACTTTGCACATCAGAGTATCAGAGATTCTGTTTCACAGCGCTGGTGCATTCAGAATTTCAAACAGAACTTCTTCATATAAGTGTGTCATGCATATTTGATGCGTCTGAATCTTTCATTGTCCTCTTAACTTCTGTGCTCTCATAATCAGAACTTCTGGTGATGTTCTGGAAGAACTTCCAGTTGCATCAGAACATCTTTTTAACATCAGAACATCTTGCATGTAAAGATACTTTTTATTAGCGAGCATGTTTGTTCTTTATATCATGTGTTTGTCATCATCAAAACTCTTGCTGGAATGTAGAACCAAATTATGTTCTAACAGTGTTGATCTTTCTAATGTTAGCATGTCCACACTATAACATTCCTACATATGAGGTGTCGAAGTGCATTAAGTTTGAGAATGGAATGCGTCCAGAGATCAAGCAGGATATTGGGTATCTGCAGATTTGTCAGTTTCCTGAGCTGGTGAATAAGTGCATGATTTTTTATCAAGATAGTAGGGACATAGCTTCTTATTATAAGAATTATAATGAGAAGAAAGGGAAGAATCAAGATCGTGGTAAGCCATATGCTGCTCCAGCTGATAAAGGAAAGCATATAGCTTATGATGAGAAGAAGCCAAGTGGGGGAGGAGCTCCCGTTTCTATGAAGTGATACCGGTGTGGCGAAGCAAGCCACCGTGCTAATGCATGTACCAATAAAGTGCTAAGATGTTACGAGTGTGGCAAGGTTAAACATTGCAATACTAAGTGAAAGAATGAAGGACCGACTTGTTTCAATTGTGGTGAGCAGGGTCACATCAGTACCCAGTGTCAGAAACCCAAGAAAGATGTAGCTGCTCCGACTAGTGGCAGAGTATTTGCTTTGAATGGTGGTGACATTGACAAGAAATACAATCTAATCAGAGGTACTTGTTTTATTAATAATACTGAGTTAATTTCTATTATAGATATTGGTACTACTCATTCATTTTTTTTGCTTGACTGTGCTATTATGTTGGGATTAAAATTGTCTGATATGAATGGGGGAAAGGTAGTGGAGCTTCCGACTAAAAGTTATGTTACTACTACTCTAGTTTGTTTGAAGTGTCCTTTATCTATCTATGGCAAGAATTTTGTGATGGATTTGGTGTGTCTACCACCAAATTGATGTTATTCTTGAAATAAACTGGTTGAAATTCAATTATATTCATATCAACTGTTATAATAAGACGATAAGACTCCCCAAGTTTGGTGATAGTGGAGAGTTGATGTTTTTGTCTGCTAAGCAAGTAGATGAGATTTTGGAAGATGAAGCTTTGATGTTTGTGATGTTCCCATCGTTACAAGTTGATCGTGAAACTGCAAGTGTGGAGTTACCTTTTGTTTGTGAATTTCCAGAAGTATTTCCGAACGACATTGGTGAATTGCCTCCAGAGGGAGAATTTGAATTTGATGTGGACTTAATACCAGGTATAAGTCCAGTGATGATGACTCCTTATAAGATGCCAACTTCAGAGTTGAATGAATTGAAGAAACAATTATAAGAATTGTTAGATAAGAAGTTAGTTCGTCTGAGCGTCTCTCCGTGGGGTGCTTCGGTGTTGTTGGTTAAAAAGAGAGACTGTAGTATGAGGTTATGCATGGACTAAAAACATTTGAATAAATTAACTATTCATAATAACTATCCACTTCCGAGAATTGATGATTTGATGGATCAGTTGGTGGGCACGAGTGTCTTTAGCAAGATCGATTTGAGGTTGGGTTATATCATATTCGAGTCAAGCCAAATGATATTCCGAAGATAACTTTCAGAACAAGGTATGGTCACTATGAATATATTATGATGCCGTTTGGTGTTTCAAATGCGCCATGTATTTTCATGGAATACATGAACCGTATCTTTCATAAGTACTTGGACAAGTTTGTGGTGGTCTTCATCAAAGACATTTTCATTTATTCAAAGGCAGAAGAAGAACATGTTGAGCATTTGCGAACTATGTTGCAAATATTGAAAGAGAAGGAATTATATGCGAAACTGTCAAAGTGTGAACTTTGGTTGAAGGAAGTGAGTTTCCTTGGCCATGTGATTTCTAGTGGTGGAATTGCAGTAGATCCTTCTAAAGTTGATGTAGTGTTACAGTGGGAGACTCTGAAGTCTGCAACTGAGATTCGAAGTTTTCTTGGTTTAGTAGATTACTACCGAAGATTAATTGAGGGATTTTCTAAATTGAAATTACCGTTGACTCAATTGACTCGAAAGGGACAAGCTTATGTGTGAGATGTTGCATGTGAAGAAAGTTTCATAGAGTTGAAAAAGAGATTGACAATTGATCCGGTGTTGATTTTTCCAAATCCGAAGGAATCCTTTATAGTTTATTGTAATTCTTCTAAGATGGGTCTTGGTGGTGTTCTAATGCAAATGGACAAGTTGTTTCTTATGCTTCTAGACAATTAAAAGTTTATGAGAGGAATTATCCTAAGCACAACTTAGAATTGGCAGTTGTGGTGTTTGTGTTGAAAATTTGGAGACATTATCTTTTTGGCTCTAAATTTGAAGTGTTCAGTGATCATAAGAGTTTAAAATAATTGTTTTATCATAAGGAGTTGAACATGAGGCAGAGAAGATGGCTCGAGTTGCTAAAGTATTATGATTTTGATTTGAATTACCATCCTGGTAAAGCAAATGTAGTAGCTAATGCTTTAAGTAGGAAATTTTTGCATATGTCAATTCTTATGGTTTGAGAGTTAGAGATGATCGAACAATTTAGAGATATGAGCTTGTAATGCGAAGAGACATCCAACAGTGTGAAGATGTGAATGTTGAAACTGACTAGTGGGATTCTTGAAGAGATATGAGAAGCTCAGAAGTCTGATTTGAGTTTGGTGGATCAACTAACATTGATTAACCAAGGCAACAGAGGTGAATTCTGAGTGGACGAAAGTGGTGTAATGAGACTTGGTAATAGGGTATGTGTCCCTGATATTCCATGAGCATTCTTGAGGAATGGAATCGAAGTGATTTGAGTATTCATCCAGGTGCTATGAAAATGTATCAGGATTTTAAGAAAATGTTTTGATGGCCAGGTATGAAGAAAGAAATTGTTAAGTTTGTGTATGCTTGCTTGACTTGTCATAAGGAAAAGATTGAACATCAGAAGCCTACAAGTCTTATGCAACCTTTGAGTATTCCAGAGTAGAAACAGGACAATGTTTCTATGGATTTTGTTTCAGGGTTACCGAAGACTGGTAAAGGTGATGATTCAATTTGGGTAATAGTGGATAGGTTGACTAAGTCAACTCATTTCTTGCCGATGAAGATCAATAATTCTATAGAAAAGCTGGCTAAGATGTATGTTGAAGAGATTGTAAAGTTGCATGGGATACCTTCGAGTATCGTGTCAGATAGAGACTCGAGGTTTACATCGAAATTCTGGACAGGTTTGCAGAATGATTTCAGTACCAAGTTGAAGTTGAGTATCACATATCATATGCAGACAGACGGTTAAACAGAGAGGACTATCCAGTATTTGGAGGATTCACTGAGGGCTTGTGTGCTAGAACAACGAGGATCTTGGGATAGTCACTTTCCATTGATTGAATTTACATACAATAATAGTTTCCATTCAATTATTGGAATGGTAGTGTATGAAGCATTATATAGTAAGAGGTGTCTCCATTGTGTTGGTATGAGTCGGGCGAAAGTGTTGTACTCGAGCATGAGATTGTGTGAGAGATAACTAAGAAGATCAAGATGATCCAAGAGAGGATGAAGGCTTCTCATAGTCGTCAGAAAAGCTATCATGATAAGATAATGAAGGCCTTGGAGTTTCAGAAAGATGATCGTGTGTTTTTTAGAGTTACTCCGGTAACAAGTGTTGGCAGAGCTCTAAAATCAAGGA
The DNA here is from genome assembly GCA_948472305.1 of Vicia faba. Classification (NCBI taxonomy): domain Eukaryota; kingdom Viridiplantae; phylum Streptophyta; class Magnoliopsida; order Fabales; family Fabaceae; genus Vicia; species Vicia faba. Next base: position 348,346,275 of record OX451740.1, on the reverse strand, counting down.
AGCTTACGACGTGTTGCATTGGTCCATATCAGATATCTGAGAAGATGGGTGAGGTAGCCTATCAGATTACTTTACCACTGTCACTTATGAATCTTCATGATGTGTTTCATGTATCTCAATTGAGAAGGTACATTTCGGATCATTCACATGTGATTCAGATGGATGATGTACATGTGAGAGATAACCTATATATTAAAGCATTACCATTAAGAATAGAAGGTCGTGAAGTGAAGCAATTGCGAGGTAAGGATATTTCCTTAGTGAAGGTGTTATGGGGTGGACCAGCCGATGAAAGTTTGACTTGGGAGCGTGGGGATCAGATGAGAGAGTCGTATCTGACTTTGTTTTCCTCAGGTGATTTTCGATGGCAAAAATTCTGTAAGTGGGAGAGATTTGTAACACCCCAACTTTTAGAAGTTATTTATTTAATGGATTATTAGGATTATTTAGGAATAATTGATATTTTATAGGATTATATGTGTGATGTGTTGGCATGTGGTTGCTTATGATGTGGAACATGTGATGTGAATGAAAGGATTAGATGCATTGGAATAATTAGATGATTATTTAGTAATTATTTGGATTATTATCTAGAATAAAATAATAGGAATAATTATTTAAATAGAGTAATTTTAGTTAGAGTGGTATGTTGGCAATTAGTAGGAAGAGTGAGGATGCGATGGTAAATAGAGGTTGACTAAGTGAGGGAAATTGAGGAAGAAGTTAGGGGTCCTTGTGATAACAGAGGAAAAGTAATCGTATTCTCATAATCGATCATGAAAAGTGGAGAAAGAGAATTGACATTGTGGAGAAAAGTGAAGATATGGCATAGAGGGTTGGAGAATCACGGTAAGAGGCACGAAGAACAGAATCAATAGCTCGAAACAATAAGGTAAAGGGTTTTTATCCAATTATTATGTTTGATCTAAGTGGTAGATAATTGTAGGATTTTTCCCTTGGTATTGACAATGGTGATCTGATGTTGTTGGGTTAAGAATTGATGGAATTATGATGATTGATGACCAGTAATTGTTGTATGATCGATGTAGTATAACAAGTTGTTGTTATGTGATGATTCCCTGTGATAAGATAGCATTTTTACCCGTTACATGACTAAATTGCAGGAAAAAGTGACCTAAAACAGTGCAGAATAGCAAACAGGAAAACCCTGTTCGTAGGGAATCGTCGGGCGACGGTTCTTGTTTTGCTGGGAGACAATGCCTCACCGGGAGATTGAAGAGGAGAGAAAAGGAGGCAAATGGGATTCTGGTATCGGGTAAGGGTCATCGGGCGATGATAAGGTTTCGTCGGGCGATGGGAGGCAGAGCTGGAATGTTGGATTGAAATCTCAAAACGAGCAAAACTTTAGTTCTAGAGCTCTGAATGAAGTGTTGTTCGAAGTTGTACGTAGCTAACGTAGTATACTATAATTAGGTGAAATAAAATGTATACTCAGTAATATTTTTATAAGACCTAATCTAGAATAATAATAGGTTCCCCGCATTGAATCACAATGATTATGTGTTTGATAATGATGATATGTTGTTACTATGATGATGTTTTGATTATATGAATATGTATGATGATTATATGAGTATACATGATGATGTTTATTTATGATGTTTATTAATACATGAATGATGATGTGTTATGGTCATTTTTATATGTTGTTGTGCATCATGTATTCATTGGACAACTTTGGTCTATTATGATGATTTAGGATGTTGGTCCAGTGATTTTGTCTCAATCCCATTGTGTGGATTTAGGGTGTCTGTGATTTTCTCCGGTTCCAAGTGGGAATCGATCCTATGATTGGGGTCTTTGGAGGTTGATGGCCCAATGTCCATCAAGAAGAATTGGTACCACATGCATGAGTCTATGTCCTTGCACTACATCTTATGTGGCATTGCATGGTTCTTAATTGATGATGTTGTATTGTGTTGATCGAGGTTGGAAGATGAATTTTTTGAATCGATTATGGTGATACTTTAGGCTTATCCTACTATGTCTATTACTTACATATTATATAATGATTATGATAAACTCACCCTTTCTGCTTGAATGTTGCCTCTACGTGGGTCACATGCAGGTAATTAAGAGTAGTCCCTAAAGGCTTGGAAGAATAGATTTAGAGTTTGATTTATTTCTGTTGAGTCTAGAAGTTCTTGCTCTGATATGTAACATTAGGGAAGGGAACGCTTTATTTTAAAAACTATTTTGGTCTTGTTTTGTTATGACATTTAAATTATTTCCATGGAGTTTAAATTATGTTGAATTGTGAACCACGAATCATGGGGCACTATGAAGTGTTTTTAATGAAACTTGTTTGAACTATGATTCTGCTGTAAGTATGTGAAACATTGATAATGCATATGTCATGAATAATTTTGAAAACTCGTATTACAGAGTAATACTAGCATGTATGATTATTTCACGAATAAAATGTGATGCCCTTTTGTTGTATTACTCTGATATTATTTTAAATAATTATGAATATTCTGTTGGGTTTAGAAGGGTGTTACACAAGACATGGGAATTGACTATTCTACCAAAGAACAAGAAAGGCATTAGTGTGAGATGGGTTTTCACGATAAATCTCAAGCCAGATGGGTTAATTGCAAAGCACAAAGTGAGGTTACTTTCTAGAGGATTTATGCAGAAATCTGGTTTATACTACTTTGAAGTGTTTTTTCCTGTAACTAGACATGAAACAATCAGACTGGTGATTATTGTATTTGCAAATAGGAATTGGCCTCAGATGCATTTAGATGTGAAATTAGCTTTTCTCAATGGTCCTTTACAAGAGGAAGTCTATGTGTCACAACCTCCTGGATTAATGAAAAAGAATTAGGAAGGGATGGTGCATGTAACACCCCAAACTACCTGGAAAATAATAAACAAATATCAGAGTTATTTTAAGGTAAATTAGGATGTCACATTTATTCGAAAACACACAAACACCCGCTCATAGGTAGTAATAGATACATAACACCAATTTTCGAATGAACCAAAGCAAAGTAACATGTCTCAACTTCAAATTTTATTAATGCAACGGAAAATAATCATATTTTAAATCAAATAATATTTTAAAATAAGTCAACGTATATTCAAAATTCATAAGGAGTTCTTAAGAATCCAAAAAATTACTAAAACAAATCAATAAATAACGTTCATACCCCCGGTGTTACGTATCAGAGCAATGACACCGACTCGAAAGTAAATGAAGAGCAACTTCTTCTGATCCTTGCAGCCTCAGACTACTCCTGAATATTTGCACGATGCCGCATAAAGCATTATTCCAACATAAGGGTGAGATATCACAACAATATAAGAGATTGCATAATAATTAATATATAACAAGTAAATCATGTATAGTCACACATTTCACATCCCCCTCCTTCACAGACTCAACGCACGTGGTACCAATATCGCTCCTGAATCCCCTCCATCTAGGACCATATCTATAAATATCATGAACAATTTATTTTACCTCACTCTCGATCCATGCCATCTAGGACCAGAGCATACAACATCACTCCCGATCCACGCCATCTAGGATCATAGCTAACGAAACATGACCGGAATCCACAACACGAAATGCATATGACACAATCATGCAACAAAACAACGCATATTGATAATCTACATATACAAATATGACACACCAATATACCCACCATCTTCCCACACATACGACATACCAATCATATAGTCCGAAAATCGTCACACAACATTATCATACATAAGGACATGCATATATCTCATCACAACAGACAAAATTACATATAAAATGTATAATTCCCCAACAAATAATCACCTACTGGGTTTGTAAGTGTTCTTATAAGAAAGAAAATAATTTTAGCTTTTCGTAGGTTCAAATGGTGCGTCAAACAGACACCCAAGTCAAAGGTTATGAATTTTCAAAGTTTCCAAAAAAATTCTACTATAGTACTGCTTCGCCTGAGGCTCGCCCAATGACTGGGTCTGTCATCCGAGGCTCTCCCAGCAAAGCGTAGGTGAGGCCTACACTCCCATACATTTTCAAGGAGAATCCCATTCTTCCATATCCTTCGCCTGCTCCCCTTCCCGGCAAGGCTTGGGTGAATGCTCTCACCCGATGACCCAAGAGTCTTGCTCAGCAAGGCGTGTTTGACAACAACAATGTTGTTACAATTCCTGCACTGAACCATTCCTAAATAGCATGCGATTTCACATGAAAACAGTCCCCAATTCACCAAAAATAAGCACTTTTTTCATACCACTACAACAACACAATATTATACATGTTATAAGTATCAATTCACATGAATCTTACACTTTAAATTCATCAATTTCCTCACCAATTCATCATGTCAACAAAATTATCACAAACCCCAAAACAAACCTAAACTTCTATCAATGGTGATAAACAAATTACTCCTACATAATCATCATTACACAAACCCTTAGAGAGTTGGAACCCCACGCTTACCTTGGATTGGCGGTTCCCCAACTGCAACAATGGCTTCCCTTGCCTTAGCTCTTCTCACTCCTCTGCTTTTTCCTATTCTCAGAGTATGATTGTTCCAATAATACAATTCACACTCCAACTTTTCTCTTAAGTCCTCTTTACCCCTTAGACCCCTAATATAGTATTCCCATCTTACCCTTACTTACTCCATTAAACATTACCATAATACCCTTGACATCTCTACACCTCATATTATCCCCATTTAGTTATTAAAATAAATCCAAATAATTATAATTGTCAAATATATCAACATTTCTAATTATCTTTTTTAAACCAACACTACCCCATAACATGCCATCAAACCACCTATTAAATCACATAAATCACAACAACACAATTAAACAATAAGTATAATATTTGGGGTGTTACAACTCTCCCCCACTTAGAATTTTTTCATCCTCAGAAATTACCTTATGCAAACAACTCTGGGTAAGACTCCTGCATCTTACTCTCCAATTCCCACGCCATATTTTCTCTAATAGCTCCGTCCCAAACTACTTTAACAAGAGAAATTTCCTGCACTTATCCTGCATTCGATCCTCACAGGTACGGTCTTAACAGTCAGATTATCCTGCACTTACTCATCATCCATTGGAATCACATAAGATGGGTCTGAAATATACTTTCGAAGTTGCGACACATGGAACACATCATGAAAATTCGACAGGTTAGGTGGTTGAGCCACTCTATACGCAACAGTCCCTACCTTATCAAAAATTTGATACGGACCAATAAATTGAGGAGTAAGCTTGCTCAATTTCAAAGCACGCCCAACACTAGTTATATGAGAAACCCTCAAGAATACATGGTATCCTTCTTGAAACTCAAGATCCTTCCTTATCTTATCACGGTAGCTATTTTGTCTACTCTACGAAGTCTTCATCTTATCCTGAATTAACTTCACCTTTTTTGTAATCTGCCGAACAATCTCAGGTCCAAGCAATAAACTCTCACCAGATTCATACCTGCACAAAGGTGTCCTACGCCTCTGACCATACAATGCCTTGAAAGGTGCCATTCCAATACTAGAATGAAAACTATTATTATAAGTAAACTCTATTGGGGAAAGATAGTTATCCCAAGTACCTCCTTGTTCAATAACACAAGCTCTCAACAAATCCTCCAACGATTGAATAGTCCTCTCTGTCTGACCATCAGTTTATAGATGATATGAAGAACTCAATCTTATCTTAGAGCACAATGAATCCTGCAAAATCTTCCAAAATCCAGAAGTAAACCTTAGATCTCTGTCAGAAACAATACTCGAAGAACACCATGAAGTTTCACAATCACATGGATATAAATATCCGCCAACTTTGGTACAGGAAAACTGATATTAATCAAAATGAAATAAGCCGATTTCATCAGTCTATTAACAATCACCCAAATCGTATCATGCCCTCTTGGAGTACTCAGCAATCATGTCACAAAATCCATTTATATACTTTCCCATTTCCATTCTGGAACATCTAATAGTTTCGTCACTTGCAAGCTTCTGATGTCCGACTTTCGACTTCTGATAAGTCAAAGACGCATACACAAACTTCGCTACATCGTGTTTTAATCCAGGCCACCTGTTGGGGCATTATAGCGGAAACCAACAAAATGGCACCATTGTCGGGGATTGGTTCTATTGATTTCGCATTGCAATAATTTCTTTATTTTTGAGTTTTGTAATTAATGTATATGTTGTATAGAAATTGTACATTAACTTTTATATGATATTTATGCATATATGTGTTTTCACGTATTATTGTGAATTGTCTCGTTTTCGTAACGTTTGTTGTGTGATTTTTAGGACACTTTCTTTAGGTTTGCACGGTGTGAAAATACCATAGCATGATGAGAGGAGGTTACTAGCTCGTACAATAAAGGCTTCGAGCTTACAACGTAAACAAGCATGTTTGTTTGTATTTGTTTATGTGTGTGGTGATTTGTGTTTTAACAAGTTGAAACAAGGAAATATTCTGAATTTCAAATCTTCATTTTTCAACTTGTTAATTCATTTTCACCCGGTTTTCATATTATTTTTTGTATTTGTTTTGTTATGTCAGTTTGTGTTTTCCGAAAGCTTGTTGTGTTTAGCTTGAGGAGTTTTCTTCATTGTATATATTATAAATTTTGTACGTTGAAATTTTGTAGGAGTATTATTTTTCTAATTCTTTTTTTGTTGTTTGGACTCAAGTTTTAGTCCGGTAACTTGTAGAATATTGAGGTGATTTGTCAAGTTTGATCGTTTCAACTTGTGAATGCGTGGTAATGATTTTGTTAAAGTTTTGTACACATTCGAGGTATGTGTTTATCGCATTCTATACTTTAGCATATTCATGATACTTAGACTTTATACAATTTTTATGTCATTCATTCTTTTGTATATTTCTTCATTTATGAATCACTTTAGTTCCCACCCTTTTTGTGAGGTAGCTTTCCATTGTTCACATATGTTGGAGGCCACAATTATTGTTTTAACTGGATTTTATTATGCTTAATCTTTTGTTTTGTGTTAATTGTATGAATGCAAGAAAGTGATCAAGGCATTTTTTTGTTCCATTTTAAGCACAACTACCTAGCCAAATAGTCAATTCACCTTGTGAGTGTGTGATCATTAGTAACCCCTTTGAGCTTTTTGTTGATATCCATGTTGTATTTGCTAAATGCTTGTATATGAGTGCTTAGTTTCTCTTTTTGTATGGATATTGATTCCTTGTTTTCTTGAACCCTTAACTATGATTTATATTTGAATTTTTATCTTACCTTAGAAAGTAGGGAGTATTCACATTATGATGATGGTTGAAATCAAGTTGGGGAGAAGAATACTTATGTGCTTATGTTGTGATTGCTATGAGGTTGAAAAAGAAAAGAAAAAGAAAAGAAAAAGAAAAGAAAAAGAAAACAAAAAGAAAAGAAGAAAAAAAGTGAAATAGAAAAGATAGAAAAAAAAGATAAAAATTGAAAAAGCATTGAAAAAAGAAAAACAAAAAAGAGTATGGAATAATGTTGTGTTAATAAGTGATGTGTGTTGGTGTGAAACTTGTGATGAAGAAGAATTTTGATTGAAATTCTATTGTTTGAAACTTTGTGGAAGTAATTACTCCCTTAAGTTTAGGCAAGTTTTTGTTTCGATTAGCTTTAGGAATTATCACTTGTTTGTTAACCAAGCCACATTACAACCTTGAAAATCCCTTGAGATTCTTGATTTTATATTTTCAATGTAAACTTTTGGATGAATGCATAATTTAGTCTATTGTTTGCAAGATTGTTGGATGAGTGAAAATACCCCATTTTTGTGTATTTTTCATCTACCGATGATTATGTTTGCTAGGTTTGATTCATTTGTGACCAAGTATTGTTTTATAATGTTTGGTATATTCTTTGTATTTAGCATTTGTTCCATGTTTATGTTATCTTTGTAGTTTAATGGTAAGTATGTTTCTTCGTGTGTACTGTTTTTCATTTGAACCATTGCATTTGTATTCTGTTTTCAAAACTTGTTGATTCATGAAATTTTGGTTGATTACTTTTGGTTCTTTGAGTTGTTTGGCTTTGTTGTACCCCAAAATTTGCCCTCCCATTTCCTCAACATTTTCTCATCACAAAAACCTTGAAGATCAAGATCCAGTTAGGGTTCCCTCTGCTCAAGACTTCTCCTTGCACTGTGGACCCAAATTAGGGTTTGTGGTTGAACAAAGATGTTTTGACCTAAAATGCCTAAGATGACTTTCAGGCTTCATGTTGGACTCTCAAGTTTATCCATACCAAGTTTCAAGTCTTGATTCCAAGTTTTGCCCAGTCAATTGGACAGATGACCTAGAAATCAACTGTATTAGGGAAAAAGTCAATTGTGGCCAATTGACAGTCAAATCTCATGAAAATTGACCCACATCAACATTATGAACTCATATGGACCATTTGATCAAGTTTGGATCACAATTCCACAAGAAATTTAATCAGATCATCAAAAGGGCAAAATGGTCATTTTTAGGGTTTTGACTGCACAAGGGTAATTTTTGACTGTTTGACCTAGCCAATGGCAAACCAAACTTATATATGGACTCAAGGACCCCATGGAATTATCTTGACATGCTCAACAAGTTCAAAAGATCCCAAATACACAAGATTGATAGTTGAATTTCCCAGTCAATTGATCAATTTTGACTGTATACTGAAAAGTCAAACTTTGACCTTTTGGTCAAAATCAAGAGTCAAGATTCATTTTTCATCAAAACATGCCAAATCATGAAACTTGTTCACCAAGAAACCAAGAAATGCAAATTAGGGTTTGAAATGGGAATTTTTCATAACTTAGAATTTTTCTAAGTTATGGAAAACCCTAATTTTTTCCCAACTTTGCCCCACTTTCTCACCAAGATTCATTTGGATTCAAACAAAAGTCAAAACATGAAAGTTGTAGCTTGTTGCATAATCTACAACTTTGATTCACAAAGTTTTCCCAAATGAAGCTTATATCTCAAGTTACAATTTTTTGAATAGGGGTGCCAAACCATTCATAACTTAGTGAAAATTTGACCTTTTTTGACAAGGTTTTCTACCTAACTTCAAGGCCATTTTCCATACACTTCCACTTGGAATTTCAATTTGCATTTCAAAGATGGATTGTAGTACACATTCCAAGCTTTCCAAAATGTCCAAGAACTTCTCAAACAACCTCATGGTTATAGAGAATCGAATTTTGCAAAATGGGAAAAAGTCACTTTTGTTCTTGGCCATGTACATGTTCATAACACTATGCATTTCAATCTCAGCATGCTTAAGCTACATTACAGGTCCTAAAACCCTTTGACACTCATAAATTTAATGCAAAACCATTGTGCCAAGTTGTTATTTTAAGCATTTGGACATTACATGGAGAATTAACCCTAAACTAGAAAAAGCATTATTTCCATTTTGAAAAAGTAGAACTTTATGTCAAGTTTGCAATCCAAGTGGTACAGTCCAAATCTTCTTGGCACAAGTTTGTGAGCAAATTGCACTGATCAAGGCCAATGTATGCAGCATAGTGTGAGGGCCTGTATAGGCTAGAATCATCAAGTGGCCATTGCTTGCTTCAAGTTCAAGTAAGATAGCATAACTTGTACCAACTCTCATATCAGCTTACAAACACTAAAACAAACTTATCAAACACATTCCACACATGGATCCAAAGCTAAAGCACGAGCCTTTTACCTCCAATCCCTCCCAAAACTCAGAATCACCTTGAAACTGCTCAAATAGAGCAACCTCTGCAGATTGAGTTCCAACTCTCAATCCTTTCAAGCATTCTTGCCCAAACCAGTTCATACACCTTCCCTACCATCTATGCAAGCTAACCAAAAGCAAAAACACGACCTGTAATCCCTCTAACTGGTTCCACCATTTTCACATTTCTGATTTGCAGGTGAAGTGCTCTAGCTCGATTCAAAAGCTTTCAAGACAAAGTAAAGCTTGGAATAGCATCCCTGGACCTCAAGGAAACTATCCCAATCATCACCTTGCACTGAGAGCTTCTCCATTGCCAGATAGGACTTCAACTGAACAGGTAAGTTTTTGAATTCGTATCTCTCTTATTAGGCATCATTAGCTCTAAGTTTGTGAATAAACAATGTTCTACTCATGCCACTGAACATGTACATGTTTTTACTTTTCATTTCTTTTGCTTGAGCTGTGAGAATTTAAGGTTTGAAAATGGCAGAAAACTTAGGTCAGGATTTGGGATTGTTAAAATTCTCTCTCATTTCTGAGAGTTAGGATGAGTTTTTTATATATTTGGAATCGTGATTCAATGCTTGACATGTTTTGTGTTGAAAGTTTGTGCAAAAGCTCAAAGAATCAGGATGTTTGAATCCCTGTTACAAACGCGCGTTTTTGGCTGGAGGTTGAAGAAGGTGTCTCATGGGTTGGGCCAGCTTTTGTTCTACTTTTCACACCTTACAATTGCTTCTGCACCCCCTGAGCCCATTTGGTTTATTTTTAATGATTTTTGACTTTTTCTTTTTTTGATTGATTCATTTATTTTTTCTCATGTTATTAAAAATATAAAAACATTTTTCCTCACCATTTTTTAACTTATTAGGTATTTATTTGATTTTCTTTTGATTTATACATAAATAAATGAATATATACATTTCATTAAAAATATTGAGAAATATGCAAAAATACTTTTATTTTCATTTTCATTTTTATTTTACCTTCTAAAAATACTTTATATAAAAAATACCTTTTTACAAATATTAAATATTATTATTATTTATATATATATAATACATATTTAAAATAATACATATATACATATATTTATTAATATATTTAGGGTAAATACAAAATATATACACTTTTGTTTTTTTCCTTATTAATATTTAATATAGAAATACATTTTTGACAAATAACTCATTTTATTTTATTTTTGTATATGTAAACAAATATTTGTACATAATAAATGAATAATGTATTTTATTTAATAGAATTAGGGTTTTGCCCTAAAATATGAAAATACTCTAAAAATAATACCTTTTTATTTCTTTTTTTATTTCACATAAATAATATTCTTTTTTTATACACATAAAAATTCTTTTTACATTTTGCATATTTATTTCAATTTCCATTTAATTATACAATTATTTGTCTTGTAAATATTCAACATTGATGTAATAGTTTTAGGTTTAAATTCCTTGTCAAAATCCCCATTTGAACATTTGTACCCCCCTTCCCATGTTTGGTTTTGTAATAGCTTAGTAAATTTATTTTCGCACTTTATTGCTTTCTAATTATACCATGTTAGAATTAGGGTTTGTATGCGAAAAACGACAAAATAGTTATGACCTAATCTCAAGACAAACAAGCATGAAAATGAACACACAAATCACACTTGCACCCCCTAGGGTATTCCATTTGTTGCCTTTTCAAAATTGGGCCATATTGCATGTTAGGTCTCTTTGGGAAAAACAAACAAATCAAATGATCATAGTCCCTCAATAACACTTTCAAAATGTTGCTTAAACAAATGATCAAGTCCCTTAAAGAAAATGCCCAAAGATACTTGGCACCATTGCAATTATGGTCTAAACGATGACCCGCGCCCGTCCCTTTCACATCCTAACATGAGATTGCCCACCAAATACAATGGTGGAACAAACTTGTCAAAAGGGTTGAAACATAGCAATAATCTTTGAGAAATTTAGGAGTAGATAACCTCTTAGTTACTTGAATCAAAACTTGCAAAAACAAAACACTTGCCTATTTTAAAACACACCTCACAACACTTTCAAAACAACTTTCAAAAACAAAATGAAAACCTTTTCAAAAGACATACACCTTTGTATACATCCCCACATGGATCATTACAAAGGTTGCCACCACATTGGCTTCTTTTCAAAACATTTTCAAACCCACACACACAAGCACCATTTCAAACAATTGAAAACAAAAGGCAAGTGGTCTAAGCAAGTAACTAAGAGCCCATGGATAACCATGGATAGAAAGGGTGCTAATACCTTCCCTTTCTATAATCTACTCCCCGAACCCAAGAAAAATCTCAAAGGTTTTTGCTGTGCTTTTTAAACCTTTCCTTAGGATAAAATAAAAAGTCGGTGGCGACTCTTTCTCAACCGAAACATTTGCGAAAACAAACGCAAAACCTCAAGTCAGTTCTCCCACCTTATCACAGAACTGGCGACTCTGCTGGGGAATACTTATAAAGTGGAGTAACCTTAGGGCTTAGATCACCTTTGTTTTCAATTGTTTGCTTTGTTTGCTTTTATATTTGTGGGCTTTGCATCGGAGTTTCATAGATCCTAACCCGGATCTGGGAAATACTCTTTTTTAGGTAGCATAATCTGTGAGGGACCTGTCCGGCGTAGACCGGCATGGGTGAAGCAGTGGCTACATTGGTGTGGCACCTTAGCCTGTACCTATATCCCTTGTGTTGCAATGAGGAGAATATAGGTCTTCTAAGGAGTCATTAAACACCAACCGACCTTAGAACCCTAAATTGACCAACTTGGCTATTAGGACAGTAGCAGTATGCTATACTCATTGAGACTAAACTCTCGCGATGGTTCTGGCCGCAAGAAAAGATTGCGATGCTGGAGTTATAACCGATTGAGGGTAGTCAATGATTTGAGATCCTCTAGAACCCAGTTACTTTTGATAGGACAGGTTTTAACCAACGAAACTAAAAGAGGGTAACACCTAAACTTCATGCTGGCCTGAAACCTAAGGGTTGTCTTGTGTGACTTGTGTGCCTTATCATGTTTGCCTATGTGAATACTTGTGGTGTGCTTCATCATAGCATCATACCATCATACCATTGCATGCATCCTGTATAAAGGACTAACCCATTTCAAAGACAAAAGAGTTTCATCTTTGCTCTGTTTTGTAGGACATCATGATGCCCGTTCGTAGGAATACTATCCGGCTCAACTTTGTTCAACCACCAATTTTGCTCAAGGATTTGGTTGGTAGGATTCCAAACACTTCTTCCTTCATCAACAGACATGGTTCTCTCCTTGGCTTGATCTCTACAAAATGGGACCAACAACTGATAAGTGTTCTGACCCAATTTTATGACCCTCTGTATCATTGTTTCACCTTTCAAGACTTCCAGCTGGTTCCTACCCTGGAAGAATTCTCTTATTTGCTTGGGATCCCTGTCTTGGAACAAACTCCATTCACTGGTTTGGAAAAGACTCCTAGGCCTGAAGAGATTGCTGCAATTCTCCCCTTGACCAAAGAAGAGGTATTAGCTAACTGGGAAACTAGAAGTGGAGTCAAGGGCTTTTTGGTCAAATTTCTGGTTGGCAAGGCTAATGATTTCTGGAATGACTTGGACTTCAAGGCGTACGAAGATATTCTGGCTCTTTTGATTTATGGTCTGGTACTGTTTCCCAATCCTGACACCTTTATCAGTATCCATGCCATAAGGATCTTCATGTCTCGGAATCCTGTACCCACTCTTTTGGGTGATATCCTGCAACAACTCTATGCTCGTACTGCTCGAAAACGGGGAACTCCGTGGTGTTGTGCTCCTTTGCTAGTAAGGTGGTTTATTTCTCACCTTCCTAAGTTCGTGCTGAAGAATGAAGAAGGAAAAGGTTGGGCTCGGAGGTTAATGTCTCTCACAGATAATGACATCACTTGGACTCTTAGAGGTTTGGATGAGGTAGCTGTTATTGATCGTTGTGGAGAATACCCGAATGTTCCGTTGATTGGTATCCAAGGAGGAATATCTTATAATCCATGCTTAGCTCTCCGTCAGTTTGGAAGAGCCAGAGGAGTAGGGCCTCATGAAATACTGGTTCCTCACTTCCATTTTGAGTTTCAGGCAGACAGTGACAAACTACGCCATGGATTCATTAGAGCTTGGGAGAGAATTCACAAAGCTGACCCATATGAGTTGGGACCAAAGACTTCTCTACCAATGGAGCCCTATTGCAAATGGGTCCGCGTCCGTGCTCAGAGGTTAGGTATGCCGTACGAAGCTGTTAGACCTCTCATTCTTGAATCTCCTGATGAAGATGGGGTTCCTCCAACTGTCCTCCCTCCTCAGATACCTACTGATTTTGACACAATGAAGAGATCTTGGGCGCAGCTAAAGGAAGAACGGGATTTCTATCGGGAGAAGTTCAACGAGCAGGAACGGAAGATCCAGAGGCTGACTAAGCAATTGGAAGAAGAGAGAGTCCTGAACAACTACATCAACACTGAGAAAAGGAGGCCATGGGAGCATTGATGGGCTTTGGATATTTCCTTTTATAGCTTTTATTTCCTTTCCAGTATTTTTCATTCCTGTAATGCCTAAGGGCGAATTGTTGAACAATTGAAAATTTTAATCTAATGAAGTGTGTTTCCCTTTTTGTCTACAAAGTTGAATCTTGTTTGTCTTTGAAAACATAAAACATACGCATTCCATTGCACCATATGCATAGCAGGTACCCTATTTCACAGGTTGCTTAATCTCCTTCGCTGTTTATTTTGAACAGTCATCATGAATCCAGACTCATCCAGTGAGCAAGCCATCAAGGCCCTTCAGGCCCAAAGTGCCCAGTTTCAAGAAATGGTCCTGAGCCTAGCCCAAGGTCAGCAAGAGTTGAAGACTCTACTCCTGAAGAAGAAGAAGAAAAAGAGGACTGTGTTGTTCAACACCGGACACAGATTTGGGAACACACTCCATAATGAAGCTGATCCAACTACTTCTTCTGCTGAGAAAAACAGTCCCCAAGGGGGAGGAGCTCCTAGTCCCGCAGTCTCCGGCAACGAGACAGACTATAACGACGAACAATACCCACCTGCTGCTGACAGATACAAGCAATTGGAGGACCGCTTGAGCGCCATGGAAATTCAGAATGTGCCGGGGCTGGATTTCGGAGATCTGGGGTTATCTTCTGGGGTAGTAATTCCACACAAGTTTAAGGCGCCTGCCTTCGCCAAGTATGATGGGGTCTCCTGCCCAAAGCTGCATCTGAGGTCGTACGTAAGGAAGATCCAACCTTACACAGCGGATAAGAACCTTTGGATTCACTTCTTCCAAGATAGCCTCTCGGGGTCACAGCTTGAATGGTTCTACCAATTAGATGGAACTAGCATCCGACACTGGGAAGATTTGGCAACCGCATTCTACAGACAATACCAATACAATTCTGATCTCGCTCCTACGCGTACCCAACTTCAGGGTATGTCTCTAGGAACGGGTGAAGGATTCAAAGAATATGCACAAAAATGGAGAGATTTGGCTGGCAGGGTGCAGCCTCCATTGACGGATCGTGAGCTGGTTGATATGTTCCTAGGGACTTTGTCCGGTCCATTTTTCAATCATTTGGTTGGTAACTCCTCCGCTGGGTTTACGGATTTGATTTTGACGGGAGAGAGAATTGAAGCTGGCATCAGGTCAGGAAAGATACAAAAAGCTGCCTCCACAAGTACTGAGAAAAGGCCTTTCAGAAAAGAAGCAAGTGTCGTCTATGGTCCTAGAAGACAAGTCAAGCCCGAAAGTTGCCAAGCCGTCAATGCTTTGGTCATTTCAAAACCTGCTGCTGCTCCTCAGCAGTACAATCAACAAAGAGGCGAAAGGCCCAAGAGGCAGTATACTCGGCTGAGTATGACCTTATCTCAAATTGTACCCCAACTGTTATCAACCAACTTGGTGACCATCAAAGAAGCTCCTAAGGTCGTGAATACTGCATCTCCTAAGTATAACCCAAATGCCCGGTGTGCTTATCATTCTGATAGTCCTGGGCACACTACTGATGATTGTTGGGCCTTGAGAAACAAAGTGCAAGATCTTATCGACGCAAAGGAAATTCAGTTTGAAGCGCCTGAAAGACCGAATGTTGTAACTGCTCCTATGCCCCAGCATAGAGTAAATGCCATTGAGGAAGAGTTGTATGTTGTTTCGGTGAATGAAATTGTTACCCCTCTTTTGACTGTTAAGAGGAACTTACTACTAGCCGGTTTATTTCCGGGTTGTAGTAAGGGTTGCCTCCTGTGTGCTGTTATCCCTACCGGTTGTCCACTGTTGAAATCAGGCATCCAAAGCCTGATGGATAGCAAGGAAATTCTGTTCAAGAAAACTGCTGTTCCGTTTGTTTCCATTGAAGAAATTTCTGTTGTCACAATTTACAATCCTGCCAAAGCTCCCATAAAGAAACCAGTCCAAATTATGTCTGTTGCACCCATCACTATTACTATCCCGGGGCCTCTCCCGTATGAGTCTGATAAAGTTGTTCCATGGCATTATGGAGCCGACGTGTATGTGCTTGGGGTGAAGCAGGAGTTCAACACCAATACCAGTATCAGTAACATCACTGGTCCCGCCAAGATTACCCGCAGTGGCAGGCTCTTCTCGCCTGACATTGCACCGCCAGTTATCCGAAAACTGCTCACCATCACACCCGCAAGTATGCATGTTCCAATTCAAGTTCCTGTGTCTACTACTGCCGCCGAGTCTTCTGATACTCGGGGCAAAGAAGTTGCTACCGATTTGCCTGCCAGGACGGAGGCACCAAAAAAGAAGACTGCTGTGGAAGCCTCCCAACAAGAAATGGAGGAAATCCTTAAAATTATCAAAAAGAGTGACTTTAACGTTGTTGAACAGTTGGGGCATACTCCCTCCAAAATCTCTATGTTATCATTACTGCTATGCTCAGAGGCCCATGCAAAAGCCCTGATTTCATTTCTGAAAACGGCCCATGTGCCGCAAGAGACCTCCGCGGATCAATTCACCGACTGTGTGGCTAATTTGACGGCTGACAATGGCCTAGGGTTCTCGGATGCTGACCTTACCGCCAAGGGGAAAATCACAATGATGCCCTGCACGTCTCTATAGAGTGCAGGGGCACTACTCTCGCACACGTGTTGGTAGATACCGGTTCTTCCCTGAATGTTTTGCCCAAGAAAGCATTAGATCGCTTGGATTGTGAGGGCCTGGAGTTGAAACCTAGTAACATCATTGTTAGAGCCTTTGACGGTTCTAAGAGGATGGTGCACGGTGAAGTAGACATCCCTATTCGTGTGGGTTCCCAAGTTTTCAACTCAACGTTCTATGTAATGGATATTCGTCCATCTTATTCCTGCTTGTTGGGTCGACCCTGGATTCACAAAGCTGGGGCAGTAACATCCACTCTACACCAAAAGCTCAAATACCCTGTCAAAGGGAAGATTGTTACTGTGCAGGGTGAGGAGGAATACATGGTTAGTCACTTGAATTCATTCCGGTATATCGAGATGGACGGGGAGTTTATTGAAACCCCCTTTCAGCATTTTGAGGAAGTACCCCCAGTGTTGGCATCAGCTGAGGCAGTAGTTGAAGAAGATTTTCCGTTGAAGATGGCGTCCTTGAAGGATGCCCGGGCTGTAATCGAGAAAGGCAATTGTACAAACTGGGGTCAGCTTCCTGACTTCACTCAAAAGAACGACAAGTTTGGGCTGGGCTTTACTGCAGAGGCTCAGAGGGCTGTGCGCAAGGAAAAGATCAGAAAGGCTCTGGTGTTTATCTCCAACCCAAGAGTGAATGCTATCGAGGAGGATGTAGAGGAAGCAGAGTTTGACAGTTGGATCTACCCGACTACCAGCAACGGACCAAGCAACTGGACGGCAAAGGATTTTACACCTATCACATTTGTCACGCAGTAATTAATTTCTTTTGATTTCCAATTTGTAACAAACAATATGTTAAAACTTTGTTGGCTCGGTGTTCTACCCGGGGCATCGTAGCTCCATTTGTGAGGGCTTTTTGTATGACATTTCCATATATCATCAATCAAAACATTGGACGTTTGTTGCATTTCAAATCTTGTGCTCTTTTTCTTTCTGTGTTATATATATTGCAAAACAACTATATTTACACACACTCACTTATACAGGTTTCAATCCACTCTGGATCTCACTGGTAACAGCTCTGCTACCGCCAGTTATGACTTCGAGAATCCGATCAACTTGGCCGAAGACGAAGGTGAAGATGATTGCGAAGTGCCTGGTGAACTCGCAAGACTGCTACTCCAGGAAGAGAGGGCTATTCAACCACATGAAGAGCCGGTAGAAACGATTAACCTGGGTACTGAGACAGATAGGAAAGAGGTCAAGATTGGGGCTAATTTAGAGCTCAGCGTGAAGCAACGATTGATCCAGATGCTACGTGATTACATGGAGATCTTTGCTTGGTCCTATGAAGACATGCCTGGTTTGGATGCCGACATTGTAGTTCACCACCTGCCAACCAAGGAAGATTGCCCTCCGGTAAAGCAAAAGGTCCGCCATATGCGTCCAGAGATGTCTAAAAAGATCAAGGCTGAGGTCATGAAGCAGTTCGATGCCGGGTTTCTAGCGGTAACTTCTTATCCTCAATGGGTGGCCAATGTGGTGCCAGTGCCGAAAAAGGACGGTAAAGTCAGGATGTGTGTCGACTACAGGGACTTGAACAGGGCAAGCCCCAAGGATGACTTCCCCTTACCTCACATCGACGTTCTTGTTGACAATATTGCTCAACACAAGGTTTTCTCCTTCATGGATGGTTTTTCAGGGTATAATCAGATCAAGATGGCTCCGGAGGATATGGAAAAGACCACCTTTGTGACTCAGTGGGGCACCTTCTGTTATAAGGTCATGCCATTCGGATTGAAAAATGCTGGGGCAACCTATCAACGCGCCATGGTTGCTTTATTTCATGATATGATCCATCATGAGATTGAGGTATACGTTGATGACATGATTGCAAGGTCTCAAACTGAGGAGGAGCACCTTGACCATCTGAGGAAGTTGTTTGACCGACTCAAGTTATACAAGCTGAGGTTGAATCCCAACAAATGCACCTTTGGGGTAAGATCCGGAAAATTGCTAGGTTTCATTGTAAGTGATAAAGGTATTCAGGTGGACCCTGCCAAGGTAAAAGCCATACAAGAGATGCCGACTCCAAAGACAGAGAAAGAAGTCAGAGGCTTCCTGGGACGACTGAATTACATTGCCCGATTCATCTCACATCTGACTGCTACTTGTGAGCCAATCTTCAAATTACTGAAGAAAGATCAAGTAGTACGCTGGAACGATGAATGTCAGGCCGCCTTTGAAAAGATAAAGGAATATCTCCAAGCGCCATCCATTCTTATGCCACCAGTGGAAGGAAGACCTCTAATATTATACTTGACAGTACTTGACAATTCAATGGGGTGTGCTGGGGCAGCATGACGAGTCTGGCCGAAAAGAGCACGCTATTTATTACTTGAGCAAAAAGTTTACCGACTGTGAGTCTCGTTACTCACTGCTTGAGAAAACTTGCTGCGCTCTAGTATGGGCTGCTCGCCGGCTGAGACAGTATATGCTGACTCACACTACTCTATTGATTTCAAAGATGGATCCCATCAAGTACATATTTGAAAAGCCTGCTCTGTCTGGAAGAATAGCGAGATGGAAAATGATCTTGACAGAATATGACATCCAGTATACAACTCAGAAAGCAATTAAAGGAAGTGTACTGGCAGATCATTTGGCACACCAACCTGTGGACGATTACCAATCATTGAACTTTGATTTTCCGGACGAAGATATCATGGTGGTAACAGACTGTGAAGTACCTGGGCCGGATGAAGGACCTGAGGAAGGATCCCGATGGTCTATGCATTTTGACGGAGCCTCCAATGCTTTGGGTAACAGCGTCGGTGCTGTAATCATATCTCCCAAAGGAACTCATACTCCACTCACTGCCCGATTGTGTTTCAACTGCACCAACAACATGGCAGAATATGAGGCATGTATCATGGGTCTACAAGCTGCAATCGACTTAAGGATCAAGTTTCTGAGTGTCTTTGGAGATTCCGCTCTCGTGATCAATCAGATCAAAGGCGAGTGGGATACGAAACACCCAAATCTTATTCCTTACAAGGAATATGTGTCAACCTTGCTTCCCCACTTTGAAGAAATAACTTTTGAGCACTTCCCAAGAGAGGAGAATCAGCTAGCGGACGCACTAGCTACGATGTCTTCAATGTTCAAAGTTAAATGGGACAATGAGGCTCCCCGGATCATTATCTGGAAGTTGGACGAACCGGCATACTGCTGCAAGCTTGAGGCTGAAATGGTGACTGAAAAACCCTGGTATCATGAGGTGAAGAGGTATTTGGAAGCTCAGGAATACCCTGAAGGCGCATCTGTCAATGACAAGAAGTTCATGAGGAGGTTTGCGGCAAAGTTCTTCCTCAGCAACGGCATTCTCTACAAACGGAATCATGATTCGACTCTACTACGTTGTGTGGATAAGGCTGAAGCAGAGAAGATCATGTTAGAACTGCATGAGGGTACATTCGGGACACATTCCAGTGGACACACCATGGCTAAGAAAATCCTTCGGGCAGGATATTTCTGGTCCACAATGGAAGCTGATTGTTACCAACACTCCCGAACTTGTCACAAATGCCAGATCTATGCTGACAAGGTGCATATTCCTCCAGTTCCTCTGAACGTCCTGACGGCACCTTGGCCTTTTGCAATGTGGGGGATTGATATGATCGGTGAGATCCGACCGACGGCATCCAATGGGCATCGCTTCATCTTAGTGGCAATCGATTACTTCACGAAGTGGGTTGAGGCAGCTTCCTACGCAACGGTAACCAAGAGCGTCGTGGCACGTTTCATCCGGCATAATCTGATCTGTCGATACGGTGTCCCAGAAAGGATCATTACGGACAATGGCACCAATCTTAATAATAAGATGATCACTGAACTCTGCGAACAATTCAAGACACAGCACCACAATTCTTCTCCCTACCGGCCGAAGATGAATGGGGCTGTAGAGGCAGCTAATAAAAATATCAAGAAAATTATGCAGAAGATGACAGTGACCTATAAAGATTGGCACGAGATGTTACCGTTCGCTCTTCATGGGTACCGTACCTCAGCAAGGACGTCAACCGAGGCAACTCCTTTCTCCTTGGTCTATGGCATGGAGGCAGTCCTGCCAATTGAAGTCCAGATACCCTCTCTCCGAATAATTAAGGATGCGGATTTGAATGAAGATGACTGGATCCAGACTCGACTTGATCAATTAAATATGATTGACGAAAAGAGGCTCACTGCTATCTGTCATGGTCAAACGTATCAAAAACGGATGATCAGGGCATTTAACAAGAGAGTCAAACCACAAGAGTATCAAGTTGGGGACCTGGTAATCAAACGCATCATCCTTCCTCAAAGTGATCCCCGGGGCAAATGGACCCCTACGTACGAAGGGCCATTTGTGGTTAAACATGTGTTCTCAGGAGGAGCCATGATCCTAACCACCATGGATGGTGACGACCTTCCTCACCCCGCTAATGCAGACATAGTGAAAAAATACTACGCATAAATAAAAGACCCGCTAGGTTGACATACCTAGGCAAAAATAAGGGCTTCTCGGCGAACCAAAAGGGTTCGGGCAAAAATAAGGGATGAAATGAATAAAAATCTGTACACCCGGCAAGTCGAAAACCTGAAAAGGCGGCTTGGGCAAAAATGGGTATCCCGGTGGACTGAAAACCCGAAAGGGCGGTCCAGGCAAAAGTTAGGGATAAAGCGTAACACTATGTCTCATTGGATCACTTCGCATCCGGAATTCGGCATCAACTATCTGGCTCAGACTTCGGCATCGATCAATCAGCTTCATCTTCAACTAGGCAGCAAAGCGATGAGACGCTTGGAGACATAAAGGCGATAGCAGAGTTGGAACCCAGTGGGATTGTTCACATAGCTGTTTTGTTTTCTTTTGAAAATTGTAAACTCTATGTTATTTGGCGGCGTCCTCTTACTAGGATGTCAGCCTCTTGTACAAAAACGCCTATTCACAGGAAAAATTCAAATCAATACAAATTCACTTGTCCATACAAATTGCCATTGCTTTTCCTTTTTTCTGTTTTGTCTTGCAAAGAACGTCCAATGTTCATTTTTGATATATGCATTTGACATTAAATTGCTGATTCATAAATATTTGCATATGAAACGAAAGATTAATTACAGGTGACATCAGAAACAGGGGCAAATGTGGAGTTGTTTGATGCAGTCTGGTTGCTTTGTCCGCCAAGGTACCCAGGTAGATTCGACTGAAGAATGTGACCAAATCATCTCAACGCCCCGCAGAGTAAGACAAGATTCAGCAATACTTTCCCCAAGCGGAGTTGATTCCCTGTCAATCCTGAAAAGGCACAACATTCCCCGGCAGGTCTTAAAGCTCATCCCCGGTAGATTCTGGAAGCTTGTTCCCTACAGGATACGGACGTCTCTCCCGAGCTTTATTCAGAGTTATTCCTCACAAGGGCTTATAAATGGGTTATCCTCAGCTAATTTCCACGGAAGATCGCCCTCGGCAAAGTTCTTTCATTCCCCGGCAGGAGTCTATCTTTGGTATTCCCCAGCGGAGTTTATCTTTGGTTATCCCCAGCGGAGTTTATCATCATTATCCCCAGCGGAATCCATCATTGAAGTCCTCAGCAGGCCTCTCATCAAAACTTCAGCAAAGTATCTCTGCCATAGAGCAACTCCCCGGCCGTTCGTCAAGGATTTATTTTCCTAAGACGAAATTACATTCATAAACATTTCACATTTTCATACATCTTGCTTACATACATGATAAAGTGCATACAACACTATCTCATGTTGAACATCATAACATCATGCATATCATACATCATGACATTGCGTACAACTTATGTTTTTTCCTTTTCAGGGAAAAAGACAATCCCAAAGACAACTACCTTCAACTGTCACAATTCCAGATTTGATACCTGTATCTAGCCAGGGCACATCTGAGAGTGATCAGTTTCCAGACTCGATTCCTGTATCTAGCCAGGGCACGTCTGAAGAGTTTGAAGATTCGATTCTTGTATCCAGCCAAGGCACATCTATCAACTACAGCATTTCCAGATTCGATTCCTGTATCCAGCCAGGGCATATCTGTTGACCACATTTCCAGACTCGATTCCTGTATCTAGCCAGGGCACGTCTGAAGAGTTCGAAGATTCGATTCCTATATCCAGCCAGGGCACATCTATCAACTACAACATTTCCATATTCGATTCCTGTATCCAGCCAGGGCATATCTGTTAACAACATTTCCATATTCGATTCCTGTACCCAGCCAGGGCACATCTATGAGCAACCGATTATAGATTCGATACCTGTATCCAGCCAGGGCATATCTGCATGAGGAGATTGAAGATCAAACACCTGTAACAAGCCAGGAAAACATATGTCTTTCTGAAATACACAAGTTCTCGCTAAGGAATCTCTTATGCGATCCATATTTCCAGATGGAATCTATAAGCCCATCTCCCTATCCACCACCTCTCCAAATGGCATCTATAAGCCCATTCCCGACATCACATTGCTGATATTCCAACATGCGAGTGCAAATTTCCGGGCACTCTAGTGTCCAATCTCCTTTTACCCTCGAGTCACGAAAGGCAAACTTGCCAATCTAACTCTTCAGGTTCAAGAAGATTGAACAGGGGCAACTGTTGTACCCCAAAATTTGCCCTCCCATTTCCTCAACATTTTCTCATCACAAAAACCTTGAAGATCAAGATCCAGTTAGGGTTTCCTCTGCTCAAGACTTCTCCTTGCACTGTGGACCCAAATTAGGGTTTGTGGTTGAACAAAGATGTTTTGACCTAAAATGCCTAAGATGACTTTCAGGCTTCATGTTGGACTCCCAAGTTTATCCATACCAAGTTTCAAGTCTTGATTCCAAGTTTTGCCCAGTCAATTGGACAGATGACCTAGAAATCAACTGTATTGGGGAAAAAGTCAACTGTGGCCAATTGACAGTCAAATCTCATGAAAATTGACCCACATCAACATTATGAACTCATATGGACCATTTGATCAAGTTTGGATCACAATTCCACAAGAAATTTAATCAGATCATCAAAAGGGCAAAATGGTCATTTTTAGGGTTTTGACTGCACAAGGGTAATTTTTGACTGTTTGACCTAGCCAATGGCAAACCAAACTTATATATGGACTCAAGGACCCCATGGAATTATCTTGACATGCTCAACAAGTTCAAAAGATCCCAAATACACAAGATTGATAGTTGAATTTCCCAGTCAATTGATCAATTTTGACTGTATACTGAAAAGTCAAACTTTGACCTTTTGGTCAAAATCAAGAGTCAAGATTCATTTTTCATCAAAACATGCCAAATCATGAAACTTGTTCACCAAGAAACCAAGAAATGCAAATTAGGGTTTGAAATGGGAATTTTTCATAACTTAGAATTTTTCTAAGTTATGGAAAACCCTAATTTTTTCCCAACTTTGCCCCACTTTCTCACCAAGATTCATTTGGATTCAAACAAAAGTCAAAACATGAAAGTTGTAGCTTGTTGCATAATCTACAACTTTGATTCACAAAGTTTTCCCAAATGAAGCTTATATCTCAAGTTACAATTTTTTGAATAGGGGTGCCAAACCATTCATAACTTAGTGAAAATTTGACCTTTTTTGACAAGGTTTTCTACCTAACTTCAAGGCCATTTTCCATACACTTCCACTTGGAATTTCAATTTGCATTTCAAAGATGGATTGTAGTACACATTCCAAGCTTTCCAAAATGTCCAAGAACTTCTCAAACAACCTCATGGTTATAGAGAATCGAATTTTGCAAAATGGGAAAAAGTCACTTTTGTTCTTGGCCATGTACATGTTCATAACACTATGCATTTCAATCTCAGCATGCATAAGCTACATTACAGGTCCTAAAACCCTTTGACACTCATAAATTTAATGCAAAACCATTGTGCCAAGTTGTTATTTTAAGCATTTGGACATTACATGGAGAATTAACCCTAAACTAGAAAAAGCATTATTTCCATTTTGAAAAAGTAGAACTTTATGTCAAGTTTGCAATCCAAGTGGTACAGTCCAAATCTTCTTGGCACAAGTTTGTGAGCAAATTGCACTGATCAAGGCCAATGTATGCAGCATAGTGTGAGGGCATGTACAGGCTAGAATCATCAAGTGGCCATTGCTTGCTTCAAGTTCAAGTAAGATAGCATAACTTGTACCAACTCTCATATCAGCTTACAAACACTAAAACAAACTTATCAAACACATTCCACACATGGATCCAAAGCTAAAGCACGAGCCTTTTACCTCCAATCCCTCCCAAAACTCAGAATCACCTTGAAACTGCTCAAACAGAGCAACCTCTGCAGATTGAGTTCCAACTCTCAATCCTTTCAAGCATTCTTGCCCAAACCAGTTCATACACCTTCCCTACCATCTATGCAAGCTAACCAAAAGCAAAAACACGACCTGTAATCCCTCTAACTGGTTCCACCATTTTCACATTTCTGATTTGCAGGTGAAGTGCTCTAGCTCGATTCAAAAGCTTTCAAGACAAAGTAAAGCTTGGAATAGCATCCCTGGACCTCAAGGAAACTATCCCAATCATCACCTTGCACTGAGAGCTTCTCCATTGCCAGATAGGACTTCAACTAAACAGGTAAGTTTTTGAATTCGTATCTCTCTTATTAGGCATCATTAGCTCTAAGTTTGTGAATAAACAATGTTCTACTCATGCCACTGAACATGTACATGTTTTTACTTTTCATTTCTTTTGCTTGAGCTGTGAGAATTTAAGGTTTGAAAATGGCAGAAAACTTAGGTCAGGATTTGGGATTGTTAAAATTCTCTCTCATTTCTGAGAGTTAGGATGAGTTTTTTATATATTTGGAATCGTGATTCAATGCTTGACATGTTTTGTGTTGAAAGTTTGTGCAAAAGCTCAAAGAATCAGGATGTTTGAATCCCTGTTACAAACGCGCATTTTTGGCTGGAGGTTGAAGAAGGTGTCTCATGGGCTGGGCCAGCTTTTGTTCTACTTTTCACACCATACAATTGCTTCTGCACCCCCTGAGCCCATTTGGTTTATTTTTAATGATTTTTGACTTTTTCTTTTTTTGATTGATTCATTTATTTTTTCTCATGTTATTAAAAATATAAAAACATTTTTCCTCACCATTTTTTAACTTATTAGGTATTTATTTGATTTTCTTTTGATTTATACATAAATAAATGAATATATACATTTCATTAAAAATATTGAGAAATATGCAAAAATACTTTTATTTTCATTTTTATTTTATTTTACCTTCCAAAAATACTTTATATAAAAAATAACTTTTTACAAATATTAAATATTATTATTATTTATATATATATAATACATATTTAAAATAATACATATATACATATATTTATTAATATATTTAGGGTAAATACAAAATATATACACTTTTGTTTTTTTCCTTATTAATATTTAATATAGAAATACATTTTTGACAAATAACTCATTTTATTTTATTTTTGTATATGTAAACAAATATTTGTACATAATAAATGAATAATGTATTTTATTTAATAGAATTAGGGTTTTGCCCTAAAATATGAAAATACTCTAAAAATAATACGTTTTTATTTCTTTTTTTATTTCACAAAAATAATATTCTTTTTTTATACACATAAAAATTCTTTTTACATTTTGCATATTTATTTCAATTTCCATTTAATTATACAATTATTTGTCTTGTAAATATTCAACATTGATGTAATAGTTTTAGGTTTAAATTCCTTGTCAAAATCCCCATTTGAACATTTGTACCCCCCTTCCCATATTTGGTTTTGTAATAGCTTAGTAAATTTATTTTCGCACTTTATTGCTTTCTAATTATACCATGTTAGAATTAGGGTTTGTATGCGAAAAACGACAAAATAGTTATGACCTAATCTCAAGACAAACAAGCATGAAAATGAACACACAAATCACACTTGCACCCCCTAGGGTATTCCATTTGTTGCCTTTTCAAAATTGGGCCATATTGCATGTTAGGTCTCTTTGGGCAAAACAAACAAATCAAATGATCATAGTCCCTCAATAACACTTTCAAAGTGTTGCTTAAACAAATGATCAAGTCCCTTAAAGAAAATGCCCAAAGATACTTGGCACCATTGCAATTATGGTCTAAACGATGACCCGCGCCCGTCCCTTTAACATCCTAACATGAGATTGCCCACCAAATACAATGGTGGAACAAACTTGTCAAAAGGGTTGAAACATAGCAATAATCTTTGAGAAATTTAGGAGTAGATAACCTCTTAGTTACTTGAATCAAAACTTGCAAAAATAAAACACTTGCCTATTTTAAAACACACCTCACAACACTTTCAAAACAACTTTCAAAAACAAAATGAAAACCTTTTCAAAAGACATACACCTTTGTATACATCCCCACATGGATCATTACAAAGGTTGCCACCACATTGGCTTCTTTTCAAAACATTTTCAAACCCACACACACAAGCACCATTTTAAACAATTGAAAACAAAAGGCAAGTGGTCTAAGCAAGTAACTAAGAGCCCATGGATAACCATGGATAGAAAGGGTGCTAATACCTTCCCTTTCTATAATCTACTCCCCGAACCCAAGAAAAATCTCAAAGGTTTTTGCTGTGCTTTTTAAACCTTTCCTTAGGATAAAATAAAAAGTCGGTGGCGACTCTTGCTCAACCGAAACATTTGCGAAAACAAACGCAAAACCTCAAGTTAGTTCTCCCACCGTATCACAGGCTTTATTTAAGGACAAAAAATTTTAAGTTGGGAAGATTTTGATAAGTGCAAATTCTAGCTATTTTTGTATATACTTTTTGTTGCACTTATCGACTTTTTGTTTGTTAATATTGTTGAATAATCCCGACTTTTGTGTAAATTATTTTAGTTTATGTTTAATTGTGTTTTTGTGTACATAGTGTACCGTTTGATGTTTTTATATTCATTTTATAGGTATTGATGCGTATTTGGAGCATGAGCAATAAAGTGTCGAAGACACTGCTTCAAACCTAGGATTTTGAGTAACTCGTCAATGAATAAGGCTCAAAATCAAATAATAAATCATCAATTTGGTTGATATTTTGTCATTGTTAGAAGGAGAATTGAATAAGCTTTCCAACACTTCGAACCGGATGCAAATCGGAGTTACGATTCAAAAGTTATGGTTGAAACAGTGCAGAATGTTGTGCTGGTTTTTCATCTTGTTGTCATCTTTCGCCGATCGATGCTTTTTGGTCGTCGGGCGATACTAGACAGTTAGAAATGCGTATTTAGGGCCCAAAACATATTTTTTTAGGTGATGTTTTGGGTATTTTTGGTCCCAATTCATCAAACCTCCATTTTTGGTCTTGAGAAGCTATAAAACAACATTGGAGCTTGCATCTTGATGATCCGGAGTCGGATTTCTCATTAATCGGCGCTGACAATCCGTGAGATGTTTGGTTTTTCTCCATTTCTTCTCTATGTATTTATCTATTTATTGGGTATGTTTGTATATTTAATTTGAACATATGTATATTTTTTAATCATAATATTGTATAAAGCTTGCTTTACAAATCAATCTTGATGTCTTCTTTGATCTTTTTGCTTTATGTTTGGATTTGGGTTGTTATAGACATATACCTCACAAATTTTGATTAAGTATGGATATCTATTAGTTTCTAGATTCTATAGATAGATTTACAGCTAATATTCACTTTGGATGCTAAAGCTTAATGTCTCCGTGTTGTTGTAGCACGCAAGATATTGTCGATAGTAATATGTTTGGTCTCACGACTTGGCGTTAGACATAACCTTTGTTGTGGGTACATCTTGTGGTGTCCGTGATGATTTTGACGAGTACAGTAGGTTGAGTGCAATTGATCAATAGGTTTAAGTTTGTGACGAGTAGTGTAAATTCTTTCCTGTTAGGTTTCTCCTTTCTATTTAATGTATTTATTTTCTTGTCAATAGTTTTTACCCTTTCCTTACAAACAAACCCATTTAATCCCTAAACTCATTAACAAATGATTTATCGAACGACAATTCAATAACCAATCTCTATGGATATGATAAATTCCCGGATAAATATTTCCAAAACTTTTGTTGCTTGCACTTATCACCACCAAAATAACTTCTTCAAGTCTATGTAAATTTTAGTAGCTCTCTGATGGATACTCAAACTACTTATATGAATTTCTTCCAAAATCATCTTTTTCAACTCATAGTCATCCGAAATACATATTTAGTCGCAGAATATCAATACACCTTGCACATCCATTTTAAAATCACTGTCTTCAGACTAATTATTTCCAACCATCACGTCTACTAGCTTTACATCCAACTTCTGAGCTTCTCTAATGCTATCCAGAAAATCATTGTTGATCTCCAAAATCCTTAACATCATACTCGGTGGTGTCAACTCACAGATTAAGATCATATATCTGAATTGCTCAATCAATTCTAGCTCTCTAACTATCATAGAAGACATATGCAAAGATTTTCGACTCAAGGCATTTGCTATAACATTAACTTTACCTAGATGGTAATTCAAACCAAAGTCATAATCTTTTAAAATCTCTAACCATCTTTGTTGTCTCCTATTCAATTCCTTCTGGTCAAACAAGTACTTCAAACTTTTGTGATCACTAAACACTTCAAACCTGGAGCCATAGAGGTAATACCACCAAATCTATAACAGAAACACCATTGCAGCCAGTTCTAAATCATGAGTAGGATAATTCCGTTCATGAATCCCTAATTGCCTTGACTCACAGGCCACCACTTTTTCATTCTGCATAAGCATATGACCTAAACCCAATTTAGAAGCATCACAATACACAACAAAAGATTCTTCTGGGTTAGGTAATATCAAAATCAGAGTCGTCGTCAATTTCTTCTTTAGCTCAATAAAACTTTCCTCACACTAAACATCCCACACAAATGCTTTACCCTCGCAAGTCAATCGAGTTAATAGAAGTGCTAACTTAGAAAAGCCTTCAATAAACCTTCTGTAATAACAAGCCAAGCCTAAAAATCTTCTAATCTTCGTAATTGATTTTGGAGCCTCCCATTGCAACACTGCATCTACTTTGGATGAATCTACAGCAATACCATCACATGAGATAAAGTGCCCAAGAAAACTCACCTTCTCCAACCAGAACTCGCACTTCGACAACTTAGCGTATAATTTCTTCTCTTTCAACACTTGCAATATAGTCCGAAATTGTTCAGTAGGCTCTTCTTTTGATTTGGAATAAATCAAAATATCATCAATAAATACCACTATGAACTTGTCTAACTACTCATGAAAGGTCCTATTCATATATTCCATGAATACACCTGGTGCATTAGAAACTCCGAACAACATCACATTATACTCATAATGCCCATACCGAGTCCTAAAAGCCGTCTTATGAATATCATCGTCTTTTACTCAAATATGATGATAATCTGACCTCAAATCAATTTTTCTAAACACGCATGCACCCACTAACTAATTCATCAAGTCATCTATCCTCGAAAGTGGATACTTATTTTTGATCGTCACTTTATTCAGTTGTCGGTAATCTACACACAGTCTCATACTACCGTCTTTCTTTTTCACCAGCAACACCGAAGCTCCCCAAGGCGATACACTTGGTCTCATAAATTTATTCTCAAGCAAATATTATAATTGCTTCTTCAATTCTACTAATTCAGATGTCAAAATTTTGTATGGTGCCATCGAAACGGGTATGGTACCAGGAGCAAGATCAATAGAAAATTCCAGTTCTCTTTCTGGCGGTACATCCGAAATGTCATCTGGAAAAACTTTAGAAAATCATGCACCACCTGCAATTCCTCAATTACAGCTTGACTTTCAATAGATAAAGATGCAATCAAATATTAATCCTGAGCTTCTTCCTTCATCAACTTGTTCAATTGCCTAGCAGACAAGAAACCAACTTCCTCCTCATCAGGAGTAAGAAACCGTACAGATTTGTTGTAGCAGTTAATATAAACAAAATTGAACTTCGACCAGTTCATACCTAATATTACATCCAACCCACTCAACGGTAAACAAACTAGATCCACATTAAAATATCTATCAAAGATTAACAAAGGGAATTTTAAGGATACTAGAGAAGTACTCACCGATCCCTTAGCTGGAGTCTCGATAACCATTTATTCATTCATAGAAGATAATACAAGATCCAACCTTTTCACACAATCAGCATCAATAAAAGAATGCGTAGCACCAGTATCAATAATAGCGGTTAAAGGAGTACTATTAATGAAACATATACCTTTGATCAGTCTGTCTTTACTGGATGTCTAATTTCCTGCTAAAGCAAACACCTTCCCACCGGATTAAGCTTGCTTTGGCTTCTTACACTGAGTACTAATATGTCCCTCTTCACTGTAATGGAAACATATCATTGACATGTGTTTGCAATCAAATACTCCATTACCAGCTTTCCCATAATGGAAACACTTCTTTACATCGCACGGGAATTCACTAATTCGATGTCCCAACTCACCATATTTGAAACATATGAGGTTAGCAGGAGCACCTCCCCATCAACAACTTTTTGTTTGCTTTTTTCAGCTGGAGCATTGTAATGCATCCCACGGTTCTAATGTGGCTTGCCTCTCCTCTCGCTCATAATCTTGTAATGAGCCTTACTATCCTATTCGTAAATTCTAAAGTTATTCACCAACTCCAGAAATCTATAAATCTGTTGATATTCAATCACCTTCTTGATCTATGGGCGTAAACCATTCTCGAACTTGATACACTTCAAGAACTCAGCAGTTTCTTTACTATAGTGCCGGTAGAAATTTTCCAGTTCCACGAACTTAGTGGCATACTCAGTTACAGACAGACTCCCTTGTTTTAACTCCAGGAATTCTATCTCTTTCTTCCCGCATACATCTTATGGAAAATACTTTCTCACAAATTCCCTGCTAAACAAAACCTAAGTAATAACTTCACCTACACCTTCCAGTATCTCACGGGTACTAACCCACCAATCATTAACCTCTCCCGCCAGCATATGTGTACCAAACCACACCTTCTATTCCTCCAAGAAGTTCATGACCCGAAAGATCCTCTCAATCTCTTTCAGCCAAACCTGCGCTCCATCAGGATCATACATACCCTTGAAAGTAGGCGGGTTATTTCTCTGAAAAGTTTCCAAGACATGGGACTCATCATTCCTGGCAGCATTAGGCTGATGTTGCACAACCTGAGCAATAGCTTGCAAAGCAGCAGTAATCGCAACATTTTTTTCTTTCAGCCATTTCATTGTTTACAGCAAACAACGGTTAAAAGAAACACACCAACAATATTCAATTGTCACAAAAATCTATAGACTCAACAACCTGGTCGGATAGACCGGCCTTCTTTGGCACCACTAATGTAACACCCCAAACTACCTGGAGAATAATAAACAAATACCAGAGTTATTTTATGGTAAGTTAGGATATCACATTTATTTGAAAACACACAAACACTTGCTCATAGATAGTAATAAATGCATAACACCAATTTTCAAATGAACCAAAGCAAAGTAACATGTCTCAACTTCAACTTTTATTAATGCAGCTGAAAAGAATCATATTTGGAATCCAATAAT
The DNA here is from genome assembly GCA_948472305.1 of Vicia faba. Lineage (NCBI taxonomy): Eukaryota > Viridiplantae > Streptophyta > Magnoliopsida > Fabales > Fabaceae > Vicia > Vicia faba. The sequence continues at coordinate 348,313,827 of OX451740.1, read as the reverse complement.
CTTTTAAAATAAATCAACACATGTTCAAAATTCATAAGGAGTTCTTAAGACTCCAAACAATTACTAAAACAAAGCAATAAATAACGTTCATCCCCCAATGTTACGTATCAGAGCAACGACACCGACTCGAAAGTAAATGAAGAGCGACCTCTTCTAATCCTTGAAGCTTAAGTCTACTCATAACTATCTGCATAATATTGTATAAAGCATCATTCCAGCAGAAGGGTGAGATATCACAATAATATAAGAGAATGCATAAGAATGAATATACATCAAGTAAATCATGCATAGTCACACATTTCACATCTCCCTCCTTCACATGACAATCACAGTCTTATCATATAATACTACACATTCATGCATAACTCATCGCATGTATCAACAACCAACATGTAGCATATTCACTAATTACGCAATCTAAACAACATGTTATCAACAATGCAATACAACGAGACCAACTCACAGACTCAATACATGTGCTACCAATATCGCTCCTGAATCCTATCATCTAGGACCAGATCCACCAATATCGTGAATAATTTAGTTTACCTTTCTCCCAATCCATACCATCTAGGATCAAATCCAACAATATCACTCCCAATCCACGCCATCTAGGATCGAAGCCAACGAAACAGGACTGAAGTCCACAACAGGAAATGCATGTGCAACAACCATGCAACAAAACAACATACATTGATAATATACATCTATTAATATGACACACAAATACAACCACCATTTACCCACACATATGACGTACCAATCATACAGTCCAAACAACGTCACACAATATTATCATACATAAGTACATGCATATAGCTCATCACAATAGACAAAATTACATACAAAAAAGGTATAAGTCCCAAAAAAATAATCATATATTGGGTTTGGAAGTGTTTTTATAAGAGAGAAAATAATTTTAGCTTTCCTTAGATTCAAACGGTGCATCATACGGACACTCGAGTCAAAAGTTATGAATTTTTAAAGTTTCTGAAATTTTTGTGCTACAGTACTGCTTCGCCTTAGGCTCGCCTGGCGACTGGTCTGTCACCTGAGACTCATCCGACGAAGAGTAGGTGAGGCCTACAGTCTCATACACTTTCCAGGAGAACCCCATTCTTCATATCCTTCGCCCGCTCCCTCTCCTGGCGAGGCTTGGGTGAATGCTCTCGCCCGACGACCAAAAAGGCTTACCCGGTGAAGCGTGTTTGAGAGCAACAATGCTGTTACAATTCCTGCACTGAATCGGTCTTAAATAGCATACAATTTCACATGAAAATAGTCGTAATTCACCAAAAATCAGCACTTTATCATACCACAACTACAACACATCATTATACATGTTATAGGCATCAATTAACATGAATCTTACACTTTAAATTCATCAATTTCCTCACTAATTCATCATGTCAACAAAATTAGCACAAACCCCAAAACAAAAATAAACTTCTATCAATGGTGATAAATAAATTATTCCTACATAATCATCATTACACAAACCGTTAGAGAGTTGGAACCCCACGCATACCTTGGATTGACGGTTCCTCAACTGCAACAATGACTTCCCTTGCCCCAGCTCTTCTCATTCCTCTGCTTCTTCCTCTTCTCAGAGTACGGTCATTTCAATAATATGATTCATTCTCCAACTTTTCCCTTAAGTCCTCTTTACCCATTGGACCCCTAATAAGCTATTCCCATCTTACCCTTACTTACTCCACTCAACATTACCATAATACCCTTGAATCTCTATACCTCATATTATCCCCCATTTAATTATTAAAATAAATCTAAATAATTATAATTATTGAATATATCAATAATCCTAATTATCTTATTTAACCCAACATTATCCCACAACATGCTATCAAACCACCGATTAAATTACATAAATCATAATAACACAATTAAATTATAAATATAATATTTAGGGTGTTACAGTGTACAAGTTGCATAAAGCCTTGTATGGGTATAAACAAGCTCTAAGAGCTTGAAATATAAAATTGATTCATTTTTCAAGCTTCAAGGTTTTAAAAAAAAGTGAGATGGAGTATAGTGTGTATATTCAGAATACCTCTGATGACAATATGATTATGATGTGTCTTTATGTTAATGATATATTATTGATAGGGAACTATACTTCTGAGATGAACAAGTTCAAGAAAGTGTTGATGAATGCATTTAAGATGACTTACCTTGAAAATATGGTATATTTTCTAGGGATGAAGATTTTGCACTCTGAAAAGGGAGTCATTATGCATCAAATGAAGTATGAACTTGAGCTTCTGAAGAGATTTGAATTGATGAATTGTAAATCTGCAGTTACACCTTCACAAAAAAACCATAAGTTGTATTCTAATTCGGATGGTGATGATGTAAATGCTACAACTTTTAAATAGTTGGTTGGCTCGCTGAGATATCTATGCAATACCAGGTCTGACATTTGTTATGTAGTTGGAATGGTTAGTAGGTTTATGAGTAAACCAGAGTGGTCATATTACCAAGCTATTGTAAGGATACTAAGGTATGTGAAAGGGACTCTGAAACATGGCATTTTGTTTCCATTTGGAGCGTTAGATATTGCTGAGCTGATATATTATTCAGACTTTGAATGGTGTGGAAACAAAGTTAACAGAAGAAGTATTATAGGATACATGTTTATGGATCTCAGTGCTCCCATTTCTTGGTGTTCCAAGAAGCAACATGTGGTTGCATTGTCAACCTGTGAAGCTGAATACATTGTTGGTGCTTTGTTAGCTTGAAAAGTTGTTTGACTGATGAATTTGTTGCAGGAACTGATGTTCAAGGTGAGCAAACCAATCAAGTTGATGATAGACAACAAATATGTCATAAGTCTTGCCAAGAACCAAGTGCAGCATGAGAGAAGCAAGCATATATAGACAAAGTTTCACTTTTTGTGAAATCAAATTCAAAATGGAGTGTTTGAAGTTGTCTATTGCTCCACTCAGAAGCAACTTGCAGATGTGATGACCAAGGCAATCAAGACTGAACACTTCATCTTTGAGGAATGACATTGGTGTTGTTGATGTTGAACTTGAATACGAATTAAGGGATGATGTTGAAATGTAATCCAAATTCAAGTTAGTTAGTTTAAGTTGTATTTAGCTTTTATTTGCATTTGAGGTTAATTTGATTTGCATTTGAATTTAGCCTTGTGTATATAAACTCAAAGTGAGATTCATTTGTAACAAGAATTCAGTTTTAACTTTGAGATATAAAGTTAATTACTGTTTTTCTCTTTCTCTCTCTGCAATTCTTTCATCTTCATCTTCTTTATCTTGTGATTCAATGGAGGTGTAAATTCCAACAAAAGACACTACATATTTACCCAAAATTTTAAGGTATTAGATATATGAATCATCTCTCTCTTATAAAATGATTAACCTCTACTTTTCCAAACAATATAAAATTTCCAAACAATATAAAATTTCTAACTTACATTTATTTGTTAACATCAACAACATTTGAGACATTTGTTAAGTATATTGTCTACAAAAAGATATCAATCAAGTATAATATAACTCCACTAGTATTGAAGCAACCAACAACGGAGAAAATGTATGTGGATTGAAAAATAACTTTCAATTAAGAGGAAAGATACCTAGGTGATTGGATGGATTCACTCTTAGTTAAAGATAGTTAGTGTGCAAGTATGGGTTAAAAATGTCCCACGTTAAATAAAAAAATTAATGTTGAATAATATACAAAAGAGATGACTTATACATTTATGCCTTAAAATTTTGGGTAAAACATTACTATCACTTTTTTTACGTAACGAAGAAGTTACTACAGTACTCCCCTTGCTTTTTCTGCGAAAATGATTTTCTATTCTCAATGAACTTTGGAAAATGAATTATAAAGAAACAAAAGTGTTGAGTTTTGTTTTTATTAGGTATGTGAAATTGAAATTGAGAATCACTTTTCAACACCATGATTGAACTCTGGACTTGCCTTTTTGCTACCTCTTATTTTCAACGCCCATATACTTATTCTCCCCTGGATAACTCATCCAAAATCCTAATTGAACTCACATTTTTTTTTGTTTTATATAAATATCTCTAAGTACAAGTAACATTCATTGTCCTTGTCCATAACTCTTTTGGATTTTTCTATCCATCTTTAATCAAGGAGAGGGAAGTTGTCTGTCCCAATTTTATATTTTATATGTAAACTATACGCACCAAAACTCAACATAAGCAATAAGAAATGGCATTATTGAGACCACCCAAATTCTGGACAACCACTTATAATACTAGCTTAGGGATTTCAATATAATGTTTTTAAGTTGGATGGTTCCCGCCGTGATTTCAATATAATGCTTTTAAGTTGAATGAATTAGCCTAAATCGTGAATGATATTATTATTTTTTAATAATATTTTAAATATTTTTAAATGTTTTAGAGTTAATGTGCACGAATATTGATATAGGAAGATTGACTGTACGTATCGAAAATGAAGTCGTGCGTTAGAAAAATTCTGCATGAATTGTATAAGATTGGCATCCGATGTCAGAATAACTATTATTATATTTTTTTATTCAAATTCAACCTTTTATTATTTTGATTTTTTTTTATTTAGTTCTCTTTTGGATTAAGGGCCAATAAGACCCATTAGAGTTTCTTTGTTTTTTGTATTTAAATACTTTTGTAAGAACCATAAGGATTATCTTTCATTATAATAAAATTCAAAATTTCTTTATCCGGTAGATTCTAGAGCTCATCTGACAGATTTTGCGCTTGCGGTCCTGTGTTTTCATTCTAGGTTTAGTGTTTGTTATTTCTTTCGAGTTTCTGACTGCGTTAGTTGGCATCAGAGCTGATTTTCTCATGTTATGTTTGTAACTTGACAACTGAAGACCAGAGCACATCTTGAGGGAATTACTGCGGTTTTTATTGCGACTCTAACTATTTTGATTGAACAGATGACAACTTTAGTAAATCATGTGAACAACGCCAACAACAACATGAATCAAGGAAGAGACAAGAGAGAAGAACCGATTAGAGTTCCACGAGATGGAAACAATCATGTTGAAGATTCGAGTTCTGAAGAAGAAGAACCCTACGAGGAAAAGGTTGATCGCATGAATCGACAGAACAACCATGACTATCGAGTGAAGATTAATATTTCATTGTTCTATAGAACGATGAAAGTGAAGGAGTTTTTGAGTTGAAAGATTGACGTCGATAAGGTCTTTGACGTTATGGGCATCCCTGAGAACAAATAAGTTAAGATGGTGGCGATCAGGCTTAAAACTACGACTATTGTTTGGTGGGACAAACTTGTTGTTCAAAGGCAAAGGAAGGGGCCAGTCAGAACTTGGCGATGAATGAAACAATTGATGCTGGAGCGGTTTTAACGGAGGATTATGAATAGATTCTTTATAAGATGTACATCAAGTGTGTTAAGGGCAAGAGAACCGTGACTGAATACACAACCGAGTTCCTGCGTTTTTTAGCGCAATGAACTGGGAGAATCAGAGAGCCAGAAAGTGGTTGGGTACATCAATGACTTAAAGGCATCCTTGTAGGAGAAGATTAGTTTACGGACTGTATGGACCGTAATTGAGACATCTAGTTTATATTTGAAGGCAGAATTGATAGAGAAATCCCCTCAAAATTTCTCATCTTTTAGAAGGTACTCACCCTAGAATAACTTTGAATCATCACGTGACAAGGAAAAAAGTTCAACACCCCAGGATTCCAACTCTGGGAATAAGGGGGCTAGCAGCTCTAGCAGTGTGCATCAGGGTAAAACATCAATCTAGAGGTAGAATAATCCATATGCTAAAACCACTGGAGACACATGTTATCGTTGTAACAGAAGAAACCATAGATCAAACATTTGTCCAATAAAGAGAGTCGTTGTTGTTGTAGAAGAAAAGAAGGAAGATGAATAAAGAGAAGATCCTGCAGTTGAGAACGATGAATATGTCGATGTTGAGTTCGTAGAGGAAGAATCTTCTGAGAGGGTAAATTTTGTGTTGTAGAGAATTCTACTAGCATCCAAAGATGAAAGGCAACACAACAATTTGTTCAAAACACATTGTTCTATCAAGAACAAAGTGTGTAATCTAATCGTAAACAATGGCAGAACGGTGAATCTGGTGTCGTGGAAATTGGTAGATTATTTAAAGTTGTCCTTAAAACCCCAAGAGAAGTCATACACCCTCGATTGGGTAAGCAAGGGCTCCCAAGTTTGAGTATTAATAGCTTATAGAGTTTCTATCTCCACCAAAAAACAATACAAAGAAGAGGTATTTTGTGATGTTTTAAATATGGATGTTTGTCATATTTTACTTAGTAGACCTTGACAATTTGATAATGATATTACTTATCGAGGATGGGAAAACGTGATGATGTTTACATAGGGCACACATAAAATTGATATGGCTTCTGTTTTGCACTTTGATAAGAATCCAGGAGGAAAGAAATTTAGTTTCTTGGTAATGACTGAAGGTGTGAGAAACACAAGAAAGGGGATTTGAATTGGGTTTCTAGAAATAAATTTTTTTCGAAACCAAGCACTTGAAGTTAAAACAAGAACAAAAATACATTAACACAATTATTTTTATCATGGTTCACTGTTAACGAAGTTAATCCAGTCCACCCACCAAGGTGATTTTCCTTTCTCAACAAGGAATTAATCCACTATAACCAAACTGATTACAAACAAAACAAAGACTAATTGTCAATGTTTACAACCATAAAGACTAACTATCAATGTCTTTTTTAGAATTCTGACTAAATTCCTAGTCTCTCAAGGAACCATAAACTCATTGTTGAATACAGGTTTGTGTGTTTACAAGATTGATTCTTGAAAGCACATTACACAGAAATGAAGTACAAATAATAACACAACAATGTTAAGAGAAATTTAGCGAACAACAGTTCCTTGCTAGCAAGTTTATGAACAAAAGTTCCTTACCATACAAAACTTTACAAAATACTTACAATGATATTTCAGCAGTGTCTTAGCAAAATGAATCGGCGTAAATTCATTGTTTTCCAATTCATCCAAGTCTTCCTTTTATTTCCAAAAAGAAATCCGTTGGAGAGTAGAATGGGAATACCAAGATTTCTAATTGTCTTCTTGCAACGGTCAGTGTGAGTGGTAGACAACATTGTACCACAAGTACAGTCTTTGTGTCACAAAAATAGGGTAGTCGAAGGAGGTGATCTTGTACTTTTTCTCACGAAAAACCTTTGATATTCTCTTTTAATCTCCAGAGGCTTCAGAGTATATAAGAGTTGAAGCATGCTTAGAATGATCAAAACAAGTCCTCAGAACCTTGGTCTTCATAGTCTTTAGAACTTTGTTCAATAGAACCTTCTCTTCAGAGTCTTCGGCATGTTGGTCTTTAGAATCGTTATCTTCAGAACCTTTAAAAAGTCTTTAGAAATTCTAATCACTCAAATGATAAAAGTTATAAAGACAATGAAGAGTAAAGAACACAAGTGATTTATCTAGGTTCACCTTAACAACGTTAATCCTGTCCACCCCTCAAGGTGATTTGCCTTTAACAAGGACTTAATCCACTATAACCAAATTGATTACAAATGCACGGGCAACTGTCAATGACTAACAGAAAATGACACGTTTAGTTATCCAACTTAACAGATATAACGTGCATTGACCCAGTAGAATCAGATCACTTAAGATCTCCTATTAGGGTTTTTCCATAATGACCCGCAACCATTGTCTTCTTGAGATCATACCTTCACTCAGTCACTCAAGGAACCTTTCAATGATATCTTCAATGATCCAATTTAACCAATATAACAATCATTGACCCAACAGAATCTGATCATTTAATATCTACTATTAGGATTTTCCACAAAGACCGCACCCATTGTCTTCTTGAGATCAAACATTCACTCTGTCACTCAAGGAACCTTTCAATGATATGTTCAGTGATCTGATTTAACAAATATAACAATCATTAACCAAACATAATATGATCACTTAAGATCTCCTATTAGGATTATCCATAATGACCACAACCATTGTCTTCTTGAGATTAGACCTTCACTTGGTTACTCAAGGAATCAATCAACAACAGCTGATAAGGTTTTGGGTTTACATGATTACTTCTTCTAAGCAGATTACACAAGTGATTAAGCGCATATTTTTTAACTCAATTTAGAGCAACAAATTTTGTGTTAAAATAATTTACAAGAAGATATTAGAACTATAACACAATACGACCAACAAATCTTGTGTAAACATACAAAGTTCTATCAAGATGTATTTGATCAGAAGTTAGGTAGCATCTTGTAGTGTTCTTCTTCTTCATCTTCTTGTTGAGCAAGTTACGAGCAACAACTTCATGCTTCTTCTGAGATCTACTAAGATGTATATGATGATAGTTTGTGTAGCATCTTGTATATTTCTTCTTCTTCTTTATCTTTATTTCTTTTCTCTCATTTATGTGTAGTGGTCTTCAGCATGTTTAGCATTGCAACTTTGACATCTTCAGCATCCATGGCTATTCAGCTTGATGGCCAAGAGCTCTTTTCTTCAAATCTTTGATATTCTTTTATATCCTTGAGAGATAGATAGAGAGAGAGAGATAGATAGAGAGAGAGAGAGAGAGAGAGACGTTGTGAGGATTGAAAAGTCCTTTCCTGCATCAACAGTTAGTTCTCAACGAATAGAATAAGGTGTAAGATTTTGGACAGTACAAAGTGGTATTATTCATTGCCTGTCACTTTACAATGTTTAACTTTAACAATATCTTCAATAGTATACATATATTTGTTAAGCGTAGAAAGATAATATGGGAAACAATTGTTTGTTCCCAACGGTCATAATGAGAGGGGTTGACAATACAGTATGAAAGGACAATCCTTATGCCACCCTAGAGGGTAGAGGTCACATAGCACTTTTTGTACCTTTTGTACACCATCACATGTTAACCATTTTGAACTTCTTCTAATCTTCAGAGGCTTCAGATGATTTGAATTTTTGAAGCTTGTTATAGAAGAATCACTCTTATTTCTTAGAACACAAGTCTTGGAGTCTTCAAAACTTGTCCCATCAAAATCTTGTCTTCAGAGTCTTCAGCACTTGGTCGTAAGAACTTGTTTTTCTTTATATCATCAGAACTTGTTCAACAAAACCTCGTCTTCATAATCTTTAGAACTTGGAACACACAGAAGCAAAGCTTTTAGAGGCCTCCAAAGCTTAATTATAAAGTCACAATTACAACCTATTGTACTAACGTTCCTAAGAACCGTTGCATAAGATAATTCCAAAATCTTGACTTCAACTGTAACATGTAACCAAATGTTTTCTTTCAGTAGTGTTTATGTTCAGAATCTGATGATGTCACATGACTTGATATCAGAATTAGAACATTAAAGCAGCAACTACGCACTAGAACAAAACCATTAGAGTATATAATTGCTCTTTATGATATCATGTAAAGTTATCATCAAAATCTTAAGGCCATATGTAGAAGCATTTCTTCTTCTTACAATCTCCCCCTTTTTGATGATGACAAAACCATATATTTTGATAGAATAATTTATACAGGGTAATCACCGTAACCAAAAAATTTAGAGTTAAGCTCTCACCCCCCCCCCCCCCCCCCCATGAATCGATTAATCCTAAAATTTTATTTATGCTTGTTTAGAGTCTCCCTCTGAGCCCAATGATAAGTGCAAATTGTAGATATTTTTGTATATACTTTTTGTTGCACTAATCAACTCTTTGTTGTTAATATCGGTCGAATAAACCCAAATTTTATGTAAATATGTTTAGTTTGTGTATATTTTCATTTTCATGTACATAGTATATCGTTTGATAGATTTGTATTCATTTTTATAGGTATTCAACATTATTGGAGCATTGAGAATAAATTCCAAATGGAGCTCCAAGATGTGCATTGATCAATAGAGGATTAAGGAAAAAGAAGAAAAGCCATTGCAAGCTGTGCATAATGAGCAACAAAAGTAATTGTTCTGGTGTGCATCGCTGGGCGAAGCTCTGGCGATGAGCTTGTGCTTATGCGTCGCCGGGCGATGGAGGGGCGAGAGGAGTTGATCATTTTCCAGTTTCCTCTGCCTTTCTTTGATGTTGTGTCTCTAGGCGAGAAATAAAAGTGTCGTTGGGTGAGGCTTTCCTTCTCTGAGCGATGGAAGATATTTTCCCCAGTTTCCTACATGGCGCAGGCTGGGCCAAGTAATAAGGGTGCATCATTGGGCGACGTAATTCAACATCGGGTGATACGTGCAAAACATAATTTTGTTTATATTTCCATTTCATTTCATTTGTTAGGGTTATGGGTTTGGGGATAACCCTCATTTTTCCTTAGGTTTAGCTTATAAAACAACTATTAAGCTTGTATACGGATGATCTGAGGTGGATTGCTCTTTGATCAACATTGATAAACCGGGATATTTTTGGTTCATTTCTCTTTCTTATTTATGTATTCTTTATTTGTTGAGTTTGTATATGTATTTACTTTTAAATCATGTATATTTTCCGCCCATCGCGTTATATTTAACTTGCTTTACAAATCTTTGTCGATTATTATCCTAGATTTTTGCTCTATGCTAGGTGTTTGGGTTATTATAGACATATACTGCTCAAATTCTTATCTAGGATGATTGTCTAATAGTGTCTAGATTCTAGAAAAATATTTAGTGTTATTATTCACTTGAGTGTCTGTGATTAATGCCTCAATGTTGGTTGTGTCGTGCTAAGAGATCGTTGATGCAAGTAGCATGATTGACTTATGCGTTGTTGAGGTTGGTTGAGAGATCTCCATTGAGGTGATATAGTGGGTGTTGTGTTTGACACATGATGACATTAATGAGTATTGTAGGTTGAGTATAATTGGTCAATAGGTTTAAGTTTGTGAGGAGTGGATTATATGCATGCCTGATAAGTTTCCCCTTTGAAGAATGAATTTATTTCCTGTTAATACCTTTTACCTTTCCTTACAAACCAACCCATTTAAACCAAACTCATAAACGCGACAAATTGTCTAACGACAATTCCGTAGCACTAATCTCTATGGAGACGATACGATATAACCTATATCACCCTATAAAAATACTTACTTTTGCTTGCCGCATTACCGCTCCAGCAAAATGGCGCCATTGCCGGGGATTGGTGTTCTTATTGGATCGCATTATGATAGCTTCTTTGTTTTTAAGTTTTGTAGATATCGTATATATTTTCTATTTTCACTTGTTTATATTGATACTTGTATAAGTTTACTATACTTGTGAATTTATATGTGTTTTCTTCACTTGTGAATTTGTTATATCATTGTTTATTTCTGTTGAACCCCAAAATTTGCTCTCTCATTTTCTTTCAAGATCTTCTCTTACATGGGTGGTTTCAAAAATTTGCTTGAGGAAAGTAAAATTTGAAGATGAATGAAATGTCCTTCGATTGGAACATCAGAGCTTCCTTCGATTGGAACATCAAAGTTTCCTTCGACTGGGACATCAGAGCTTCCTTCGATTAGAATATCAGAGCTTCCTTCGATGGAAACATCAAAGTTTCCTTCGATTGGAACATCAGAGCTTCTTTCGATTGGAACATCAGAGCTTCTTTCGATTGGAACATCAAAGCTTCCTTCGATTGGAACCCAGAGCCATCAAAGAGAGCAGAATAACATTTCGACCAGTCAATAAGATAATGCTTCGATTGGTCAAGTTCAAAACCATCAAAGATAGTAAAGCTTGAGACTTAATCGAAGGAACCATGATGAAATCCTTGAGCCAAATTCGAACGAAACACGTATCATAGCCTGTCCAGGTTCACTCAAAGTTCAAAATGGCATGTTTTCCTTGCAAATATGGCAAGAATTCAATTTTGATCATGGCTTCAATTCCTGAGTTAAGGGTCGGATTCTTTCCTTGTTTGTTCTTAACTCCACAAGAGCTGATTCGACTAGGGCGATTTTCTTCAAATTAGGCGATCGAAGCAGAGGGTGGCTCAATCGAAGGAGACATGATAATGAAGCTGGTGCAATTCGAATTAGAATTTAGAGCCTTCAAAGGAAACAATGCTCTGATGAGGAAAGCTCTGAGTAATTCGAGTTGGAGCTTAGAGACTTCGAAGAGAACAAATTTGAAGGGAAATGGATCTGTAGGGGCATGTCAGCTTTCGATTTCCATCATATTGGAGTCCCAAACAACTCATAACAGGTTGGCGATAACACATGAAAATAGATTGGCACCTGATTGAATCAAATATAGCAAGTTTTTATGAAGAAATAAAATCAAATATCTTCACCATAATGGACCAAGATTTGATACACAAATGTTGACCTAAAATCCCCTGCCTATATAAACCTTATAATCTCAGAAAAAGGACAGATATACTGCCTCACAAAAAAAATGTAGTCTGCCCCACGAAGTTCCAGAAAGTAGCATCAAATTGCAAAGTTGTCAAACTCCATACCTTTGCAGGCACCTTCCGTCCAGACTAACACTCTGATTGTGTTCTTGGAGTTCACACAAACGCACATTCACTCGTGCCCCAACCATCTCACACCCAGGACTGCAGATCAAGGCGCCTCCAGTGGTAAAAATGTTCAATCTCATTTAATCGTAAATTAAACTCATGATTTCATGTTCATGGTTTTGTTGTTAATTTTGAGCGATTTAATAAAATATACGCAAGTTGCAATGTCCAAATGTTCGAACACCATGGATAGGGTTTACGAAGCTGGTTACCTTCGAAACCCGTGATACAGGCTGTTGCAAATCGAAACAACCCCAGATCCATGTTCAAGGATTGAGTTTGAATGGAATGTTTTCTGTTTTGTTTGGTTTCGAACTAACTAATTTGCAGGACCCAAAGCAGGTTTCATGTATTTCAAATGAACAAGCAGCTTAGATGGTGAAAGGGAGTTCGTGTAATTGAAGGGACCAGGGTTCGAATCCCAGGCCTTATATTTTCAATTTCTAATGAATTTGCTTGCAGATCTAGCGCCCCAAGACCCTCGAACGATGCCTTCGATCATCCCTCTGGATCGAAAGGCAACTCAGGCTCTTTTCGATCCAGACTTGCCTTTTTTCAAAATTGCACCCTTTTATTCACTGCCTGTTCCTTCGACTATGTTGTTTTACTTATGTTATCTCTTCTAGTTTTTTTTAACATAACATCAAAATCAAAAAAATAATAAAAAGGCATTAGGTTTTTTTTTATTAAACTAACTTTGTAAATTAATTATTTAATCATTTTAACCCTTTTTTCTAAAATTAAAATTAACTAGAAATTAGGTTAAAAATTTCAAATCTTTTCTCAATAAAATACCAAAAATATTTTTCTAAATTAATTAGATTTTTTAGGTTTCTCAACTTGTTCCCGTTTTAATATTCGTGCATTTATTATTCTCCATTTTATTATTCTTTTCAATTATTGTATCTGTACACAATTTGTAATAGCTTTTAACTTAGGGTTCATTTACTGTTTTTATCCCCAAAGTTCTGGTTATGTATCCCCCTCCCCGAAGCCCTATAATAGCCTATGATATTTTTGTTTGCTTTATTGTTTTTACTACTGTTAATTGCTTAGATTAATATGATTGCATGAAAAAGATTGAAAATTAAAACGATTAGATAACCCTAAATGCACAAGATAAATGAACTGAATCAATACACTTGCACATGCTCACCCCTAGGGTATCTCCCACTCCGGTTGCCTTCGGAAACAGTCACAATTATCGAAATGTGAGAATTTCTAGTGGTTGTCCTTTAGTTCAAGAGATCACAAGTCCCTCGATGACCCTTTCGATGTCGCCTCGGTTAAAAAGTGATCTTATAACTTTAGGACAATTACTAAGAGTTCTTGCCTAGTGGCCTTAGTGACCGTAAACGTCCCTTTGATAGTCCCTCAACATCCAACGATAGGGCTACCTACTCACTAATAGTAGGATAGCACTGTCTAAAGGAAAGGAGGAAAAGAACACCTTTTTCGAGTAGGTAGATAGTTGTTAGGTACTTGCTCAAAAAACAACTTTTTCACACTACACTTTTAAAACATTTTTCAAAAACACTTTATCAACACTCTTGAGGACTGATACAAGAGTTAGCATAAAGAAAACAAATTTTTCAAAGTACACAAACACGAAAGAAATTTTCAAAAATGAGCAAGTATCTAAGAGCCCGTGGAAAACCACGAATGGAAAGGGTGCTAACACCTTCCCTTTCCATAATCTATCCCCCTTACTCAGAAAATCTCGAAAAAGGTATTTTTCTGTTCTTTTCACCCTTTCCTTTGTTGGATAAAAGAAAAGTCAGTGGCGACTCTTGCTTACCGCATATTTCTGAATACAAAATGCAAAACTAGTATTAACAGTCAGTTCTGCCACTGTATCACAGAAATGGCGACTCTGCTGGGGAATTTTCGTTGGGGTTACCTTATAGTTAGTTCATTTTAAAACTGTTTTAATTGCTTGCTTTGTATGCTTTATCCTTGAAGGGTTTATTTGAGTTGTTACTATAGATCCTACACCCGAATCTGGGGTACCTTTTAGGTAAGTAGAAATAGATCGTGGGAACTGTACGGGGTATACCGACATGGTTGAAGCGATAGCTACGTTGATGTGACACTTTGGTTGGTACCGATAGCCCTTGAGTAGTTAAGGAGAATACGGGGTCACTGCGTGGTGTCATGAAGAATCAACTGACCTTAGAAACTTTAATTGAACAACTTGGCCATTAGAAAGTAGTGAGATAGTCGTCTTTGGTGTAGTCCTAAGTTGGTTGATACTCGATACTACACTTATTGAGATTTGACTCCCGAGTTTTGTTTTGTGGCAAGTCAGTTGTCGATCGGAATGAAACTTGTGGGAAAAATTGGTGATATTGAGATTCCCTAGAATCCGGTTACTATTGATAGGACAGGTTGAGCCAACTAAATTTCAAAAGGGTACTTACGTACAAACCCCATGCAAGCCTAAACCTAAGGCTGCTTGTGTGATTTGTTTGCTTTCAACTTGAGCTACTTGCAGGGTTTTTATCTAACAATATGATCTCCTTGCAGGATTTGTTTACAGTTATTATCCAGTAACCTGGACTTCTTAGACTCACCTGTCTTCATCACCTTACACTTTTGATTAACGCATAGAATACACATCATAACATCATGCCACAACATTTCCTTAACCATTTCAAGGCTCTCAAGGGTTTGTGATACAGGTTATGATAAATCATACGTCTAGCAAGGGGCAAGGGGATTTATTTTCCTCTAGCCAATGTCGTCAAAAGATCAAAACTCAACAACTTGAGTCAGGGGCTATGACCCACTTGATATGGTTTATTATCTAATCACCCATATAATGTTATCATCAAAATTCAAGGCCAGATGCATAACCAAATCTTGTTCTTACAATGACACATAGTGAAAAGGAGCTTGATGAGGTTGTAAAAGAACTTGAATGTTTATGTCCAGTGGTGATCAAAGGGTTGATGAATGTTGTAAATAAGGAAACAACAATTCTAGAAGAAGTGCTAGAGATCCTTGAGGATTTCAAAAAGTTGAATGCATAGGAATTACCGAACATTTTGCCTCACATGCTAGATATTCAACATCGGATTGACCTCATCTCAGAGTCTAGCTTACCATATCGTCCTTACTATGTAAGAGCCCCAAGGAGAATGAGATTTCAAGGGATCAGATTGAAGATCTGTTGAAGAAAGGATTTATTCATGAAAGCACGAGTCCTTGTGCAGTACCAGTCCTTTTACTCCCTAAGAAAGGAAATCACTGGAGAGTGTGTGTTGACATTCGAGCCATCAATAAGATAACTATGAAGTATCGATTCCTAATTCCCTGTATGGAAGACATGCTTGACGAGTTGGTCAGTTCTAAGGTTTTCTCGAAGATAGATTTGCATAGTGGATATCATCATATAAGAATCAGACTTGGAGATGAATGGAAAACAACTTTTAATAGAAAGATGGATTGTATAAGTGGTTGGTGATTCCCTTTGTTTTGTCAAATGCCCCTAGAACCTTCATGTGGTTGTTGAATAAGGTTTTGTGCTTGTTTATTAGTTCTTTCATAGTGGTTTATTTTGATGATATTATGATTTACAGTAAACCAAGACAAAGCATGTACAACATGTGAGGCAAGTGTTGTAAGTCTTATAGAAGAACCAACAAGTGCACATTTAGGACCAATAAGTTACTTTTCCTAAGCTTTGTTGTTGGTGAAGAAGGGATTCAGGTTGATAAATATAAGGTGAGTGCTATAAGGGATTGGTCTGCACCCAAATTGGTGATGGAGATTCGTAGTTTTCATGGACTGGCCACCTTCTATATGATGTTTATCAAATATTTAAGTACTATCAATGCACCTATTACTGAATGTTTGAAGAAAAGGAAGTTCAATTGAGGGTTTGAGCGAGAAAGAAGTTTTGCCTTGATTAAGGAGAAGTTGTGTACTACATCAATATTAGCACTTACCGATTTTGACAAAGTGTTCCAAGTTGAGTGTGATGCTAGTGGAGTGGGAATATGAGTTGTGTGATCTCAGGAGAAGAAACCAATAGCCTTTCCAGCGAAAAATTAAGAAAAACTCGCCAAAAATGGAGTACTTATGATCATGAATTCTATGCAGTCTTTAGAGCTCTACGCTAGTGGGGACATTATTTTGTTCATAAGGAGTTCATTATATTCACGGACCACTAAGTTCTGAAGTTTCTTCATAGCCAAAAGATGATAAACAAGATGCATGTTTGGTGGGTGAGTTTTATTCAGAAATTTCCTTTTATTATTTAGCATAAGTTAGGGGCTCTTAACAAGGTAGCTAATGAATTGAGTATGAGGGCTTCCTTGATAATTACCTTAGCACGTGAGATAATAGGCTTTGAGTGCATGAGAGAGTTGTATGAAAATGATGTTGAGTTCAAGGAGTTATGGGCCAAGTGCAGTGGAAAACATCCTTGTGTAGATTTTCACATTCGAGATGACTATCTTTTTACAGGGGATTGACTATTCCTTTCTCCTATTTAAGAGAGAAGTTAATTCAATATCTACATAATGGTGGTCTTAACATCATATGAGTATAGACAAGACCATTGTTAGCCTAGAAGAGAGGTATAATTAGCCACACTTGAAGATGGACGTTGATGTTATAGTCAAGAGGTGTTATATTTGTCAGGTGTCTAAAAGTTAGTCTCAAAATATTGGTCTTTATATGCCTTTACCTATTCCTAATGATATTTGACAAGATTTAGCCATGGACTTGTGTTGGGCTTGCCTCGAACACAATGAGGTGTATATTATGTGTTTGTGATAATAGACAGATTCTCCAAGATGACACACTCCATTGCTTGTAAGAAGACTGTTTATGCTTCTAACATATCCAAACTATTTTTTAGAGAGGTTGTGCGTCTTCATGGGATTCCTACATCCATTACTTCAGACAATGACACCAAATTTTGCAGTCACTTATGGATTACTCTTTAGAGATTGTTTGCAACATCACTGAACATGAGTTCTACAACTCATCCTCAAACAGATGGGCAAACTGAGGTAACCAACATAACTTTGAGAAATATGATTCAGAGTGTTTGTGGGTGTGATACGGTGGGAGAACTGACTTGAGGTTTTGCGTTTTATGTTCGCAAATGTTTCGGTTTAGAAAGAGTTGCCACCGACTTTTTATTTTATCCTAAGGAAAGGTCAAAAAGCACAGGAAAGACCTTTGAGATGTTTTCTTGGGTTCGAGGAGTAGATTATGAAAAGGGAAGGTGCTAGAACCCTTTTCATCCATGGTTTTCCATGGGCTCTTAGTTACTTATTTTAGATCACTTGCTTTTGCCTTTCAATTGTTTGAAATGGTGCTTTGTGTGTGTGTTTTTGAAAATGCTTTGAAAAAGAGGCCTTGTCTAGGCAACCTTTGTAATGATTCTTATTTGAATATATACAAAGGTGTGTGTCTTTTTGAAAACATATTTCAATGTTTTGAAAGTTTGATTTGGAATGTTTTGAATTGTGTTGTGAAGTGTGTTTGAAAATAGCAAGGATTTTTGCAAGCTTTTGATCAAGTAACTAAGAGTTGTCTAACCTATTTTACTCAAAGATCTTTTCAATGTTTTTAACCCTTTTCAGTGTTTTTAACCCTCTTCGACGACCGTAACTCCAACAGGTGATGAAGGAATCTTCGACGATCGTAACTCCCACAAGTGATGAAGGAATCTTTACCTGCCGATCAATCTGCGTATGTTATGAATGTTGTTGAAATGTAATTTCGTTTTAGAGAATAAATCCTTGACGAGTGTTGGGGAAATAAACCCATGACTGCTGGTCTGCTAGAGAGGTGATGAACTTCTCGAGGATTCCTGAATTTCTTTTCAGAAGGATTTTGGAGAGATTTGTCATTGTCCCTAGTATCGAATGTTTTTTACACTGCCAGGAACATGGACTGTATGTAACCCTTTGATGAGATTGACGCTCAATGCCCCAAGTGACGGTGATGGAGACTTGCCCCTGGTTACTCTGTAATTGAGAGATTTCTTGAAATCTTGACTGGACTGCCCCAGGTTTACTGGATAAGGTCATGTCAAGTCCCCTTTTGTTGATAGGAGAGTTTTGCAACTGAAGTGTCATCCCACTTGAAGTGACTTTGTTCACTGAGAGATCTTTCGTTTATCGGAGCATTCACTGTGTGAATCCTTTTGCTGTCAAACAAATGGTCGTATGCAAACAACGATATTCAAATAATGCAAAGTTTATGCTCGTCTTGAAATTTTGAAAAAATGTGTTTTTAGCAGAAAACTTTTATAAGACAAATTCAACACAAGGTTTAGAGCAAAGCCTTACAGGAGTCAGGATACCTTTTGTAACAGTATGCTTTCGAACTAACCCATGCTTCAATTAGGACTTTTGAAGGGTTGTAACGTGGCTTGGTTCACGGTTTAAGAAACAAAGGATAAAGGCTCAAAGCATATTTGTACCCACCCGCTCTTCGTGGTGTTCTTCAATCCTAAACTCAGTTAATTATGCATTTGAACTCGAAATGAGTCTGGAACGACGTTTTTGGTGATGGTTCACACAAATTGAATTTGTTGGAAGGCAGTCATTCTTTTTTTTTGCAACATTTTTTTTCATGTTGTTGAGGATTTGTAATGACCTCTTTCTTTATTATCCCTAATTTTTGCCTGACTGTTCTCATTTTTGAGATTTACAGTCAGCGGGATGCCCCAACTTTCGCAAGTCTCCTTTGCAGGTTTTGACTCAGTGGGCTTTTTTCTTTTTTGAGAGATAATGACTGCCTATAAGATAAGGAACCATCACTGTCTTTTGATTCCAAAGGAATGTTTTTTATTTCATTCGTTGTATTATGAACTGAGAGTTTGCGGCTAAATGCACATTTTGAATTAACTGAGAGACTACCCCGCCCCAGGTTTGGTTAAAGGTTTCAATTTGTGTTAAAACAGAAAACTTCTACTTCTTTGGCTCAAAGGGGTTGACTAGGGATTATCTTCCTTATAACTCCAGTGTTTAGAATTTGAAAGAAACGCCTGTACATCGTCAGTAAGGTCTGTCCAAAAGCATATTGTATGAGATTATGGCATTGTTTCCGTCATCCTCCCTCTAAAGGCTTGTAACTTTTAGCAAGAGTTAAATGTCATAAAGAAAGTAGAAAGCATAATTCAAGAATAGTGAAAACGAATGGATGAATTCAAGACAAACATATGCAATGCATTAATGAAACAGAGTTTGACATCAACAGATAATTGTTTGAATAACAAAAAGAAATTACAACTTGAAAATTCAAATGAAACAAAAGCCTCTTAGTTCGAACTTTTTCATTTCAGGTGGAGAATCCTCAGCGGAATATCTTCATCTGGCCATCCTGTGTGAATTCCAGCACTCCTATGTCAATCAAGTCTTGGGTCTTGTTTTTTAAAGCCCAACAGTCGTCGGTGTCATGTCCAGGACTATAGGAGTGATATGCACAGAATGCATTGGGATGATAGCCAGGAGTAGAGGTATTAGGATTCCGAAGAGGATCCCTTAATACAGTCAGATTGACCTCCAACAAGCGTTCCAGTACTTGAGATAATGGTATGTTAATCTCAGTGAAGCGCATTCCAGATGTATTTTGCTTACGCTGATTACCCCGTTGATGCTGGCGAGGTTGTTGTTGGGCTTGTGACCCTGAAGCAAGTTGGGGAGACTTTCCTTTATCTTCTTGTCTCAAGGGAGGCTGAATGATGACTTGATCTTCAACCCTAGTTGTTTTCCCCACTTGGTTACATCCATCTTGAAGCAGTTTGTTGATGAGGACCCTTAGATCCTCTTGTCCTTGAGCCAGGTTTTGAATGAGAGCCATCTGGCCCACCAGTTGTCCCATCATCTGGATCTTCATTGTTGCCAACTCAATCTGTAGTCCTTCCAACTGATCATTCCTGATGCCGCCTGGATTCCCTAGGACCATGCCCCTTGTGAGAAGAGCTTTCACTTCTTCCTGCCCCTTGGATAGGTCCAAGAACATTTCTTGAAGCTGAGCGTTTTGAGCCTGGATATCTTTAACAGTCCTTTCTAGAGCCATCTCTACTGAAATAAACAGTAGGAGAATAAGGAAACCTGAAAGGGAAAACCTGTCATGATACAATGCATGATATGTGGATGTATGTTTTCAAGGATATCGTGGGGTAAACACAAGAAAATGTTAGAGGTTGAACTTCGATCTTTGATTGGAGAACTTTGCATTGGTGGATGTCTTTCGACGAGACTCAAGCTCACCGTGTCGAGTGGGTCATAGCCCCTGATTCAAGTTGTTGTACTTGATTTTTGACGGAGTTTGTTTAGAGGAAAATGAATCCTCTGGCCCTTTGGTAGACGTCTGGTTTAACGTGACCCTGCACCAAAGACCCTCGAGATCCTTGAAATGGTTATTGAAAATGCTATGGTATGATGTTATGTTGTTATGTACAAGTATGAAAAAGTAAGCAAGTGTATATACAGATAATCACATTCACACAAAGCAGACAAGTCCTTAGGTTTAGGCTTGCATGGGGTTTGTAGGTAAGTACCCTCTTGAAGTTAGTTGGCTCAACCTGTCCTAAAAATAGTAACCGGGTTCTAAGAAGCTCAATATCACTGATTATTTTCTGTGTTCATTGTTTCAGTTTAGCCACTTAACTGGCGACTGAAATATTCCAAGAAAACAACCCTCAGTGAGTGTAGTATCGAGTATCTACCAACTTCGGATTGTACCAAAGCCGGTCATCTCACTACCCCTAAAAAGGTCGGGATGGTCAAGTAAGGTTCTAAGAGTTCGTTAGTGCTTCATGACATCACTCAGCGGCCCCGTATTCTCTTTGATTGACTCAAAGACTACCGGTACCCACAAATATGTCACACTAACGTAGTCACTGCTTCAACCATGTCGGTATACCCCGCACAGTTCCCTCACAGTTTATTGCTACATACTTAAAAGGTGTCCCCAAATCCGGGTGTAGGATTTAAAACAAACCCAAGCAAGGAACCAAAAGAGTAAAGCATACAAATCAAGCAAGATAAGCATGTAAAGGTGATCTAAAACCCTAAGGTAATCCCACTTTTATAAATGTCCCCAGTAGAGTCGCCAGTTCCGTGATACGTGGGAAAACTGACTTGAGGTTTTGCATTTTATGTTTGCAAATGTTTCGGTTTAGCAAAAGTCGCCACCGACTTTTTATTTTATCCTAAGGAAAGGTCAAAAAGCACAGGAAATACCTTTGAGATGTTTTCTTGGGTTCGGGGAGTAGATTATGATAAGGGAAGGTGCTAGCACCCTTTTCATCCACGGTTTTCGATGGGCTCTTAGTTACTTGTTTTAGATCACTTGATTTTGCCTTTCAATTGTTTGAAATGGTGCTTTGTGTGTGTGTTTTTGAAAATGCTTTGAAAAATAGGCCTTGTCTAGGCAACCTTTGTAATGATTCTTGTTTGAATATATACAAAGGTGTGTGTCTTTTTGAAAAGATATTTCAATGATTTGAAAGTTTGATTTGGAATGTTTTGAATTGTGTTGTGAAGTGTGTTTGAAAATAGCAAGCGTGTTTTGCAAGCTTTTGATCAAGTAACTAAGAGTTGTCTACCCTATTTTACTCAAAGATCTTTTCTATGTTTTTAACCCTTTTGACAGTGTTATTTCACCATTGCATTTGGTGAACAACCTTGTGTTAGGATGTTAAACGGGACAGGCGCGGGTCATCGCATACAATCATTGAAAGCAACTTGTGAGACGCTCTAGTAATTTTGTAAGGGACGAGATCGTTTTATCGAAGGCAACATTGAGGGTCATCGAGGGACTACGATCTTTGTTTATCGAAGGGGCATTGCTAGAGTGTCTCATATTCGAGGGACATGATTGCATTTTCCGAAGCAACAAGCGAGGTTACCCTAGAGGTGCATGTGTGAATTGTGTATTGATTTTCATGCATTTGTTTTGTATTAGGTTATCTAGCGATTGATTTTGAATCTTGCCATACACGCCTAATTACTATACAGTATATTGAAAGCAATAAATTGCGGGCGTTAAAAGTCTAAGTTATTACAAAAAAGTATCCGGGGATGGGGGTACAATTATTTACAAATGAGGATGAGTCTCACAAGAATAATAATGTCCAAATATTATGTGTTACAACCAAATCGAATCATCGCAATTCAATATAAATTATAACAAATTATAAAATAAGGAAAATCAATAAATTATGAGATGCATGTATAAAAAAAATCTATTCTAAACAAAAAAGAAAGATTAAGTATTATATTATTATCTTTTTTTTGGTATTTAATTAATTATGAAAAGAAAAAGTTTTAAAGAAAGAAAAATTAATTTAATTAAAATTCTATTATTTACGTATTTTTATTAATCAATAGAAAGGGTTAAAGAAAACCAAAATTATTTAAATCAAACTAAATGTTCTTTTTTGGTATTTTCATTATGTTAAACAAGATTAATTAATAAAAATACAATTAACTTAAAAGAAAATAAAACAAAGTTTATTTAGTGTTTTTATTAACTAAAAGAAAAAAAAACAAATTAGTTAAAATTAAAATAGTAAAAAAAAGTGTTTGTTAATTCTAAAGAAAAGAAAATAAGAAGAATGGGCTTAGGATGGTGTTGGGCCCAAAAAAAAAGCAAAGGAAAGGGTGAGTCAGTATGGACAAAATGGGGGTGTGCTGGCCAAATTCGTGTATTGGGCTTAAGGAAAAGTTTGGGGCGGGTCAGGCCCAGTGTAAAATTTGTACAATGTTTTTTTAGCTAGGGGTTTCAGCATTTTGAACAGATTAGGGATTGCATGTTTGGCTTTACAGCGGCGCCATTTCGTTCTTCTTCTCCTCTTCGTCTCTCTCAGACATATGCGCTGATTCTTCCTCCTCTCAGGCCACCGTAGCGCCACCCCACTCTCTCGTCTCCTCACAGTGATCTAGGGCTTTGCTTGTAAACGGTACGGTTTATTTTGTTTTGATTTTACAGTTTCATGTTTGCTTAAGCTTTGTTCATGTTACTTTGTTTTAATCCATGGTGTTTATGTGCTTGAGATGCAGTAAGAGTTTGAGGAAAGACTTACCTTGAGCTTTTCTGGAAAAGTGGAGGGAGAGAAAAGGGTGAGACGAAGGCGCGTCCTTGGTGGCCGGGCGGAGAGAAAGTGATGATGAGCTAAGCGCGTTTTTTTCTGGTAACCTTTTTCCTCTTTCTCAGATATTGATGTTGATGATGTAAGAATTCTGAAACTTGTTGTTCTTGATTTTGTTGATGATGAAAAAAATTCTGAAACTTGTTCTTGATTTGCTTCTGAACCTCTCTTCCTTTTTCTGAATGTTGATGTTTGATGATGAAAAACTTCTGAAAACTTGGTTGTTTGTTATTGATTGTTGATGATGAATATGTTTCTGAAACTGTGTTTGTTAGCTTCTGAAATTCTTTGTTGTTGATTGCTCTTCTGATTTTCTCTTCCTCTTTCTGAATGTTGAAGGTTAATGGATTGGATTGTTTATGATGATATGAGAATCTGAAACTTGTTGCAAGCTTCTGAAACTATGTTTTGATTTGTGGATTTTGTTGAAACTGAGTTTTTGTTGGTGATTGATAGCTTCAAAGGGTTTTTTGTGATTGTTTTGCTGTAGTTTTGTTAAGAGGTTTGCCAGTTTTGTGGTGTTCTGTTAGCAGGTTATGGTAGCAGGTTGACAGTTTGGAAACTTGCAGTTTTTGCTAGGCCTTCCAGGTTTTGGCTATTTATTGAGCTTGTGCGATTTGCTGCAAGTTTGAGGGTTTGCTGCAGTTTGTTGGTTGTTTCTAACTTGTTCAGTTTGGCAAGTTTGCAGTTTGTTAATAGTTTTTATTATTGTAACTGGCTTGGAGAGTTTTGTTAGTGCTATGCGGGTTTGTTGGTTTTCTGCAGCTTATGCAGTTTGTACTGTTTTGTGTTTAGTTTTCAGTTTGGCAAGGTTTGATGCAGCTTGTGCAGGTTTGGCAAGTTTTGATGCAGCTTGTGCAGGTTTGGCAAGTTTGTTTTGGCTATGCAGGTCTGTTCGTTTTTGGTGAGCTTGTTGTTGGGTTATGCAGGTTTTGTGTAACTTGGCTTGACAGTTTTACTGGGCTTGGCAAACTTGCAGTTTTGGAGAGTTTGATAGCAGGGTTTTTGAGTTTTTGCAGGCTCTAATGTTCTCTCCTCAGACTGTTATGCAATCTTTTGTTTTATATCTTTTTGTTTTTGCCTTTGATAACTTGAGACAGTCTGCTTTAGCCAAACTGCAAACATTCACCAAAGGTCCTCTCTTTCTCTCTTCCTCTCTCTATGAAATAAGCACTTTTTGCTTATTATATTATATTCTGAAAAGTTGCCTATGCCTGGAACATGATGACAGCTATGACAAGCTTTTGGCTTGTCAATTGGTTTTCCTTCTGCATTGTATTTGCCTGCTGCATTTGCCTGCTTTACTTTCTGCATTGTGTACTTTTCTGACTGCATACTTTCTGCATTGTACTTGGTTGCTTCCAATTGCTTTGTAACTCAGTTTGCTTTAATTGTTATGCTTATGTTTGTATCCAGCTTGGTTACTGCAGTTTGATATTCAGTTTGGTTACTACAGTTTAGCACAGTTTTGCTGCAAGTTTTCTTTGTATGCATCATGTCTTTGTATGCTTGCCTTGTACCTTGCTTTGTACAGCATCGCCCATGCTTTGCATTTGAGCCAATTGCTTTTGTATGCTTGCATTTTTATTTTTTACCTTTCTCTTTGTGAACCAAGAAGAGCAATATTCTTGTGATTTGCAAAGAGAAAAATAAAACATGATGAACAATAGCACCCTGATTCCGGACGGCAAACTTTAATGATGAATTTTCTTTCTTTTTTCATTTGAAAATTCTTCTATACTAATCTTCCTTTCTTTCTTCTTTTTCAGGTGAATGCAACTTGGACGATAGAGGAAGCAGAGGAAGCAAGAGACCTTGGGCATGGGAGCAATGGAGTTTAGGAGGCTTAGGCTTAGAATTTTTTATTCATTGTGATAATTTATTCTTCAAATATTATAAGTTGTAAAACGTATAATATTCAAACAATAAACTATTTTTGTAACAATCATTTGCAATGAATGAAAAAAAACTTTTATGAGATCATGTGATAAATATCTTTCAATTATTCCTTTGCATCTTCGCTTTTTTTATTTAAGATTCCTGATCCAAAATAACTGAAATTGCATTCCAGCATTTCCAATACAGATAACTTAAAAATCCAAGTAATCCCAAAAACTTTGCAATCTCATAACTTGCGACAGCATTCCAATCAACATACACGTTGTGTATTCCAATAAGCAAGCAAGCATTCCATTAACAGGCAAATGTTTAGTTCCATTAACGAGCAGATGCCTTAATATTCCAAATAAGAATCTCAGCTCTTATCCCAGATAATCAGGCCTTGAGGACAACCAGTAAACTTGAACAAGCGTGAAAACATGTAGCAGCTAATTGAATTTCTGAGGATTATGCTTCTTCTGAGAAATGCGAGAGAAGCCCTGATTCTTGATTTATTATCAAAGAAAAGTCTGTTTGATCGATTCCTGAGCCAATCTTAAAAATCAGAGAAAACCCTATGGTTGTGCTTTCTTGTGAAAAAGGGAGGGCAAATTTTGAGGTACAACAGTGGGGACAAGCCAAAATAGTGGGATTAGTTTTTCCTCAAGTCAAATTTGCTTACAACAACATTGTGCATTCAGCTACAAGAAAAACCATCATTCTCTCTGGTTCATACTTATGTTCCTAAGCCTGAAGTTTATTTGGTTAATTTACCTAAGGCGCCTAGAGTTAGTGTGGATGTTGAGAATATGGAGAGAAAATGGTAGCTATTAAAGAAGTTGTCAAGGATAAGTTAGAGGCTATTGTGAAGAAAATAAAGCAATTGATGTCAAATGTAAGAGAGTAAAATTTTTCAATGTAGGAGACAATGTGTTGGTGTTACTGCACAAAGAGAAGTTCCCAGTTAGTACTTACAGTAAGCTACAACTACACAAATATGGTCCGTTCAAAATGATCCAAAAGATCAATGATAATGCTTATGTGGTAGTCCTCCCTGAGTTCATGAATATATTCAATGTTGTCAATGTTGCTGATATTCATGAATATCATACAGACGAGGTTCTTTATCAAGAAGAAAACTCATGGTCGAGTTCTTCATAGGTGAAGGAGATTGATGTAGGAAGGATGGTTGCGCATATCGAAGAGGACGACGCGCGTCGAAAAAGTTCCGTAAGAATTATACAAGTTTGGAGTCCGATGTCAGAATAATTATTATTATATCTTTCCGGCCCAAATTTTGGATTTTACTAATTTGTTTTATTAATTTAATTTTGTTTTGGATT
Source organism: Vicia faba (assembly GCA_948472305.1). Classification (NCBI taxonomy): domain Eukaryota; kingdom Viridiplantae; phylum Streptophyta; class Magnoliopsida; order Fabales; family Fabaceae; genus Vicia; species Vicia faba. The sequence continues at coordinate 348,286,980 of OX451740.1, read as the reverse complement.
AAAGTCCATAAGGTCCATTAGGGTTTATTTCTTTGTATATTTAAAGATATTTGACGTGACCATAAAAATTATATTTCATTATAATAAATTCAAAGTTTTCTTTTTCTGGTGGATTCCAAAGCTCACCTAACAAATATTATGCTTGCAATCCTGTGTTTTCATTCTAGGTTTAGTGTTTGATATTCCTTTCGAGTTTCCGACTGATGATAATTCAGTCTACTTCAAACTTGCATCAGATTAATGAAAACTCGAATGCAGGAAATGCAAAATCTGGATTTTTTATTGAAGATGATGTACTTTTGTAATGTGTTTTTCTAAATCTAGAATGCTAAATTTATAGGTTAAGTAGTGTTGTTTCACAAGATTGCGACCCTTGAAGAAACACACTCTCTCAATAACATTTTTTTACTAAATGTTGCAATCTTTTGCATATTGCAACACTTCACAAGTGTTGCTTATTTACTTACTGCATGCAACACTTCATGAAGTGTTGCCTATTTCTAAATTTAAAAAACAAACTTAAGTAACGACCATTAAAAATAAGAGCAACGACCACCATCATGTGTGGCGGTTTGCCGCCACAAGCTGGCCTAGTGCCGTCTAGAAGACCCCACTAACGCCTCTACACCTACGCTATCGAATCCGGAGTTAGATGGAAGTATGGAGGAGACAAGTGACATACGATTTAAGACCACTAAATTTGTCCATGTGACATTTTATCCTCTTTAACTCTTTTGTTGAGTTAATTAATGTAACTCTTGTAGTAAATTTTGTTATATGTCAAAAGTTCTTAATAAATTTTGTCACATCTTAAAATGAGAAAATTATTTTTAAAATATTAATTATTATTTTATTATTATTATTATTATTATTATTATTATTATTATTATTATTATTAATTTTAGGGTTAAATATATTTTTGTCTCTATAAATATCTCAACTTTCATTTTTAATTCTTATAAAAAATAATATATTTTAGTCCCTACAAAAATTTTATGTATGCAGATTTAGTCCTTGTTATTTTCTAAAATTTTGAAAACTATTTAATTACCCTTAAACTTTTAAATTTTCGAATATTTTTTTCATAAATATTTAGAATACAATAAAATATTTCTTTACCAAATTTTAAATTTTTTTAAAATGAAACAAATTAAATATGAATTTTTTAAATGTCTAAAGATAATGATACAGATAATGAAAATCTTGACTTAGAAATCAAATTTTGAGTTTCTTTGTTTTCGAGGAATTTTTTATAACGTTCTAAATATGTCTTCAAAATAATCATTCAAAAATACACATTGATTTAACAAGAAGACTAAACCTACACGCATAATAATTCTGTAGGTACCAAAACATGCAATATTTGTTATAGGGATCAAAAACAAAATTTAGTAATTTATAGAGACCGAAAACATATTTAACTCTGTATGTTATAATTTATAATGAGTCGATTTGGTCAAATAATTATGTTTAATCATCTTGACTTTTTAGTCAAAGTTTTTACTCCATCTTTCTCTCTCTTATATAACTATTCCCACATCATCTTTTACGACATAGAAAAGAAAATTAATTATATATAAAATCTGAAAATCCATTTGCTTCTTTTTTATCCTGGTTACATCATATTGTCATTTTAAAGATTATTTCTTGTTGTTATGTTACCTCACATTCATGCTGAGAAGAACCTATTGAATTTTTGGAGATTTGCGCTTATGAGACGGATAAATCCTTAAGGACAATGTACTTACACGCCTCAGGTTTATGTAATAACTTATTATTTTACAGGTTCAATGGTCTTATTACGAAAAGAGATAATCGAGTTATATTGGTGGTCAAATTTCTACAACAATCTTAAGGATTTATGTTGTCGTACTTGATATTGTTAAATCATTTCAGGTTTTTAACCCTTTTCAAACTTTTATAATAAATTATAAATTTTTAAATGTTTGTGTTGTTGCTGAAATCAATATTTTAAAAATCGGATAAAATCGGTTGGTTGAATTGGTTCAACCTTGAACCGTTATCTAATTCAGTTCGGTTTGGATCGATAAATGATTAGGTTTATAAAATTGGGATAATATTGTTTCAATCACGAAAAACTAAAATAACCGTAAAATTGAGACCGGTTTTAGTGAACCAGACGGTTCAAAAAATCAAATTTATTTTATATTTTACTTCATTTTATTTCTGTTTAAATCTATAAAAAAATTAGTTATAGCAAACATTTAAAATTATATATATAGAAAATAATGAATAATATTGAAAGACATAAAACAATGTAAATGCAAATAGAAAGAGAAAAAATAATGTAATGTTTGTGGATATGGAGTAATTGATATTGGTCTTGGAAGAAATGTGAAAAATTATGCTGATATTATTAGTATTGTATTTATTTGATAATCAATGATATTATTAGTATTGTATTTATTTTAGTACAATTAAGCTGTATTTATTAGTATTGTATTTTTAGGAAATGGTGGTAATCAATGATAGTACAATTTTCTATTCTTAAAATGATCGAGATCTCCTTCAACAAACAGTGTAGGCAACAATATGTTGGTTGATTACTGTGGATATTTAGTGGTGCAATATTATTGGTAGTTTAAACAAATGTGCACTTTTTTCTTGTTAAGTTAATTTTATATTTGGTTTTGGTAAGTTTGGTTGATTCCTATTGTTTATTAGTGGATTCGGTTATGCAACAATCGTCCGTCTTATGTATTTACTTTCTTGTGTCCCACATATCTTCGGTTGGTGACCTTCAATATGGTTATTCTCACCTTCTCCTAGACTGGGTTTGGCTTTTTTGACCTACCAAATCACTTAACTACTATGGTTGTGAGATTGTGACATATATACAAGTGAGAAAAATCATAGAAGTGATTTTTTAGTTTACTTATTTTTCAGACTGGGCCTAAACTATACTTTTTGATTGGGCGAACACGCAATTTAGTCAACAAACTCTACTAAATTTGCACCGGATTCATATCCAATCCTTAAAGAAATTGTTTTTCCCATCCTAAGTATTGCTTTTCAACTTTGGTGAAAAATCAAAATTATTTTTAGAATTTAGAAATGCATTTTCGGACTTACTCCATTCACATACAATTTATTCATTTTTGAGTCGGTGTAGGGTGAATACAAAGATGGATCTCTGAAGCAATTTATCTCAAAATGAGCGTGTCTTAGTTAGAAATGCATGTGGTGCATATAAGTTGAATCCGAAACTGCATCTCCATTCTAAAATTTGGGAGAAAATGAGACGAGTCTCACTTAGAACATGTTTTGGTGTGGAAAATGTGCGTCCGAAAATGTACTTCCGAATTCTCAAGAGCATTTTCAGATTTTCTTATGATGCTTCTCCCCCGCTTAGGATGAGAGAAGTAATTCCCATCGTTAAACTTATATGTTTGCAACAATGTAGAGATAAAAATTCAGTAATCTAATTATAACTCTCTTATAATAAGTCGATTTTTCGTGAGTGACACCAGATCATTCATAAATCAATCCTCTGCAATCACATAATCATTTAAGACTCGCTCTCTTACATATCACTAGTGACAATTATATTTTGTAATACCCTAATTTCCCCGAAGAATAATAATTAAAAATCAGAGTAACTTTTCTTTAAAATAAACCAATTGACGAAGAATTGGGATGCTACACTTCAAAACATAATAAACCTGCTCAAAACATATACATAGATACATAACACATATTTACGGATGAACCAAAATAAAACATCACAGTCCTCAACTTCTAATTTTATTACGCAGCGGAAAAAAATCATACTTGTTGTTATAACAATTTTATCCAATCATAAAACAACATTTATTTCAATAACAGGGAGTTCATAAGACTCCAACAAATCACTGAAAACCAAATAAAACAATAAAAGCGTTCATCTCCCGGTGTTATGTATCAGAGCAATGACACCAACTCGGAAATAAAATGAAGAGCAACCTCTTTTGATCCTTGCAGCCTCAGACTACTCCTGACTATCTGCACGACTCCGTATAAAGCATCATTCCAACAGAAGAGTGAAATATCACAACAATATAAGAGATCAAATATAATACAGTCTCAAAACACATCAAATTCAACATGTTTTCACATTACAATAACAACACATCATGATAGGCTTTATACACATAACCTCATGCCAACAACATCATATATTTCATCAATTTCACCATAAATCATCATATTATCAATTCTTCACAAAACCCCAAACAAAACTATATACATCTAAACCTCTATCAATGGTGATAAACAAATCAATTCCCTACATACCCATCATTATACAATATTAATTATTGTTATTATTATTATTATTATTATTATTATTATTATTATTATTATTATTATTATTATTATTATTATTATTATTATTATTATTATTATTAATTTTATAATTTATAATTTATAATGAGTTGATTTGGTCAAGTAATTATATTTAATTATCTTAATTTGACTTAATTTTTTTATACATTGATTATCATTTTCTCATTTGCACATTTTCTTGTTATTAATAATAATAATTGCTGTTAATTAAAACAATTTAAATTTACCAGTTTTAATAAAACATCTTCTCAAAAGTGAAAAATCAAAATTATTTTTAGAATTTAGAAATACATTTTCGGACTCACTCCATTCACATACAATCTATTCATTTTTGAGTCGGTGTAGGGTGAATACAAAGATGGATCTTCGAGGCAATTTATCTTAAAATGAGCGTGTCTTAGTTAGAAATGCATGTGGTGCATATAAGTTGAATCCGAAACTGCATCTCCATTCTAAAATTTGGGAGAAAATGAGACGAGTCTCACTTAGAACATGTTTTGGTGTGGAAAATGTGCGTCCGAAAATGTACTTCCGAATTCTCAAGAGCATTTTCAGATTTTCTTATGATGCTTCTCCCCCGCTTAGGATGAGAGAAGTAATTCCCATCATTAAACTTCTATGTTTGCAACAATGTAGAGATAAAAATTCAGTAATCTAATCACAACTCTCTTATAATAAGTCAATTTTTCGTGAATGACACTAGATCATCCATAAATCAATCCTCTCCAGTCACATAATCGTTTAAGACTCACTCTCTTACACATCACTAGTGACACTTATATTTTATAACACCCTAATTTCCCCGAAAAATAATAATTAAAAATCAGAGTAACTTTTCTTTAAAATAAACCAATTGACGAAGAATTGGGATGCTACACTTCAAAACATAATAAACCTGCTCAAAACATATACATAGATACATAACACATTTACGGATGAACCAAAACAAAACATCACAGTCTTCAACTTCTAATTTTATTACGCAACAGAAAAAATCATACTTGTTGTTAAAACAATTTTATCCAATCATAAAACAACATTTATTTCAATAACAGGGAGTTCATAAGACTCCAACAAATCCTTGAAAATCAAACAAAACAATAAAAGCGTTCACCCCCCGGTGTTATGTATCAGAGCAATGACAGCAACTCAGAAATAAAATGAAGAGCAACTTCTTCCGATTCTTGCAGCCTCGGACTACTCCTGACTATCTGCACGGCACCTTATAAAGCATCATTCCAACAGAAGAGTGAGATATCACAACAATATAAGAGAATATATAATAATAATAAGTATACAATAAATATAATTATGCATAGTCATACATTCCACATTTAACACCTTCACACCATCAACAACAATTATATTACATATTGCTCATACAATCACAAATAATCATCTGCACATATCAACAATCGTCATGCAGTACATACATCAATCACACAACTCAAACATCATGTTAACATCAATGTAATGCAATGAGACCGACTCACAAACTAAATGTATGTGGTACCAATATCGCTCCCGAATCCACACCATCTAGGATCAGAGCCACCAATATCGTGAACAATTTGCTTCACATTACTCCTCATCCACGCCATCTAGGATCAGAGCCAACCAATATCATAAACAATGAGGTTCATATTGCTTCCGATCCATACCATCTAGAATCAGAGTCAACGAACAGGACTAAAGTCCACAATATGAAATGCATGAGATGCAACCATGCAAAAAATATAGACCTTGATATTTACATCAATCAATATGACACATCATTACAGGCCACCAGCTACTCATACATACAATATAGAATTCATACAACTCAACTATATCATATATCATCATCATAACAACACCAAGTTATCATAATACATATGTTATAATAAACTTGTCACCCTACACCTAACTTATCATGCTATAAGTACTGAAACACACATCATTTTACTCAATTGATTCCACCAAAATATAGTTTATCGTGTTAGCTTCCCAATGCTTCAAACGGTGTATCAAACGGATTCCTAAAACTCAAGTTACGTCACTTTAAAGTTTTTGAAACAGTTTTGTCGCCTAAGGCTCGCCCAACGAAGCAAGACTTTCGCCTGAGGCTCGCCCGACAGAGTGAGGCGCTTTACTTATTTTCCAGAAGCATGCATTTTCCCAAGTTCCATCACCCAGAGTCTCACATGATGACGCTTGGGTGAAACCGCTTCGCCCAATGATGCTTGTTTCGCTCGGCGATGCATGCAAAACAATAACTTACTATTGCGATTTCTGCACCAAACCTGTCCAAATTCTCATACGATTTCAATATAATACAGTCTCAAAACACATCAAATTCAACATGTTTTCACATTACAATAACAACACATCATGATAGGCTTTATACACATCAACTCATGGCAACAACATCATATATTTCATCAATTTCACCATAAATCATCATATTATCAATTCTTCACAAAACCCCAAACAAAACTACATACATCTAAACCTCTATCAATGGTGATAAACAAATCAATTACATCCATACCCATCATTATACAATACCCTTAGAGTTGGAACCCCACCCTTACCTTATATTGATGGTTCCCAAGCTTCAACAATGGAGTCTCCTTGCCCTAGCTCTTTCTCACCTCCATTCTTTCTCTTCTCTCCAAAATACGATCGTACAAAATGATCACTTTTCACCTCACTTTTTCCTTATGTCCTTCTTACCCCTTAGACCCTTATTAGGTTGTTCCACTCTCGCCTTCACTTATTCCATATAACATTACCGTTATGCCCTTAGTACCTCTACACCAAATATTATCCATATTTAATCATTAAAATAAATCTAAATAATTATAACTAATTATTCAATTTATTAATAATTCTAATTATCTTATTAATCCAACACTACCCCATAACATGCCATCAAACCATCTATTGCATCCAATAAATCACATCAACATAATTAAATAATAAATATAATATTCGAGGCGTTACAACTCTCCCCCACTTAAAATATTTTCATCCTCGGAAATTACCTTATGCAAACAAATCTGGGTAAGACTCTCGCATATTACTCTCTAATTCCCATGCCACATTCTCTCTGATAGCTCCTCCCCAAACTAATTTCACTAGAGAAATTTCCTTGCCCTCGTCTTCTTTTTTTCACGATCCTCGATTTTCACAGGCACGACCTTAACAGTAAGATTATCCCGCACTTGCACATCATCCACCGGGATCACATGAGATAGATCTGAAATGTACTTTCGGAGTTGCGAAACATGGAACACGTCATGGAAATTTGACAGGTTAGGTGGTAAGGCCACCCTATACACAATAGTCCCCACCTTGTCAGAAATTTGATACGGACCGATAAATTGAGGAGTAAACTTTCTCGATTTCAAAGCCCATCCAACACCAATCACCGGAGTGACTCTAAGAATATACGGTCTCCTTCTTGAAACTCAAGATCCTTCCTCCTCTTATCATGGTAACTCTTTTGCTTACTCTGCGAAGTTTTCATCTTATCTCGAATTAACTTCACCTTTTCAGTAGTCTGCCGAACAATCTCAGGTCCAAGCACTGCACTCTCACCAGATTTATACCAACACTAATGTGTCCTACACCTCCGACCATACAATGCCACAATAGGTGCCATTATAATACTAGAATGAAAACTATTGTTATAAGTGAACTATATCAGTGGAATATAATTATCCCATGTACCTTCCTACTCAAGAACACAAGCTCCCAACAAATCCTTCAATGGCTGAATAGTCCTCTCCGTCTGACCATTCGTCTGTGGGTAATAAGCAGAAACTCAACCTTAGCTTAGAGCCCAACGCATCCTGAAAACTCTTCCAAAATCTAGAAGTAAACCTCAGATCTCTATCAGAAACAATACTCGACGAAACACCTTGAAGTTTTACAATCACGCAGATGTAAATCTTTGCCAACTTTGGTACAGGAAAACTAATACTAATCGGAATGAAATGAGCCGATTTCACCAGCCTATCAACAATCACCCAAATTGTATTGTGTCCTCTTGGAGTACTCGACAATCTTGTCACAAAATCCATCGATATACTATCCTATTTCTATTCTGGAATATATAACAGTTTCATTAGTTCTGCAGGTTTCTAATGTTTGACTTTTGACTTCTGACACGTCAAACACGTATACACAAACCGTGCCACACCGTGTTTCAATCCAGGCATCCAAAATAACTTCTTTAAATCTTGATACATCTTAGTAGCTCCCGGATGAATACTCAAAATACTCCTATAAGTTTCTTCCAGAATCATTTATTTCATCTCCGCGTCATCAGGAATACAAATTCTATCGCGAAACCTCAATACACCTTGCATATTCACTTTAAAATCACTATCCTCAGACTAATTACTCCCAATCATCGAGTCTACCAACTTTACATCTAACTTATGAGCCTCTTTGATATTATTTAGGAAATTATTGTTAATCTTTAACATTCCCAACATTACACTTTGCGGGGTTAACTCACAGACCAAACTCAAATCGTTGAACCGCTTAATCAATTCTAGCTCTCTAACCATCATAGCAGACATATGCAAAGACTTCCAACTTAAGGCATCTGCTACAACATTAGCTTTACCAGAATGGTAGTTTAAGCCAAAGTCATAATCCTTTAATAGTTTTTACCACCTTCTTGTCTCATATTCAGTTCTTTCTGGTCAAACAAGTACTTCAAGCTTTTGTGATCACTAAACACCTCAAACCTGGAGCTATAAAGGTAGTGCTTCCAAATCTTTAACACAAACACTACATCAACCAGTTATAGATCATGAGTGGGATAATTTCATTCATGAATCCTCAATTGCCTCAACGCATAAGCTACCACTTTGTCGTTCTACATAAACACACAACCTAAAATAAATTTAGATGCATCACAATACACAACAAAAGATTCTTCTGGTTTAGGTAATATCAAAATCAGAGTCGTCGTCAATTTCTTCTTCAACTCAGTAAAAATTTCCTCATATTGAACATCCCACACAAACACTTTGCCTTTACAAGTCAACTGAGTTAATGGAAGTGTTAACTTAGAAAAGCCTTCAATAAACCTTATGTAATAACCATCCAAGCCTTAAAAGCTTCTAATCTTCGTAACTGATTTTGGATCCTCCCACTGCAACATTGAATATACTTTGGATGGATCCACCGCAATACCATCACCTGAACGTGGCCAAGAAAACTAACCTTTTTGCAACCAAAATTCGCACTTCGACAACTTAGCATTTTAAATAACGAAAATATTATAAGTGGGAGAGAGTTGTAACACCCCATTTAAAGATTTAGTCATTTTGTGTGTGATTGTGAAATTGTATTGGCTTGATTATGGGCATTGACATGGTTAAGGGTGAGTGTAAGGACTTAGTGTAATTATTAATTAGAATAAAACCTTAAAATAATATAATAATAATAATATAATAGGTAATAGATGGAATATATTATTATTATTATTATTACAATTATTATTACAATTATTATTATCACTATTATTATTACAATTAGGAAAATATAATTAAGGAGAAAGAAGTGAGAGGGTTAGAATCAATTATCATGTAGAAAGAGAGAAGAGAACAATGCAGAGTTAGGGCAAGAGGAGTTCTCCCACTATTGTTAGAGGAAGAAAAAGCTTGAAATTAAGGTATGCGGGAGAATAGTTCTTTAATGGTGATTAAAACATGAGAGAATAGTGAGGGTTCCTTTCCCTCTTAGGTTTCATGTCTATTCTTCTCCTAGTTTGTGTTTGACTATATATACATGTAATTGTTGTGGAATTTGTGTTTGGTTGTGATATGAGATTCCTAAGAACTGTGGGTGATTTTTTTGTATATTACCATGTTTTAAATGTGAAAAATATGGCTTTAAGAGATGACGAATCTATGACTCAAACTGTATAAAACCTTGATAGAATGATATATTTATGAAGTAGGATATGCCCTTTAGGCTTATACAGGTAGGAATATTGTTTTGGGTCAAATTTAGGAGCTTGGAGGTGCTCTCATGGGTGAAAAATCGTACTGGTGCAAAAAATAGATTTTTGGAGTTGCAAACGGCCCATACGCGTATAAAGGGAGGACATACGCGTATGAGGGGACTTCCCAGGGGAATTACGCATACCATACGCACCTTGTCCCCACGGCCAACCACTCATCTGCCGATACACGTATGATACACGTAAGAGAGTGAAGCATACTAGTATGGAGGATGCCTTATGCATATGGGTTATTTTTGGGAGGATTCTGAGGAAATTTCCCATCTGTTCATACATGTACGGTACGCATATGATGTTTGGGAAACTTGGCCCTACGCATAAAATACACAGGGATTGGGGGCAAGGGATTAAGGCAATACACGTATGGGCAGGGCCATACGCGTATGAGCAGACTTGTGTGTAAAATATCCCATTTTCGTAATTTCTTACCCGATTTTACTTGTGATGCAATTTCTTTTGGTCCGTATGACTAACCTGATATGAGTAGACTTAGGAGGGCCAGTAACAACAGAAAATATGGTAAAACATGGAAATTTGTGTGGATTGTTATGTGACGTGTGATTGTTGTTTACGTTGATGAGATTATTGTTGTATGGACAATATTGGGCAAGGTTGGTAATTCTAGTGGGAATTACAGTGAGTATATGACTCACGTGTGATCATTTTGGATCGTGTGTTATGCGTTAATAATAATTGTATTATACATAATTGTATGTCCTGCATTTCATGTCATTTATATGGAGATGAGTCTAGATGGGAATCCATGATGGGTGCCTAGTCTCATCCAGACTCTGAGAGAGTCGAGTTGGATATAAGTTGTAGTTCATAGGAACATATACGATTTATTCGAATTCCAACAAGAATCGTGTTCAAAGAATGAACCATATGGATTGTGTTGGTACCGCATGCATGGTGCCGAGTCAGTTGGGTCACATTGCATGAGTAAATGTGAGCTAAACATGATGAATGTGTGTTGTGATATTGTATGTGGGTTATGATTGCTTGATCAGTGAGCATTATGTTATTACTACTCCTTAGCATGTGTTTTCACCATGTATTTATTGAATGTAATTCTCACCCACTAGTGCATAAATGACTTTTTACATCGGGTAAAATTGACTTTTTACATCGGTTTTGGGTCCGATGTAAAGTCAGGTGATATAGTAAATCAGGGACTTTTTACATCGGTTCTGGGACCGATGTAAAAAGTCCCTTTTTTACATCGGTTATAATATCAGAACCGATGTAATAACCTGTTATTATGCACATTTTTTAAAAAATTGATCCAGTTTTTTACATTGGTTGGAAGTAATACCCGATGTAAAAAGTACCTTTTTTACATCGGTTATAATATATGAACCGATGTAAAAAACAATTATTATGCACATTTTTTTTAAAAAATTGATCCAGTTTTTTACATCGGTTGGAAGTAATACCCGATGTAAAAAGTCCCCAGTGACGCGACTTTTTACATCGGTTATTATCTCCAACCGATGTAAAAAGTCCCTTTTTGAAAATTTTTACATCAGTTTTACTAATAACCGATGTAAAATGTATGAAATTTTTTTGGAATAGATTATTTATTTTCTGGGTTTCCCTATACAAATATAATTTGTACCCATTTTTTCATATTTTTCCAATATCAAACAGACTATATTTATGTCGCTATATAGATTTCATAGCTTTCCAACATCACATATATCACATTTAGGACGATGTTTTCATATTTTTCACAACAAACTTACAAATTGAACAATTGTATTGCAAACTTGTATTGTATTACAACATACAAACTTACAATTACAAATTCTTCACAAAATATAAAACAATATTCAACTATTTATAAGTCTTTTTCAAAACTTACAATTACATAATATTCACAAAATATACATATACTAAAATATTCAACTATTTCTAAGTTTCCAAACTTGAATTACCAATATAAAATCTTCGGTAGACAACACCAAAATCATATTGCCTGACAATAAATAATAACAATTAACATCAGCAAAAAAATCAAGAAACTCAACACATGAGCAAAAACCACATGTATTGTGCAAAAACCACAACTTATACAATTCTATAAAACTCACCAAGCTAAACTTAAGTTCCATGTAAGTCAAAGAAACATTTTGCTCAACGAAGTCGCAAATCATACAAATCATCTGGTGTTAATTCTGTTGGGTCATCAAATACCTATAATACATAAATATAACAATATAGAGTTATTTTTTAAAAATTCATATTAAGTCGAAAAACAAAAAGTAAAGAACAAAGTAAAGTTATTTTTAGTACATGCATCCAACTCTCGGTTATATTAGCAGAGACAATATCCAACATATTTTTCATCACATAGTATCCACAATCATTAGAGTTATGTTGTTGCCTTGTCTACAATTGAGTGACATAATTAGTGAATATTTATCGTATATATTTAACTATAGAATTACAATTTACATCACACTTACATTGGGATGAAGCCATGTAGCCTTTTTTCTATTTCCATTTGCCATTTGATGAATCCCAAAAGAACTAATACAGAAAGATATAAATATCACATAACTAAATATACTCGCCAATGAAAAATCACATAACTATTAGTTGTCAATGAAAGTCACATGAAAGATAAACTTACTTTGTAATAATTTTCTTCGTGTTCTGGTCAATTTCCCGATGAAGTGAACAAAATACGACAACTAAATTGTCTCTTGGACACATGACTATTAATTGCCAATGTCTCCTGTACGTGTGTGTGGAAACAGAAAAGTCGCATAAAATATATATGTTATCAAAATCAAAATTAAATAATATAAAACACAATTTCATAAAAATTCTTACCCATGAATTAATGGTAGTAAGTGGCACGCTCTGTTTTCATCACGTAACTTTTCTAGCACGTAATTTTTAACATCTTCTTGAGATTTCGCTACATTATCATTATAAATACACCTAGCAGGGTCCATAAATCCATATAATTCTGAAACGGAATTCTCAAGACAAACACGATGAATATACCTGAATAATTTTAAAATTAACATTAGAATCAAAGTGATGAGAGATATAACATATTAATAGAGATTGACTTTAATAAAACAATAAAATTTACTTACGTGCACCAAATTTGAAGAATAGACACGTCAAGTCAATGACCTAAACCCACCAATAACTCTCTGATACATTTAGCTGAAACATAAAAATTAGAGACACTCGCACAATGACTTAATTGTATTGCCAAATGGTTATCATCCAATTTCAAAACCATGAGTAACAATCTCTGAACATCATCAACTTCCACGTCTTTTGTGCTCTCTTTTGTGCTTCCCTTTGCAGCTGAACAACTTCCTTTTCCGCTTCCATCAATAATTTCCAATTTTTGAATGCATTTAATATCACATGTGCTTTGTGATAAACCCATAGACTTAAGTGTCTCCATTAATGATTGCCGAAACATCTTACGCTCTTCAACCAACTTTTCTTCAAGTTCAGCTCTAAGTTTTGTTTCCAATATTGCAAGTTGTTCATTTACGTTGATATGTTGACTTTTTCTTCCAAAGTAAGTGCTTTGTTTATGGTGTTTTCCAACACCACGAACACGACCTCCATGCTCAGATGTTCCAATGGCTAATGATAAGATATCGTTACGTCCATCTGGAACAATTGCACCTTTTTCAGCTTCTTGAACAAGAGAATCCTACAAAATGCAAAAACATCAATTAATCAATCACAAATATAATGATACTTTGTAATAATTTTTCGTTGTTTACTTACAATTTTTTGGGCAACCTCTTGTGTAGATTTTGATGTGTATTCTCCTCCTTTCTTTTGTCGTGCTCTCTTCCATAACTCATGGCGTGATGGTGGAGATTGACTATCATTATCATCTAATGTGGAATTATCTCTCGATGATGACTTTTCTTTCATAATTTTCTCCTCAAGTAAGCGATACCCTCCACAAGACAATACATGTGGGTATAAATTCTTGGCCACATTATCCTTACCCTTCTGACTTTTTTCCTATTATAAACTCAAACAAATAATTAATCACTAAATATAATAAAAATGTTATGCACACAAAAACATATAACTCCTACTAACCTTAAATTCAGGGGTATCTCGAATCTTGAGAAACTCTTTCCAGGCGTCTTCTGTAATAAAGTTATACTTGACATATGGAGGAGGATCATTTTCTATGGGATGATGAATATATCTATCTGTGAGTTGTGTCTTAAAACCTCTCCATCGCTCTCCCGCATATTTAATCCATTCTTTCTTCAACCTATCATTCTTTGGATCTTTACATTCTGGAATAGTAAAATGAGCCTACAAATGTAGTATATGTCATATGTTGTTAATTAGTATATGATTATAAAATATAATAAAGTATTGTATTTAAAATACCTGAATATCAGTCCAAATAGCATCTTTTACGCCTTCATCTACTTCTTTCCAATCATTTTTCACAATGCTACAATACTGTCGAGCAAGAGATGCTATATAACTCTTGAAATTTGTAGCATTTTTACCAACACCAATACATTCATAGGTTCTTGCATTAAACTCGACCTTTATCTTTTCACCTGTTTGATGAACTTTGTCAATTTGTGTCATTAAAGTGGGACCTCTAACTCTTCTTTTGTTGGGGTTTGAATCACCCATGTATCTGTTTACACAAAACAAAAATAATTAGAAATAATATTAAGCACAAAATAAAAACAATTAGAAATAAAATTAAGCACAAAATAAAAACAATTAGAAAATAAAGTAACGTGGAATTAACTTATACAAAAAATCTTACTAGTCCTCCCATATCCCTTCTTCATGGTCTATGCGAATAGCATGCACATCATCCCCTTCATTTTCTTCAGTGAATGTAGTCACATTTGTTGAGAAAGGATGAGTTTCAGAAATATCAAGGTTCTCATCATGATTTTCGTCACTATCATGGACCTTTCCTTGTAAAACCACTGACCACTTTTTATTAGAAGGATCTGTGACATAAAACACTTGTTTTGCTTGAGATGCCATGATGAATGGTTTGTTCGCATAAGCTAACTTGCTAAGATCAACCAGTGTAACTCCAAATTCATCGATTCTGACACCACTGTTGATATCAATCCATTTGTATTTAAATACAGGAACTTTAAACACAACATAATTAACTTCCCAAATCTCTTCAATCACCCCAAAGTACGGTGTAGATGCCATAACCGGGTTTTTATCTTTAGCACTAGAGAAGTGCATGGACTCGGCCACAATCATTACCCCACTATTTTGCGTGGTACTACGGTCATCCTTTGACTTTGTATAAAAAGAGGTTTTATTAATATCATATCCACTCCAAGTTATTAGGTTACATTTAGGCCCATAAGACAACCACTTAATTGTATTAGAAACACTATCTTCATTAGTAATTCTTTCTTTAAACCACTCAGAGAAACTCTTATTATGCTCTTTTAACAACCCTCTTTCATTCATCTTGGGGTACTTTTTCTTTACGATGCTTTTGTGAGCAGATAAGTAAGGTTGAACTTCATCTATGTTATTCAATATATACAAATGCGCTTGAACAACCACATCAATACTTAAGCTCTTGACTTTTAAACCTTGTGTACCCACACCCTCATATCTTCCATCATGACGAGACTTGGGAACCCCTACAACATCCACTCCTGACAAATAGTTAGAACAAAACTCAATTGCTTCTTCTGCAATGTACCTCTCAATAATCGATGCTTCCGGACGGTGTGGGTTTTTTGTATACCCTTTTAGAATCTTCATGTATCGCTCTATTGGATACATCCACCGTAAAAAAACTGGACCACATAATCTAATCTCCCTTACTAGATGAACAATCAAGTGAACCATAATGTCAAAAAATGAAGGAGGAAAATACATCTCTAATTGGCACAAGATAACTGCAGCCTCATTTTCCAAATCGTCTAACTTTAGTGGATCAATGGTTTTACAACAAATTGCGTTGAAAAATAAGCATAACCTAGTTATGGTCTTCCTTACGTTGTTAGGCAATATCCCACGAATAGCCAATGGTAGTAGTTGTTGCATTAAGACATGACAGTCGTGAGATTTTAAGCCAACTAATTTAAAATCTTTAACTGATACAAGCCTCTTGACATTTGATGAGTAACCATGCGGCACTTTGATACTTTGTAAACACTCACAAAAACTTGTTTTCTCTTTTTTAGACAAAGTGTAACAGGCAGGAGGCAAATATGTCTTGTTACCTATATATTGTGGGGTTAACTCTTCTCGTATACCCATCAAACCCAAATCCAGACGAGCATTAATACCATCTTTTGTCTTGCCTTGAATGTTGAGAAGTGTTCCGATTACACTATCGCATACATTTTTCTCCACATGCATCACATTAATACAATGTCTTACATCAAGACTAGACCAATATGGAAGATCGAAGAAAATCGATCTCTTTTTCCATACATTTTTCACAGTAGATCGTTTTTGGTACTTTCCAAAGATAACATCAAGTCCCTGTTGTCGCTGATAAACTTCCTCTCCAGACAAGGGCTTTGGAGCAACACCATGCTCTTGTTCCCCATTGAAAGCTTTCCGCAATCTACGATATGGATGATAACGTTTTAGAAATTTTTGATGCCCGAGATAAATGGTCTTCTTTCCTTTTTCAAGCTGATGGTAACAAGTGTCTTTTTCACATATAGGACACGCATTATGCCCTTTAACTTTATACCCAGACAAATTACCATATGCCGGAAAATCATTGATGGTGCAAAACAACATGGCACACATATTGAACTGTTCGCTAGAATACGCATCAAAAACATCCACCCCTTCCTCCCACAACACTCTTAAATCATCAATCAGTGGACTTAGATAAACGTCTATGTCATTTCCTGGTTGTTTTGGGCCCGATATCATCATCGATAACATAATATATTTACGCTTCATGCACAGCCTAGGAGATAGGTTGTAAATCATCAAGAGAACAGGCCAAGAACTATGGTTAGTACTCAGATTACCGAACGGATTCATTCCATCAGTAGCAAGTCCAAGTCTAAGGTTTCTCGACTCTTTGCCAAAATTTGGAAACAAAGAATCTATTTTCTTCCATTGCAAAGAATCAGCTACATGACGAATTTGTCCATCATATTTTCTTTCTTCTGCATGCCATCTAAGATTCTTTGCGTCATCTGCATTGGCGAATAATCTCTTGAACCTTGAAATTATTGGTAGGTACCATACCACTTTCGCAGGAGGACCCTTTTTTACCACCTCATCATCAATTGACTCACCATCTTTCTTTTTGTAGCGTGAAGCCTTACACTTTGGACAATGATTATACTTTTCATACTCTTTTTTGTATAATATGCAATCATTAGGGCATGCGTGTATCTTTTCATACTCCAAACCCATTGGACACAATATTTTCTTCGCCTCGTAATAACGACTTGGCATTACATTACCTTCTGGAAGCATTTCGGTCAACAATTCAAGCAACTCGGTAAAACTTTTGTCAGTCCACCCATTATTTGCCTTCAGATTAAATAATTTTAACACGGCTGACAGACGTGTAAATTTTTTGCATCCTGGGTACAATGGTTTATCCTTGTCATTGCATATAGTATCATACGTATAACGAATCTTGTCCAATATCACGCATCATGTCTTCTAGACGATCATCCATTTCTACACTAACACCATCTCTTTGAGACACGTTTGACTTTGCTACTACTTCACCGTGCCATATCCATTTTGTATAACTTTGACAAATCCCTACACAAATTAGATGATCCATGATTTCTTTCTTACTACGTTTTGGTTCTTTATTTGCACAACGAATACATGGACAGAGAAAAAGCGTAGGAAGACTTTTGTCAGCATTACTTTCAGCAAACTGTAGAAATTCTATCACTCCATGTTCGTACTCGTCCCTTAATCGATTAGCTCTCATCCAACTACGATCCATAACTATGTTCACACGGAGGAAGGTCTGACGAACGGTGTGTCCGCGGCTGTGCTACTTCACGGAGATTCCGAGATTGCAAGTTGCGCTGCTTCGCGGAGAAAGACAAATAGAATCAAATTTCAATGGCAAGGTGATAACTCTATTAAGTTTGATAGGTTAAAGATAAACAATGTGTTTCTGAGAGGACCATTAATTCTTTTGTCATAGGTTTCTAAATTTTTCACTTCTTTTATTTGGTGAGCATAAAAATAGGAGAAAGGGATTCAAATATAATAGTATAATAATAGTAACAATAATGGAACAAAGTATAAAACACACGAGTAACAAAGTGTAATTTATATGAGGCCAATGATTAAACTATTTTTGGCCAATGATTAAAATATGAGGCCACTTTGTTATTTTCAATTTTATCTTTTCTTCTTCAATTTTAACTCCTTTGATGTTTTAATCGTATTATATATATTTTTTTATTTCTTGTTAGTAATAATTTTTAAATCAGTATATATAAACACTACACTAACACAAAGACACTCTCTTAAATTTTTTTCAAAACCTTGTCCATATGTTTTTCTCAAACCATTGTTCTTAACAAATAAAATATCCAATTATTTTGAAAAAACACATTTCTCATTTAACAATTTATTACTAATTGTTATTATTTTTACACTTTGCACCACTAATACATAACTGATTCTCACTGGTTTCCTTTTCTAATAATTTCAAAACGATCACCATATATTCAATTTTTGTCTCAGAACCTGTAAATACTTAATAATATAATAATCTTCATGTTTCACTCTTCACCATCATGATCATGAAATTTCACACTGCACAAACACTAACATACACCATATTTTCTTGAAACAAGTAGCTTGTTGCATTAGTTAAAGTTACTAAGTTTAGTATCTATAAACATGTATAACTTTATCTTAAGGAAGAACCATAGAAATTTAAACTATCGTATACTAGCCAACTGCATAATATTGATATGTAATGTAACATAGCATAAATGCATAAAAATGCTGAAATTGTAATGAAAAAGAAAATGCAAAAAAGAAAAGAAATAGAATTAGAACGAACCCCATAATGATTTGCAGAATGATTTGCAGAAGACGGGACCGATGAATCGGCGACGAGGAAGCAGTTGAAACGGCGATGTAACAGGCGGCGACGGTGAGCCGTTGAAACGGCGAGGTAACAGGCGGCGACGGTGAGCCGTTGAAACGGTGAGGAATCGGGCGGAATCGGGCGACGACGGTGAGCCCGTGATGGTGTTGGGTGTTGGAGGCGGTATGCGTCGCGGAAGTGGTGTTGGCGGCGACGGTGGAAAAATGGGTCAGAATGGGTCGATAATGGAAAATGTACAGTTTTCGCGAATAAAAGAAAATAGTGTTTATACTTTTTACATCGGTGGAAACTCCCACCGATATAAGGGGTTGGGCTATTACATCGGTGGAAACTCCCACCGATTTAATAGTTTGCTTTTTTTTTTTAATACGTGTTAGGCTATTACATCGGTGGAAACTCCCACTGATTTAATAGTTTGCTTTTTTTTTAACACGTGTTTGTCTATTACATCGGTGGAGAGTCCCAACCGATGTAATAGCTTACCTTTTTTTTTTTTACACACGTTTTTATGAATTTTCAATATAATTTATATATTAATTCAAAGAATCACTTTTTACATCGGTGTTTATTTAAACCGATGTAATAGCTTACTTTTTTTTTACACACGTTTTTATGATTTATCAATATATTTTATATATTAATTCAAGCACATTTTTTACATCGGTTTGTATTTAAACCGATGTAATAGCTTACTTTTTTTTTTACACACGTTTTTATGATTTATCAATATATTTTATATATTAATTCAAGCACATTTTTTACATCGGTTTGTATTTAAACCGATGTAATATATTGCTTATATTTTTTTAACTTTTTTGTCACCTTGTTTCTTATTTACAAAAATGCCACCGTGTTTTTTTTCTGGAAATCTTTTACATCGGTGGATGAGATTGCCCGATGTAATAGGTGACGAAAAAATTTTTTTCCCTTATTTTTTATATCATTGGAAATAAATACCTGATGTAAAAAGTTTGTTAACTGTATTTTTTACATCACCTATTTTGATACCCGATGTAAAAACCTTTTCTCAAATGTCTTTTTTTTAGTAGTGACCCCTTTTCTGTTGTTGTGGTTGTGCTCCTTGGGGAGTACAAAAGACCAGATACCTGAGTAGTGGTTGGAGCTTGTGTTTCTTGATCGAGTCTTAGGAGTCACTCTGATATGTAACACGGGAAAATGGGATTTTTGTTCTGATTTGTTTTGTTTTCATTCGTTATGTATCTTATTTTCGAATTTATGTTGAACCATGATTTTGTAGAGGTTATTACTGCTAAGGCCTTGGAGCCGTTAAAGTGAACCGATTTGTAATTCTGCTGTTTAATTTGATTTTTCTGAGTAATAAATATGAAGTGACTTGATACTTCATGAGATTTTACGGGATGTGACATTCCTACTTGTGTGTACTCTGAATATTCCGCAATTTATTTTGTAATTAATTAATGGGGAAAGTAGGGTGTGACAATTGGTATTAGAGTAGGTCGGTCCGTCCGACCAGGTGTTGTAGTAGAGTCTAACTATATAGTGAATATAATTGTGTGTTTCTCCTAACTTGCATTGCTAATCTTGAACAGTATGGCTGGAAGAAATGATGTTGCTCTTGCTGCTGCGTTATATGATGTCGCGCAGATTGTGCAAAATAACAATCAGAATGCCAGAGATATCGAATTCCGTAATTTGGAAAAGTTCTAGAATAACAAGCCACCTATGTTCGAGGGTACGCATGATCCAGATGGTGTGCATAAATGGTTGAAGGTTATTGAAGAGATCTTTATGAGTCATGGGGTGCACCGAAGCCCAGAAAGTGCAGTTTGATACCTATATGCTGGATGAGGAAGATGAAGACTGACAGGATAATAGCCGCCAAAGGTTGGAAGCTGCAGGTACTCCTATTACCTGGGAAGTGTTCAGGATTGAGTTTTTGGAATGATATTTTTCAGAAGACGTGAGGGACAAAGATGAGATAAAATTCCTAGAATTGAAGCCGAGAAACTCAACAGTTGCATAATATGCTGCTAGGTTCGAGGAACTGGTGAAGTATTTTCCCTATTATAACACTGATACTGATATGAGTTCTAAATGTCTCAAGTTTAAGAACGGGTTACGTCCCGAGATTAAATAACATATCAGTTATCAGAAAGTCAGACATTTTCCTGAGTTGGTGAATAGGTGTAAGATTTATGATGAGGTTAACATGGCTCGAATTGCTCACTATAAAACCCTGAGTGATAGGAAAGATAAGAAGAGGCACATGAGTACGCCTTACAGTGCTCCAGCTGATAAAGGGAAACATAAAGCTGTAGTTGACAAAAAGTCAAGTGGGAGAGGAGTTCCTCCCAATCTTAAAAAGTGTTTTAAATGTGGTGGCATATATCACTGTGCTAATGAATTTCAGAACGATGTGAAAAAATATTTCAAGTACGTGCGACCAGGTCATAAAAATAATTTTTAATAACAGACGCTGGAAATGTTAAAATGATTCAAATAATAAAATAAATGAATTGTACAAATATCGGGATTAAGAATATAATTAAAAAAAAGTTAAATATTTATAAAAACTTTTTTACACCGTATTCCAATTAAATTCTATTATTTATTATTTGAGAAGTTTTAATTATTTTCTAAGTTAACTCGTTTGGTTCATACTTTAGAGGAAAGAAACTCTTATATTATATATAAATATTTTAAATATAAATAAATATAAATATAAACACAAAACAAACTTCAAAGCAAATTCAAACAAAAGAATAAAAAGAAAAGAAAAGAAAATATCTCTCTCTCTCTGGCTCTTCTTTCTCTCTCTCTGGCTCTTCTCTCTCTCTCTCTCTCTTCCACTTCCATGGCGAAACAAACGGAAAACGCAGTGTCACCTGAACATATATCAAACAACACCGCACATTCCCTGTAATTGAAGCAGAATTATCGTTTACCAATTCTTTGAATTCGAACAATGCCTATCTCAAGGTACCACATTCGTAGCGCGCATAGTTTGGCGGATCCGGAGCTGCACCGTGCCGCCGATAAGGATGACTCCGAAGCTATCCTTGAAGCCGTAGCCATGAGCGGACTCGTCGGCTTCTTGCGCCAGCTCGGCGACCTCGCTCAGTCAGTTCTCTCTAACGGCTTTTCTTGTGTTGTTGACTGGTGCTGAATTGTGTTCGTAGTTTCTGTAATTACATTGAATTTTCGAAAAATTAAAATAAAACGATAATTTAGTTTTTCTATATTTGAGTTGTTGAGTTTTTATTTACTTTTCGTTTTTTTTTTCTGTTTGGAAATTTGTTAGTTTGGAGATTCTAATTTGGTGGTTAGGTATGTGGCTAAATTTGAATTTATTTTTTTTCTTAGATATTATTATGAATTTATGATTCAATATTGTAATGTAGAATTGAATGTTGGTAGCTGATTTAGAATATTACTTTTTTTAATTTTATTTTTGTTTTTGTTTAAATTTATTTCGCTTTTTCTTTGTGTCTTCTTCCTTGATTCCTTGATTCCTTTTGTTCTTTGTATGTAGTGACTTTTTCTTTGTATGTAAGCTACTTTTTGGGTGGATAAGAAAAGGAAGAAAATGGACTATTGGTGCATAGATTGGTTCAGAAGATGTTGGATACTTTTTTGTATACTCGGATATTCGATTCGATGATGTGTGAACCACAATTCTGGAACTAAGTTTCAGGACAGATTTAGAAATAGTTATTGGCCGGAAACATGATTTGATTGACGAATTATGCTCACTTTTTTTGTATGATTACGGAAATTATAATTTTTACAATCACAGAAGGAGAAATGAGATTTAAGTAGATTATTTTAAGATGACTAGCATTTCAGATTCTGAAAATTTATGGTTTGGTGGGTACATTGTGACTATTAAGGTTTCAAGTGTCAATCTTAGGATCTGCTATCTACAATCTCTTCATCAACCAGCTAATAGAATTTGAGCCTAGGTGGCTCAATATTCTTGCAAAATTAACTATAATGCATATGTTAGGGATTATGGATTATGTTACCTGCAGTGAGTTTTTAGAAACATAGTTCCAATTTGTAGTCTTCGCATCAACGTTTAACATTTTAAATTACAAGTTTTACAGTCACCAGCTGCTGCTGATAAGTTCTTTGCATTTTTAACGGTGTATCACTTTGATTAGATTTGCTGCTGAGATGTTCCACGGCTTGCATGAAGAAGTAATGGCTACGGCTGAAAGAGGCCACAGTCTTATGTCTCGTGTTCAACAGATTGAGGCTGAAATTCCTCCACTTGAGAAAGCATTTTTGTCACGAACTCATCATTCGTCTTTCTTCACAAATGGAGGTTAACTCATCAGTGGAGTCCTTTTGTTCATTATTTATGTTTGTAATTTGAACTGTAGGTGATAATGGGTCCCATGACAAATTTTGATTTGCTTCTTGCACTACAGGGATTGACTGGTCTCCTAATCTTCGATCTGAACAGAATCTTGTTTCACGTGGAGATTTACCTAGATTTATAATGGATTCATATGAAGAATGCCGTGGTCCACCTAGACTTTTCCTTCTTGACAAGTATGGCGACCAGATTTGAAAAATACGATTTTAGTTTAAATATTATTTAGTTATATTTTATGGATATCTGAAGCTTTTGTTTCCTTTTTGGATAAAAAAGGTTTGATGTGGCTGGTGCCGGGGCATGTCTGAAGCGTTATTCTGATCCATCATTCTTTAAAGCAGAGCCTGCTTCATCTGTAAGTGTAACAGCAACAGTAGAAGCTCACAAGGAAAGGAAAATTCGTAAAGTGAAGGTACTAAAGCACTGATTCTACCACTTGATGACATAATTTTTCTTGAATTGTTTTAAATGACGTAACAAAAACACAATTTGTATGCAATGGAAAATTGAATATTTTCAATTTTAGATATTAAATATGTATAATTTGTATTTCCAGCAAAAGAAAAGGGAATGGCGAAGAGATGGTGAGACCCATGGAGCTCTACTATCACATTCAAAGTGAGTTCCAATAATTTTACTGTGGTGCATAAGCTATGCCTCTGATTTGTCAAATGCAAAAATGTCCTTATAATGGCTAATCAGTTACTCAATCCATTTTCATTATTGCAGACTACATCAGTTGTTTCTTGAGGAGCGTATTGAGAATGCGTGTAGTGATCCTGCTCGTCTTGTGAAACTGAAAAAAAGACAATTTGATGGATCTGCAGTTGAAGCAAAATCTGGGAGAAGTTACATGGAGGAAATTCTGGAAATGACCTCACCTGATCATAAAATGGCGTGTGAAACTTCAATCAATCCACTGCCTGTGAAATTGATGTCTAATGACACTGGTGAAACTGGGATTGAAATACTCGAAATCAATGGCATTTCACCTATGAGAAGGTCTATTGAAAATGGAAACACACATTCTTCTTCAAATGAGCAGGAATTAGAACTCAACTCATGCTCAGAAATAGGCAGGAAGACAAACGGATATCTTGTGAAGGAGCCCGAACAAATCTCTTCTGGTGGGACAGGTGAAGTGTCTTCTAAGCATCTCAAGGTACCTGATGAAACAGAACTAGTGGATGATGATGGACAAAACAAATCTCTTCTGATGAAGACAAATGGATATCTTGTGAAGGAGCCCGAACAAATCTCTCCTGGTGGGATAAGTGAAGTGTCTTCTGAGCATCTCAAGGTACCTGATGAAACAGAACTAGTGGATGATGATGGACAAAACGAAAGAGAAGGCAGCCTAGACTGCTACCGTTCTGATGACGCGGCCAGTGAGGTTGATGATTATATGGATGCATTAGCTACCATAGACTCCGAGTTGGAAATAGACAATGAGTGTGGACCTAAGAAAAGCTTCTTGAATGTTCAAAAGGTAATTGATTCAAATGGTGAAGAAGAACACCAGCTGCAAGCTCCATTTTCAGATTCTCAATCATTTGGAGACTCGTCATTATCTGAGGAAATGAGTTCATTTGAACAAGATAGAAGTGAAGAGAATAATGAAGTGCAAGCTCAGCTGCCAGACTCTCGGTCAGCAGGAACCCCCTGTGCATCAGATGATGATAATCGTTCATTCAGAAAAGGTAGAACTGAAGAACATACTCAACTGCAAGCCCAGTTATCAGATTTTCAATCTATTGGAAATTCCTCACCAGAAACTAAAAACATGCCTTCCAACCAGCTTTCACAAGCTGTTGAATTGCAAAAAAATTATGATGAGTTTGTCACACATGATGATGCACACGATCTTAGGCGAGAAATATCTGATTCTGGACCAGTTTCTTCTGGTTCATGTCCCGTGGATTCAGAATGTTTACTATTGTCTTCAGATCATGGAGCTACAGATACCTCACTAGTGTCCTTACCCACAAGGACTCTATCAGATAACACACCAGATGTTCCTGTTGAACATTTAAGATTAGAAGATGATGAAGACACCATCTACCCAATAAAAGATAATACTCTCCCAGTTGTTGATTTTGACAACAATTCTTTGAACTTGGATGTCTGCAATCCTCATGTCCATTCCCATACTCTGTTACAAGTTTCCAATGATTTAAATTTAGCCCATGAAGGCGAATGTGGTGGTCATTCTGACATCGAAGTGATGCAGGAAGAATCTCTTAATGAGTACTGTTCTGAACTATCAGTTGTTGGAGACATTGGTTCACGAGGGGAGGATCCCATTTGTCTGCCCATGGAATTAGACCTTAATTCGGGCACTAAACTGCAGCTTGACGACTGGGACTTACAATCTAATAATGATGTTAAAGCAATGCAACTTGACTCAGAAGATTTGTTTCCTGTTGTGGAGACTACCATAGAGAATAGCTTTGCAGAGGAACTATTTTCTGAATTTATACACGGAAATCCTCAAGATGAACCAGATTCGTTAGAAGTTAAAACTCTTTATCCTGATCAGCTTTCAAATTTAGAAGAGGTACCAGAGATAATGTCTGGAAATGAAAGAATTGAATCCACCTGCAGTTTGGATCAAGTTGAAGATGATGATCTTGTTAAACATCCACCTCCCCCTAATTACATACTGCAGGATGATGATATCATGGTAAATGATATATTCCCTGTAAAAGTTCTGTCCAAAGATCTGGCTGTATCTGCTATTCCTTCTCTTGATAACGCTGAAACTGATACAAGTATTGTTAATTGTCAAGCTTCAAATTCTATTTTTTCCCCATCAATGAATCCTTCAAATTTACTTGAATCTTTCCCAGCTTCTCCAGATTCCAATAGGATGGAAATGGGATCCAATGAGGTAGAGTTGACAAAATTTTCCACAGACTTGAATGTAGAGAAGAGGGAAAATCAACTGGAACCATTTGCATATATGACATCTCCAGCAAGTAGCCTTACAAATATGGAAGAATCTATTTCTACTTTTGAAGATTCTCACTGGAAAAAGTTGGAAGTTAGTGAGGAAGTTGCAAGCGATTCTTTGACAGAGTTAGCGTCACATTTAGTAGCGGATCAGCTGAAAATTGCTTCTACTGATGAACTGTTGAGTCTGAACAGATCAGATTCTTCTAACTTTAGTATATGTAATAATTTTCAATGTCCATTGCTTAAGGAGAAAAGCCATGATGGTTCTTCTCTCAGTGATATGAAAATGGTGACCCAATGCTCAGAGCTAGATTCTCAGGATTCAGAATCTACAACTGTTTGCAAGAATGGTCTACAGAACAGTAAAGATAGTTTCTCACCATCTTCCTATAATCAACCGGAGCCTGAAACCCATTTAGAGTGGACCTTAAAACCACAAGCTGTGCAGCAAGATGTGAGTTTTCTTCTCAAAAATGAAGAAAACTGCACCTCTTCAAAATATGAACCTCAGCTGATGCTGATATCAAATCAGTTGGAGCGAGAAAGAATAAGTTGTGTTGCTTCAGAGTTTTCCGCTGAAGTCCGTCTAGAGGAATCATCACATGGTTCCGCATCAAAGTCATCTGATCAGAAGATTAACCCAACAAAACATTTCTCGGATCCATTGAAACCTCTACTTCCTAATCCTTTTCCCAAGGCAACCAAAATAAATCTCAAGGAAACGCCGCCTATGCCCCCTCTACCACCTATGCAGTGGATAATGAGCAGGGTTCAAAATGCTTCCCTAGTCTCACAGACAGAAGAAATAGGTGTAAGTCAAGTATTATTTCAACCAGTACAGCCAGTTAAATCTGATTATAACTCTCAATTTGACTTATCAACTTCTGAAAGAGTAACCTTGCCATATCAGAATCCTTTTTTGCCTGCTGTGGCTGTGGAGAGTAATAAAAGCCTACACTCTTCTGGGTTATCAGTAAGTATTTCAGAGCATCCTGTTGCTATTCCTTTGCAACTTCCTGTGATGGTAAATGAAGCAAATGGTCAGCATAATTACCAAGTTCTGGAGAGAAGTCAAACTCACAACCCTTTCTTAGCATTACCCATGCTATCTTATGGTTGGCTGCCACATGGAAGTGTCGTAGCTTCAGAGGGAGAAAGCATCTTGAAATCAAATCCATGCCCACCAATACATCCCACTGAATGTGCTGTTTATGAGGCTGATCCCAGCTACCTACAAGAAAAGCTGCCTCAGTTCAAGAGTCAGTTAATGGAGGATACTAGTTTAGAAGCTAAAAACGATAGTCCTGGAGAAAGCGTATTGAATTCAAGTTCATGCCCACCAATACTGCCAGCTGAATGTGATGTTCCTGGGGCTGATACCAGTGACCAACAAGAAAAATTGTCTCAGTTCAAGAGTCAGTTAATGGAAGGTACTAGTATAGAAGCTAAAAGGGATAGTCCTAGAGAAAGCGTATTAAGTTCAAGTTCATGCCCACCAATACTTCCAGCTGAAAGTGCTGTTCCTGGGGCTGATACCATCTTTCAACAAGACAAACAGACCCAGTCTTCTGGTCAAATAATAGAAGATACATGTTTTGAAGCTAAAAAAGACAGTCCTGGAGAATCGCACTCAGTGCTACCTGCTGTATGTCCTGTATCCGGAGATGATCCCATTTCTTCAAACGAACAACATTCTCATTCTCCAAATGCATTAATGGAAGAGACTGTTCTGGAATCTACAACACTTGAGGAGCCATTAATTCATTTGGAAAGGGATCAAGGTGATCATATAGTCTTACCTAAGTCACCACCACCAAGTATAGAAATTATGCAGCCCAATCACAGCCTGCTGCCTTCAGAAGAGGATGTGGCGATGTCATTGGATACGTTGGCTCAATCATCAGAATTTGATTATCAAATACCAAATGGAAAGTCAAAGAAGCCTCCTCCACCTCAGAACCATTTATTTGATGTTGTTGCCGCTCTTGACAAAAGCAGGGTAAAGACAGTTTTCTTGTTCTTGCCAAATTTACTCCTTATGCAGTCTTAATTTTTGCATAACACGCCGCCTTTGTACCACTGCAGCTGAGGAAAGTCACTGATCGTGTTAGGCCCCCAATAGGACCCAAGGTAGATGAAAGAGACTCATTGTTAGAACAGATTAGAACGAAAGTAAGAGCCAGCAACTTTGATATATTTTTTTCTTTTGACAGCAACTTTGGTCTTTTTTCTTTTGACAGCAACTTTGATCTTGTTCATGCTTTTTTATCCTTTTGTATAAAGTTTTTGTGTTTTGATATTTCAAAATATTGTTTTTCAGTCCTTCAACTTGAGGCCTGCTGTGGTTACACGACCCAACGTTCAGGGTCCCAAAACGAACTTGAGGGTTGCTGCCATTTTAGAGAAAGCAAATTCTATTCGCCAGGTCTATCTCTCTTTCTTTATTAAATTTATTCTATTAGGCATATGTTCTCTGTTATGTTTTGGTAAACCGCATGTGCTCTCCCCCTCTCTTTCCCTGCACCAACATACCACTTCTCTTCCAGGTAAACTGAACTAATGTCAATCATTGAAACAGGCTTTTGCTGGAAGTGATGAAGACGATGATGCTTGGAGTGATTGTTGAATTTACCACATAATGAAAAATATACAAGATCTCAGTGCCAGTAGATGTAAAAGGTCTTTATTCACTATATTGAATAGGAAGTTTACTTTAATATACAAGATTTATTATCCTACCGCGTGTTCATAATATACAAGATTTATTATCCTACCGTGTGTTCATATACGGCACTCTGGACAACACGTGTCCCCTCCCCGAGTCCTCCCAATTCACGTACAGTTTTGTAATAACGGGAACAAGCACCATCTGTTGCATTGATCCAGAGCATTTTACGGAGGTGAAACTCGCTTCAGTCAGAGTCAGGCTCAGCGTGTAAGAGATGTATCCATCCAGATCTATCAACCTATTAGAATTTTCTCTTCTTATGAGTATGTGTATATTTGTGTTGTGGTTGTCATTAGTAAATTCGTAATTCTGTAATAGCGGTAAGCTGATAATTGCCTGGTAACACCATGTAGTTCGTCTGTTTGTCTCCCATACACAGTATTATATATATGTATACATGTGAGTTTCAGTAGTATTTTTTTTCTTCTGTAATTGTATATAGACAGCATTAGAAAATTGAAACTTGTGAGAGGAAATTATAAATATATACTGAAGATTTGCAAACTCATTTCTCTTTAGCTGCTTGTGCATTAGCTACTCCTACAACTTTCTCTAGATCACGGCCTTGTGCAAATATATTTTTAGATGGATTAGGAACTTTAAAGTGAGAACTTAGGGAAGGTGATATCCAAAGCCAAGGCAAAAGTACCAGCAGCATCCCGTCAGCTTCAGAGGTGCAATCACACGCCGCAATGTCACTGATCATCTTTATGGTGGCATTGTTCCATTTAAGAATCATAAAAATCTTAGGAGAGGTGAATCCGTAGCACCTAGGCTCCTTCATGTAAGTGAAGGATCTCAGCTTTTGTTGTGATATTTTCAAAGAACTATACTTTCTCAACATGTGCTTGCGACAATTGCATCAGATCCTATTTTGTTTAATCACCTCTCTCACGGTCTCAAAAATCTGGATAAAAAAGTAAGTATGAACAAATTTCAATGTTATATTGCCCGGTGGACATATTTACGGAACTAATGAAAATGAGTAACATTCAATTTGAATATTTAAACTACAAGTTTTCCCATTTCCACTGGTTCCATTTTTTTAAATTAAAATTTTTCCATATAAAATCTAAAAATGGAGAACTAGCTCTAATGTGAACAAAAATAGAATTAGGACGGGAGATGAGCAAAAAAACGTATGAAATTGAGTGAAATTTTTATTGTCAGTCTCAGAAAAGTGTCGTTGGCTGTTTAAATTTAGAGTGAAGTTGTGGAAAGATGACATTATAGATGGTCGATTAAAATAATGTGAAGAGTTCACAACCACGAGTTAACTCATGCAAAATCGAAACAAATACAATAAAATTGATATCAAGGAGATTTATATGATCAAAAGATGACTGATCTGGATTGGGCCTACACTCGCCCTTCAAACGGGAAGTCCAAAGACATCCCAAGTTAGGGACCGTTGGGCAACTCTCCATCCGACCGTTGGAGGACGTGGCCCACGATCCCACGACAGCCATCTTAAACTGTCCTCCGGAAATCACGGGTCCAACCCTATTCTCGCAGAGTAGTTGACCAGGGGGAAGCCTACTTGCTGGACTCCACACACACGTAAGTCCTGACAGTTTCTATTATTGGGCTTCAACGTGGCCCAAGAGTGGGAACCTTGATCCAACGCTGGGGGTTATAAATACCCTCTCTCTCAAGAGAGTCAGGTATTCAATTCATCTCTCTAAACTCATACTTGCTTGCTCATTCCGCAACTTACTTTGCCATCAGAGTGTCTTGCAGGCACCCCCCATCTCATTCAACTTCTACCCGAGCCAACTGTGACGGTCCATCTCTGATCCGGTAAGATCAGTGGCGCCGTCTGTGAGAAACTTGCTTCCCTGTCTTCTATTCACTTGAGACCAAAGCTAAACAATCCCCGTCTGTCATGGCTGACCAGACTCTAGACAACATGAACGTCCGTAGCATCGACGTCAACAACAACACCGCCGACAACAATGTTGGCCTCGACAACGCCGGCACCACCAGCCACAACACATCCCCCGACGTTAATATGCCCGGGCCTTCTGACTACAGAGACGGAGCAACTGCTTCGTCATCATCACTGCCCCGTCGACTTGAAGATGATCAGCCACCTCCCCAGAACTACAAACACGTCCAGTTCCATGAGGTCTTCGTTCCCTCCGGGGCAGACGCCACAACCAGGGCACTGTTCGCGGCAATCAATCAAACCAACTACCTAATCTTCGCCCAGGGAGAAAGACTGAGGGAACTCGAAGACGATCAGAGGCCCCCAAGGAGACACAGGAGACCTCAATCTCCTCCTCCTCGACAAGCAGAGGAGCATCCCCAATCTCCCCCGCAGAGACATAGTCGGGACATCTCTCGAAGCCCGTCTCTTCGACCACTCGGGTGACGCCCGCCTTAGAGAGAAAACAACCCGTTGATGCTGGAAGGCGTGATCACGACCCCTCACGTCAAGAACGAAGGCCCCCTGGAGACAGGAACAGGGGAAACCACCAACAATCATACCGCCTGAGGACTGCTCCGCGCGACCAGGTCCACCGTGACCGCCACTACATCAGATCTCCGTCTCGCTCGCCCGAACGGAGTGACGAGGACGACCCCCGCGGTCCCTTGTCACAAGCTATCATGGAGGCACCCATTCCCCCAGGCATGGAGAAGCCTCCCCACCTAAAGGAATATGACGGCATCACCGACCCGATCGACCATATAGACGGGTTTAAAGCCATGCTACACTATCACAACATCGGGGGACCGATCAAATGCCGGTTGTTTCCCACGACTCCGAGGAAATCTGCGATGGACTGGTACAAAGGTATCGCCCCGGGTCAATTACCTCTTGGCGAAATTTGAAGAACCAATTCATCATTTCGTTGACTGCTTCACAATGACACCCGAAGACTGAAGCATCCCTCGAGGCCATCGTCCAGAGACACGATGAGACACTGAGGGAATTTATTGACTGGTTCAACCTGGAGGCCATCCAGGTCCCCTGCACGGACCACATGAAGAGGTACCTGCTCGAGAGAGGACTCCTCCCAGGCACGTAATTCAGAAATGCTGTAGGCATCAAACCACCCCGGACATTCGATGCCCTCCTCGAGAAGGCCAGAGCCTATATGGACTACGAGGAGAGAGAAGCGGCCAACAGATCCCGGGATCCCAGGAATCGCGGATCTACCAGTAATCTGCGACAAGACACCGCCCCTCCTCGACGAACTGGCGAGAAGAGAAGGGACGACAAACCTTGAGACGCCCGGGAACAAAGGGGACCCTCAGGGAGGTTCACTGAGTACACTCCGCTAACGGCTTCCTGCGAGCGCATCTTAGCAGAGTGCGTAAATACAGACTTCAAGGACGGCAACGTCAAGCATCCTCGCCCCGCTCCTGCTAAACTCGGGGTAGATCTAAGCAAGTACTGCCAGTACCACCGGAGCCACGGGAACTTGACCGAAGATTATGTCCATCTCAAGGACGCCATCAAAACCCTCATAAAAGGGGGGAGACTCGGGCAATATCGGTGCGGCGACGTCCCTCGCCGAGATGCCCGTGAAACAAGGGAAGTAGAAGAGGATGCCCGACCATCTGACGAGTCGGTCCCCATCCAAATCACGTTCTCCGTCACGAGACCAAAGGACTTATACGTCCCCGAACATGTGCAAGAGCCTCTGTCTATGCACAGCAGGTGGGAAAACTTCCCCTCCTCCATGGTCATCAATGGTGGAGGGTTTAATGACTTGACCATAAATTCAGCAAAGAGGAAGCTGGACAAACTGGTCGACGCGGCTCCCCCGCAAACGGTGACCTTCGAGAGGGTGAAAGGAAGATCAAAGCCGATCATCTTTTACCTCAAGGAACTTCTCGGAGGGCCCCTAATTCAGTCATCCCTCTTCTGATAAGGGCGAGAATGGACAACTTCGACGTCCATCGCGTCCTGGTCGACGAAGGGAGTTCCCTCGACGTGATGTACAACCAGCTGTTCAGAACCCTGCAGCTCGATGACTCTCACCTTTCACCGTACGTGGGGTTAGATCTGCAGGGCTTTAATGGTTCGACCTCCAAGTTGTGGGGGTACATAGAGCTTATGGTCACCTTCAGCGAAGACACCGCTACCAGGAAGGTCAAGGTGAGCTTCCTCGTCATCGACTGCCCATCCCTCTACAACTGCATCCTCGGGAGGCCGACACTGGCAGAGCTGACCGCGGTGCCCTCCATCGTCCACCTAAAGATAAAGTTCTACACCAAGAGGGCACGGGTCGCCACCATTCAAGGTGACCTGGAAGCCGCCTGAAGATGCTTCAACGCATCGGCCAAGGGACACATCACAGTCGACACTGGGGCACGATCCACTGAGAAAGTTGTAACTGCGCAACCAGAGCCTTAGCAGTCAGAGCCACAACCCGTCAGAGCAGAGGTACAGAGGGCCCCTCCAAAGGTCGACTCGATCTCGTTGGACACTCGCTTCGACCAAGATGAGCCCTCCAACAACGAGTAGGTGCCCCTCTGACCAATTCCGGATGGGGACTTTGAGCTCGTCCCTCTCGGTGAAGACACAAGCAGAGGGGTGAAGATTGGCACTAGACTTCCCGACTTAGCAAGAAAGTAGATCAAGGCCTGTTTGAGAGAGAATGCAGATTTGTTTGCATGGAGCACTGTGGAGATGTCCGGTATCGACCCTGAGGTCGCCTTTCATCAACTCGCCATTGATCCAGCTGCTAGGGCAGTAGTATAACGTGGGCGTAGGCAGTCTCCCGAGAAAGTGGAGGCTGCTGAAAAAGCTGTAAAAGACCTCCTAGAGGCAAATTTTATTTGTGAAGCCCGGTATTTGACCTGGCTGTCAAATGTTGTACTTGTTAATAAAAATAATGGAAAATGGTGAATGTGTGTTGACTATATCGATCTTAACCGGGCATGCCCTAAAGATGCATTTCCCTTACCTAATACTGACATGCTGGTCGATAACTCATATGACTATAAAATTTTATCGTTTATGGACGCCTATTCGGGCTACAACCAAATCCCAATGGCAATAAGCGACAAATACTGCACCGCTTTCATGACCAGCTCGGGCAACTATTACTACAACGTAATGCCATTCGGTCTGAAAAATGCAGGAGCAACGTATCAGCGGGTGATGAACAAAGTCTTCCACAACCAAATCAGAGATATGCTCGAGGTATACATGAACGACATGATCGTCAAGTCCCGAGTAGACACCGACCATGCCGTTCATCTCAGGGAAGTCTTCATCAACGAAAGGCAATGTAGAATGAGGTTTAATCCCGAGAAGTGCACGTTCGGGGTCAAGGCGGGAAAGTTCCTCGGCTTCTACTTAACGGAACGAGGAATCGAAGCCAACCCTGACAAGTGCCGAGCTTTCTCTGACCTCCCTACTCCCACATCAAAAAAATCCATACAAGTCTTGAATTGCATGCTCGCCTCACTCTCCCGTTTCATTGCAAAATCCGCTCAACACGCCCTGCCTTTCTTCAAACTCCTTCGCAAGGAGGCGGCTTTCGAATGGACCAAAGAATGCGAACATGCCTTTCTCCATCTCAAACAGAGCCTCTCACAGCTGCCCGTGCTATCACGACCAGTCGACGGGGAGACCTTATTTCTATACCTGGACGTTTCCGTCGAAGCCGTCAGTGCAACCCTCATTTGCGAGACGCATGACAGACAAAGACCCGTTTATTTCATGAGCAAAGCGATTAAGGGGCCCGGGGTTAGATACCAACAGATAGAGAAGGTGGATTTGGTCCTCGTCAATGCAGCGAGAAGGCTCAAACACTATTTCCTCGCACACATGATCATCGTACGAACGGACCAGCCTGTGAAACAGCTTTTAGGTCGACCAGACATGGAGGGCCGAATGCTGAAATGGTCCTTGGAACTTTCAAAATTTGATGTCCAGTACGAGAGAAGGAAGGCCCTGAAGGCCCAGGCTCTGGCCGATTTCGTCACGGAGATGACCGCTCATAACCCCCTCGTTAGGAAGGAGCACAAATGGACCATCTTTGTCGACGGAGCCTCCAGCTCGACCAGAAGCAGAGCAGGAATTCTCCTCGAAAACAAGGAAGGCGTAGTGATAGAACATTCGCTCACCCTCTCATTTACACCCTCAAACAATTAGGTAGAATACGAGACATTGCTCGCAGGTCTAAGACTGGTCGGGGATTTAGGAGCCCACGAAATACGAATTTTCACTGACTCCCAACTTGTCACGTCTCAAGTTCAAGGGGGATACCAGGATAAGAACAACATCCTCATCTAATATTTAAACTTGGTCAAATAACATATGAAAAAGTTCAACCGGGCAGAAATTTCTGACGTACCACGCGAATAAAACACACGGGCCGACATACTTTCGAAGCTCGCAAGTACGAAGAAGAAAGGCGGAAACAAATATGTCATACAAGAATCTCTATCCCGCCCGAGCATTGAAAAATCCACGCCTTTACCGAAGTAAATTCCATCGGGGACAACTCGTGCTGGATGACCCAGGTATTCAATTTCCTAACGAAGGGAGAACTTCCCCTGGAACAAAGGGAAGCGGCCGCGATGAAACGATGAGCATGTTCCTATGTGGTTCTCGAGCACAAACTTTATCGTCGGGGATTTTCCATCCCACTCTTGAAGTGCGTCAAAGAGTCCTTGATCCCCGAGATACTACGAGAAATTCATGAAGGGATTAATGCCCAACACATGGGCGAAAAGTCCCTAGCACAAAAAGCACTGCGAGCGGGGTACTACTGTCCGACAATGCAATAAGACGCCAAAGAGCACGTCAAGAAATATGACAAATGCCAAAGGCACGCCAACATGCACCTCACTCCGCCGCACGAGCTGAACACATTATCGTCCCCATGGCTATTTGCCTGGTGGGGAATGGATATCCTCAGACCATTCGTGCAAGGGACATACCAAAAAAAATTCCTCGTCGTGGCTGTAGATTATTTTACAAAGTGGATAGAGGCCGAAGCCCTCGTGAAAATCACCTTGCATAACATTCTCTGTTTTTACAAACAAAACGTGCTTGCTAGATTTGGAATCCCACAGGCGCTCGTCACGAACAACGACACCCAGTTCACCGACCAAGGTTTTCAATGCTTCGTTGCCAAACTCGGCACCAAACAACATTTTACCTCAGTCGAACACCCCCAGACTAACAGGCAAGCCGAGGCCGCAAATAGGGTTATCTTGTGAGGACTCAAACGCAGGTTAGATGAAGCCAAGAGGGTATTGGTCGAATAATTACACAACATCCTATGGGCTTATCGAACAACACCCACTCGACTACCGGCGAGACACCATTTCGACTGACTTACGGCACCGAGGCAGTCATCCTAGTAGAAATCATGGAGCCATCTAGGAAAACTGAAATTCCCCTCAACGAGGAGATGAATGACGAGGCCCTGAGAGACGAGCTCGACCTTGTTGAAGAAATCCGATCAGGAGCAGCCCTACACGAGGCCACTCTGAAACAGCAGGTAGCCCTATGCCACGATAGCAAAGTCATAAAACGTGAATTTAAGGTCGACAGTCTAGTCTTGCAAAGAAACCAGAAGGATTCTCGGGAAGGAAAGTTGGCTGCAAACTGGGAGGGACCTTATTGCGTCCAGGGAGCTACGGGCACCAGAGCATATTACCTCGAGCAATTAAATGGAGAACCACTACCTCGACCCTGGAATGCTGCAAATCTAAAACAATATTATAGCTAAAGCCCCTCACCTACTGAGGACTTTTGCCATTGAATATTCACCTTCAATCGACGAAGGGAAAAGCTCGACCACGTAGGCGAGTTGAGGTATGGACCCGACCTACCAACCAACAACCATAATGATATTCACTTTGATGAGAAACATACGTGCCCGACAGGGACACCTCGATCGAGCTCCGCTATCGAAGTTCCCTAACATGATAGAACACCCCGTCCCGCGGATCCCTACTCCACGCCATCAACACATTTCGAAGTGTGTCAAACTGACATTAGGGTCGAACAAGTATCTTCACATGAACACGAACTTCGTGAAAATTTCATAACGACCACAACAATGGTCGGGCACATACATCCAAAGATTATACCAAGTATTCATCAAAAACAATTATAAACAACGCAATTATAATATGCCGACCACAAGGGCCGATGTTGTTCAAAGTTACAGTTTAGGCACGACGGCCACAAAACTAAAAGAATGATAGCGGGCACGCAGGCCCTAAAATAATAGTGGACGTGCAGACCCTGAATAATAAATACAATCAAACTTCATCCTCCCCTGTCGCTGCTATCAGGGGGATAAAGGATCTTCCTGTCAACGAGTTGGTTAAATGGGCCCGCCCCCTCGACCACTATCTCGACCCCCGGGTTCAAGATCTTCAACTGCTCTACGATAGTATTGAAGCCATAGCCAAGAGTATTAACCACGTCTTGTTCGAGCACGCGAATGCGAGCAATCAGATCCGCCCTGGTCGCCATGTTATTCTCCGTATCAGTTTCGTCCTTGGCTGGCACAATGATCCTCTCTAACTCCAAATTACGAGCGACCAGACGCTCGTTCTCTTTAGTGGCCCAAGCTAAGGTCTCATCTAATTTAAATCCTTGGGAAGCCGAACTTGGGCCTCGAACTTTGACTCGTGGTTAAGGATATCACACTTCAACTTCTCATTTTTGGCCTTCGACTTATGAATATTGGTGTAGGCCGTGTCGAGAGAGGCTTGAGCACTTGAGGACTCATCGTTGAGTGAAAGAGATATCTCGAGCACCCTTATCACAACGGCCACGTCCTTGACCAAGTGCTTCCGACAAACCTCCTTGTCTTCAGTCAAGATTTCCTCCCTCTACTCCTCACGCACGCCGAGGGAGCTCTCCTCGCTGAAGAGGTCACAATTTAGATAGCAAAGAGGCAATACAAAGACCCCGCGGGTGTTTTGTCACCCTCGGGCGTTACGCCCGCGGCGTTATCTACTCACTTCTTCTTAGCCACAGGCTCGTTGATGGGAATCTAGGCCAGTTCAGTAGAGGAAGCAAGATTTTTTGACGAGGAGGGGAACCACTGGCCCGACCGACAGATTTGGCCTGTTCCCGAAACTGGGTGACTCTGTTTCTTGGCCCAGAAGTGGATGTGTTCTTAGGCATTAGCTTCAACAGACGCTCATAAAGGGATGCCATTCAACCTGCAATAAAAAAGAATCGTTAGTAAAGTTGGAAAAATCAAAAATAGCGCGGGTACGTCCCCGCATAAAGAGGAGCAAATTAACTAAGCTATGTCCCTTACCCAAAAGCCTCATGGCTTCCCCATTTGAGGAGCACTCGAGAAAGGCCTTTGTGTTGATCAACCTATTGACTAAGAGAAACTCCCCTTCATCGTCGAACAATAGTTTTTTGTTCACATCCACACACTTCATAGGGGAGAAAATCTTGACATAAGCCGACAGCTTCTCATACGAAAGCTGGTCTTGGGCGTCCAAGTCCTCGGGTTTCACTACATAGTATTTGGGCCTTTGCTCAAAATGCTTCCACTGCCATTCAAGCAGGAATCTGGCCATGAGTCTGGTAACTGGACGCCCGTCCTCCACCTCTTCCACACGGGTATACAGAGAATCTATAGCCGCGTCCGTCAGGGGCTTCATGATAAAGTACCTCTCTTTAAAATTTCAGACAGACTCCAGGTAAGGCCGGAAGAGTTTCCCGAACTGCTTGGAGGATAACCACGCCTGCCCCCTCTGACAGATTGTCTTTGGAGGTGAAAGATGCAGAAAAAAAGGGGCAGCGTGGCGCCTATCCCCAGATACTGGAAGACAAGCTCAAACGCCCGCATAAAAGCCAGCGCGTTCGGATGGAGTTGGGAAGGCGCCAATTGAAGCCATTGGAAAACCCCGACCTGTAAATCATTGAAGGGCAGGTGCATCCCCGCCTATTCGAAAGCAAATTCATACATGGGGAACCGTTTGCCCGGATACGTCGAGCATATCCTTCGGTCCCGATGGGGGATTTGGAGCATCCAATTGGAGGGCCCCCCCTCCGCGTGTTCCTCCGGGAAATTGAACTCATCTGTCGTGTCTTGTGAAAAGCACGATCATTTTTCCTGGGGCTCAGGAGCGACCCAAGCTAAAGGGTCCTCGTCAGTATGGGGCTCGTCTTTATGATGGGCGGCTGGAATGTCGTCCCCGACTGAGCGCGCCATTATACCTAAAAAGCAGGGGAAATTAGTGAATTCGACATTATCAAATCCATCCTTCCACCGCAGATCAAGTGAAAGGGTGACGAACTCGACCCAAGCCCTCGACACACTAAAGCGAACCATTACATTAGGAGGACATATTGTCGGGGGGATCACTCATCGAGCGAAAAGCCCGAGATAATCCCTACATCTGAGGAAACCATCCCCTGTTACAGACATTGTTCGGGGAGGCCCCCTGACACTATAGCTAATGAATGTTCATAGTGTCTGGCACATTCATGAGTGCTCGACACAGAATCCATGAACTCCAATGAACATTCATGAGTATTCATCATAAAACTCATAAATGTTCATCCAATCAAGGCATAATTTTGACATTTAATCCAGAAACGCTTAAGGAACATGGTGTTAAGAGGTTATAACTTACTTGGATGAAGAACTTAAAGAGAGAATCTGAGAAGTTGAGAGGATTGCTTCACACAACGAGCAAGGAAATCTGAGAAGTTGAGAGAATCGCTTCACACCATGAGCAAGAAAAGGTTGAGAGGAAACTTGAGAAGATGACAAATGATACCCAGGAGCTCCCTTTTATAGGAGACCCACGCCCCAAGGGATCCCTCATGAAAGGTCATCATTTCATTGGCCACTTTTTGCTTTTCCCTTGAAGGGGTGACACCCCAAAGTATTAGCCACGTGGCTCAACTGTCAACCACGCGTCCCTTCTGGACTGACGAGCATACGCCCGAATCTTACGCATCATCCCCATACATGCACGAGGCAGATGCCCACGCGAGGAAATACGCGACATTAGAATGTACATAGGGGCACATCCCTTCGACCACCTCGGGGACGAAGTAATGCTCGACAAACCAACAACTTCCTTAAGACGGGCATACCAAATGGAATCTCGCAGAGACTTCCCATCACTAATACGTCCTCTCGGGCAAGTGGTTGACCCCTTCAGCCTCGCTGTCCGCTCATCCATGATATCCCCTGAGATACTCGAGCTTGTCCCCCACGCGGGCAACAACTCGCTCCTTTCGGGGGACTTTGGCCGTCTACCTCGATCAAGTCTCCGGTATCGAGAGTTGAACTCAAGTCACCGCCCTCTTTCTCAAGGGCAATAACTTGAGGGGATCCTGATATGGATTGGGCCTACACTCGCCCTTCGAACGGGAAGCCCAAAGACAACCCAAGTTAGGGACCATTGGGCAACTCCCATTCGACCGTTGGAGGACGTGGCCCACGATCCCACGACAGCCATCTTAAACTGCCCTCCGGAAATCACGGGTCCAACCCTATTCTCACGGAGCAGTTGACCAGGGGGGAGCCCACTTGCTAGACTCCATACACACGTAAGCCCTGGCAATTCCTGTTATTGGGCCTCAACATGGCCCAAGAGTGGGAACCTTGGCCCAATGCTGGGGGCTATAAATACCCTCTCTCTCAAGAGGGTCATGTATTCAATTCATCTCTCTAATCTCATACTTGCTTGCTCATTCCGCAACTTACTTTGCCATCGGAGTGTCTCACAGGTAGCCCTCCCCCATCTCATTCAACTTCTGCCCGAGCCAACTGTGACGGTCCATTTCTGATCCGGTAAGATCAATGACCAAATTATTTATGAGAGACCCTAGGGCTGAAATATAACATATGATTGAAATTGATATGTATATATGCTGGCCATTTCATAAGTTAGAATAAATTGTTTGTTACATATAGTTTATCTAGCTTTTATTGGTTCTTTGATGAATGTTATTCCAAGTCCGATTAATAAGCTTTGGAAATTTATTTTTCCACTCTTGTGAAGTGTGACGCACTTCTGAAAACCCTAAAATATATTGGGATTATTTAGAGATATATCTCATTACACACCAAATCTCATTTTTTGCTAAAATATAGTTCGAAGATGTATTTGCCAATTTTTCTGAGGTTAATTCGCAGATATATCTGAAGTCACTTTTCTTCCTTAATAAATCAAGCAAACACCCACTCCATTTTTGAAAAAAATAGTTCGGAAATGCATATGCAAATATTTGTGGATTAAATTCAGAGATGTATCTTCGAAGTTTTTCATGCATGTCTCTTGTGTTTGTTGTGCAAAACTATTGTACCGAGTTTGCAGTTTTTTCAATTCAAAGTATTTTTTATTCAATTAACATTGTCATAATTTTTTTCAAAGACTAATAAACACGAATATCATAGAATAGAGTAATGTGTTAATTGAAAAGAAAGACAATCATAGTACAAAAAATATTTTTGAAGTATGGAAAAATATACCAAAACATCCCAAAATACAATCAAATGCATAATCTAATGAGTATGCTTAATCCTAACACTCTGACTCCTCATCTGCCTACGATAAATCAAGGAATTTTGTGCCTCGGTAAGAATGGAACATGCTAGGGCAACCACATCATCGCCACCTATCTCGAATTATCCAGACTCTTTGTTCTCTCCCGTCATCTGCATAATATTTTGACAGACCAACAACACATCAACGGTATGGTTATCCATGACCTACTCATTCTCCAGGATCTCCTCATGAGAAGGCCTAGGTGGACGTCCAA
This sequence comes from Vicia faba, assembly GCA_948472305.1. NCBI lineage: Eukaryota > Viridiplantae > Streptophyta > Magnoliopsida > Fabales > Fabaceae > Vicia > Vicia faba. The sequence continues at coordinate 348,244,744 of OX451740.1, read as the reverse complement.
GAGTGTCTGATGTCATGAGAAAGTGTGACACAGAATAGAACCTAGTCATGTAACCGTCCACATAAGACCATTGTTCTGTGGCTTCCATCATCCAATACTCCTTCGGTACCATATGACTCTTAAAATTTTCCAGAATGTCATCTAGATGTCTGTGGATAATGGTTTTAGGAGTAACTTGGAAGGGGGACTTTGGAATGATATGCACATACCCAAACTGCCGCATGCACCGCTTTGATAGATACCTGCACATGAAACTACTCCTACATGCCAGCCATTCGGAGTATACTGGAATGTTGTCAAATGGATTTCTCTCCCAGTGAGAAGTATATGGAATCTAGTTGATGTCATCATGATGAGTCTGGTAAATATACACACGAAATGGTACCACAACATCATTCCCTCTGCACGAGCGATACAAGTAAGCACGTGGGTAATCCTCAGTATACCCTAACACACAATCAAACTCGTGTATGCGGTGAAAGTAGGCAAGAATCCATCCCTGGAAATGAATAATAAAAAATAGTAACAAGTGTATAAAAAGTTGTTTTTAACTTAATAGTGGCTATGGAAATTACTGTCAACAGTGTGCATGAGCCTGTCATTTGCTTTATCCTCCAAAGAGAACCTTGGCTCAACTTGGAGTACAGGTATACCAAGCATGCGCCCCCTAGTTCCTATCGTGAATGGCCTCCAAGTTGATGAAATACTTGAGGTATGCCACATCCACGTAGGTTCCATTTTTGTCCACAAACATGGACCTGCCAACCATGAATAAGAAGTAACACCTAAATGCACACTCCTTGTGGTAGCCAACCTGTAGATCATTTTCTTCGGGGTCTTCGGCCAAGTTCAAGTTGTTTTGATACCACATCTTTAACCAAGAAAACTTGACATGTGCATCCCTGGTGTTCTCACACTGTTACAAGGCTTCCATTAGGCCAACTCCTAAATAAATCACCATCATACCCACTGCCTCTTCGCGTATGATCCTAGAATAATCAAGTAACCTCCCTCTAATGGGAAGGTGTAGGAGGAAAGTGACACCATTTAATGTAATCGTCATCTCGCCAATAGGGAAATGGAAAAATGACATTTCCTTATGCCATCTTTAAGCAAATGTCATCTCTATGTCATGGTTGGTGATGCTGTAGCCGGAAGAACATAGACCGGCAAGACCGGAGTACTAGAGCACACTTAGGAACCACTCTTGATGTGGTTGAGAAAGTCTATGAATATTTTAGGCATGATTAAAAAATTTCAAATAAACGTGTTCCTATTAAAAAGATAACAAATTTCAAACAGCCTCTGGCGGATTTAATTTAGTTAAAATGTAAAAATAAGAAACATTAAGAAATATACCTCTATCTCTCAAACATGCGAAGCAACATGGTCTCTAAAATATTAGTAATGGCATGTCAGTGGGCTCTCCTGAAAAAGGATCTGCAAGTGGAGAAAGATCATCAGGTGCAGCTAGAGGCTCCTCCTTCTGGTGTACACGAGCATGAGATGACGACCCCTATGATAGTCGGATCCTAGAACTCAACACTTCTCTGTTGTGAGGCCTAGGGTCAACTACCCCCATACCTCTGGCCTGCTGATGTTGAAGAGTCCTCTCACGACGAGCGGACACGCTTAGGATGGTTCAGCCGAGTCTCACCATGTTTTTGTTAGCAATCATTATCCTTGAAAAAACATAAAAAAAACACATTAATGCATCAGGAAGTAAATAATTAGGAGATGCATCTCCAAACACCATAAATGATCCATTTCAGAGATGCATCTCTAAAAAGCTTTGTGTTCGACTTCAATGGCAGCAACATCTCTTGCACTTTCCCTAACCATCCAAAAATCATACCAATCATCCAAACCATATAAACAACTTTTACACATTACCTATTTCGAATGCTTATGTAACATAATGCATTAAAACTAACTCATTTGACCTAATACATTAATCAAAATTAAAAATAAGCTAAATGAGTAACTCTCTAAAAGTATTGATGAAGATGCAAAATACTGGAGAAAGAATAAAGTTGACTCGAACAATGTTGGAGAAGGAACAAAGTTGATTGGAACAATGTTGGAAAAGGAATAAAGTTGAATGGAACAATGTTGGAGAAGAGTGAGTTGGGAATAAAATGTTTTTGAAAATGAAGAAGGAGAAAAGGGAGAGTCTGGCGCGAGGTTTAAATATGTTTATCTAGTTTGAAGATGCATATCTGAATAAATTTTTTGAATTAAAAAAAGTTAATTCGGAGATGTATCTGCGAACATATCCTAAAACCCCTTCACGGATGCATCTTCGAATTAACTTTTAGGTAAAATGGAAAAATAGTGTGTTTAGTGATGTATCTCTGAAGATACAAGATATTTTTGAATTTTCACCAAAGTCTTGAGAGAAGGTAATAAGGTACAAATAGAAATTATCTTAAGCTTTATCGCTTTCACATAGAGATACGTGTTGGTTCTGAATGCCAGAAACATGTATGGAAGAAAGGAAAAAATAATGTCAAGTTTGTGGTGAATAATTCTTTAACTTACTATTGAGAAGAAATATGAGTAAAATTTCCTGCATTTTGATCAAACACGTGTTGATTATTGTAGAATTAATATCATATCAAAGATACATAATTAACTCCTCACAGAAAAGTTTGTTGTAGCATGGTCAGATGGAATGATGCATTTGAAAATTTAGTTTTATTATATCATTACTTATTGCATATTATATATAATATCATTGTTTATGAAATTTTAGATATAGAATTTTATATAGCATAACGTAGTTTTTATTTATGTTTTAGAGAAATGTTAACAACACTTTCTTTTTAACACTTTTTCTAACATTCACTCATTTATTGAAGGAAATACATGTAAGTTCTACCACTTTATATGAGACTTATTTCTAAAATAAGAGACTCAGACGTGTTTCATCTAATAAAAGAATGAGTATTTGAGAGAGTGTAAAAAAGAGAGTGTTTCTATCATTCATCTTATGTTTTATCTTATGTAAGTATTGAATCTACACATCACTACTACAAATATATCTATTTTATCTCGGATATGAAAGAGATTTTATCACAGTTAAACAAACAAGCTAACGAAATGCAACAAGAAAATCTACCATCTTATCCCTCAGTTTTTGAATAACCGAGATGATAGTTGAAAAGGTCATTGGTTCGATCTCGAACAACATTTTTTTTATTTTCAAAACTATGTAGTACACTTCATTTACCTCTCGATTTTTGTTAAAAACCAACGATAAAAAGACCAATATTTACGTCGATTTTTATTAATAACAGAGGGGTATAACCTATTTTTTGCTATTTATTGTTTGTTTTAAATCTCATTTTTATTAAAATGTATAATTTTTTACATAGAAACTATAAATTATGTGACAAAATAAGATCATTTGTAATTTACACATAACATAAAACATAATACCAAATTTACACTGTTTAAAAAACCAAATATTCCATGCTTAAAATACTTATAATGACATTTGAGATACACAAAACCTCTATAAAGATAATCTATACATATTTGAACCTATACATATTTGAACCTATAATAACAAAGCCTCTATACAATGCTTACAACAACCAAGAAAAACCGGTGTTTATGAGATTCTTAATAAAATAAGAAGACATCGGTCCAACGTGATCGGATGCCATCTACATCTTCTTGTGATAATGGTGTTTCGTCTCTTAACCCCTATAATTTGAATAAAATTTAAATTATGATAAGCTAACAATAACAACATTAACTTAACAAATATACATAAATTACACGTATATTAATAAATTTAATACTTTCAACCATAAATTGGTAATGCCTTTGGAGCTAATATTAAACATATGTCTGATAATATAATATCCATATTCAAAGCTCCCGGATTATTTTCGCTACTACAAATAATTTTTATATAGTTATTAGTTAGTACACACAAAACACAAGTAATACATTAGCGAAAATAAAAGAATTTCAAAAAACACAAGTAATACTTACATGTGGTTTTATGAACTTTGACTTTTTACCAACTAAATTATGTTTTACAAAATTGTATCCCTCCATAGCTCTACATGTCAGTAAAAATTAAATATGAATAAAAATTATTCAAAACTAAAGGTAAAATTTGAGTATTACAAATAATATCACTTACCCGCTCAAAACCTTTTGCATGTCTTCATACGGTCTATAGTATAACGAGCATAACATAACTTCAACATTTTGCTCCGGACATGAAATAACTCGTTATCAATGGTTCCTACATAAATACTTAGAATACTCAATATTGTGTATAAAATTAATTTATAAATGAAAACTCAAATTAAAACATATACTTACTTAAGGATAAACGGTCTCATGTAACATTTTTTATTTTCACCAACCAAGTTATTTTGTATGTACATCTTGGTAGTGTTTGTTTTATTACCTTGAAATTGAATGTTCAATGGATCTAAGAAATAATACTTTTTCATCATTTTCCTTTCAACATACATCTCATGCATGACCCTAATTAAAAGTTAATAGAAAAGTCAAATTTTTATGTTAAAGTATGCGAACAATGAACATAAATTGAAATCACCATAAAAATTATACTTAAGAGAACCACAATTGTAGTAGGGATATGTCCACCCAATCATCTGCCTTCAAAAATTCCACAAGAAAACTCTTATGAAGTATAAAAGATTGATGTGCTTCATGTTTTAATTTAAAAGCGGGGACTTCTGGAATCTTGTTTATCATCCTTTATAATCTCTAAGTGTTATCTAATTGAGGTGGTGTGGTCTTAATATTGTGATGCGGAAAAGAAAAACTATCTTTTGAGCTTGCACCATCCTTAATAACTTTCTCAACTACTTTCTCATGTATGTCTAACTGGTCAGAAATTGGGTGGTTGAGTACTCCCATTGATTTCAATTTCTGCATCATAAAAGCAACAAATATACAATAAAAAATTAAAATATATAAATAATAATAACACAATTATTTTTAAATTATAGTTATACCTCAATCACATCATGGGTATACTTCTCTCATTTAACATTAACCAACCTCTCTTGCTCTTCCTTGAACCTCTTCCGCACCTCAGGAAACATCCTTTCCCACTCCTCCTCAACATTTTCTCCCGCTCCTCCAGATGCACTCTCTCACGCTCCTTCAGAGTCCACTTTTCCATCGCCTCCTGAGTCCATTTTGTTAGAATATAGTTTGATTCTACAAACCTTGTAAGAGTTTTGATGATAACAAACATCAAAGAACAATTATACTCTTTAAATTTATATTTTATTTTGCAGAGAAGTTTTGATGGAAGAAGCTCAGAAGATGAGTTAAATAGTTGTTTCAAATCTGATTCTAAACATCTCTCAAAGAAGTTCTAACGCCATAGAGAGGACTCCATGTTTCCAATCCATAAAGTTATGGAAAGAAGCAACATTAACTTTCATCTTCTGAAGCAAGCATGTTCTGAAGCGTTACAAATCAATTATTGCTATTCAAATGTAACGGCTGAAAGGGAACAAGGATCTCTATTTTTGGAAAGCTCTTTAATTATCATTGATCAACATTCCAAAAGCTTCTACATGCATCTCCTATTTAAACAAAGCTTGAAGGAGAAATTATTCACAATTTTGCATACAACAAACGAATTATCTTTATCACCTTTAAACGCTCTAAATCTCAAATTGTGTAAAACATCACTTTGTGATACTGTTTTATTAGAAAATATTTTTGTACACTTTTATTCAACATTGTTTAGTGAATCCTTGAGAAAAACGGATTATGGTTTAAACTCAAGAAGACTTTGACGGTTGTCATAGTAGCTGTGTAATCAAGTTTGATTAGTGGATTAAGACTTTGTTGAGAGAGGCGAAATCACCTTGGCGGGTGGACTAGAGTAGTTTGAGTTCAAACGAACCAGGATAACCAATGTGTTCTTTTCTTTAAGTTTTAAAAACCCAAATTCAAACCCACCTTTCTTGTGTTTTTCCATTCTTCAATTGGCATAAGAGCACTTGGTTCTGAGTACAAGCACTTAACCGTGTCAGAAAAAAATCCAAGCTAAGAAAAACACTATGGTGGGACTAAGTCAGAACATCAGCAATAACTACCATGATGATAAAGACAAAATCAGCGGCAGACCTCCAACCTTTAATGGTGAGAACTTCGACTACTGGAAAGAAAAAATCGAAAGTTCCTTCTAGCTCATGACGCTGATCTCTGGGATATGGTGACTGATGGGTACATACATCCTGTTCATGAAAGCGATCAGAAGATTGATAGAAAAAGAATGTCAGATCATCAAAATCGAGATTTCAGAAATCATTCCAAGGCCATAACTATTCTCTTGAGTCCTATCTCATACAAAGTATGAGAAGATCACAAACAGAGAGTTAACAAAACACATGTTTGATTCCTTGAGAATGATGCATGAAGGCAACACGCAAGTCAAAGAAACCAAAGCTCTTGCGCTCATTCATAAGTATGAAGCCTTCAAAATGGAAGAAGATGAAATCATTGAAACAATGTTCTCAAGATTTAAAATTCTGGTTGCTGGGATAATTTTTTTGGATAAAGGGTACTCAACTGCTGATCATGTAAAGAAGATCATCAGAAGTTTACCAAATAAATGGAGACCCATGGTCACTGCTCTCAAACCGGCCAAAGATCTGAACAAAATCTCTCTCTAAGAACTTGTCAGCTCCTTGAGAAGTCATGAGATAGAGTTAGAAGAAGATGAGTCCCAGAAGCAAGGTAAGTCTTTAGCTCTTAAGTCTAACAAAAAATATGAACCAAAAGTTTTGCAGGCAAAAGAAGAAAACTCCGGTGAATCCTCATCAGAGGAAGATGAACTGTCTCTTCTCTCCAGAAGAGTCAATGAACTGTGGAAGCACAGGCAGATGAAGTTCAGAACTTCCAGAAGAACAGGGAATCAGTCTGAACCATCTTCTGGATACAAAAAGTCTGAAACATCTTCTAGATACAAAAAGTCAAGTAACAAAGACATTGTCTGCTACGAATGCAATGAACAAGGGCATTACAAAAGCGACTGTCCAAAGCTTCAAAAGGATAAACCTAAAAAGAAGTTCTTTAAGGATAACAAGAAAAGTCTCATGGAAACATGGGATGACTCAGATTTTTCTGAAGCAGAAACAAAATCAGAAGATGAAAGAGCCAACATAGCCCTTATAGCCAACTTGTCAGATGATACTGAATCATCTGGATCAGAATCAGACTCAGAGGAAGAAGAGGTATTTTCTAACTTTTCTAGATCTCAATTAGAAGAGAGTTTGTCAGAAATTCTAGAAAGATATCAGAAACTTCGAGTCATAAACAAGAACCTGGAAAAGGATCTAGTTTCTGACTCTGAAGAGACTAAGAAATTGAGATCAGAAAACTCTGAGCTGAAAGAAACAATTTCAAAACTTGAAAATAAATTCCAAAATGCTAAGAATGAAACTGTCTCAGAAGTTCCTAGTAAATCTGATAAGATCATAAAGGAATATGATCATAGCTTTCAGAAATTTCTTGCTAAAAACATAGATAGAAACAAGATAGCTTCAATGATCTATGGAGTTAGCAGAAATGGCAGAAAAGGAATAGGATACAAAGTTAAAGTATCTCAAACTAAGAAAGTTAATGATATGGTAATTAAACACATACGTTTGTATTCTCACTTCACCTATGGGTACATACATGACATAAAGTATAATAGTAATGATTTTTCATCTAAACCAAAATTCAAACAGAATTTTGGTAACTCTAACAAACGAGGACCTAAAAAGATATGGGTACCTAAGGATAAAATTGTCTATGTTGCAGATATCTTTAACAGCAAGATTGAAACGCCAATATTGGTACCTGGACTCTAGATGCTCTCGATACATGACAGGAAGAAAGCATATGTTCCAAAGCCTGGAACTTAAATCTGGAGGCTACATAGGTTTCAGAGGCAATCAGAAGGGGAAGATCATTGACTCTAGAACTATTGGTAACGATACTCTTCCCTTTATAACTAATGTTCTGTTAGTAGATGGATTAATGCATAACTTGTTATCCATAAGTCAATTAAGTGATAACGGTTATGATATGATCTTCAATCAAAAGTCCTATAAAGCAGTTAGTCAGAAAGATGGATCTATCCTCTTTAGTGGAAAGAGAAAGAACAACATTTACAAAATAAAACTTTCTGAATTGAAAATTCAGAATGTAAAATGCCTATTGTCTGTTAACGATGAGCAATGGGCCTGGCATAGAAGATTGAGGTATGTTAGTATGAGAAGAATATCTCAGATTAACAAACTCAATCTGGTCAGAGGACTTCCTAACCCGAAGTTCAGTTCAGATGCTCTGTGTGAAGCATGTCAAAAAGGAAAGTTTGCAAAACCTTCTTTTAAAATAAAAAATGTTGTTTCTACCTCTAGACCATTAGAACTTCTGCATACAGATCTATTTGGACCAGTGAAAACTGCATCCATTAGTGGAAAGAAGTATGGATTAGTGATTGTAGATGACTATAGCAGATGGACATGGGTAAAGTTCTTAAGACACAAGGACGAGTCACATTTTGTGTTCTTTGCTTTCTGTAACCAAGTCCAAAATGAAAAAGATCTTAGAATTGTTAAAGTTAGAAGTGATCATGGTGGAGAATTTGAAAACAAAAAATTTGAACTATTTTTTAATGAGAATGGCATCTCTCATGATTTCTCTTGTCCTAGAACTCCTCAACAAAATGGAGTTGTAGAATTAAAGAACAAAACTTTACAAGAAATAGCCAGAACCATGATCAGTGAGACTAACATTTCTAAGAACTTTTAGGCAGAAGCAATTAACACAATGTGTTACATTCAGAATATAATCTCCATAAGACCTATTCTGGATAAGACTCCATATGAATTGTGGAAGACAGAAAGCCCAACATTTCTTATTTTCATCCATTTGGATGTACTTGTTTTATTCTGAACACTAAAGAACATCTGAACAAGTTTGACTCTAAAGCGTAAAAGTGTCTCATGTTAGGATACTCTGAATGCTCAAAAGGCTATAGAGTATACAACACAGGAACACAGACTGTATAAGAGTCAATCAGTATCATATTTGATGATAAGGTTGGCCCTCAAAAGTCAAAGCAAGATAAATCTTTTGCAGATATAGAAGTCCAATTTACAGGTACTGAAGACATTACATCAAAAGTTTCTCATAAAGAATCACAATCAACTCCAGAAGAAGACGTCACAAACATTACAGCAACATCTGAAGAGCCCTTCCAGAAAAGACAATCCAGAAGCAGCTTAGCTCATCCGAAAGACAAAATTCTGGGAAAGAAAGAAGACCATATCATAACAAGATCTACTTTCAGAAACTCTGAAGAATCTCTCATGGTATTAGTGTCTCTAATTGAGCCAACTTCCATTGACGAAGCTCTTCTGGACAATGATTGGATACTTGCAATGTAGGAAGAATTAAACCAATTCACCAGAAATGATGTGTAGGATCTGGTTCCTAAACAAAAAGGGTTTAACATCATTGGAACCAAATGGGTATTCAGAAACAAACTGAATGAACAAGGAGAAGTCGTCAGAAACAATGCACAACTGGTGGCACGAGGTTATAGTCAGCAAGAGGGGGTAGACTATACAGAAACCTTTACTCCATTCGCCAGGTTAGAATTTATCAGACTCTTAATTTCCTTCGCTGTAAATAATGGCATCACTCTCTATCAGATGGATGTCAAAAGTGCATTCTTAAATGGTTACATTGATGAAGAGTTTTATGTGCACCAACCCCCTAGTTTTGAAAAGTCAAAACATCCAGAATATGTCTTTAAACTAATGAAATCACTATATGGTATGAAACAAGCTCCCAGAGCTTGGTATGAAAGACTTAGTAGCTTTATGTTAGAAAATTATTTTACCAAAGGGAAGGTGGACACAACTTTATTCTGTAAGCCATTTAAAAACAAAATTCTAGTTTGTCAAATTTATGTAAATGATATTATTTTTGGATCTACTAAAGCCTCTTTGGGAAGAGAATTTGCTAAGTCTATGCAGAAAGAGTTTGAAATGAGCTTGATGGGAGAAATCAAGTTCTTTCTAGGTATCCAGATCAATTAAACTCCAGAAGGAACATACATACATCAAAGCAAGTATGTCAAAGAACTTCTGAAGAAATTTGACCTATCAGAATGTAAGCCAGCCAAAACTCCCATGTATCCTACATGCATTTTGGAAAAGGAAGAGGTAAGTAAGAAGGTAGAACAGAAGATCTACAGAGTTATGATTGATTCTCTCTTATATCTTACAGCTTCAAGACCTGATATTCTGTATAGTGTATGTCTGTGTGCTAGATTCCAATCAGATTCTTGAGAATCTCACTTAATAGCTGTTAAGCGAATTTTCAAGTATCTAAAAGGTACTAATAATCTTGGTCTGTGTTATAGAAAAACCAAAGAATACAAATTAGTAGGGTATTGTGATGCTGACTTCGCTAGAGACAGAATAGAAAGAAAAAGTACTTCTGGAAGCTGCCAATTTTTGGGAGAAAAACTGATCTCGTGGTCCAGCAAGAGGAAATCCAAAATTGCATTGTCAACCGCTGAAGCTGAATATATAGCAGCAGCTGGATGCAACACACAAATGCTCTGGATGAAAAGTCAGCTTGAAGACTTCAACATATTTGAGAGTATTATTCCTATACGCTGTGACAATACTTATACTATTTATTTATCTAAAAATCCTATTTTGCATTCTAGGGCTAAGCATATAGAAACAAAACATCATTTTATTAGGAACTATATTCAGAAAGGAATTTTTTCATTAAAATTCATTGACACAGACCATCAATGGGCTGATGTTTTCATAAAACCCCTTTCTGAAGATAGATTTAACTTCATTCTGAAACATCTCAGCATGAAATTATGTCCAGAATAAGAGTTTTATTTATGTATTCATTAACCCTCATAATTTTATATTTTTTTTGTGTGAACATCTGATCAATAATTCTTCAGAAGTTAGAAGGAAAGTTATATCAAGATCTATCTAAGAAGATCTGAACAATTTCCAAACAGTTCATTTTAAAGATAGAAGCGTGCAGTTCACAACATCAACATTTGTCATCCCCTCACAAGAGTTTCTTCTAAGGCTGAACACGTGTTCAAATTTTGAAGAGACTAAAGCATTGATTGGATGCATTGAGACTCGTGTCGTATCGGTAACTGTTTTATATCTCTATGCCATCTTCCTATTTTCAGGAATCATTAATGCTTTATAATCATTTCTTTTAACCCTTTTCTTCTTCATTAAGTTTCCTAATTTTCTATAAATATAATGCTCACTTTCACTTTCACTTTTTCACTCTCAATTCTTTTCTCTATTACTTGTGTTCTATTTTTCTTCAAAAACCCTCAAAAGTCTGTGTGAACAATAGTTTCTTCTCAAACTTCTCAAAGCTCTCAAAGTGTTCTTATCTCTTCTTCTTCAATAGCAGACATGTATGAAGAACCCTCAAGAACACTCCTGACTCCTATTGATTCGCTGGAAGTTCTGTGTGAACTCATTGTGGACTTCATTATTATGAAGGAAAACAAGTACGATCTAACTCCTGATGTTGAATTTCAAGGGTGGACAAAGTATTTTGATCATCTACTGGGTCAAGTTTTTCCAAGATTGGTTAAAGAATTTTGGATTCATGCTAATGCTTCAAATAAACATGTCACTTCTTTTATGATGGGAAAGAAAACAGTAATTTCTGAAGATCTCATTGGGAGATTGATTGGTCATGACGACAGAGGTATTCGCTGTAGTGATATGGCAGATAAAAACTCTAACCTAACAAAGATCTCCAAAGAGATTTTTACTTCTGGGCAACCATCCAACAAGATCAAAGATCTGAAAGACTACCTCAAAATTTGGTCAAAAATTATCTTGGGCTGCATCAACCACAGAAAACCCACAAGTTCTCCAGACTATATCAACATTGATCATCAATTTCTTCTGTACTTCATAGCAACCAAGGCAAAGGTCAATCTTCCTCATCTTCTATTTAATCACCTGAAGACCAGTGTCAAAGAGACTAGAGAAGAAGAAATAACAAAGAGGGTCTGGATAACTCTGGGCAGGCTCATCTCAGATATTGTAACAGAAAACAAACTGGTAGAATATATGACTAAGGCTCAGCAAGTCAGCACTTTGGAAGCTTGTGCTGGTAAACCTCTAAATGCGAAGAATCTGAAGAAAATGAAGATCATTGAAACCATCAAGAAGGATCCAACGGTAACAACCAAGTAAGTTATTACAACTATAAGAGTGCCTCTGAAGTATTTTCATCTCTTCTCTCAAACAAATGCCTCTCAAAAAATTATTTCCAAGTATCTGGAAGCTAGCAAAATGGACGGGACAAATCCAGAAGTGAACATTCGTGATCTAAGAAAACAACCTCTGGAGATTTCCACCAGAAAATCAAGGAAGAGGAAATTTGCTGGAGAAGGATCTTCTCAGAAGATTCCCAAGGCTTCTAAGAAGAAAGGTAATCCATCTTTTATTTCTATTATGGAATCAATTCTTTTATCAACATTTGAAACCCCCTCCTCTCCAAAACCCACAGAAGACCCTTCACCACAAACTTTTGATGACTTTGACATTGAATTTGACACCTCACTTACTCTAGATAACATTCTGGACGATCCACCTTCTACCCATCTTGATCAAAATCAGCCTGAACTTGCTCAAGTTCTTTATGATATTGATCAATTTGACCCGCTATTCCAAGCTCCCCACTCAAAATCCAAACTTTCAAGCTCCCCACTTAGAAAGTCCAAATTTTGACTCTGATACCACTACATCCATTCTTAGAATCACCTTCCCTCTCATGGTCTCACAACCAATCACAATCCACGACATCCCAGATATTCCATCTCCCAATCATTCCACTCCACCAAACTCACCATATTCACCCATTATTATCTCTGATTATCCCTCTCCAAACAACCTTACATAAGATCACCTTCGCACAATTATAGAATTTAAAGCTCTGGACAATCTTGTCTCATGCTCTCAAAAAACTACCGTACCAAAACCAAAACCAAAAATCACCAAAGTAGATGTTGGTAAATATCTACTGATTTTTGAAACAGAAATACTTGAATGGGTAAACTCTCTGAAGCTAGCCTGCTTAGAGAATCTTAATCTTGTTGCTTCTGATTCACACTAGAACCAGTTCAGAAAATGGTTCAATTATGAGTCCTAGAAACTTAAGGAGTTGAGTTATGAAATTGCTCAACAAAACTTCTGTGATCATCTGAAAGTCTTCAAGGATCAAGTTCTGCATCACTGGGAAAAGAAACCTCTCCTTTTGCTGGACAATGCCCCCTGGGAAGATCACCAGCCTTCAGAATATGATGAACCATCCTATGATCCTCTACCTCTGGTTTGGATGCATTGAGACTAGTGTCGTATCGGTAACTGTTTTATATCTCTACACCATCTCCCTATTTTCAGGAATTATTAATGCTTTGTAATAATTTCTTTTAACCTTTTTCTTGTTCATTAAGTTTCCTAATTTTCTATATATACACTGCTCACTTTCACTTTCACTTTTTCACTCTCAATTCTTTTCTCTATTACTTGTGTTCTATTTTTCTTCCAAAACCCTCAAAAGTCTGTGTGAACAATCGATTCTTCTCAAACTACTCAAAGCTCCCAAAGTGTTTCTGGCTCTTCTTCTTCAACAACAAAAATCTATGAAGAACCCTCAAGAAAACCCTTGACTCCCAATGATTCGCTGGAAGTTCTGTGTGAACTTATTGTGGACTTCGTCAGTATGAAGGAAAACGAGTACGATCTTACTCCTGATGTTGAATTTCAAGGGTGGACAAAGTATTTTGATCGTCTATTGGGTCCAGTTTTTCCATGATTGGTTAAAGAAATTCTGGATTCACGCTAATGCTTCAAGTAAACAGGTCACTTATTTTGTGATGGGAAATAAAATAGTAATTTCTGAAGATCTCATTGGGCGATTGATTGGTCACGACGGCAGAGGTATTCGGTGTAGCGGTATGGCAGATAAAAACTATGACCTAACAAAGATCTCCAAATAGATTTTTACTTCTGGGAAACCATCCAACAAGATCAAAGATCTGAAAGACTACCTCAGAATTTGGTCATAAATTATCTTGGGTTGCATCAACCACAGAAAACCCACAAGTTCTCCAGACTATATCAACATTGATCAACAATTTCTTCTGTACTTCATAGCAACCAAGGAAAAGGTCAATCTTCCCCGTCTTCTGTTTAATCACCTAAAGACCAGTGTCAAAGAGACTAGAGAAGAAGAAAGAACAAAGAGGGATTGGATACCTCTGGGCAGGCTCATCTCAGATATTCTGACAGAAAACAAACTGGTAGAACATCTGACTAAGGCTCAACAAGTCATCACTTTGGAAGCTTGTGCTGGTAAACCTCTGAATGCGAAGAATCTGAAGAAAATGAAGATCATTGGAACCATCAAGAAGGATCCAACAGTAACAACCAAGGACGTCATTACAACTAGAAGAGTACCTCTGAAGGATTTTCCTCTCTTCTCTCAAACAGATGCCTCTCCAAAAATTATTTCCAAGTATCTGGAAGCTTGCAAAATGGACGGGACAAATCCAGAAGTGAACATTCGTGATATGAGAAAACAAACTCTGGAGATTGCCCCCAGAAAATCAAGGAAGAGGAAAGCTGCTGGAGAAGGATCTTTTAAGAAGATTCTGAAGGCTACTAAGAAGAAAGGTAATCCATCTTTTATTTCTGTTATGGAATCAGTTCTTTTATCAACATCTGAACCCCCCTCCTCTCCAAAACCCACAGAAGACCCTTCACCACAAACTTTTGATGACTTTGACATTGAATTTGATCCCTCACTTACTCTAGATAACATTCTGGACGATCCACCTTCTACCCATCTTGACCAAAATCAGCCTGAACTTGCTCAAGTTCTTTCTGATATTGATCAATTTGATCTACTGTTCCAAGCCCCCCACTAAGAAAATCCAAACTTTCAAGCTCCCCACTCAAAAATCCAAATTTTGACTCTGATACCACTACATCCATTCCTGGAATCACCTGCCTTCTCATGGTCTCACAACCAATCACAATCCACGACATCCCAGATATTCCATCTCCCTATCATTCCACTCCACCAAACTCATCATACAATCCTCCAGAAGATCACCTTCGCACACTTATAGACTTTAAAGCTCTAGACAATCTTGTCTCATGCTCTAAAAAAATTGCCGTACCAAAACCAAAACCAAAAATCACCAAAGCAGATGTTGGTAGACATTTGCTGATTTTTGAAACAGAAATACTTGAATGGGTTAACTCTCTGAAGCTAGCCTGCTTAGAGAATCTTAATCTCGTTGCTTCTGATTCACACTGGAATCAGTTCAGAAAATTGTTCAATTCTGAGTCCTAGAAACTTAAGGAGTTGAGTTATGAAATTGCTCAACAGAACTTCTGTGATCATCTGAAAGTCTTCAAGGATCAAGTTCTACGTCACTTGGAAAAGAAACCTCTCCTTTTACTGGACAATGCCCCTTGGGAAGATCACCAACCTTCATAATATGATGAACCATCCTATGATCCTTTGCCTCTGGTTAGGGTTCAAGACAAAGGAAAGGAAGTTGAAGAAGTTACTGAGTCAAAATCAGCCGCAGCTTGCTCTAAAAAGGTGGTACCTTCTGGTGATATACCCTCTTCATCTTTGGTTCTGCAAACTCTGGAGGAGCTGAAGAAAGAGAATGCAGTGTTCAAAGAAAGACTAGGCAAGCAGGATGACACATGCAAGGAAGTCAAAGGGATGCTGGGAAAATAGGAAGAGTCAAATAATCATATTAAGAATTTGTTGGAAGTCTTGTTAACACGAATTCCTTCACCTCAATCTTAGTTTTTGAAAAAAAAATTCTTTACTGTGTTCATGTTATTTGTTTTTTTCTGAATGTGTTTATTGCAACCTTTTGAATACAAATCCTCTTTTATTGCTTAAAGTGTTTTTACTGCTTTTTGATTCTTGACAAAAAGGGGGAGAACGTAAGATATTTCTAATATAACAGTATCGAGACGCAGTCTCAAACATTTTGAATATCATAACTTCTTATGTTTTTTTTTAAAGCAAAATAGGAATAAACTTTGTTGAGGACCGAAGTGGACGCATCAAAAACTCTTATCAGAATAATCTTCAGTGAAGTATTTCTTCTCTATCTGAGTATTCAACTCAGGGGGAGACCTTAACTACTTCATGTTATTTTTGTTTCTATTGAAATATCCAAGTTTTTGTCATCATCAAAAAGGGGGAGATTGTTAGAACATAGTTTGATTCTACAACCCTTGTAAGAGTTTTGATGATAACAAACACTCAAAGAATAATTATGCTCCTTAAATTTATATTTTATTTTGCAGAGAAGTTTTGATGGAAGAAGCTCAAAAGATGAGTTAAATAGCTATTTCAACTCTGATTCTAAACATCTCTCAAAGAAGTTCTAATGCTGCAGATAGGACTCCGTGTTTCTGATCCATAAAGTTATGGAAAGAAGCAACGATAACTTTCATCTTCTGAAGCGAGCATATTCTGAAGCGTTACAAATCAATTATTGCTATTCAAATGTAACAGCTGAAAGGGAACAATGATCTCTATTTTTGGAAAGTTATTTAATTATCATTGATCAACATTCCAAAAGATTCTACATGCATCGCCTATTTAAACAAAGCTTGAAGGAGAAATTGTTCACAATTTTGCACACAACAAATGAATCATCTTCATCACATTCAAACGCTCTAAATCTCAAATTGTGTAAAACATCACTTTGTGATACTGTTTTATTAGAAAAAAAAATTGTACACTTTTATTCAATATTGTTTAGTGAATTCCTTGAGAAAACTGGATTATGGTTTAAACTCAAGAAGACTTTTACGGTTGTCATAGTAGCTATGTAATCAAGTTTGATTAGTGGATTAAGACCTCGTTGAGAGAGGAGAAGTCACCTTGGTGGGTGGACTGGAGTAGTTTGAGTTCAAACGAACCAGGATAACCAACATGTTCTTTTATTTAAGGTTTAAAAACCCCAATTTAAACCCCCCTTTCTTGTGTTTTTCCATTCTTCACATTTCTCTCGCTCTTGTCCAAATTTCTACCCCATTTTTCAGCAACAATCTCTTCAAATTCTCTCTTATGGTTTACTTTTTTAATTGGTTGTGATGGTCTAAAAAATAACTTCAATCCGACGCCTCTTATAAGACCACATACACGCCCAACATGATCCTTAGTTCTAATCACTTCTACCAAAATGTCATGACGATCTTGTGGAACAAAGATAATAACTTTGGCTTGTTCAACCAGTACATCATATAACACATATAAAAGTTTATCTTTACCAAATTGAATTAACTAAAATAAGTAATATTGAAAAAGTATCTCTTTACAATCTTTTTATCCACTTCGTGTGTATCCTCTGATGTGAGCTCGCCATCTGGTATTTGACACGCCCTCTTCTATTTCTCATGGCATGATAGTGGATATTGAATGCAATCAAGGCTTCTAGAAGGATATCTCAACTCTAGTTCCCTTTATTTTCATTTTCATTAAACATTTTATGTTCAAGTTTATCATATCCTCCACGAGACAATCTACGTAGATAAATATTTAGAGATTTATTCTCCTTCATTTTTTGGCTCTTAGCCAAGAATACAGGAGTGGTGTAAGACTTTATAAAATCCTCTCAAACTTTCTTATCAATATATGAATGAAATTTTGTTCCTGATGAGACAGATATTGGATACGATGTTGGGACAACTTGTCCAACTTGTTATAATAGTATGACATCAATATAACACCAGTAGTAACATAATGTAGAAGTTAATAAAAATAACACAATAAATTGGTAACCCAATTCGGTGAAACCACACCTACATCTAGAGGGAACTCTACCAAGATAAGAAACTCACTACTTTGAATTAGTACAATTAGTTTTATAGGAACATCAACCCCATGATGTTCAATGTCTCTTTCTAATCCTAATGACTTTCTATTTAGGACTCCCCCAAAATATGAGAATCCCTTTCACTTTCTCTCAATCACTAATCCCAAGTGATCAACTTAATCATAAACATAATGATTGCTGAATTTACAACTCAACTAGGAAAACCAACAGCAAGGTCAAGTTACTAAAGCAATAGCGTGGTGTACACAAATAAGATCCAACACTAATCCTTATGATATGAGTGATAACATTAACGTGGAATACAAGAAACAAAAGACTCAAAAACCCTAGCACAAAGAACTTAACCCTAGAACACAAAACTTATTCCAAACATGATATTTGAGTCTCCTTAAATAACAATGCATTTTGGGACTTTCTCCTTTGGATTTCTGAATTAATTTTGTCTAGAGTAATAATTGAATCTATTGGATTTGATATGCTCTATAATGAAGCTACATACCCCGAGGGGAGATTGTTTTATGTCCCTAACACATGTAAGGGGACCACCCCCAATACGATTATTTTGTTGCTTGTCTTATCGCTTTTGTTTATTGAGTCTCCCTCATGATTTCACATCTTTGAATCAAGGTTGAATTGATTCGTTATTCTTTTTAGCATGCATAAATCAATGGTTATATTCGAACTTGATCATGATGATTTTATTCAATTGCATGAGTTAGTGAAATAAGAATCATACGTGTTTTTGATTCAATTTAGGTGTAAAGAAAAATCTCAGTATTTTTAAAACCACGAAAAATTGAAATTTTATGTGTTTGATTCGAATCAATCAGGTCAAGCACATATTCTGGTTCAAATCAAGTTGGACAGAGTTAAACCGGGGATTTTCTAACACTTTGATTCGAATCAAAATACACACCTAATTTGAATCAAGCTCCTTCTGGTCACCTCTGCTTGATTTGATTTGAATCATTTTTACACCTGATTCGAATTAGACAACTTTTTTAGCATTTTACATTTGGCCTTGTTGCAGTTGATTTGAATCAAGACTTGCACTTGATTTAAATCACGGGGTCTTCAATTTGAATTAAACTTTGTTCTTGTTTCGAATCAAGTGTGAAATGGGTCAAAAAAAATTCCTTTTTATTCCACTTCACTTGCTCATTTGACTCAAACCATGAAATGTTCTTGATTCGAATCTAACCAACTTTTACCACTCATTTTTGGGTTTAATATCAATCACATATACAATCATTTTGTCATCTATTTTCATGTAAGAATCTCATAATTATTTTGTAATTTTCTTTGAAATCAACTACCTCTCACTTTTGAAAAGTTCAAAACCTTGAAATCAAATTTATTTCTTCTTCAACCTTTGTTTTGATTTTAGATCTTAATAATGATATGTTTTTAATTGATTGAGAAAGGCACTATATTAAAACTATTTTTTCTTGAAGATTGGGTAAATATTTCCCAGTTCTTGAAAGTTTGAAGTGTTGTCATTGGTGCTGACAAATTCCGGTGAAAAGAAGGAAGTTGTTCTCTCCAGATTTCCTTGGTAGTGACTGTGTGAAAGGCTACAAATAAGGAAAAGTTCTTCTCAAATATTTGGAAAATTTATCACTCAAGGAATCTTTAGGATCAAGGGATGATTGCTACACACGAAGGCTTGGAGAATATCGGTGATATTGGAATATTCAGAAACATTAATCGAGTAAAGATTATATAGAAGAGTTTGGCATTAAGCTGTATACAAGTCAAGATCCAGATAGAAGATTTATTTTCTTCAACATTATTATGGACTGGAGATTATATGAACTCTTGTAATATTTGTCAAAATAAAAATGAGCTATGCAGGTTCCAATGGGAAAACATTAAATAATGTACGTAGGCAAAGTGAGGACGAACGTCAAAGCACTATAAATTCCAGAGTCTTCTCTCTCTCTCTCTCTCACTCACTCTTGCATTTAATTTTCGTAAGATATTGCATGCTTAGGTTTTAAATTCTTAAAGTAGTTTATTATTTATTTAATTGGTAGAGATTTATTCCTTAAGTAGGTTTTGTTGGAATTGGTAACTAATCGAGCTTTAGTGGTGATTAAAATATGGGAAATTTGTTGAGTTTAGACTTTGCAAAATTGAATCATTGTATAAACACATCCCATGAAGTATACAAATAAAACAATTGAATACCTTGTGTATCATCATTAAAACATCTTTGATATTTGTGAAGTGGTTAAGTGCTTACGCAAAACAATTTCGATACAAGTATAATTCTCATATTTTGCTCTAAATATCCCATGCACAAACTATGAAAACCTCCGACAATTCATTTCTAAAAAATCGGTTGAAATTTTGTTTTAGTCTATTCACCCCCCCCCCCCCCCCCCCCCCCACCCCTCTCTAGATTGTTTTCTTACTCCATATTCTCATCCAACACATAAAAATCTCCAACAAAAGTTATGATTTATTATATTTCGAATTCAAATTTAAATATGATTTTATCTATAACATATGTAAAACAAATCACACAAACATTGCTAAATAAACTACGACAAATCTGATTGAATATCAATCAAGAATTTCGCAGCTAACGACATCTATCATGGTTTGATGACAAGGGCTAGATGTTTCACTACACACATGTTGGAGCATCGTATTCAACATTTTGCACCAGAAATCCAAATTAACTCTTCTTCATGAATATAGATCTTCTTTGTAGAATGAATCTGGGATAGAACAAGTCTGAACCAAAATTGTAATAACATATATCTCTTGCCAGAGACCAAATGTTGCAGCACACATGTTGGAACATCGTGTTCCACATGTGTCCTTTCTGCACCCGAAATAGCTTGAACATACTACATGTTGTTTTTTATAATACAACCAATCCAAAAGGAACAACAATATCCCCCTTTGGCAAATTTTGGCAAAACAACTCTTCAAGCAGAAACACTACTAAGTATCAATCCTGTTCTCATAATAAAAATTGGCAGCAGTATAAGAACATACATCAGAGTATACATTATAGTAGAAGTCAAAGCATCAACAACACAAATCAGTAGTATAGAGGTTGCTACATATTAGTCAGTTGACATACAATGCTGTCATAAAAGCTAACATGCAATCATTCATGATAGGTTAATCATGCATGCACATACAATTAGTAGTCAATAGTCAGAGGTCATAAGCTACTACTAATACACATAGATATCATCACACAAAGTCATACATGGTTGAGGGCCAGATGCTAGCCCAGATGGTTCAGCATGTGCGCACACACAGAAAACCAAAACCAGGAACCAGAACAGTTAGTACCAAAATATTAGTTAGTACTAAACATATAAGAGATCAGTAGATACGAGCTTCTCACACTCAATAGTTAGTAGTCATCTAAATTATCCCTTACACACCATTATTCTCCCTTTTTCCACAATTTGGAAAAGGTGTTCCTCAGAGAAATCAGTCAGCATAAAGGTTAGTATGTTAGCACATACATACATCTGATCAGGAGTAGATAGACAACAACAATGAAAAGGACAATTGTTGCACACGATTCCAGAGCACCAGTCCTTAATAATTAAAGAGATGTAATTTAGTTCAACAAATCATAGAAGGTCACATCACTATTACAACACCAAAATGAACCCATGCAAGGACCAAAATCTACATCTAAAACTGCAAAGAAAAATAAACTTCCAACAGCAGGGCCTGGGTTACACCATCAGCCCACCCCTACTCAGCAACCTTTAGTATTCAACTTGGACCATGTCTTGGGAAGGAACCATGGTATTTATTAGAATCTGAGTCACTATATTGTACATATTTCTTCTACACTTCATCTTTGACACTGATGCCTTCCCAGTCACAGATGTTTCAACCGATGGTCCCCTATGTGCAGTTGTATAGGAAGTGGAACCAACCCCCTTGGTCTTATTTTTCTCAGCCTCGAGAAATCTCTCATGATCCTTCCTGATACTAATTCCTTTGAAGGATAAACTCTTCTTTTGATGCACAAAATTTTGACTCATGATTAACAGATTTGTTCTTTGAGAGATAGGAGAAGGAACATTATTCTTGCTAGTAATGCTAAACCATTTAATAAGAGGTTTTGAAACAATGAAAGTTAGCTTTGTTTCATGTGCAACATAGATAGAGAAGGACAGAAATTGACTCTCTATGTTTGTACGCCTCCCTATCTTTGACTACCTTAGACCTTCCCATATGCAATTACCAAGATCACCCCTTAGTTTTCCAAACTGATTTACATCCAAAGATTTTGTGAAAATATCAACTAATTGTTTTCCAGATGCTATATGCTCAAGATTCATAACTTTATCTTCCACAAGTTCTCTAATAAAATGTTCATGAATGTCAATGTGCTTGGTCCTACTTTGTTGAGCAAGATTATTAGAAATATTAGTAGCACTCAAGTTGTCACAGACTAATCTCAAGATATATTATCCCATATTTTACTCCTTCACCATTTACTTCATCCAGAGTAATTATGTACAACTTCTTCCTATAGCAATGTGTGATACGGTGGCAGAACCGACTGTTTTTTAGTTACTACTGGTTTTGTGTTTTTTGTTTGCAAATGTACGATAAGCAAGAGTCGCCACCAACTTTTATTTTATCCAACAAAGGAAAAGGGAAAAAGAACAAAAAAAACTTTTCGAGATGTTTATGAGTACGGGGGCTAGATTATAGAAAGGGAAGGTGTTAGCACCCTTTCTATTCGTGGTTTTCCACGGGCTCTTAGGTACTTGCTCATTTTTAAATTGCTTTTGTGTGTTTGTGTGCTTTTAACATTTTGAAATTGTCTTAGTGCGGCGATTCACTTTATGGTAACTCTTGTATCAGTTCTCAAGAGTGTGATAAAGTGTTTTTGAAAACTATTGTTTGAAAAGTTTGTTTGAAAGTCTATGGTGTAAAAGATTATTTTGAGCAAGTACTTAAGAGTTTCTACCTACTCGAAAAAGACTGTTCGTTTTCTTATTTCCTTTAGAAAATTCTATCCTACTATTAAGGAGTAGGTAGCTCCATCGTTGGAGTTTGAGGGACAATCAAAAGGGACGATTACAGTCACTTAAGGCAATAGAGCGAGATCTCTTAGTAACTGTCCTAAAGTTCTAAAATCACTTTTTTATCGAGGCAGCATCGAAAGGGTCATCGAGGGACAAGTGATCTTTCGAATTAGAGGACAACCACTAAAAAATCTCACGTTTCGAGAATAGTGACCGTTTTCCGAAGGCAACCGAAGTGGGGAAAAACCCTAGGAGTGAGCATGTGCGAGTGTTTGATTTCAGTTTATTTAATCTTTTCACATTTAGGGTTTTCTACTGTTTTAAATTATTGATCTTTTGCATACAATCCTACACATACATCTAACAGTTTATAATTGCAGAAATTAAAAGCGGAAAAGAAAACCTAATTATCACAGAGCTTCGGGGGATGGGGATTACATAACCAAAAACGTTGGGGATTTGAATAGTAAAACAGGAAGGGACAATAATAACCTAATTAACTATTACAAACCTCGGAGCAATTACATTAATTTAAAAAAATAATGGAAAAAGAATATGCGCGCCAAAATTAAATACGGGGAATTAACAATTAAATTCAAAGACATTTAATCAGTGAATAAAGAAAAAATATTTTTTATTTTATTTTTGAGAAAGTAATTAATTTTGCAAATTAACCTAATTTCTAGTTAATTTTAATTATGAAAAAGGAATTTAAAATATCCTAATTAAATTAATTTATTTTTAAATAAAATTAATTTAAAAAAAAACTAATTCTAACATTTTTGTGATTTCTTGATTTTGTGATTTAATTAAAAAAATGATTTTTTTAAGACAAATAGAATAAATAATTAAAATAATAAAAAGTAATAAAGAAATTAAAACAAAAATTAAAATGGGCCTGATATGAGAAGTAATTTAGGGGTGTCTTGCTGAATTTATGTTAGGCCCAGAATAGCTGGCCCATCTGCCAGCGTGTGATTCAGCGAGGATCACCTTTGGAGGATCTACCATGTTCTTAGCTTGCTGTATGTTGGATCTGATCAGGGGATGATCCAAGGTATGAGATTTTAAGGTGTATGGTGAGCGTATTTGGAATGGTACTACTGGATCTGCAAAGAAATTGTGAGAAAAATAATATACAGGAGGCAGGGGTCGAACCACAGACCTCCTACACATGCGCGTTTTGAAATCCTTCCCCTTTGCCACTGAGCCAGCTTGCTATTAGTTGATATAAACAAACAACATATAATATATTTAATAATGAGTCAATGTTATAAGAAAAAACGCGCGCCATTCAAACTGGCCACTCAGGTTTTGACACGCCTTCATCTTCCTCGTTAGAACTGTCGTTTTAGACCCAGACCTGTACCTACGGATATATCCATTGCTATAAACCTGTATATCTCTAAAATGCAGCATAGGCATGATAAATCCCAACCAAGGGCATGGGTCGATTGTAAATTAACCACTGAGCCTGAATATACCCTTGGTTTGGCCTAATTTAACCTGTATTAAAAAGCCCTAAAACATGATTTGAAACCCTAGGAATGGTGTTTCACGACTCCTGCGCGTAAACTCAAATCAAATCATCCAAACATATTGCAAACATGATAATAAGCATGAATAAATGATTAAAACATGTTGATAATGCCAGAATTAAGGAAAACGATTTTCAAAAAAAGAGCAAACCGTGACTGTTATTATGCTTGATTCTTGATGCTTCGAGGCTTGGGAATGAGTGGGATAGCTTCAGTGAATGTCCATGAGTGTTGTTGTGTCCTTGGAATTGCTTGAAACGGCCTATGGAGGGATATGTGATCAACACTTTTTGACAAAAAGTTTGAACTTTGTTCTTGCTTTGTGGGAGGCAGGTTGCGCATGAAAAATCTGTCCTTAGGGTTGCAAATGCCTTGTTATATGTAATAGAATCAATCTAAGTCATTAGAATTAGAAAGAATCCAAGATATAATGGTCATGAATTTTGATTCCAATCTTTCCACATTTGAAGATTTCCTCTTGCTCTCAAACTTGCACGATTTGTTTGGCCATTTGACAGCTCATGAGATATTCAATCAATGCCAAAACAAATCTTATCCCATTTATTTGATTTATTTTTTATTTTATTTGATTTTATTTAAGTTTTAAATAAATAAAATCAAAATAAATTAAATAAATAAGTGAATAAGGTATGGAGGATCCCATAGGTCGTGGACCATGCTAGGACCAAGATTCAATCTTGAAAAGATGGGCCCATGTGGAAGAAATGCAATTTTGGGCATTGTTGACTTTGTGCAAATTTCCAAAAATGGCCAACTTTGACAATGCATATCTCTCTCAATTTTGACTCTAATAGGTTGTTCTTTGACTTTTTAGAAAGCTTAGGTTGTCCTCTAAACAACCCGTTTTGTTTCATCTCAATTTGATCTTCCATGTTCATGTAAGGAACTTTGACCCAAAAGGTGTTTTTGTTTACTTTTTGAAATGACCTATAATGTCTGATTTTATATCTTTTCATGAGTGCATTTTTTGAACTTAAGGGATGAATATGAGTTGTAGGGAATTGGATTCACTTCAAAATGAGCCTTGGATGAGAAATTTTTGATAAAGTGTGAGAAAGTTATGCCTGGTCAAAGTTTGGTTGACTTTTCCTATAGAAACCCTAATTTGGCAACTTTTGAGTTTTGAGGAATTAGGAGCATTCCTTGAGGAATCATGTCCAAACCTTGATCAGATGATGGATATCATTTCAAAATGTTGATGTTGACCAAAAATCTTGAAGTTTGACTGTACTTGGGCAACAATTGACTTTTGCCCTAGTACAGTTGATTTTTAGGCCTTTGAGCAGTTGACTGAGAAAACTTATTATGCAAGGCATGAAACTTGGCATGGATAGTCTTGGGGACATATTAGGACCATGGAAATCATTTTAGGCCTTTTGAGCTCATACATCTTGATGAAAAGCGAAACCCTAGTTGGAGGTTCATTGACTTAGGAAGAGAACTTGTCTGGTCAATTCTTGGGCATCCTTGGGCAAGTTGAGGACCTCAATAGGCATGTGTTGAGTAAAATGAGAGGTCAAATTTTGGGATGCAACAGCTGCCTATGTTCAATCTTCTTAAACCTGAGGATTTAGTTTGGCTTGTCTACCTTTTGTAATCTGAGGGTGGAAGATGATTGAACACTAGAGTGCCCAGAAATTTGCACTCGCATGAAGTAATACTAATGGTTGATGATGTCGGGAATGGGCTTACAGATGTCATTTGGAGAATATGATGGAATATCATCGGAGATGGGCTTGAATATGCCATCCAGAAAAGATATCGGTCGCATAAGAGATTCCTTTGTGAGAATTCCTGTACCTGCCGCTGAGGAGAACTTTGCTGGGGAATGTTGCTTTATGTCCTGGGAAATAGAGTCTATGAGCCTCGGTTGTCCATTACTCTACTGGGGAATTAACTCTTGATTGATGAGACAAAAGTGCGCTGTTATCTGGTCGAGTTTGGGTTTCACAGTGACTAGTTGAGGATGATAAGGCTTACTGCTATCTGGTCATATTCCCAGCTTCACTGTGACTTACTGGGGAATATGAAACCAACCGTATCTGGTCGGGTCCAGATTTTATAGTGTTTTAAACTGTTTTCCAGAGATAAAAGAGAAGGACCATGTATAGGGCTTTCTCGGGACAAGTCCATGTAAAACTGCGTCGGGTAATCCATGAAAAGGAGCCTAGATAGTAGGGCTATGAGAAAGAACCTGGGTAGTAGGGTTACTTTGAAATGAATCCTGGGTAGTAGGGCTGTAAGAAGGAACTTGGATATTAGGGTTACTTCGAAATAAAGCCTGGGTAGTAGGGCTATGAGAAGGAACCTGGGTAGTAGGGTTACTTCGAAATAAATCCTGGGTAGTAGGGCTATGAGAAGGAACCTGGGTAGTAGGGTTACTTCGAAATAAAGCCGAGGTAGTAGGGCTATGAGAAGGAACCTGGGTAGTAGGGTTACTTCAAAATAAAGCCTGGGTAGTAGGGCCGCTTTGAAATAAAAGCCTGGGTAGTAGGGCTATGTGAAGGAACCTGGGTAGTAGGGTTACTTTGAAATAAAGCCTGAGTGGTAGGGCTGTGAGAAGGAACCTGGGTAGTAAGGTTACTTCGGGATAGAGCCTGGGTAGTAGGGCCGCTTTGAAATAAAAGCTTGGGTAGTAGGGCTATGAGAAGGAACCTTGGTAGTAGGGTTACTTCGAAATAAAAGCCTGGGTAGTAGGGCTATGAGAAGGAACCTGGGTAGTAGGGTTACTTCGAAATAAAGCCTGGGTAGTAGGGCTATGAGAAGGAACCTGGGTAGTAGGGTTACTTCGAAATAAAGAGCCTGGGTAGTAGGGCTGTTTCATTTGATCACGTAGATTAGTTGACCCGTTTGGGAACTAGTTTTTCATTAGTTGTCTGCATATATGACATGTATAGCTTCATGGATTTAACCTTGAACTGTTGGAATTGTTGATGATAACCATCTTTTCCTGAAAAGGTACAAGATTAATTATAGGCGATGCATGAAATGCATTGTGTGATGAGGTTCTCAAAATAAATGAGATTATGTTGTATGCAATATTTATGCGCACGTCATGATTTATGAACACGAAATGCTATTGTGACATATCCGAGTCTGGGAAAATAAATCCCTGACTGTTGCTGGAGAGTACTGGAAATTGAATTCCTGACCATTGTAGAAAAAGTGGTTCTTATACTTCCGTTGGGGATGTTGAATGGAGATGACTATACCGTTAATTTACTCCTTTCTGTTTGTGAATATTATGTCAGGGAGAGACTCTTATTGAGAATAACTCTGCAGGGGAATAACTCTGTTTGAGAGAGGAGATGTTTTGCGGGAAGATTTTGTCGATTCAGAGAAATAAACTTCGCTGGGGGATGAACTTCTGTAGCTGGAGGAATAAACTCTGTTGGGGATTGAGCTTTTGTATTCAGAGAAATAAACTCTTCTTGGGAGACAACTTTACAAACCGCTTGTGATTATAAAATCCGTCTGGGGAATATAGATGTCAGCTCTCTGAAGGAACCTTGCTGGGGAAAGTAACTCCTGTTTGGGAAAGCCGATGTCAAAGCTTTGGTTGCCTCTACTCTGTGGGGAGTGGAGATGTCACGGGGGTGCATGTAATGGTGACTTTGCATCAGGACTTTTCTTCCCCTGTACCTGCTGGAGAAAGTACATGCGGAGGCTTTGTGGATGGCTTGAGTGTTATCCCAACTCTTGGAGTCCTTGGTGAATGCAGATCATGGTAATAAACCTTCTACTGATTAGATAAGTGACGAGATAACGAAACATAGTTGTACGCTTTAATCCCTAACTTTTTCATGGACTGTCTTTTCATATTTTCAGTCCATCAGGATACCTGCCCAAGCCGCCTTTTCAGGTTTTCGGCTTGCTGGGTGTACCTTTTTTTTGTTTTTATCCCTAATTTTTTTCTCGAACCCTTTTGGTTTGCCGGGATTCTCTTATTTTTTCCTAGGCCAGTTAACCTAGCGGGTCTTTGTTCATGCGTAGTATTTTCTAACTATGTCCGCGTTCATCGGGTGCGGAAAATTGTCACTGTCTAGAGTAGTAAGTGTTGCCACACTGCCAGAAGATGTTTGTTTGATTGTACATGATTCGTTGCTGGAATTCATGTCCAATTCCCCAAGTGATTCAGATGGAGATCTGCCCCTTTGATATTTGGCATCTCTGAGAGATTCCTCGAATCTTGACTTGACTGACCCAGGTGATGGGCAATGATCATGTTGTGCCCCTTGGTTGGAAGTGTTTTTCCCACTTGAGGCGATCCTTTTCATTGAGAAGGTTTTTGTTCACTAGATATTCATCATGCGAATTTCTCTGTCGTTGAACAAATAGTCATATGCAAACAATGTCATTTAAAGAATGCAAAGCTTATGTCTGTCTTGAAGTTTGAAAATTCATTTTTTAGTAAAACAAACAAAATTTGTAAGAGTGTGATATCAACTCAGGATTTATAGCAAACCTTACAGGAGTCATGATACCTTTTGTAACAGTACGCTTTCGAACTAACCCATGCTTCAGCTAGGACTTTTAAGGGTTATAACGTGGTCTGGTTCATGGTTCAAGAAACAAAAGATAAAGGCTCAAATTTTATTTGGACCCAACCCGCTCTTCATGATGTTATTCAGTCCTATGCTCAATTAATTGCATATTTTAGGTCCTGATTGAGTTTGGCATCTTGTCCTTGATGCTCCGGTGATGGTTCGGATACTGAAAGTTTATTTTGAAGAGGCAGTCATTTTTGTAATCTTCTTTTTTTCGAAATTTCATAGTAATCTTTTTTTGGTTTTCGTTATCCCTTCTTTTTCCTGAACTGTTTCTTTTACGATTACAGTCAGCGGGATGCCCCAAATTTTTTCTTAAGTCTCCTTCATAGGTTTTGACTTAACGGGCTTTTATTTCAAGAGATAATGACTACTTGTCTTGACGATTATACGAAACCATCACCGTCTTATGATTTGGAAGGACATCTTCGATGCCATTCATTGTGTACGAAGCGGAAGATTGCGACTGAATGCGCGTCTGAATTAACTGAGAAACTACCCTGCCCCAGGTTATGATTAAGGGTTTTAATTTGTGGAAAGAAAATCTCCTACTTCCTTGTCTCAAAGGGGTTAACTAGGGATTATCTTCCTTATAACTCCACTGTTTGGGATTTGAAACAACGCATGTACATCGTTAGTGGGGTCTGTTCAAAAGCATACTGTAGAGATTGTGGTATCATTTTCGTCATCCTCCCTCTAAAGGCTCGGAGCTTTTAATCAAGAGTTGAATATCACAAAAGGAAGTAAGAAAGAAGTTTTGAAATAGTGAATAAGAATGAATTGATTCAAGTCAAACATATGGAATGCAATAATGAAATAACAAGGTTTGATATGAATAAATGTTCAAACAATCGAAAGAAAATTACAAATTGAAAATTCTAATGAATGAAAGCCTCCTTGTCTGATCTTCTCACTTCAGATGGCGTGCCTTGGAGGGATGGCAGAAGACTTTAGTCTGATTACCTTGTGTGAACTCCAGCACTTCTTCATTGATCAAGTCCGGAATCTTATTTTTCAATGCCCAACAGTCATTCGTATCATGTCCAGGGCTATCAGAATGGTATGCACACCTTTCGTTGGGGTGGTAACTAGGAGCATAAGTATTGGGATTTCGCAAAGGAGCCCTTAACATAATCAACTCTTCCTTTAACATGTGTTGTAATGCTTGGGCTAGTGACATATTGATTCTGGTGAATTGTCTCTTGGGCTTGTCTTGCTTTTGCTGATTACCCCGTTGTGGTTAGTGAGATTGTTGTTGGGCTTGTGACGTAGCAACCATTTGGAAAGGTCCACTCTTCATTAAACCAACTCCTTGTCTCATCAGGGGCTGATTAACAAACTGATCCTCAGCCTCGACTGTTTGCTTTATACGTTTGTATCCGTCTTGATGAAGTTGGTTGATAATGGCCCTCAGCTCTTCTTATCCTCAGGCTAGGCCTTGGATAAGAGCCATCTGCCTCAGCATCTGGGTTCTCATTGCTTCCATCTCAACCTATAGCTGTTTAACCTGGTTATCCTTGTTGTTATCAGGACGTTTCTTGGTCAGATTCCCAGCGAGGAGTGCTTTCAATTCTTCATGTCCCTTGGATAGGTTTAGGAACATTTCCATGAACTGAGCCTCTTGAGTTTGAAGATCTCTGTTGTCTTGTTGGAGAGCCATTGCTGTAATAAACAGTGAGAACATGAGAGACCTGTACAGAAGCATACATGTTATGCAATGACATGTATGATATGCAAATATTTTCAAGGATCTTACGGGGGAAACAAGAAAAATGTTAGGCGTGGAACTTTACAGCTTTGATTGAAGCACTTCGTATCGTTGAAGGTCCTTCTACGAGAGTCAAGCTTACCATATCGAGTGGGCCATAGCCCCTGACTCAAGTTGTTGAGTTTTGATCTTCTGATAGCATTGGCTAGAGGAAAAATAAATCCCCTTGCCCCTTTCTAGACATCTGATTTATCATAACCTGCATCACAAAACCTTGAGATCCTTGAAAAGGTTAAGGAAATGTTGTGGCATGATGTTATGATGTGTATGATATGCGTTAAGCAAAAGTGTAAGGTGATGAAAACAAGTGAACCCTGCAAGAAATCCAAGTTATTGGATAATGACTGTAAACAAAACCTGTAAGGATATCATGTTGTCAGATAATAAAACTCTGCAAGTAGTTCAAGTTAAAAGCAAACAAGTCACATAAATAGCCTTAGGTTTAGGCCTGCATGGGTTTTAAGGTAGTACCCTCTTGAAGTTGGGTTGGTTCAACCTGCCCTAAATATAGTAACCGGGTTCTAAGGGATCTCAATATCACGGATTTTCCCCCCAAATTTCATTCCGATAGACAATTGACTTGCCACCTGTTGTACCCCAAAATTTGCCCTCCCATATTCATCAAGAATTGTCAAAGTCAAGGTCACAAAAGTCCCCAAGGGTTGTGCAACTCAACTGTCTCCTAGACAGTCAAAACTAGGGTTTGAGTTCTGGTCAAGCAAATGAACTTCTCAAAGGCCCAATCAAGTCTCATATGCCTACAAATGTGGTCAAGCATCCTCATGTCAAGTTCCAAGGCATTCAGCTCAAAATTGCACAGTCAAAACCCTAAATTGCACTACAGTCAACTGTAGGGGCAAAATGGTCATTTGACAGTCAAAAGTTCAAATTTTTGGTCAACATATCATTTTGAAGCCACAAACATCATTTGATCAATGCTTGATCATGATTCTCAAAATTTGGCTCAGAAATCATCAAGATGCAAAAGTTGCTATATTTGGACAGTTGAAAAAAGTCAACTGAAATTGACCAGGGCATAACTTTCACATGGATTATCAGAAAAATTCCATCCAAAGCTCATTTTGAAGAGAAAGACATTTCCTACAATTCATCTTCATGTTCCAAGTCCAAGAAATGCTCTCACAAAAAGTTATCAATTTCAACATTATAGGTCATTTTCAAAAGTCAACAAAAAGTGACTTTAGGTCAAAGGCTATAACTTGAGATTGGTAAATCAAAATGACATGGGACCAAAGGCATTGGTTAAAGGACTCAAAGACCTTTCCAAAATGTCCAAGAACATGTGAAAAGCTTAAAAATTGACCAAGTTATGCCTTGTGGAAGTTGGGAAATTTTTGGAAATTTTTGAAAGTCAACATTGATGCAAAAGGCCTAAAAATGCAAATGGGCTCAATTATCTTCCAAATTTCTTCATGCCAAGCCTATGCACGACCACTAGGCCCAAAGGGAAGTATTCTCATATTTTTTAATTATTTATTTGAATTAATATTAATTTATATTCATTTAAATGATTTTAATTCATGAAAAATAAAAACCTTAACCTAAAAAATCTTTTTATGCACATTATAATGTCAATATTTCGTGCACATGCTGATTAGGGAGAATTGGATTGAATTGGATATGATTTGCACAAAAACCATGTGAAAAAGATTGAAAAAATAATGGAAGAAAATCAAATCTTCAATTCATAATTGCAAGAGATTTTTGTGGAAATTGTTGACCTAACATGCTCCATATATGATCAGAAGATAACCCTAATGCTCTTGGACTGAAAAAGCTGCGCATAACACACTCTTGCATTCTTGAAAATTCACATAAAAACTCAATACTGAATTCAAGGTTCTTGGCCGATTCAAGCTTGGATTTTTGTTTCAATAGCCTTCTGAGACATCACTGAGTCTTTCTCAATCAAAAACAACAACTCACACGCCTTGAACTGGTACCTGGAACCCAAACCGTATCAAGAAAACTTTGAATTCGCATAGCACGATTTAAGCATCCTCATGCATTTTTATTTATGGATTATTGTTTGTAATCATGTTCTAAAGCTAACCAACGTGTTTGATTTTGTTTCTGTGCCATATATGAGAAGTTGCCATTGTTACAAACTAGGTTTTCAGGTTCTCAAAATTGGGGCTTTATCAATACCATAAAATTGGCCACTGAAACCACCATGGTTGCATTCAGTGTGTTCTTCTGAATAAAACACATCCCTCGCGATAAATTTATGTTGGGATATGGGCTAGTCGCTATTTTCTCTTTGCTTGCCTAAAGCCACGCTGCAAAAACCGTTGCCCATTAGTTTGTTTTACAGGGAAGAAGAAAGAGACGAAGACGTGTCCATTAGTGACAGGTCTATTTGAATTTCGCGCGGAATTCTAAAAGCATTAGCGTTTTCTTATTATATTATTTATGTATTATTATATGTTAATTGAAAGCGAATAGCTCAGCTGGCAAAGACTAAGGCATGTGACTTCCAAGACCTGGGTTCAAGTCCCAGGTCTGTACGTTTGCTATATTATTTTTCAAAACAAATTCACATGCAGGCACAATGCTTTGGTTCACCATACACATTCAACCATCACCATCCACGCGTCCCAGGAGACCTAATCAAGGGCCAGGATTGGAGAAACACCCTAAACTTGAGTCAAACGTCTTACACGCTGCACCAAAAGTCAATGGATCTGCATGCTTAATGGGCCTTAAATTACCAGGCCTTACCTCCAAAATTTGGGGCAGCACCCCCACTCTGGTTTGCTTTCTTTATTTTTATTTTTTTGTTTTAATTATTGTATGATTTATTTGATTGCTTTAATTAACTTATTTTTTCTATAAAAATATAAAAAACACTAAAAAATCAGAAAATACACAAAAACATAATATTTATTTTATAATAATTATTTTTATAAGTAAATTGATATGTCAATATTTAGTTTAATTAGGTTTTAATATTAATTTCTTTTTTAATAAAAATCCAAAAATGTAGAATTAGGTTAATTGCTATTTTTATTCCTTTTAATATTTTTTCCCTTTTTTTAGAATAATAATAATTACTTATTTATTTATTTTCATAATTAAAATTGTACAAATTAATTTAGAGTTTAATTTAGGTTTAATTTAAATCTTTCATAATAAGTAAAAAAATATTAGAATTAGGGTTTGCCGTTTAGTTTAGTTTTGATTAATACTTCCTTTTTCTTTTAAACCTTAAAAAATACAAAATATCAAAAAACATTTAATTCCTTTTATTACTTTATTTTTAATGCTCATTAACCTTTAATTATTTGCAAAAGGGTCCAACGCCCGTCGTTTCAATTATTAATATTGCGCATTTATCTTTTATCGCTTATTATAATTATGTAATTGCCCCGAAGCATTGTAATTTACTTTTCGCACTTTTATTTCTTCGCATTATTTATTTTTTCCGCTAAATCGGGTCCGGTTTAAATTTGGCGATGTGGACCCGCGCCTTTGTAATAGTCGTAGATTTATCTTTTCCGCACTCCTAACTGTTAATAAATGCATGCAAGAATGAATGATAAAATAAAAACAAACGCTAGATCACCAATGATATGACAAAAGACAAAAATATCTGAAAACGACACACAAATCGCACACACCACCCCTAGGGTACGCCTCACTGTTGCCTTGCCTCGAAAGGTGATCGTCAAGTAGAGGATGTCTTAGTAAGTCCTCATGATCCGGGAACCTGGCATGAGGGTAGCTTCTAAGGTGTCTTCCTATTGCTCTGGTGATCACCATGTCCCGAACCTCGAATTGACCCGAACACCTCCAACGGTGGTGCTACCTACCTCTCAATGGTGGGATGGCACTACTTTAAAGGACATTTACACAGACGAATTCCTTAGGGTAGGTAGACGACTCTAGATACTTGCTCTAAATTTCCAAACAAAACAAAATACTTTTCACACCAACACTTTTTCAAAAAGCTTTCAAAGCAAACTTTTCAAACACTCTGACGTACGAGTCGAACTGAAATTTTTCAAAGAAACTTTTTTAAACCCACATTGAAAAGCAAACATTTTGAAAACACAAATGAGCAAGTATCTAAGAGCCCATGGATAACCATGGATAGAAAGGGTGCTAACACCTTCCCTTTCTATAACCTACCTCCCGAACCGAGAGCAATCTCTATAAGGAATTTTTCTGTGCTTTTGTCCTTTCCATTTGGAGAAAATAAAAGACGGTGGCGACTCTTGCTTCCGCGACATTTCGCGAACCAGCGTTAAACAGTCAGTTCCAGATCCACCGATCACAGAACTGGCGACTCTGCTGGGGAGACCCTTAAACTTAAAGTGAGGTGTACCTTAGGGCTAAGTCTTAACTGTGTTTTCACTTGTATTGTTTTGCTTGCTTTACTATTGTGGGTTGCATCGGAGATACATAGATCCTAACCCGGATCTGGGGATACCCTGTTTAGGTAGCATAAGCTGTGAGGGACCTGTCCGGCGTAGACCGACACAGGTGAAGCAGTGGCTACGTTGGTGTGACACCTTAGTCTGTACCGATATCCCTTGTGTCGCAACGAGGAGAATATGGGTCTTCTAAGGAGTCATTAAGCACCAACAACCTTAGAACCTTAATTGACACAACTTGGCCTTTAGAACAGTAGCAGTATGCTACGCCCATTGAGGCTAAACTCTCGTGATGGTTCTGGCCGCAAGAAAAGATTGCGATGCTGGAGTTATGACCGATTGAGGGTAGTCAATGATATTGGGATCCTCTAAGAACCCGGTTACTTTTGATTAGGACAGGTATGAACCAACAAACTGAAAGAGGGTAGTACCTAGACCTCATGCTGGCCTAAACTTTAGGGGCTTGCCTTGTGTGACTTGTATGCCTTACCATGTTTGCCTTTGTATCTGTATGTGGTGTGCTTTATCATAACATCATAGCATCATGAACATTGCATGCATCCTGACCATTTCAAAGACAAGAGGGTTTCATCTTTGCTCTGTTTTGTAGGACATTATGATGCCTGTGCGAAGGAATACTATCCGGTTCAACTTTGTTCGTTCACCTGAGTTACTTGATGAGTTGGTTAGCAGAATTCCAAATACCACTTCCTTCATTCAGAGGCATGGTTCTCTTCTCAGTTTAGTCACTGCAAAGCGGGATCAACAGTTGATGAGTGTTCTGACCCAGTTCTATGACCCTCAGTACCAGTGCTTCACCTTTCAAGACTTCCAGCTGGTCCCTACCCTGGAAGAGTTCTCTAATCTGCTTGGTATCCCTATCTTGGATCAGACTCCCTTTACTGGTTGGGAAAAGACCCTCAGGCTTGAGGACATTGCTGCAGCTCTTCCTTTGACCCATCAAGAGGTAACAGACAACTGGGTAACTAGAAGCGGAGTTAAGGGTTTCTTGGCCAAGTTTCTGATCGGTAAAGCTAACAGCTTCTGGAATGACTTGGACTTCAGGGCATATGAAGACATCTTGGCTCTCCTAATCTATGGGTTAGTCTTGTTTCCTAATCCTGACAACTTCATCAATGTCACCTCCATTAGGATCTTTATGTCTCAGAATCCAGTGCCCACTCTCTTGGGTGACATCTTGCAACAACTTCATGCCCGTACTACCCGAAGACGAGGAACCCTATGGTGTTGTATCCCTTTGTTGGTGAGGTGGTTTATTTCGCACCTCCCTAAGTCCGTACTGAAGAACCAAGAAGGAAGAGGTTGGGCTCACAGGTTAATGTCTCTCACCGATAAAGACATCATTTGGACTTGCAGAGGTTTAGATGAGATAGCTATTATTGATCGATGCGGGGAGTATCCTAATGTTCCTCTGATTGGTACTCAAGGAGGGATCTCTTACAATCCATGTCTAGCACTCCGTCAGTTTGGAAGAGCAAGAAGAGCAGGCCCTCATGAGATGTTGGTGCCTCACATCAGTTTCGAGTTTCAGGTGGATAGTGACGAGCTGCGTCGTAGGTTCATCAAGGCTTGGGAGAAGGTTCATAAAGCTGACCCACAAGAGCTAGGGCCAAAGACTTCTCTACCTATGGAAGCCTACTACAAATGGGTCCGCATCCGTGCTCAGAAGTTAGGTATGCCGTATGAAGCTGTCAGACCCGTCATTCTTGAGTGTCCTGATAAAGATGGTGTTCCTCCAACTGTCCTTCCTCCTCAGATACCTACTGATTATGAGACATTGAAGAGATCTTGGTCGCAACTGCAAGAAGAACGGGATTCTTACCGGGAAAAGTTCAATGAGCAGGAATCAAAGGTCCAGAAGCTGACAAAGCAGTTGGAGAATGAGAGAGCTCTGAATGCCTACCTCCGTACTGAGAAGAGGAGACCATGGGATCAATGAGGAGTGCTGAATGTGCCTTTACAGTTTTTATTTCCTTTCCAGTTGTTTCATTTCATGTAAACGCCTAAGGGCTACTTGTTGAATAATCTCAGTCACAAAGTTGAATCTAATGAAGTGTGTTCTTTCTTTGTTTACAAAGTTGATTCCCGATTGTCTTTGAAAACATAATTCATACGCACTTCATACATCATGTGCATAGCAGGTTTTTCCCTTTTTCAGGTTGCTTACAGTTCTTCGCTGTTTATTTCAGCATCATGAATTCCGGATCTGAATCAACTGAGACTTCAATCAAGGCTCTCCAGGCGCAGAATGCGCAGTTTCAAGAGCTAATCCTGGGTCTAGCTAAAGGCCAAGAGGAACTGAAGACTATGCTCCTGAAGAAGGAGAAGAAGAAGAAAAGAAGAACTGTTCTATTCAACTCGGGCCGAAGGTTGGGTAATACTCTGCACCAAGAAGAGGTTGTTTCTTCTGTTGGCAAAAGTCCTTCTCAGGCAGAAGCAAGGGTTCCTAGTCCGGTGGTCTCCGACAACGAGACAGATTTTGATGAGGAACAATATCCTCCTGAAGACAACAAGTACAAACAACTGGAGGACAGGTTGAAGGCCATGGAAGTTCAACAGGTACCTGGGCTGGATTTCGGAGATCTGGGTTTGTCAACTGGTGTGGTTATTCCACATAAATTCAAAGCTCCCACCTTCTCCAAGTATGACGGGGCATCCTGTCCCAAGCTGCATTTGAGGTCCTATGTCCGGAAGATTCAGCCGTACTCTGCGGACAAGAATCTATGGATCCACTTCTTCCAGGAGAGTCTTTCAGGGACTCACCTCGAATGGTTCTATCAGCTGGATGGGACCAAAATTCGTAACTGGGAGGAGCTGGCTACTGCTTTCTACAAGCAGTATCAGTATAATGCCGACCTTGCCCCCACGCGTACCCAACTCCAGGGTATGTCGTTGGGCGTAAGCGAAGGTTTTAAAGAGTACGCGCAGAAGTGGAGAGATCTGGCTGGCAGGGTGCAGCCACCTTTGACTGATCGAGAGTTAGTGGATATGTTCTTGGGGACCCTATCTGGGCCGTTCTTTAATCATCTCATTGGGAATTCTTCTGCTGGTTTCACTGATTTGATCTTAACTGGAGAGAGAATTGAAGCTGGGTTGAAGTCTGGGAAGATTGCAAAGGCTGCATCATCATCTGGGTCAGAAAAGAAGCCGTTTAAAAAGGAGTCTAGTGCTGTGTATGGCTCCAGAAAATCAGAGAGACCTGATCACCGCCAATCTGCCAGTGCGGTAATGATCGCTAAGCCTGCTGCCGCTCCCCGGCCAAACAATCCTCAAAGGGTTGATAGACCCCGGAGAGAGTTTACCCGGTTAAGCATGACTCTATCGCAGATTCTGCCACAGCTGCTCGCAACCAATTTGGTATCTGTCAAGGAGGCACCAAAGTTCCCTAATATAACCTCTCCTAAGTACAACCCGAATGCCCGTTGTGCTTACCATTCAGATAGCCCGGGGCATGCCACTGATGACTGTTGGGCACTAAGGAACAAGCTGCAGGACCTCATTGATGCTAAGGAGGTACAATTTGAGGCATCTGACAAGCCTAATGTGGTGACAGCTCCCCTGCCTGCTCATGGGGTAAATGCTATTGGAGATGATGAGGAAGTTGACGAAGCTGAGTTTGATAGCTGGATCTACCCGGCTGCTGATGGTGGACTTAACAATTGGAGCGCCAAGGACAATCTCTCTGTTTCTTTTGACACTAAGTAATAAATTTCTTTGTTTCATTTTGTAATAAACTATGATAAACTCTATGGCCCGGTGTCTTACCCGAGGCACCGTGGTTCTATTTGTGAGGGCATATGAACTGTCATTTTATACATCATGAATGAAAATCTTGGACTATTTTCGCATTGCAAATATTGTGCTCCTTTTCTATCTTTCCTTTCCTTTACATAATTATCAAAACAGCTGTATTTACACACACACTCACTCATACAGGTTCCAATCCACTCTGGATCTCACTGATAACAGCTCTGCTAATGCCAATTATGACTTCGAAAATCCGATCAACTTAGCCGAAGACGAAGGTGAAGATGATTGCGAAGTGCCTGGCGAGCTTGCAAGACTGTTACTTCAGGAAGAGAGGGCAATTCAACCCCATGAAGAGCCAGTGGAAACTATAAACCTGGGTACTGAGGCAGACAGAAAAGAGGTAAAGATTGGTGCCAACCTAGAGCTCAGCGTGAAGCAACGGTTAACCAAGATGCTGCATGACTATATGGAGATCTTTGCCTGGTCCTACGAAGACATGCCAGGGTTGGATACCGATATTGTTGTCCATCATTTGCCGACTAGGGAAGACTGCCCTCCAGTTAAACAAAAGGTTCGTCGGATGCGTCCAGAGATGTCCGAGAAGATTAAAGCCGAGGTCATGAAACAGTTTGATGCCGGGTTTCTTGCAGTGACTTCCTATCCTCAGTGGGTTGCAAATGTGGTGTCGGTGCCTAAAAAGGACGGCAAGGTCAGAATGTGTGTGGATTACAGGGATCTGAATAGGGCCAGCCCCAAGGATGACTTCCCTTTACCTCACATTGATGTCCTTGTTGATAATACAGCTCAGCATAAGGTGTTCTCTTTCATGGATGGCTTTTCAGGTTACA
The DNA here is from genome assembly GCA_948472305.1 of Vicia faba. Lineage (NCBI taxonomy): Eukaryota > Viridiplantae > Streptophyta > Magnoliopsida > Fabales > Fabaceae > Vicia > Vicia faba. The sequence goes on along the minus strand of OX451740.1, from coordinate 348,204,856 downwards.
ATCAGATTAAGATGGCACCTGAAGACATGGAAAAGACTACATTCGTCACTCAGTGGGGCACCTTCTGTTACAAGGTCATGCCGTTCGGGTTAAAGAACGCTGGGGCAACTTACCAGCGTGCCATGGTTGCCTTGTTTCATGATATGATCCATCATGAGATCGAAGTGTATGTGGACGACATGATCGCTAGGTCCCAGACTGAAGAAGAGCATCTAGATCACCTGCAGAAGTTGTTTGACCGTCTGAAACTGTACAAGCTGAGATTGAACCCGAACAAGTGCACCTTCGGGGTAAGATCTGGGAAGTTGCTAGGCTTCGTGGTCAGTGATAAAGGTATTCAAGTGGACCCTGCCAAGGTCAAGGCTATTCAAGAGATGCCAGTTCCTAAGACAGAGAAGGAAGTCAGAGGCTTTTTAGGACGCCTGAATTACATCGCTCGATTCATCTCTCATCTGACTGCTACCTGTGAGCCAATCTTCAAGCTACTGAAGAAAGATCAGGTAGTACGTTGGAACGATGAATGTCAGGCTGCTTTCGACAAAATCAAAGAGTATCTCCAAGAACCACCCATCCTTATGCCGCCGGTTGAAGGGAGACCTCTGATCCTATATCTGACAGTGCTAGACAACTCAATGGGGTGTGTGCTGGGGCAGCATGACGAGTCTGGCCGAAAAGAGCATGCCATTTATTACCTTAGCAAAAAGTTTACCGACTGTGAGACCCGATACTCACTGCTTGAGAAAACTTGCTGCGCTTTGGTATGGGCTGCTCGCCGGCTGAGACAGTATATGCTGACTCACACTACCTTGTTGATCTCAAAAATGGATCCAATAAAGTATATATTTGAAAAACCTGCTCTGTCTGGGAGAATTGCAAGATGGCAGATGATCTTGACGGAATACGACATTCAGTACACCACCCAGAAAGCCATCAAGGGAAGTGTACTGGCAGACCACTTAGCTCATCAAGCTGTAGATGACTACCAATCAATGAACTTCGAGTTTCCGGATGAAAGCATCATGATTGTGACTGATTGTGAAGTGCCTGGACTGGATGAAGGACCTGAACCAGGATCCCGATGGTCTATGCACTTTGACGGAGCTTCCAATGCTTTGGGAAATGGTATTGGCGCCATCATTATATCTCCACAAGGTACTCATACTCCACTCACTGCCCGGCTGTGTTTCAACTGTACCAACAACATGGCGGAGTATGAGGCGTGTATCATGGGTCTTCAAGCTGCGATCGACTTACGGATCAAGTTCCTCAGTGTTTTCGGAGATTCCGCTCTTGTGATCAATCAGATCAACGGAGAGTGGGATACGAAACATCCAAACTTGATTCCTTACAGAGAATGTGTGTTGACCATGATTCCCCACTTCACAAAGATAACCTTTGAGCACTTTCCAAGAGAAGAGAATCAGTTAGCGGACGCGTTAGCTACAATGTCTTCAATGTTCAAGGTTAAATGGGATAATGAAGCTCCCCAGATTACCATTTGGAAACTGGACGAACCGGCATACTGTTGTGACATCGAAACTGAATTGGTAACTGAGAAGCCTTGGTACCACGAAGTGAAGAGATATCTGGAAGCTCAGGAATACCCTGAAGATGCATCTGTCAACGATAAGAAATTCCTGAGGAGGTTCGCAGCCAAATTCTTCCTAAGCAACGGCATCTTGTACAAGAGAAACCATGATTCAACCTTACTACGTTGTGTGGACAAAATTGAAGCAGAAAGAATCATGGGAGAGTTACATGAAGGGACCTTTGGTACGCATTCCAGTGGACATACTATGGCTAAAAAGATCCTACGGGCAGGATATTACTGGTCCACCATGGAAGCTGATTGCTACCAACATTCTAGGACATGCCACAAGTGCCAGATCTACGCAGATAAGGTGCATGTTCCTCCGGTTCCCCTGAATGTTCTGACTGCGCCTTGGCCATTTGCAATGTGGGGCATAGACATGATCGGCGAGATAAGACCTACGGCATCTAATGGACATCGCTTCATCCTAGTAGCGATTGATTATTTTACAAAGTGGGTTGAGGCAGCATCCTATGCTACAGTAACCAAGACTGTTGTGGCACGGTTTATTCGGCACAATCTGATTTGTCGATACGGCGTCCCTGAACGGATTATTACAGACAACGGTACCAATCTGAACAATAAGATGATTGCTGAGCTCTGCGAACAGTTCAAGATACAGCACCACAATTCTTCTCCTTACAGACCGAAGATGAATGGGGCTGTAGAAGCAGCAAATAAGAACATCAAGAAGATCGTGCAAAAAATGACAGTGACTTACAAAGATTGGCACGAGATGTTACCGTTCGCTCTGCATGGGTACCGTACCTCAGCTAGGACGTCAACCGGGGCAACTCCCTTCTCTCTGGTTTATGGTATGGAGGCAGTCTTGCCGATCGAAGTACAAATTCCCTCTCTCCGGATAATGAAGGATGCAAACCTGAACGAAGATGATTGGATCCAGACACGACTTGACCAACTCAATCTCATTGACGAAAAAAGACTTGCTGCTATCTGTCATGGTCAAACGTATCAGAAACGGATGATCAGGGCATTTAACAAAAAGGTCAGACCACAGGAATATCAAGTCGGGGATCTGGTTATCAAGAGAATCATACTTCCTCAAAGTGATCCAAGGGGCAAATGGACCCCTACGTACGAAGGGCCATTTGTGGTTAAGCATGTGTTCTCAGGAGGAGCAATGATATTAACCAACATGGATGGTGACGACCTCCCTCACCCCGCCAATGCAGACATAGTTAAAAAATACTACGCATGAAAAAGACCCGCTAGGCTGACATGCCTAGGCAAAAATTAGGGCTTCCCGTCGAACCAAAAGGGTTCGGGCAAAATGTAGGGATGAAAATGAAAAAATCTGTACACCCGGCAAGTCGAAAACCTGAAAGGGCGGCTTGGGCAAAAATGGGTATCCCGGTGGACTGAAAACCCGAAAGGGCGGTCCAGGCAAAAATTAGGGATAAAGCGTAAAACTATGTCTCATTGATCACTGTGCATCCAGAATCCGGTATCTGCATCAAGCTCAAACGGCATCAATCAGTCAGCTTCACCTTCAACCAAGGTCATCAAGTGATGAGACGCTCGTAGTTATAAAGGCAATAGCAGAGCTGAAACCCAGTGGATCATTCATCTTTTACACAGCTGTTTTATTTTTCTTTTGTACAAAACTTGTATAAACTCTTTTGATCGGCGACGTACCTCTTACTAGGACGTCAGCCTCTTGTACACAAAACGCCTATTTTCAGGCCATTCAAAAATCAATAAAAATATATTTTCAGTTAAACGTGCCAAGTATTTTTCCTTTCTCTGTTTTTGTTTTGCGAAGAACGTCCAAGGTTCAATTTGTGATGTATGCATTGACAACAATTTGCTAACTCATAAATATTTGCATACGAAACAAAGGAATTCGTTGCAGGTGACACTATAAACAGGGGCAATAAAAGAGTTGTCTGAGCAGTCTAATTGTTCTATCCTCCAAGGTACTAAGGTAGGTTCAGCTAAGAATACGGCCAAGTGTATCTTAATTCCCCAGAGAGTAGTTCAGTAAAGCAGTACATCTCTCTCCAAGCAAAATTATCAAGTCCCGAGGAAATTGAGTATCCTCCCGTAGATCTCAAAACTTCCCCAGCAGCACGCATTCTTAACAAGTATCCCCGGCAGTCTTGGCCTAAAGATTGTTCTCCGGCGGTATCTCAACATCCAAAGGAATCACTCCCCCGCAATTCAAACCTCCCCCAGAAGAGTCCAATCCAGCTTCACCAGCAAAGTTGGAACTCATATCTCCCCAAGCAGCAAGCTTATCCCCAGTAGATTCTGGAAGCTTATCCCTCTCAGAGCACGAACGCGTCGTCCCGGCTTGATTTAAAGAGTTATTTCTGTAACAGGATATAACTGGGTTATCCTCAGCCAAAAGCCACGGAAAGAGCGTCCTCGGCAAAGTATCTTCCTACCCCAGCGAAGTCTATCAACACTTCCAGCACAACAAGGATATCCTCAGTATAACTCATCAACGGTATCCCCAGCGGAGTTGTCTTCATCAACTCAGCAAAGCATCGCTATCCCCACAGAGTAGCACTCCCCAGCATGGTCGCTAGAGGATCTTTTCTCCCGCAGAATTATCTCATTTGCCAAGTTTATTCCTCAACGGAGTTGTCTCCTCCTACCGGTATTCTTGCAACGAATCATCCACAGCGGAAGCAAAATCTCTTCATCAGCCCAGGATATGACTTCCCGGCACCTGTCAAGAATTCATTTTCCTAGACAAAAACATACATGAATCATCACATACATCATTATAGCATGCATAACGTATTGCATCATACAAGTCTCCTTTATATTGATAACATCATTACTTGATCCATATCATGCATCGCATATAACTGACCTTTACCTTTCAGGAAAGATGCAGTTGAAATTCTCAAACATATTTCAAGGATTTCTCTAGTCCAGTTAAATCGACTCCAAACAGATTTTTCTGATAAAGACTCAGTAGAAGTTATGGTCCCCTCTCCAACGGCGTGTGAGGTGGTAATTCCTTCTTCAAGATGTTCTCCTCTCCGGCATGAGCGTGAGGCGATATTCTCTTATGGTCCCCTCTCCGACGGTGAGCGTGAGGTGGTAATTCCTTTTTCAAGATGTTTTCCTCTCCGACGATGAGCGTGAGGTGATATTCTTTTGTGGTCCCCTCTCCGACGGTGAGCGTGAGGTGGTAATTCCTTTTTCAAGATGTTTTCCTCTCCGACGATGAGCGTGAGGTGATATTCTTTGGTGGTTCCCTCTCCAACGGCGCGTGAGGTGGTAATTCCTTTTTCAGATGTTTCCCTCTCCGGCATGAGCGTGAGGTGATATTCTCTTATGGTCCCCTCTCCAACGGCGTGTGAGGTGGTAATTCCTTCTTCAAATGTTTCCCTCTCCGGCATGAGCGTGAGGTGACATTTCCTTCCAGATTATAATTTCCTATAGTTCCCTCTCCAACGTGAGTGAGGTAACTCCCCTTGAGATTATAATGTCCTTTGGTTCTCTTCCCGACACTACAAAGATGGTAATTCTCACCAAGATTTTTCTCAACGAGCGTTGTTGAAGTTAAAATCACCCAAGGTTCACTTATCATTCAGGCTAAGGCAGTAACCATCCCTGGTTCATTCATCAACGTTTGAAGCTCCAGATCCAGCTCCTGTAACCAATCAGGACATATCTATGTCAAGCATCTAAAATCAGCCCCTGCGACGTGTCAGGTACTCATTTTTTCTGTTTTGCAGGTATGCAGGTTCTTGCTAAGGGCTCTCCTATGCGATCAACATCCAGATGGCATCTATAAGCCCATCATCCTATCCAGCAATCTCTAAATGGCATCTATAAGCCCATTCCCTCATCATCACTGTCACTATATGAGCGCAAATTTCTGGGCACTTTAGTGTTCAATCATCTTCTACCCTCGGATTACGAAAGGCACGTCAGCCAATCTGCATCCTCAGGTCTAAGAAGATTGAACAGGGGCAACTGTTGTACCCCAAAATTTGCCCTCCCATATTCATCAAGAATTGTCAAAGTCAAGGTCACAAAAGTCCCCAAGGGTTGTGCAACTCAACTGTCTCCTAGACAGTCAAAACTAGGGTTTGAGTTCTGGTCAAGCAAATGAACTTCTCAAAGGCCCAATCAAGTCTCATATGCCTACAAATGTGGTCAAGCATCCTCATGTCAAGTTCCAAGGCATTCAGCTCAAAATTGCACAGTCAAAACCCTAAATTGCACTACAGTCAACTGTAGGGGCAAAATGGTCATTTGACAGTCAAAAGTTCAAATTTTTGGTCAACATATCATTTTGAAGCCACAAACATCATTTGATCAATGCTTGATCATGATTCTCAAAATTTGGCTCAGAAATCATCAAGATGCAAAAGTTGCTATATTTGGACAGCTGAAAAAAGTCAACTGAAATTGACCAGGGCATAACTTTCACATGGATTATCAGAAAAATTCCATCCAAAGCTCATTTTGAAGAGAAAGACATTTCCTACAATTCATCTTCATGTTACAAGTCCAAGAAATGCTCTCACAAAAAGTTATCAATTTCAACATTATAGGTCATTTTCAAAAGTCAACAAAAAGTGACTTTAGGTCAAAGGCTATAACTTGAGATTGGTAAATCAAAATGACATGGGACCAAAGGCATTGGTTAAAGGACTCAAAGACCTTTCCAAAATGTCCAAGAACATGTGAAAAGCTTAAAAATTGACCAAGTTATGCCTTGTGGAAGTTGGGAAATTTTTGGAAATTTTTGAAAGTCAACATTGATGCAAAAGGCCTAAAAATGCAAATGGGCTCAATTATCTTCCAAATTTCTTCATGCCAAGCCTATGAACGACCACTAGGCCCAAAGGGAAGTATTCTCATATTTTTTAATTATTTATTTGAATTAATATTAATTTATATTCATTTAAATGATTTTAATTCATGAAAAATAAAAACCTTAACCTAAAAAATCTTTTTATGCACATTATAATGTCAATATTTCGTGCACATGCTGATTAGGGAGAATTGGATTGAATTGGATATGATTTGCACAAAAACCATGTGAAAAAGATTGAAAAAATAATGGAAGAAAATCAAATCTTCAATTCATAATTGCAAGAGATTTTTGTGGAAATTGTTGACCTAACATGCTCCATATATGATCAGAAGATAACCCTAATGCTCTTGGACTGAAAAAGCTGCGCATAACACACTCTTGCATTCTTGAAAATTCACATAAAAACTCAATACTGAATTCAAGGTTCTTGGCCGATTCAAGCTTGGATTTTTGTTTCAATAGCCTTCTGAGACATCACTGAGTCTTTCTCAATCAAAAACAACAACTCACACGCCTTGAACTGGTACCTGGAACCCAAACCGTATCAAGAAAACTTTGAATTCGCATAGCACGATTTAAGCATCCTCATGCATTTTTATTTATGGATTATTGTTTGTAATCATGTTCTAAAGCTAACCAACGTGTTTGATTTTGTTTCTGTGCCATATATGAGAAGTTGCCATTGTTACAAACTAGGTTTTCAGGTTCTCAAAATTGGGGCTTTATCAATACCATAAAATTGGCCACTGAAACCACCATGGTTGCATTCAGTGTGTTCTTCTGAATAAAACACATCCCTCGCGATAAATTTATGTTGGGATATGGGCTAGTCGCTATTTTCTCTTTGCTTGCCTAAAGCCACGCTGCAAAAACCGTTGCCCATTAGTTTGTTTTACAGGGAAGAAGAAAGAGACGAAGACGTGTCCATTAGTGACAGGTCTATTTGAATTTCGCGCGGAATTCTAAAAGCATTAGCGTTTTCTTATTATATTATTTATGTATTATTATATGTTAATTGAAAGCGAATAGCTCAGCTGGCAAAGACTAAGGCATGTGACTTCCAAGACCTGGGTTCAAGTCCCAGGTCTGTACGTTTGCTATATTATTTTTCAAAACAAATTCACATGCAGGCACAATGCTTTGGTTCACCATACACATTCAACCATCACCATCCACGCGTCCCAGGAGACCTAATCAAGGGCCAGGATTGGAGAAACACCCTAAACTTGAGTCAAACGTCTTACACGCTGCACCAAAAGTCAATGGATCTGCATGCTTAATGGGCCTTAAATTACCAGGCCTTACCTCCAAAATTTGGGGCAGCACCCCCACTCTGGTTTGCTTTCTTTATTTTTATTTTTTTGTTTTAATTATTGTATGATTTATTTGATTGCTTTAATTAACTTATTTTTTCTATAAAAATATAAAAAACACTAAAAAATCAGAAAATACACAAAAACATAATATTTATTTTATAATAATTATTTTTATAAGTAAATTGATATGTCAATATTTAGTTTAATTAGGTTTTAATATTAATTTCTTTTTTAATAAAAATCCAAAAATGTAGAATTAGGTTAATTGCTATTTTTATTCCTTTTAATATTTTTTCCCTTTTTTTAGAATAATAATAATTACTTATTTATTTATTTTCATAATTAAAATTGTACAAATTAATTTAGAGTTTAATTTAGGTTTAATTTAAATCTTTCATAATAAGTAAAAAAATATTAGAATTAGGGTTTGCCGTTTAGTTTAGTTTTGATTAATACTTCCTTTTTCTTTTAAACCTTAAAAAATACAAAATATCAAAAAACATTTAATTCCTTTTATTACTTTATTTTTAATGCTCATTAACCTTTAATTATTTGCAAAAGGGTCCAACGCCCGTCGTTTCAATTATTAATATTGCGCATTTATCTTTTATCGCTTATTATAATTATGTAATTGCCCCGAAGCATTGTAATTTACTTTTCGCACTTTTATTTCTTCGCATTATTTATTTTTTCCGCTAAATCGGGTCCGGTTTAAATTTGGCGATGTGGACCCGCGCCTTTGTAATAGTCGTAGATTTATCTTTTCCGCACTCCTAACTGTTAATAAATGCATGCAAGAATGAATGATAAAATAAAAACAAACGCTAGATCACCAATGATATGACAAAAGACAAAAATATCTGAAAACGACACACAAATCGCACACACCACCCCTAGGGTACGCCTCACTGTTGCCTTGCCTCGAAAGGTGATCGTCAAGTAGAGGATGTCTTAGTAAGTCCTCATGATCCGGGAACCTGGCATGAGGGTAGCTTCTAAGGTGTCTTCCTATTGCTCTGGTGATCACCATGTCCCGAACCTCGAATTGACCCGAACACCTCCAACGGTGGTGCTACCTACCTCTCAATGGTGGGATGGCACTACTTTAAAGGACATTTACACAGACGAATTCCTTAGGGTAGGTAGACGACTCTAGATACTTGCTCTAAATTTCCAAACAAAACAAAATACTTTTCACACCAACACTTTTTCAAAAAGCTTTCAAAGCAAACTTTTCAAACACTCTGACGTACGAGTCGAACTGAAATTTTTCAAAGAAACTTTTTTAAACCCACATTGAAAAGCAAACATTTTGAAAACACAAATGAGCAAGTATCTAAGAGCCCATGGATAACCATGGATAGAAAGGGTGCTAACACCTTCCCTTTCTATAACCTACCTCCCGAACCGAGAGCAATCTCTATAAGGAATTTTTCTGTGCTTTTGTCCTTTCCATTTGGAGAAAATAAAAGACGGTGGCGACTCTTGCTTCCGCGACATTTCGCGAACCAGCGTTAAACAGTCAGTTCCAGATCCACCGATCACACCACCAAACAAAACTCAAGAGTCAAACCTCAATGAGTGTAGCATCGAGTATCAACCGACTTTGGGTTTACACCAAAGACGACTATCTCACTATGTCCTAAAAAGCCAAGTTGGTCAATTAAGGTGCTAAGATCAGTTGACGCTTTATGATACATTGCAGCGGCCCTGTATTCTCCTTGATTACTCAAGGGCTACCGGTACACACCAAAGTATCGCATCAATGTAGTTATTGTTTCAACCATGTCGGTATACCCCGCACAGCTCCCTCACAGTTTATTGCTACTTACTTGAAAGGAATTCCCCGATCCGGGTTTAGGATCCAAATAACCCAAACAGATACCCTTAAAAATAAATCAAACCAGACAAGCCAAAGAAGCAATTAAAAATGACCTAGATCCTAAGGTAAACCCGAATTTTTACATTCCCCAGCAGAGTCGCCAGTTCTGGATACGGTGGCAGAACCGACTGTTTTTTAGTTACTACTGGTTTTGCGTTTTTTATTTGCAAATGTACGGTAAGCAAGAGTCGCCACCGACTTTTATTTTATCCAACAAAGGAAAAGGGAAAAAGAACAGAAAAAACCTTTTTCGAGATGTTTCTGAGTGCGGGGGTGGGGGGGGGGGGGGGGTAGATTATAAAAAGGGAAGGTGTTAGCACCCTTTCTACCTGTGGTTTTCCACGGGCTCTTAGGTACTTGCTCATTTTTAAATTACTTTTGTGTGTTTGTGTGCTTTTAAAAAATTTTAAATTTCCTTAGTGCGACGATTCACTTTATGGTAACTCTTATATCAGTCCTCAAGAGTGTGATAAAGTGTTTTTGAAAACTTTTGTTTGAAAAGTTTATTTGAAAGTGTATGGTGTAAACAATTATTTTGAGCGAGTACTTAAGAGTTTCTACCTACTCAAAAAAGAATGTTTGTTTTCTTATTTCCTTTAGACAACATTATCCTACTATTAAGGAGTAGGTAGCTCCATCGTGGGAGTTTGAGGGACAATCGAAAGGGACGATTACGGTCACTTAAGGCAATAGAGCGAGATCTCTTAGTAACTGTCCTAAAGTTCTAAGATCACTTTTTTACGGAGGCAGCATCGAAAGGGTCATCAAGGGACTAGTGATCTTTCGAATTAGAGTACAACCACTAAAAATTCTCACGTTTCGAGAATAGTGACCGTTTTCGGAAGGCAACCGAAGTGGGGAAAAACTCTAGGAGTGAGCATGTGCGAGTGTTTGATTTCAGTTTATTTAATCTTTGCATATTTAGGGTTTTCTACTGTATTAAATTATTGATCTTTTGCATACAATCCTACACATACATCTAACAGTTTATAATTGTATAAATTAAAAGCGGAAAAGAAAACCTAATTATTACAGGGCTTCGGGGGATGGGGATTACATAACCAAAAACTTTGGGGATTTGAATAGTAAAACATGAAGGGACAGTAAATAACCTAATTAACTATTACAAACCTCAGAGCAATTACATTAATTTAAAAAAAATAACGGAAAAAGAATACGCGCGACAAAATTAAATACGGAGAATTAACAATTAAATTGAAAGACATTTAATCAGTGAATAAAGAATTTTTTTTTTTTTGATTTTTGAGAAAGTAATTAATTTTGCAAATTAACCTAATTTCTAATTAATTTTAATCATGAAAAAGGAATTTAAATTATCCTAATTAAATTAATTTATTTTTAAATAAAATTAATTTAAAAAAAAAAACTAATTCTAACATTTTTGTGATTTCTTGATTTTATGATTTAATTAAAATAAAATTTTTAAGACAATTAGAATAAATAATTAAAACAATAAAAAGTAATAAAGAAATTAAAACAAAAATTAAAATGGGCCTGATATGAGAAGTAATTTGGGGGTGTCTTGCTGAATTTATGTTAGGCCCAGAATAGTTGGCACATCTGCCAGCGTGTGATTCAGTGAGGATCACCTTTGGAGGGTCTACCATGTTCTTAGCTTGTTGTATGTTGGATCTGATCAGGGGATGATCCAAGGTATGAGATTTTGAGGTGTATAGTGAGCGCGTTTGGAATGATACTACTGGATCTGCAAAGAAATTTTGAGAAAAATAATATGCAGGAGGCAGGGGTCGAACCCCTGACCTCCTACACATGCGCGGTTTGAAATCCTTCCCCTTTGCCACTGAGCCATCTTGCTATTTATTGATATAAACAAACAACATATAATATATTTGATAACGAGTCAGTGTTATAAGAAAAAACGCGTGCCATTCAAACTGGCCACTCAGGTTTTGACACGCCTTCATCTTCCTTGTTAGAACTGTCGTTTTAGACCCAAACATGTACCTACAGACATGTCCATTGCTATAAACCTGTATATCTCGAAAATGAAGCATATGCATGATAAATTCCAACCAAGGGCATGAGTCGATTGGAAATTAACCACTGAGCCTGAATATATCCTTGGTTTGGCCTAATTTAACCTGTATCAAAAAGCCTTAAAACATTGTTTGAAACCCTAGTAATGGTGTTTCACGATTCCTGCGCGTAAACTCAAATAAAATCATCCAAACATATTGCAAACATGATAATAAGCATGAATAAATGATTAAAACAAGTTGATAATGCCAAAATTAAGGAAAACAATTTTCAAAAAAAGAGCAAACCGTGACTGTTATTATGCTTGATTCTTGATGCTTCGAGGCTTGGGAATGAGTGGGATAGCTTTAGTGAATGTCCAAGAGTGTTGTTGTGTCCTTGGAATTGCTTGAAACGGCCTATGGATGGATATGTGATAAACACTTTTTGACAAAAAGTTTGAATTTTGTTCTTGCTTTATGGGAGGCAGGATGCGCATGAAAAATTTGTCCTTAGGGTTGCAAATGCCTTGTTATATGTAATCGGATCAATCTAGGTCATTAGAATTAGAAAGAATCCAAGATATAATGGTCATGAATTTTGATTCCAATCTTTCCACATTTGAAGATTTCCTCTTGTTCTCAAACTTGCACGATTTGTTTGGCCATTTGACAGCTCATGAGATATCCATTCAATGCCAAAACAAATCTTATCCCATTTATTTGATTTATTTTTAGTTTAATTTGATTTTATTTAAATTTTAAATAATTAAAATCAAAATAAATTCAATAAGTAAGTGAATAAGGTATGGAGGGTCCCATAGGTCGTATACCATGCTAGGACTGAGATTCAATCTTGAAAAGATGGACCCATGTGGAAAAAAAATGCAATTTTGGGCATTGTTGACTTTGTGCAAATTTCCAAAAATTGCCAACTTTGACAATGCATATCTCTCAATTTTGACCCTAAGAGAGTTTTCTTGGACTTTTTAGAAAGCTTAGGATGTCCTATAAACAACACTTTTGGTTTCATCTCAATTGGATCTTCCATGTTCATGTAAGGAACTTTGACCCAAAAGATGTTTTTGTTGACTTTTTGAAATGACCTATAATGTCTGATTTTATATATTTTCATGAGTGCATTTTTTGAACTTGAGGTATGAATATGAGTTGTAGGGAATTGGGTTATCTTCAAAATGAGCCTTGGATGAGAAATTTTTGATAAAGTGTGAGAAAGTTATGCCTGGTCAAAGTTTGGTTGACTTTTCCTATAAAAACCCTAATTTAGCAACTTTTGAGTTTTGAGGAATTAGGAGCATTCCTTGAGGAATCATGTTCAAAACTTGATCAAATGATGGATATCACTTCAAAGTGTTGATGTTGACCAAAAATCTTGAAGTTTGACTGTACTTGGGCCATAGTTGACTTTTGCCCTAGTATAGTTGATTTTTAGGCATTTGAGCAGTTGACTGAGCAAACTTGTTGTTCAAGGCATGAAACTTGGCATGGATAGTCTTGGGGACATATTAGGACCATGGAAATCATTTGAGGCCTTTTGAGCTCATACATCTTGATGAAAAGTGAAACCTTAGTTGGAGGTTCATTGCCTTAGGAAGAGAACTTGTTTGGTCAATTCTTGGGCATCCTTGGGCAAGTTGAGGACCTTAATAGGCATGTGTTGAGTAAAATGAGAGGGAAAATTTTGGGGTGCAACACAATGTATTGAGCTTCATCTATAGATAATGTCACACAACTATGCTTATTTCTGAGCCAAGATATTAAGTTGTTGTTAAGAAAGAAGCATCCACTAGAAATACTCTCTCTACCAACTACATTATCATCACCATAAGTGTGAGTTATCATGAGATTCTCATTGTATTTCAAAATTACATCCTCCAGTAGCTAAACAACTTCTTTAAATGTCAAAGCTTCTTTTGACAACTCTCTTTCAAGGCCTATCTTCTTGTGATACAAATACTTCCACTTCAACATACTTTCCTCATAATGGAAGTACAAGTTGTATAAGAGAGAAATAGAAGAAAAAAATTTAGAATCTTTTTGCCTCAAACCATTTTCCTTATGGTGGAATCAATGTCCAAGACACTGGCTTCATCATCTCTCTTAGATTAAATTGTTTGAACAAGCGTTTTATTTACTTTATAATTAGTAAGGGCAACTTGGTCATCCTTCCTCAGATTTGGAAACTCGATCACCAACATGTCAAATATGTTGTCTGGAACATCCTGATAGACATCTTTATTACCATATTTGATGACACCTTTGAGCATTTGGTTACTCTTCTATGTCATACCCTAACTTTTATCCCTAAGATTCAACCAATTAATCATTTGCATTTCATCAAGATCACAAGCATGGTATCCTTATAACCTATGGGTTTGTGTTGTCGGAAAAATCACCAAGCACCCTTATGTTTCTTTTTGCCTTTATGCTTTTATTCTTTACTAACACTTATTCAAAATACAAAAATATGTCTTGCTTTGTTTTATTTTTGTGCAAGGTAGGGTTTTTCAATCAAAGGATCAAGTCAGGTTGCTAAATTAAGGTTTTGATTCTCAATCTCAAGGTTTGATCGAAAAGTAGTCCATCAAAGCTTATTCTTCAAGGCATGACATATAATCTTAGGTCAAATTTGATGCATGTTTTCAAAGATGATTCAATCAGGGTTCATGTGTTTATTTTCATTCCCTTTTCATCCAATTCCCAAGAAATCATCAAGAATATTCAAAGGACAATTAAGCTTCTTTCACGTGGTCTTCAAATGATCAACATTGAGCCTTTCGATTCAAGAAAATTCAAGAATCTCAAGTTGGAACATGGTTGGTTGACCTCAAATTCAAGTATGGCATGTCATTTGGTCCAAGAGCATAAATTTTTCATTTCTCAACATTTTTGAGATATTCTTTGAGCCAAATGTCCCTTTTGGTTTCCTCTACAATTTGGCTTCAAGGGTCAAGCACCAATTCATCCTCTAAGTCCATCAATTTTGGAATTTTCTCAAAGGCCACATGTGCACTAAACTAGGTTCATGACATGTTTGACCTAATGATAGACCTGCAAATTAGTGCCAAGACCTCAACTTCACAAGCATGCCATTTTCAACTCAACCATCCTTTTGAATTGGTTCTTTTTGCATTGTATTCTCCTCTATGAGAAGATCATTTGGCCTGAAAAAAATCTCAAAACGCATGAGAGGATTCTATTAGGCCTAAGCTTGAACATGGTGACGTAACTCTGCATCTTGGTATATGACCCGTAATTGGAAATGACCTAAAATTCACTTGGGACCACACAAACCATGTGCAAAGTTGTACCTTAATGTAAAATGCGTCTCACACAACATAGAACGACTTGAAATTGATCAAAAACTCACGCATTTGGTCCTTTGTTTCACACAAATCACATCTAGAAATTTCTCAATTTGGTTCACACATTTGGGATCTCATTTAACACGTACCATGACCTCACTCCCCTTCCTATATATAGAGCATCATTTTTCTTTCATTTACAAGCTTTGAAAGCTATAAAACCCCGCCATTTTCACTCAAAACAAGCTCAAAAACTAGAAACCCTAACTTCATTTTTAGCTTGATTTAACTCTAATTCTGAACCTAGAAACTTTCATCGGCATCATCTGAAGTTGTTTGAAGCATTACAAAAGCTCAACACCTTCTGCAACCTTTAACCTGATCTCACCATTTTCATACCTTTGAAGCTTCTTTGAACAGGTAGATATGAGTAAAATTTTAGCACAAACAGGTTACCACTCTCTTTTTTTTGGTCTTTTGATTGAAAACCCTCACTCACCTTTGATTTATTCATCGTGTTCATCATTTTATTTTATTTTGAGTAACTTAGAGTTTATGTGTATTTGAGCAAATTCTCTCTACTTAGACCCAATCAATGGCTCTAATGGAGAGAGACAAAAACAATGAATAGATTATAAGCTTGAACTTATGGTGTTTGAGCTTAAAACTCCAAGTTCTTGATTTTGCAAAATTATGTTTATAGGTTGAAGATGAAGTGTTTCGCGCGTGTTGGAGCCAAATTCAAATCCTCTGTCCAATCACAACGCGCCACGCCTACTTACCGTTGGATTTTTAATTCATTTTAATTTATATTTATTTTCTGATTTAATTTTAATAACTCCTTCGTGATTTTTAACTCCAACTTTTTTCATAAATAAAAAAATATTTCATCCCACGTATGTTTTTTTTCTTCAGAATTTTAAAACGATTCTTATTATTTTTTGCTATTTTCTCTTTATTTTCTTTTTAATCATCTTTAAACAATTAATTATCCATCATTTTGAAACTTTTTTTAGTCCAACTTTTGAGATCTTGGTCCTTGGAGTTTTTATGACTTTTCTTAAATTTTTGTGGCTTTTTATTTGATGTTTTGAAGCATCTTTTGAATTTTCTATTTAGTTTCTTTTATTAAACCATTTTTAATTCATTTTAATATTAATTTTGTTTGATTTTAATGATTAATGGTTCTGACTTTTGGTTGACTGGGTCAATTTTGGTTAATTGATGTTTCATCTTGTTCAATTGGACTTTGGGTTGATACTTGACGAACTTTCTTCATTTCAAATATATCATTAAATGATCATTTGATCACTTGATCACTTTGACACTTGGGATTAATGATAAGTTTATCTCAAGGTATCATGAATAAGATTGATTGAAGTAATGATTCAACCCCCTTGCCTTAGTGCTTGATCAATTCTCCATCTCTTTCTTTTTCTTCTTCTTGATTTTGTTTAGACGTGTGTTACATGTTTTAGGAGAATGACTTTATGTGATTTTTCTAACATGTATGACACATAAATTACTATTGATCAACCTCAGAAAGGTGTGACATCTATATAAGTCCACTTACAATTGCTTAACATAGCGCTAAGTTGTCCCGAATTGGTTGATTAAGTTCTAACACTAACATTGACTATATTAATTGTGCTAACTTTTACTTTATGATCTTTACATTAATGTCATATAATTTTATGTCATTTATATTTCAAGTCATTTATATTTCAAGTCATATCTTCATTTTTTTTTCTTTTGTTATTTTATGCTTTATTGCTTTCAAAAGACCAAAAACATTAATAAATAATCAAAACCCTAAAAATTTCTTAATGGTTCTTTTTAGACTTGATGATATTATCCCATTCTTGGATTTTAGACTATTGGACTTAGATTTAGGGTTCTCTTCCTATGCTTTGGATGTTTGGATGTTTGTATCAGAGACCTTGGAATTCATCTGCACCATTGATCATCAAACTCAACTTGGCCTTTAAAGTTTGGTTATTTTCATCTAGATCATTGGGTTTTCATTTGGGTTTTCTTGCTTGTAGCTTAATCCAATAGGAAATGAAATGCTAAGTTTCACTAATGTCAAATGCTTGCTTCATCCTGGTTAGTTTACTTGCACACACAATGAATTTCTCTTGAGTTACCTTACAACGAGACCATTTATTTCTTGTCCTATACTTTACGCTTTAGGATAGTCTCTTCATCTCCTCTCATTCTTAAATTTTCAAAATCTTATATCTTTTTTTCAAAACCTTCTTGTTTCAAACTTCAAACCACTTTCAAAATAAATCTTGACTTTGTCAAGTGATTTTCAAAACTTTTCCCAATAAATGCTAAACCACCTAAGCATATCAAAAATCTTTCAAAAACTCTAAAAAAACACAAAAATCATCAAATCATATTTGTGCTCTTGCGCTTCTTTCTTTTTCAAACTTTTTAGAAAGATTAGACACAAGTCAGCTTCTTGTAGTGATGTAAATCTCAAGTTCCTAAAGTATGATTGAGAGTTTGATTCACATTTTCCACTTGAATGTTGAGACATGCTTGTTGATTATATCCAAGCTAAAGTTCTCCATCAAGATGATGTAAATGTTCATTTTATCATACTTGTGGGTGATAAGTTGAATTTTCGACTCAAAATTAAGAAATGTCTTTTCATTAAAAATAAATCCAACAAACACCTTTTTGTTCCTTTTTACAAGAACTATGAGGTTCTGACTTCTTTATTGAACATGGGGGTAAGTAGGCACAACGCTCTTGAAGTCTCGGAGAACCAAAATTAATAAAAAATACTTCTTTTCTCATCCCCCAATCTTTTTGCAAAAAATTGTTTTAGCCTAACACATATTTCAAGAGGATCCTAAAGAGTACTGTTGTACCCCAAAATTTTCCCTCTCATTTCTCAAGGGATTCATCCTGGACTCTCAGTTTTGCCTCTATCAAGTTCCAAGTCTTGGATCATCATTTTTCAAGGAAATCACCCATAAGGGCAAAATGGTCAAAAGTATACTGAAAAAGTCAAACTTTGACTTTTAAATCAAAATCAAGTTCAAAGAATCACATTTCATTAAGGCATGAAATTGGTTCGTAAAAAATCAGAAGTCAGAAGTTACTTTGAAAAAATCAAATTTTCTAAACATTTAGAAAGTCATCTAAGTGTCTAGAGAATATGATACTTCAGAACTTCTGAGCCAACCTCTATGAAAATGCTGTCAGAAGTTGCAAACACGGTTCAGAATATAACGCTTCAATCAAAACATGCAGAAGCGTTTCTCTTTGGTCAGAACATAATGCTTCAGTCAGAACGTGATTCTTCAGCATATGGAGGCTATGTTCAAAACTCTGGTCAAAAGATGCCCCTTCAGCGTTTGAAGGTTACGTTTCTGATTTTCTGCAATCAGAACATCACCAAATCCCAAACCTTAACCTGCTTCCCTGCTATGGCACAGTCCTGCAACCAGCTGCCACAACACTCCAAGGTGCTGCAGATCCAGTCCACGCCTGCGTTTTTCTTACACCAAATTAGCCTACAAAAACTATGATTTAAAAATAAAGGGACAGTATGCCAAAAATGTTTAAAAACTCATTTGTTTTTCCCCCCAAAACCACAGCAAATCCATCTATAAATAGTTTGTTCCATCACACGTTCAAAGGGTTGGTTTTTTTGGAGAGAGAGAGAGAGAGAGAGAGAGAGAGAGAGAGAGAGGAGAGAGAGAGAGAGAGAGAGAGAGAGAGAGAGAGAGAGAGAGAGAGGAGAGAGAGAGAGAGAGAGAGAGAGAGAGAGAGAGAGAGAGAGAGAGAGAGAGAGAGAGAGAGAGAGAGATAGAGAGAGAGAGAGAGAGAGAGAGAGAGAGAGAGAGAGAGAGAGAGAGAATCACCAAAAGAAAGAAAAAGGCCTTGAATCTTTGTAAAATTCCAAGAATCCAAAAAGCTGTAAACACCAAAATACCAAAACCTTTGTGTGATACGGTGGGAGAACTGACTTGAGGTTTTGCGTTTGTATTCGCAAATGTTGCGGTTAGCAAGAGTCGCCACCGACTTTTTATTTTATCCTAAGGAAAGGTTAAAAAGCACAGCAAAAACCTTTTGAGATGTTTTCTTGGGTTCGGGGAGTAGATTATAGAAAGGGAAGGTATTAGCACCCTTTCTATCCATGGTTATCCATGGGCTCTTAGTTACTTGCTTAGATCACTTGCCTTTTGTTTTCAATTGTTTGAAGTGGTGCTTGAATGTGTGTGGTTTGAAAATGTTTTTGAAAAGATGCCAATGTGGTGGCAACCTTTGTAATGATCCATGTGGGGATGTATACAAAGATGTATGTCTTTTGAAAAAAAGTTTTCATTTGTTTTTTTGAAAATTGTTTTGAAAGTGTGGTGATGTGTGATTTTGAAATTAGGCAAGTGTTTAGTTTTGCAAGTTTGATTCAAGCAACTAAGAGGTTATCTACTCCTAAATTTCTCAAAAGATTATTGCTATGTTTTAACCCTTTTAACAAGTTTGTTCCACCATTGAATTTGGTGGACAACCTTATGTTAGGATGTGAAAGGGACAGGCGCGGGTCATCGTTTAGACCATAATTGCAACGGCGTTGAATGTCTTTGGGCAATTTTCTTTAAGGGACTTGATCATTTGTTTTTATTTGTTTTGAAAAGTTTTGTCGAGGGACTATGATCATTCAAATTGTTTGCTTTGCCCAAAGAAATTCAACATACAATATGGCCCATTTATTTGAAGGCAACAAGTGGAATACCCTAGGGGGTGCAAGTGTGATTTGTGTGTCCATTTTCATGCTTGTTTATCTTATATTAGGTCAAACTATTTTTTATCGTTTTTTCACATACAAACCCTAATTCTAACATGTTATCATTAGAAAGCAATAAGTGCGAAATTAAAATTACTAAGCTATTACAAAACCAAATATGGGAAGGGGGGTACAAATGTTCAAATGGGGATATTGACAAGAATTTAAATCTAAATTATTACATCATTTGAATATTTGCAATTTAAATAATGTACAAAAATTAAATAAGAATGCAAGATGCACAAAAATGTTTTGTATATGTATGAAAAAATATTATTTATGTAAAAGAGAAAAGAAAATAAAAATTATATTATTTTTTGGAGTATTTTGAATTTAGGGCAAAAACCCTAATTTTAAAGAAAATGGATATTAATTGATTTAATACAACTATTTATTCATTATTTATAAAAATAAAATAAAATGAAGTATATTATGGAAAAAAGTATTTTTATATCAAATATTAATAAAAAATGAAAAATTCAAGTATTTTTATATTTTAACTTAAATGTATTGATAAATATATATATATATATATATATATATATATATATATATATATATATATATATATATATATATATAATATATATATATATATATATATATATATAATATATATATAATATATATATATATATATATATATATATATATATATATATATATATATATATATATATATATATATATATATATATATATATATATATATATATATATATATATATATATATATATATTAAATCTTAAATATGTATTATACACAAAATAAATATTTATTTAATATTTTAATAAAATAAATAAAAAGAGTATTTTTTTATGTGAAATACTTTCAGAAGGTAAATAAAAATAAAAAATGTATTTACATTATTTTTCTATTTATTCTAATAATAGTATATATATATATTTATGTATAAACAAAGAAATAAATCAAATAAATATGCCATAAATTCAAAAAAAGATGGAAAAAATATTTTTATGTTTTTTATATCATGAGAAAAAATAAACAAAGTCAACCAAAAAAGAAAAAGTCAAAAAGAGTCAAAAATGAAGCAAATGGGCTCAAGGGGTGTGAATCAAAATAAATGGTGTGAATAGGAAAAAATTCCAGGCCCAGCCCAGAAGACCTGTCTTCTTCAACCTCTGAACAACATCCTTCAAGCAAAACACGCGTTTTTTATCTCTGGATTCCTGGACTTTCAAGCAAAACTCATAACATGAAAAGTGTAGAGCATTAAGAGACGGTTTCAACCATATAAAGAACTTGACCTATCTCTCTAAGATGAGGGAGAATTTCTCCTCCCCTAATTTCTGACCTAACTTTTCATCAATGTTCAGACATGAAATTCTCTAAGCACACGAAATATAAATGAAATCTAATCATATGAGCATGTTCAGGGCTATGATTGTGACATGTTTTCTTCAAAAACTTAAAGCTAACAATGCCTAATAAGGGAGATAGAACTCCATGAATGTACCTGTTCAGTTGGAATCGAGCTTTGCAATGGAGGATGTTTCAGAGTGAAATGATGACTTGTATAGCTTCCTTGAAGTGTAAGGATGCTTTTCCAAGTCCTACTTTGTCTTGAAACTCCCTGAATCGAGCTAGTGAACTCCAACTGCAAAACAGAAATTTAAAAATGGTGAAGTGGCTTGGAGGTGTTACAGGTCTGATTTTAGGCCATGGTTAGCTTGCATATGTTGTAAGGAAGGTAGAGGAACAAGTTTGGACAAGAATGCTCGAAGGGATTGAGAGATAGCACTCAATCTGCAGGGCTTGCTCTGTTTGAGCAGTTTTGTGGTGTTTTTGAGATGGAGAGTGTTTGAGAGGCAAATGGCTCGTGCAAAAGCTTGGTTGGGTAGTTTGGAATGTGTTTGATAACTTCTTTCTTGTGTGTCCAGGCTGATATGAAAGTTGGCACAAGTTATGCAATGTTACTTGAATTTGAAGCAAGCAATGGTCACCTTGTGTTTTAGGTTAGTAGGGGGCCTCTAATCCTGCTGCATCAGTCTCCCTTGATCATAGCAACTTGTCCATAATCTTGTGCTAAAAGGATTTTGCTTGTACCTTCTTGGATTTCAATTTGACATAAAGCTAAACTTTTCAAGAATGGAAAGTTTACTTTATCTAAAAATGGATCAATCTTGTGTACAATGCTTGAACTCATGGAACAACACTTTGGCACAATGAACAAGCATTAAATTAAGGAGTGTAATTTGGTTTAAGGACCTGTAAAGTAGCACAAACTATGCTGAGTTCAAATTTGCAAAGTTATGGATATGGAACTTGGTCATGAACAAAGTGGTTTTTTGCTATATTGTGAAATTCGATTCTCTCTAACCATGAGGTTGTTTGAGAAGTTCTTGGACATTTTGGAAATCTTGGAATGTGTAATACAATCCATCTTTGAAATGCAAATTGAAATTCCAAGTGGAAGGGTATGAAAAATGGCCTTGAAGTGGGGTAAAAAACCTTGTCAAAATAGGTTAAAATTCTACTAAGTTAAAAATGGTTTAGTGCCCTTATTCAAAAAATTGTAACTTGAGATACAAGCTTAAAATGAGAAAACTTTGTGAATCAAGGTTGTAGATTATGCAACAAGCTACAACTTTCATGTTTTGACTTTTGTTTGAATCCAAATGGATCTTGGTGAAAAGATGGGGCAAAGTTGGGAAAAAATTAGGGTTTTTCTTAACTTAGAAAAATTCTAAGTTATGAAAAATTCCATTTTCAAACCCTAACTTGCATTTTGTGATTTCTTGGTGAACAAGTTTCATGATTTGGCAAGTTTTGATGAAAAATGAATCTTGACTCTTGATTTTGACCAAAAAGTCAAAGTTTGACTTTTCAGTATACAGTCAAAATTGATCAATTGACTGGGAAATTCAACTGTCAATCTTGTGTACTTGGGATCTTTTGAGCTTGATGAACATGTCAAGATAATTCCATGGGGTCCTTGAGTCCATATGTGAGCTTGGTTTGCCATTGGCTAGGTCAAACAGTCAAAAATTGCCTTTGTGCAGTCAAAACCCTAAAAAATGACCATTTTGCCCTTTTGATGATCTGATCAAATTTCTTGGAGAATTGTGATCCAAACTTGATCAAATGGTCCATGTGAGTTCATAATGTTGATGTGGATCAAATTTCATGAGGTTTGACTGTCAATTGGCCACAGTTGACTTTTCCCCAATACAGCTGATTTCTAGGTCAACTGTCCAATTGACTGGGCAAAACTTGGAATCAAGACTTGAAACTTGGTATAGGTGAACTTGGGAGTCCAATATGAAGCATGAAAGTCATCTTAGGCATTTTAGGTCAAAACATCCTTAGGCAAACACAAACCCTAATTTGAGTCCACAGTGCAAGGAGAAGTCTTGAGCAGAGGAAACCCTAACTGAATCTTGATCTTCAAAGGTCTTGTGATGAGAAAATGTTGAGGAAATGGGAGGGAAAATTTTGGGGTACAACAGTTGCCCCTGTTCAATCTTCTTGGACCTGAAGAGTTAGATTGGCAAGTTTGCCTTTCGTGACTCGAGGGTAAAAGGAGATTGGACACTAGAGTGCCCGGAAATTTGCACTCGCATGCTGGAGTCCTAACAACGTGGTGTCGGGAATGGGCTTATAGATGCCATTTGGAGAGATGGTGGATAGGGAGATGGGCTTATAGATGCCATCTGGAGACGTGACAGAACCTTGTCGGGAATGGGCTTATAGATGCCATTTGGGAGTGTCGATCGCATAAGAGATTCCTTAGCGAGAACTTGTGTATTTGAGAAAGACGGATGTTTTCCTGGCTTGTTACAGGTGTTTGATCTTCAATCTCCTTATGCAGATATGCCCTGGCTAGATACAGGTATCGAATCTACAACTGGTCGCTCACAGATGTGCCCTGGCTGGATACAGGAGTCGAATCTGGAAATAGGCGTTGATAGATGTGCCCTCGCTGGATACAGGAATCGAATCTTCGAACTCTTCAGACGTGCCCTGGCTAGATACAGGAGTCGAGTCTGGAAATGTTGTTAACAGATATGCCCTGGCTGGATACAGGAATCGAATCTGGCGTTGCGATAGTTGCTAGATATGCCCTGGCTGGGTACAGGAATCGAATCTTCGAACTCTTCAGACGTGCCCTGACTAGATACAGGAGTCGAGTCTGGAAATGTTGTTAACAGATATGCCCTGGCTGGATACAGGAATCGAATCTGGCGCTGCGATAGTTGCTAGATATGCCCTGGCTGGGTACAAGAATCGAATCTTTGAACTCTTCAGACGTGCCCTGGCTAGATACAGGAGTCGAGTCTGGAAACTGATCACTCTCAGATGTGCCCTGGCTAGATACAGGTATCAAATCTGGAATTGTGACAGTTGAAGGTGGTTGTTTTTGGGATTGTCTTTTTCCTGAAAAGGCAAAAAACGTAAGTTGTATGCAATGTCATGATGTATGATATGCATGATGTCATGATGTTCAACATGAGATGGTGTTGTATGCGCTTTATAATATATGTAAGCAAGATGTATGAAAATGTGAAATGCTTATGGATGTAATTTCGCCTTAGGAAAATAAATCCTTGACGATCGGCCGGAGAATTGCTCTGTGGAAGAGACACTTGGCCGAAGTTTTTCTAAGAGGCCTGTTGAGGACTTTAAAGATGGATTCCGCTGGGGATAATGATGATAAACTCCGCTGGGGATTGAAGGAACTTTTCCGAGGGCGGTCTTCCGTGGTAATTAGCTGAGGATAACCCAGTTATAAGCCCTGATGGGAAATAACCTTTGAATAAAACCGGGGAGATGCGTCCGTACTCTGCAGGGGATAAGCTTCCAGAATCTACTGGGGATGAGCTTTAAAACCTGCCGGGGAATGTTGTGTCCTTTTCAGGATCGACGGGGAATCAACTTGCTTGGGGAAAGTATCGCCGCATCTTGTTTTACTCCGCGGGGAGTTGAGATGATTTGGCCACATTCTTCGGTTGAATTTACCTTGGTACCTTGGCGGACAAAACAACCAGACTGCATTAGACAACTTCAATTGCCCCTGTCTCTGATGTCACCTGTAATCAATCTCTTGTTTCATATGCAAGTATTTATGAATTAGCAATTTAATGTCAAATGCATATATCAAAAATGAACATTGGACGTTCTTCGCAAGACAAAACAGAAAAAGGAAAACAATGGTAATTTGTATGGACAAGTGAATTTGTATTGATTTTTGAGTTTGCTTGTAAATAGGCGTTTTTGTACAAGAGGCTGACATCCTAGTAAGAGGACGCCGCCAAATAATATAGAGTTTACAATTTGAAAAAGGAAACAAAACAACTATGTGAACAATCCCACTGGGTTCCAACTCTGCTATCGCCTTTATGTCTTCGAACGTCTCATCGCCTTGCTGCCTAATTGAAGATGAAGTTGATTGGTCGATGCCGAAATCTTGAGCCAGATAGTTGATGCCGAATTCCGGATGCGAAGTGATCCAATGAGACATAGTGTTACGCTTTCATCCCTAACTTTTGCCTGGACCGCCCTTTCGGGTTTTCAGTCCACCGGGATACCCATTTTTGCCCAAGCCGCCCTTTCTGGTTTTCGACTTGCCGGGTGTACAGATTTTTATTCATTTCATCCCTTATTTTTGCCCGAACCCTTTTGGTTCGCCGGGAAGCCCTTATTTTTGCCTAGGTATGTCAACCTAGCGGGTCTTTTATTTATGCGTAGTATTTTTTCACTATGTCTGCATTGGCGGGGTGAGGAAGGTCGTCACCATCCATGGTGGTTAGGATCATGGCTCCTCCTGAGAACACACGTTTAACCACAAATGGCCCTTCGTAAGTAGGGGTCCATTTGCCCCGGGGATCACTTTGAGGAAGGATGATGCGTTTGATTACCAGGTCCCCAACTTGATACTCTTGTGGTCTGACTCTCTTGTTAAATGCCCTGATCATCCGTTTCTGATACGTTTGACCATGACAGATAGCAGTGAGCCTCTTTTCGTCAATCAGATTTAATTGGTCAAGTCGAGTTTGGATCCAATCATCTTCATCCAAGTCTGCATCCTTCATTATCCGGAGAGAGGGTATCTGGACTTCAATTGGCAAGACTGCCTCCATGCCATAGACCAAGGAGAAGGGGGTTGCCCCGGTTGACGTCCTTGCTGAGGTGCGGTACCCATGAAGAGCGAACGGTAACATCTCGTGCCAATCTTTATAGGTCACTGTCATCTTCTGCACAATTTTCTTGATATTTTTATTGGCTGCCTCTATAGCCCCATTCATCTTCGGCCGGTAGGGAGAAGAATTGTGGTGCTGTATCTTGAATTGTTCACAGAGTTCAGTGATCATTTTGTTATTGAGATTGGTACCATTGTCCGTAATGATTCTTTCCGGGACGCCGTACCGACAGATCAGATTATGCCGGATGAAACGTGCCACGACGCTCTTGGTTACTGTGGCATAGGAAGCGGCCTCAACCCACTTCGTGAAATAATCGATCGCCACCAAGATGAAGCGATGCCCATTGGATACCGTCGGTCGGATCTCACCGATCATATCGATGCCCCACATTGCGAAGGGCCAAGGTGCCGTCAGGACATTCAAAGGAACCGGAGGGATATGCACCTTGTCAGCATAGATCTGGCATTTATGACAAGTTCGAGAGTGTTGGTAACAATCGGCTTCCATTGTGGACCAGAAATATCCTGCCCGAAGGATTTTCTTAGCCATGGTGTGTCCACTGGAATGCGTTCCAAATGTACCTTCATGCAGTTCCATCATGATTTTCTCTGCTTCTGCCTTATCCACACAACGTAGCAGAGTTGAATCATGATTCCGTTTGTAGAGAATGCCGTTGCTGAGGAAGAATTTTGTAGCAAACCTCCTCATTAACTTCTTATCATTGACGGATGCACCTTCAGGGTATTCCTGAGCTTCCAAGTACCTCTTCACCTCATGATACCAGGGTTTTTCAATAACCTTCTCAGCCTCCAGCTCACAGCAGTATGCCGGTTCGTCCAACTTCCAGATAATGATTCGGGGAGCCTCATTGTCCCATTTAACTTTGAACATTGAAGACATCGTAGCTAGGGCGTCCGCTAGCTGATTCTCCTCTCTAGGGAAGTGTTCGAAAGTTATCTCTTCAAAGTGGGAAAGCAAGGTCAACACATACTCCTTGTAAGGAATAAGATTCGGGTGTTTCGTATCCCACTCGCCTTTGATCTGATTGTACCCTGAAAAACCATCCATGAAGGAGAACACCTTGTGTTGAGCTATATTGTCAACAAGGACATCAATGTGAGGTAGGGGGAAGTCATCCTTGGGGCTGGCCCTGTTCAGATCCCTGTAGTCAACACACATTCTGACCTTACCGTCCTTCTTCGGCACTGGCACCACATTGGCAACCCACTGAGGGTAAGAAGTTACTGCAAGGAACCCAGCATCAAATTGTTTCATAACCTCGGCCTTGATCTTTTCAGACATCTCTGGACGCATCCGTCAGACTTTTTGCTTTACCGGAGGGCAATCTTCCTTGGTTGGCAGATGGTGAACTACAATGTCGGCATCCAAACCAGGCATATCTTCATAGGACCAAGCAAAGATCTCCATGTAGTCTTGTAGCATCTGGACCAATCGTTGCTTCACGCTGAGCTCTAGATTGGCACCAATCTTGACCTCTTTCCTATCCGTCTCAGTACCCAGGTTAATCGTCTCCACCGGCTCTTCATGTGGTTGAATAACTCTCTCTTCCTGGAGTATCAGTCTTGCGAGTTCACCAGGCACTTCGCAATCATCTTCACCTTCGTCTTCGGCCAAGTTGATCGGATTTTCGAAGTCATAACTGGCAGTAACAGAGCTGTTACCAGTGAGATCCAGAGTGGATTGAAACCTGTATAAGTGAGTGTGTGTAAATATAGCTATTTCGTAATATATATAACACAGAAAGGAAAAGAGCACAAGATTTGAGATGCAACAAACGTCCAATGTTTTGATTGATGATATATGAAAATGTCATACAAAAAGCCCTCACAAATGGAGCTACGATGCCCCGGGTAGGACACTGAGCCAACAAAGTTTTAACATATTGTTTGTTACAAATTAGAAATCAAAAGAAATTAATTACTGCGTGACAAATGTGATAGGGGTAAAATCCTTTGCCGTCCAGTTGCTTGGTCCGTCGCTGGTAGTCGGGTAGATCCAACTGTCAAACTCTGCTTCCTCTACATCCTCCTCGATAGCATTCACCCTCGAGCTGGAAATAAACACCGGAGCCTTTCTGATCTTCTCTTTGCGCACAGCCCTCTGAGCCTATGTAGTAAAGCCTAGCCCAAACTTGTCGTTCTTCTGAGTGAAGTCAGGAAGCTGACCCCAGTTTGCACAATTGCCTTTCTGAACCACAGCCCAGGCATCCCTTAGGGAAGCCATCTTCAAGGAAACATTCTCTTCGACCGCTGCCTCTGCTGCTGCTGAAATTGGATGTACTTCCTCGAAATGCTGAAAGGGGGTTTCAATAAACTCCCCATCCATCTCAATGTATCTGAAGGAATTCAAATGGCTCACCATATACTCCTCTTCTCCTTGCACAGTGACGATCTTCCCCCTGACGGGATACTTCAGCTTCTGGTGCAAGGTGGAGGTCACTGCTCCAGCTTTATGGATCCAAGGTCGACCCAGTAGACAAGAGTACGATGGACGTATATCCATCACATAAAAAGTAGAGTCAAACACTTGAGAGCCCACACGAATAGGGATGTTAACCTCTCCATGAACCATCCTTTTGGAACCGTCAAAGGCCCTGACGACGATATTGCTGGGTTTCAATTCCAGGCCTTCATAATCCAGACGATCTAAAGCCTTTTTCGGTAGAACATTCAAGGAAGAACCAGTATCCACCAATACATGCGCCAGAGTGGTGCCCCTGCATTCGATAGAGACATGCAGGGCATCATTGTGGTCTCTTCCCTTCGCGGTCAGGTCAACATCTGAAAAACCCAAGCCATTGTCTGCTGTCAGATTCGCTATGCAATCAGTGAACTGGACTGCAGACGTCTCCTGCGGCACATGGGCCGTCTTGAGAAATGAGATCAAGGCCTTAGCATGGGCCTCGAAGCATAGCAATAAGGAGAGCAGGGAGATCTTGGAGGGCGTATGCCCCAGCTGCTCGACAACATTGAAGTCACTTTTCTTTATTATTTTCAGAATCTCCTCCATTTCTTGTCGGGAGGCCTCAGCATTTATAGGTATTGGTGCCTCCATCCGGGCAGGCTCTTCTTCAATCCCTTTGCCTCGAGCATTTGATGACTCGGCAGCAGGGGAAGCAACTTGATCAGCAGCAGGAACAGGTAAACTTGTAGGTTTTATGAGGAGGGGTCTTCGGATAGCGGGCGGTGCAATGTCAGGCGAGAAGAGCCTGCCACTGCGGGTAACTTTGGTTGGACCAGTGATATCGCAGATACTGGCGCCAGTGTCAAATTCTTGTTTGATTCCATTCACATACACGTCTGCCCCATAATGCCAGGGGACAGCTTTATCAGACACGTAGGGGAGAGGCCCCGGAACAGTAATGATCACAGGTGCAACAGTCATGATTTGAACAGGCTTCTTCGGGGGAGCCTTGATTGGATTTTTGAAGATGGTAACCACAGAAATTTCTTTTATCGGAACCAACTGAACAGCAGACTTCTTAAACAGAATCTCCTTGCTATCCATTAGGCTTTGGACGCCTAACCTCAGCAAGGGACAATCAGATAGGGAAACAGCACAGAACAGGCAACCTTCGCCGCAACCCGGAAATAAACCGGCCCACAGTAGGTTCTTCTTAACGGTCTTCAGAGGGGTAACAACTTCATTTACCGAAACAGCATACATTTCTTCCTCAATGGCATTTACTCTATGCTGGGGCATAGGAGCAGTTACAACATTTGGTCTTTCCGGGGCTTCAAACTGAATTTCCTTTGCGTCGATCAGATCTTGTACTTTGTTTCTCAAGGCCCAGCAATCATCAGTAGTGTGCCCGGGGCTATCAGAATGATAAGCACACCGGGCATTTGGGTTATACTTAGGAGACGCAGTGTTGACGACTTTAGGAGCTTCTTTGAGGGTCACCAGGTTGGTGGATAACAGTTGGGGTAAAATTTGAGATAAGGTCATACTCAGTCGGGTATACTGCCTCTTGGGCCTTTCGCTTCTTTGTTGATTGTATTGCTGAGGAGCAGCAGCAGGTTTTGAGATGACCAAAGCATTGACGGCTTGGCGACTTTCGGGCTTGACTTGTCTTCTAGGACCATAGACGGCACTTGCTTCTTTCTTAAACGGCCTCTTCTCAGCACTTGTAGAGGCAGCCTTTTGTATCTTGCCTGACCTGATGCCAGCTTCAATTCTTTCTCCCGTCAATATCAAATCTGTAAACCCAGCGGAGGAGTTACCAACCAAATGATTGAAAAACGGACCAGACAACGTCCCTAGAAACATATCAACCAGCTCTCGATCAGTCAATGGAGGCTGCACCCTGCCAGCCAAATCTCTCCATTTTTGAGCGTACTCTTTGAACCCTTCACCCGTCCCTAGAGACATACCCTGAAGTTGGGTACGCGTGGGGGCGAGATCAGAATTGTATTGGTATTGTCTGTAGAATGCGGTTGCCAAATCTTCCCAGTGTCGGATGCTAGCTCCATCCAATTGGTAGAACCATTCAAGCTGTGACCCCGAGAGGCTATCTTGGAAGAAGTGAATCCAGAGGTTCTTGTCTGCCGTGTAAGGTTGGATTTTCCTTACGTACGACCTCAGATGTAACTTTGGGCAGGAGATCCCATCATACTTGGCGAAGGCAGGCGCCTTAAACTTGTGTGGAATTACTACTCCAGAAGATAACCCCAAATCTCCGAAATCCAGTCCCGGCACATTCTGAATTTCCATGACGCTCAAGCGGTCCTCCAATTGCTTGTATCTGTCAGCAGCAGGTGGGTATTGTTCGTCATTATAGTCCGTCTCGTTGTCGGAGACTGCGGGACTAGGAGCTCCTCCCCCTTGGGGACTGTTTTTCTCAGCAGAAGAGGTGGTTGGATCAGCTTCATTATGGAGTGTGTTCCCAAATTTGCGTCCGGTGTTGAACAGCGCAGTCCTCTTTTTCTTCTTCTTCTTCAGGAGTAGAGTCTTCAACTCTTGCTGACCTTGGGCTAGGCTTAGGACCATCTCTTGAAACTGTGCACTTTGGGCCTGAAGGGCCTTGATTGCTTGCTCACTGGAGGAGTCTGGATTCATGATGACTGTTCAAACAAACAGCGAAGAAGATTAAGCAACCTGTGAAATAGGGTACCTGCTATGCATATGGTGCAATGGAATGCGTATGCTTTATGTTTTCAAAGACAAACAAGATTCAACTTTGTAGACAAAAAAGGAAACACACTTCATTAGATTAAAATTTCAATTGTTCAACAACTTGCCCTTAGGCATTACAGGAAAAATACTGAAAAGGAAATAAAACTACAAAAGGAAACATCAAAGCTCATCAATGCTCTCATGGCCTCCTCTTTTCAGTGCTGATGTAGTTGTTTAGGACCCGCTCTTCCTCCAATTGCTTAGTCAGCCTCTGGATCTTCCGTTCCTGCTCGTTGAATTTCTCCCGATAGAAATCCCGTTCTTCCTTTAGCTGTGCCCAAGATCTCTTCATGGTGTCAAAATCAGTAGGTATCTGAGGAGGGAGGACAGTTGGAGGAACCCCATCTTCCTCAGGAGATTCAAGGGTGATTGGTCTAACAGCTTCGTAGGGCATACCTAACCTTTGAGCACGGATGCGGACCCATTTGCAATAGGGCTCCATTGGTAGAGAAGTCTTTGGTCCCAACTCATGTGGGTCAGCTTTGTGAATTCTGTCCCAAGCTTTAATGAATCCCTGGCGTAGCTTGTCACTGTCTGCCTGAAATTCAAAATGGAAGTGGGGAACCAGCATTTCATGAGGCCCATCTCCTCTGGCTCTTCCATACTGACGGAGATCTAAACACGGATTGTAAGAGATTCTTCCTTGGATACCAATCAACGGGACATTAGGGTATTCTCCGCAATGGTCGATAACAGCTACCTCATCCAAACCTCTGAGAGTCCAGGTGATGTCATTATCAGTGAGAGACATTAACCTCCGAGCCCAACCTTTTCCTTCTTCATTCTTTAGCACGAACTTAGGAAGGTGCGAAATAAACCACCTTACTAGCAAAGGAGTACAACACCACGGAGTCCCCCGTTTTCGAGCAGTACGAGCATAGAGTTGTTGTAGAATATCACCCAAAAGAGTGGGTACCGGATTCCGAGACATGAAGATCTTTATGACATGGATACTGATAAAAGTGTCAGGATTGGGAAACAATACCAGACCATAGATCAAAAGAGCCAGAATATCCTCGTATGCCTTGAAGTCCAAGTCATTCTAGAAATCATTAGCCTTGCCAACCAGAAATTTGACCAAAAAGCCCTTGATCCCATTTCTAGTTTCCCAGTTGGACAATACCTCTTCTTTAGTCAAGGGGAGAATTGCAGCAATCTCTTCAGGCCTAGGAGTCTTTTCCAAACCAGTGAATGGAGTTTGTTCCAAGACAGGGATCCCAAGCAAATAAGAAAACTCTTCCAGGGTAGGGACCAGCTGGAAGTCTTGAAAAGTGAAACTGTGGTACAGAGGGTCATAAAACTGGGTCAGAACACTTATCAGTTGTTGGTCCCATTTTGCAGTGACCAAGCCAAGGAGAGAACCATGTCTGTTGATGAAGGAGGAAGTGTTTGGAATCCTATCAACCAAATCCTTGAGTAAAACTGGTGGTTGAACAAAGTTGAGCCGGACAGTATTTCTATGCACGGGCATCATAATGTCCTACAAAATAGAGCAAAGATGAAACCTTTTTTGTCTTTGAAATGGGTTAGCCCTTTATACAGGATGTATGCAATGGTATGATGGCATGATGCTATGATGAAGCACACCACAAGTATTCACATAGGCAAATAAGGCACACAAGTCACACAAGACACCCTTAGGTTTCAGGCCAGCATGAGTTTCAGGTATTACCCTCTTTTGGTTTTGTTGGTTAAAACCTGTCCTATCAAAAGTAACCGGGTTCTAGAGGATCTCAAATCATTGGCTACCCTCAATCGATCATAACTCCAGCATCGCAATCTTTTCTCGCGGCCAGAACCATCTCGAGAGTTTAGCCTCAATGAGTGTAGCATACTGCTACTGTCCTAATAGCCAAGTTGGTCAATTTAGGGTTCTAAGGTTGGTTGGTGTTTAATGACCCCTTAGAAGACCTATATTATCCCCGTTGCAACACAAGGGATATAGGTACAGACTAAGATGCCACACCAACGTAGCCACTGCTTCACCCATGTCGGTCTACGCCGGACAGGTCCCTCACAGATTATGCTACCTAAAAAGGGTATTTCCCAGATCCGGGTTAGGATCTATGAAACTCCGATGCAAAACCCACAAATATAAAAGCAAACAAAGCAAACAATTGAAAACAAAGATGATCTAAACCCTAAGGTTACTCCACTTTTAAAGGGGTTTCCCCAGCAGAGTCGCCAGTTCTGTGATACGGTGGGAGAACTGACTTGAGGTTTTGCGTTTGTATCGCAAATGTTGCGGTTAGCAAGAGTCGCCACCGACTTTTTATTTTATCCTAAGGAAAGGTTAAAAAGCACAGCAAAAACCTTTTGAGATGTTTTCTTGGGTTCGGGGAGTAGATTATAGAAAGGGAAGGTATTAGCACCCTTTCTATCCATGGTTATCCATGGGCTCTTAGTTACTTGCTTAGATCACTTGCCTTTTGTTTTCAATTGTTTGAAGTGGTGCTTGAATGTGTGTGGTTTTGAAAATGTTTTTGAAAAGATGCCAATGTGGTGGCAACCTTTGTAATGATCCATGTGGGGATGTATACAAAGATGTATGTCTTTTGAAAAAAAGTTTTCATTTGTTTTTTTGAAAATTGTTTTGAAAGTGTGGTGATGTGTGATTTTGAAATTAGGCAAGTGTTTGGTTTTGCAAGTTTGATTCAAGCAACTAAGAGGTTATCTACTCCTAAATTTCTCAAAAGATTATTGCTATGTTTTAACCCTTTTAACAAGTTTGTTCCACCATTGAATTTGGTGGACAACCTTATGTTAGGATGTGAAAGGGACAGGCGCGGGTCATCGTTTAGACCATAATTGCAACGGCGTTGAATGTCTTTGGGCAATTTTCTTTAAGGGACTTGATCATTTATTTTTATTTGTTTTGAAAAGTTTTGTCGAGGGACTATGATCATTCAAATTGTTTGCTTTGCCCAAAGAAATTCAACATACAATATGGCCCATTTATTTGAAGGCAACAAGTGGAATACCCTAGGGGGTGCAAGTGTGATTTGTGTGTCCATTTTCATGCTTGTTTATCTTATATTAGGTCAAACTATTTTTTATCGTTTTTTCACATACAAACCCTAATTCTAACATGTTATCATTAGAAAGCAATAAGTGCGAAATTAAAATTACTAAGCTATTACAAAACCAAATATGGGAAGGGGGGTACAAATGTTCAAATGGGGATATTGACAAGAATTTAAATCTAAATTATTACATCATTTGAATATTTGCAATTTAAATAATGTACAAAAATTAAATAAGAATGCAAGATGCATAAAAATGTTTTGTATATGTATGAAAAAATATTATTTATGTAAAAGAGAAAAGAAAATAAAAATTATATTATTTTTTGGAGTATTTTGAATTTAGGGCAAAAACCCTAATTTTAAAGAAAATGGATATTAATTGATTTAATACAACTATTTATTCATTATTTATA
The DNA here is from genome assembly GCA_948472305.1 of Vicia faba. Classification (NCBI taxonomy): domain Eukaryota; kingdom Viridiplantae; phylum Streptophyta; class Magnoliopsida; order Fabales; family Fabaceae; genus Vicia; species Vicia faba. Next base: position 348,170,333 of record OX451740.1, on the reverse strand, counting down.
AAAATAAAATAAAATGAAGTATATTATGGAAAAAAGTATTTTTATATCAAATATTAATAAAAAATGAAAAATTCAAGTATTTTTATATTTTAACTTAAATGTATTGATATATATATATATATATATATATATATATATATATATATATATATATATATATATATATATATATATATATATATATATATATATATATATATATATATATATATATATATATATATATATATATATATATATATATATATATATATATATATATATATATATATATATATATATATATATATATATATATATATATATATATATATATATATATATATATATATATATATATATATATATATATATATTAAATCTTAAATATGTATTATACACAAAATAAATATTTATTTAATATTTTAATAAAATAAATAAAAAGAGTATTTTTTTATGTGAAATACTTTCAGAAGGTAAATAAAAATAAAAAATGTATTTACATTATTTTTCTATTTATTCTAATAATAGTATATATATATATATATATATATATATTTATGTATAAACAAAGAAATAAATCAAATAAATATGCCATAAATTCAAAAAAAGATGGAAAAAATATTTTTATGTTTTTTATATCATGAGAAAAAATAAACAAAGTCAACCAAAAAAGAAAAAGTCAAAAAGAGTAAAAAATGAAGCAAATGGGCTCAGGGGGTGTGAATCAAAATAAATGGTGTGAATAGGAAAAAATTCCAGGCCCAGCCCAGAAGACCTGTCTTCTTCAACCTCTGAACAACATCCTTCAAGCAAAACACGCGTTTTTTATCTCTGGATTCCTGGACTTTCAAGCAAAACTCATAACATGAAAAGTGTAGAGCATTAAGAGACGGTTTCAACCATATAAAGAACTTGACCTATCTCTCTAAGATGAGGGAGAATTTCTCCTCCCCTAATTTCTGACCTAACTTTTCATCAATGTTCAGACATGAAATTCTCTAAGCACACGAAATATAAATGAAATCTAATCATATGAGCATGTTCAGGGCTATGATTGTGACATGTTTTCTTCAAAAACTTAAAGCTAACAATGCCTAATAAGGGAGATAGAACTCCATGAATGTACCTGTTCAGTTGGAATCGAGCTTTGCAATGGAGGATGTTTCAGAGTGAAATGATGACTTGTATAGCTTCCTTGAAGTGTAAGGATGCTTTTCCAAGTCCTACTTTGTCTTGAAACTCCCTGAATCGAGCTAGTGAACTCCAACTGCAAAACAGAAATTTAAAAATGGTGAAGTGGCTTGGAGGTGTTACAGGTCTGATTTTAGGCCATGGTTAGCTTGCATATGTTGTAAGGAAGGTAGAGGAACAAGTTTGGACAAGAATGCTCGAAGGGATTGAGAGATAGCACTCAATCTGCAGGGCTTGCTCTGTTTGAGCAGTTTTGTGGTATTTTTGAGATGGAGAGTGTTTGAGAGGCAAATGGCTCGTGCAAAAGCTTGGTTGGGTAGTTTGGAATGTGTTTGATAACTTCTTTCTTGTGTGTCCAGGCTGATATGAAAGTTGGCACAAGTTATGCAATGTTACTTGAATTTGAAGCAAGCAATGGTCACCTTGTGTTTTAGGTTAGTATGGGGCCTCTAATCCTGCTGCATCAGTCTCCCTTGATCAGAGCAACTTGTCCATAATCTTGTGCTAAAAGGATTTTGCTTGTACCTTCTTGGATTTCAATTTGACATAAAGCTAAACTTTTCAAGAATGGAAAGTTTACTTTATCTAAAAATGGATCAATCTTGTGTACAATGCTTGAACTCATGGAACAACACTTTGGCACAATGAACAAGAATTAAATTAAGGAGTGTAATTTGGTTTAAGGACCTGTAAAGTAGCACAAACTATGCTGAGTTCAAATTTGCAAAGTTATGGATATGGAACTTGGTCATGAACAAAGTGGTTTTTTGCTATATTGTGAAATTCGATTCTCTCTAACCATGAGGTTGTTTGAGAAGTTCTTGGACATTTTGGAAATCTTGGAATGTGTAATACAATCCATCTTTGAAATGCAAATTGAAATTCCAAGTGGAAGGGTATGAAAAATGGCCTTGAAGTGGGGTAAAAAACCTTGTCAAAATAGGTTAAAATTCTACTAAGTTAAAAATGGTTTAGTGCCCTTATTCAAAAAATTGTAACTTGAGATACAAGCTTAAAATGAGAAAACTTTGTGAATCAAGGTTGTAGATTATGCAACAAGCTACAACTTTCATGTTTTGACTTTTGTTTGAATCCAAATGGATCTTGGTGAAAAGATGGGGCAAAGTTGGGAAAAAATTAGGGTTTTTCTTAACTTAGAAAAATTCTAAGTTATGAAAAATTCCATTTTCAAACCCTAACTTGCATTTTGTGATTTCTTGGTGAACAAGTTTCATGATTTGGCAAGTTTTGATGAAAAATGAATCTTGACTCTTGATTTTGACCAAAAAGTCAAAGTTTGACTTTTCAGTATACAGTCAAAATTGATCAATTGACTGGGAAATTCAACTGTCAATCTTGTGTACTTGGGATCTTTTGAGCTTGATGAACATGTCAAGATAATTCCATGGGGTCCTTGAGTCCATATGTGAGCTTGGTTTGCCATTGGCTAGGTCAAACAGTCAAAAATTGCCTTTGTGCAGTCAAAACCCTAAAAAATGACCATTTTGCCCTTTTGATGATCTGATCAAATTTCTTGGAGAATTGTGATCCAAACTTGATCAAATGGTCCATGTGAGTTCATAATGTTGATGTGGATCAAATTTCATGAGGTTTGACTGTCAATTGGCCACAGTTGACTTTTCCCCAATACAGCTGATTTCTAGGTCAACTGTCCAATTGACTGGGCAAAACTTGGAATCAAGACTTGAAACTTGGTATAGGTGAACTTGGGAGTCCAATATGAAGCATGAAAGTCATCTTAGGCATTTTAGGTCAAAACATCCTTAGGCAAACACAAACCCTAATTTGAGTCCACAGTGCAAGGAGAAGTCTTGAGCAGAGGAAACCCTAACTGAATCTTGATCTTCAAAGGTCTTGTGATGAGAAAATGTTGAGGAAATGGGAGGGCAAATTTTGGGGTACAACACTTTGCATTTGATTCTAGCATCAAAACTCCATTGTTCCTTGACTAAAACCATCCCCCATGGTTGTTGATTCATATACTAGAAGCTATTTCAACTTCTGTATTCATATTGCGATACACTCTCCATTCACCTCCACCTCAAAGAAGTTAGAGTATCACCCCTTGGTTGTTCCAAAAGTTGAAAACCTCCATCCTGTTGAGTACGTGAAGAAGTTGCTTAGAACATCACCAGAGTCCAAGACCAACCTCCAGTTTACAGAATCTGTTCCAACTGCAAGGTAAGCTTATGCTGACTCTTATCACGTTGCTTAATCATTATCAGATTTGCATGTTCAAAAAATACAATGTAGATATCATGCTTATGTCGTTATACATATTCTGAGGTTTCACGTATTTGCTTGCCTAAGTATGGAATAAATCAGTTTCAGAACTTTTGAATGAAATTAGAACTCAGAATTAGGATTAGCAGATTCACACTTGCCTCTGATTTATGGTTCTGATAACTGTGAAATGCTATGAAACCTGCCATAACTGTCATATGCACGTCTTCTGTTTTGTGATGAAATGACCAAAATGCAGATGTTCTGACTACCATGAAGAGAGAGACCAAGTTCTGCCAGTGATATCAGATCCTCTGAGATCTACTTTGTTGCTGGTGGTATCAGAACTTCTGAAACCTACTCTGTTGCCGGTGGTATCAGAACTTCTGAAAGCTAATATGCTCCCAGTGGACTCAGAACTTCTGACTCTGCTTATGTTTTTTACTAACAGGAATTCTGTTTTGCAGTGCACCAGAGTCAGAACTTCTGACCTCCCTTAATCAGCAACGCACTGATTCTATTTTTACCCTTTTTCACTATCTTTGCTATCACTCTCTATTTCATTAATCAATAAACACCAAAAACATTTTTTTCCATGCTTTACTTTATTTCTTAAAACAAAACACCAAAAAATATTTTCTTAAGCAAACTTATTTCTTTTCTTAAATGAATAAGTAATTTCGTTTCTTGCACATTCTGATCCATTCGATATGGTTGTAATAATAACTTAGGATTTAATCTTACTTGCAGCCCCCATTCATAAATATGTACCCCCCATCCCCCTAAAGTGATGTAATAGCTTAGATTTTATTTTTTCGCATTTTATTCGTTTTTCATATATTGCTAGTAAATAGGATGTATGGCAAGACATGAAAACAACAAAATAGACAACCCTAATCAAGGTTAAAATGCATGCAATCAAACACACTATTCATACATGCACCCTTAGGGTAATCCCATTTCGTTGCCTATCGGAAAAATAGTCATGTCCCTCGAACATGGACGTTTTAGCAAAGACCCTCGATAAAAGATCGTAGTCCCTCAATGACCCTCAATGTTGCCTTCGGTAAATGATCTAGTCCCTAAAACGAAATTGCTAAAATGTTCCATGAGTTGCCTTCTATGGCTATACAAACATCCCTACACTTGTCCCTTCACATCCAACGATGAGGCTCCCTACCAAATCAATGGTAAGATAGCCACATCCAAAGGAGAAGGAAAAGCACGCTTAAGACCTTTCGAGTAGGTAGGTTCGCTCTTAGTTGCTCGCTTGCTCACAACAAAGCATTTTATACACCAACACTCTCATTTTGAAACATTTTAAAAAGACAAACACTTTGTACGCGTTCTTATAGAGACGAGAACCGTTACAAATACGTTTTCAAAATACTTTCAAAAAACACACACCACAAGCACATTTTCAAACAAAATCAAGTGATCTAGCAAGTAACTAAGAGCCCATGGGAAACCATGGATGAAAAGGGTGCTAATACCTTCCCTTTTCATAATCTACCCTCCGAACCCGAGAAATAATCTCGAAAGGTATTTCCTGTGCTTTTTTACCTTTCCTTTTGGATAAAAGAAAAGTCGGTGGCGACTCTTGCTATCCTCACAATTGTGATCAAAACACAAAGACATCAAGTCAGTTCTCCCACCGTATCACAGAATTGGCGACTCTGCTGGGGACTTATCTTAAAAGTGGGGTTACCTTAGGGTTAGATCACATTTACTTGCTTTCATTGTTTGATTTGTATGCTTTACATTTGGTTCTCTGTTTGGGCTTGCTTTGATCCTCCACCCGGATCTGGGACACCTTTTTAGGTAAATAGCAATAGATTGTGGAAACTATACGGTGTAGACCGATATGGTTGAAACAATGGCTATGTTAGTGTGACATATTTGTGGGTACCGGTATCCCTTATGGTGAATCGAGGAGAATACGGGGCCGCTGAGTTGCGTTATGAAGCACTAACAGACTATTAGAACCTTAATTGAACAAACTTGGCCATTAGGACGTAGTGAGATAGCCGGTTTCGATGTAGAGCTGAAAATTGGTTGATACTCGATACTACACTCATTAAGGCTAGACTTTTGGGATATCTCGACCGCAAGAAAAGATTGATTATACTGAGAAAACGCCCAAGAGAAAGGTCGGTGATATTGAGATCCTTTAGAACCCGATCACTATTACTAGGACAGGTTTGAGCCAACTAAACTTCAAAAGGGTACTTACCTATAAAGCCTCATGCAAGGCTAAAACATAGGGATTTGTTTGCTTTATGTGTATATACTTATACATAACATCATAAATATCATAAGCATCATGAGCATGCTCACTAACCATTTCAAGGATTTAGAAGTTTATCTTTGTTTTTGTTTTGTAGGTCATGAATTCTGTCCAAAGAAACACCATCTGAATCAGCTTCGTAAAAGCACACCCTCAACTTCAAGAGTTAGCCTCAAGAGTTCTCGAGGTTTCTCCTTTTACCAGGAAATACGGACAAATCCTCAGTTTGGCTACATCCAGTTTCCAAGAAGAGATAATGTGTGTACTGTTCCAATTCTTTGATCCCGTGCATCATTGTTTCACTTTCCCGAACTATCAGTTGGTACCTACACTGGAAGAGTTATCTCTACTCTTAGGGGTTCTCGTGCTTGATCAGATACCATTCACCGGTCTAGAAGAGATTCCAGAACCTGAGGTCATCGCTGAAGCTTTGCATCTAAAGAGAGCATACATCATAGCCAATTGGGAGACAAGAAGCGGGGTCAAAGGTTTCCTAGCCAAGTTTCTATTGGAGAAGGCTATTTCATTCTGGGACGACATGGATTTCCAAGCTTTTGAAGACATCCTGGCTCTTCTCATTTATGGTTTGGTTCTGTTCCCCAATTCGGACCAATTCATAGACGTTAACACCATCAAAGTCTTTCTCTCTCGCAATCCTATACCTACCTTACTATGAGACATCTTGCATTTCCTTCATACCCGCACCATGAAGAAAAGAGGTACCCTTTTGTGTTGTATCCCCCTACTCGCAAAATGGTTCACTTCACACCTACCTTAATCAGCATTGAAGAACGAGCAAAGACTGACTTGGTCTTAAAGGATGTTGTCTCTCACCCACTCTGATATCCGTTGGTGTTCGAGATCCTTGGAAGATGCCTCTATAATTGACCACTGTGGGGAGTTCCCTAACGTACCTATGCTTGGTATTAGGGGGGGTATCACCTACAATCCCTACTTAGCTCTTCGATAGTTTGGGTATGCCCGAAGAGACGGCCCTCGCGAGATGCTCATCCAAGGTTTAGTGTTCGACTACGACAAAGAAGACCAAGGTTACCGCCATAAGTTTACACGAGCTTGGGGAATGGTGAACAAGGTGGATAGTAGAACTTTGGGACATAAAAACTCTATCCCTCTCAAGCCTTACCTTAGGTTGGTGCGAGCTCGTGCTCAGAGTTTCGTGATGCCTTACCCTTCCATCCTTCCTATCCTTATAGAGTCTGTTGTTGAAGGAGACGTCTCATACACCATTCTTCATCCTGACATGCCTACCTCTCTTAAAGATTTACAGAAAGCTTGGGTTTAGTTGAAGGAAGAGCGAGACACCTTTGAAGCCCAATTTTACGCCAGTGAGAAGAAGGTTCTGGAGCTTACCAAACAGCTTCATGAAGAGAAAAACTTGAATGCCTACATTGCTCCAAAGAGGATGTGGTCGACCTTCTTGTCTTAGGAGTTTTTTGTTGTATTTTGTTTCTTTCATTGTAATCCCAAAGAGGCATGATGTATTCAAACTTGGTTTTATTAATATAATGTGTGTTCTTTTTGGTTTGAACGAATTTAAATCTCTAAATTTCCTTGAAATCATTTGCATATTGCATCTTCATCCATCATAACATCATACAGGTTTCTTATAACAAGTCTCCTTATCCTTCTACTGTTTATTTTAGTGAGATGGATGTTGAACAGACTGTGAAAGATCTTCAGGCACAGAACGCCCAGTTTTAACAGATGCTCTTAGCTCTGACAAAAGCACAAGAGGAGTTGAAGACTCTACTGGCCAAAGAGAAGAAGAAAAAAGTGAAGAAACCAACCGGTGTTGTGATCATGGGAAGAAGGTTTAACGGACAAGCCAGACGAACTTTGGACTTTGCAACATCATTGGGTGAAGGAGATAATCAAGGAGACGGGACCCAGGAAGTGAACAACGACCCAACATCCGAGGAAGAGGAAGAGCCTGATTACTCTGAGGAGCAATATCCTCATGCTGATGATAAATACAAACAGCTAGAGGATCGTTTGAATGTTATGGAGATTCAGAGGGTACCCGGATTGGATTTTGAGGAATTAGGACTTGTCTCAGGGGTTGTCATCCCACAGAAATTCAAGGTCCCCACTTTCGCCAAATACGATGGTGTCTCTTGCCCAAAGCTACATCTAAGGTCATACGTCAGATAAGAATATGTGGGTTCATTTCTTCCAAGAGAGCTTGTCAGGGACGCATTTAGATTGGTTCTATCAGTTGGAAGGGAATAATGTGCGCAATTGGGAAGATTTGGCCGCCGCCTTCTACAAACAATATCAGTATAATGCTGATTTAGCTCCAACTCAGACACAATTGCAAGGCATGTCTATGGGAGAAGGTGAAGGTTTCAAAACCTATGCTCAGAAATGGAGGGATCTCGCAGGCAGAGTCCAGCCCCCTCTATAGGATAGAGAATTAGTGGATATGTTCCTAAGCACCTTGTCATGTGCATTCTTCAATCACCTGATCGGAAGTTCCTCGGCTGGATTTACTGAACTAATCATGATTGGTGAGCGGGTCGAAGTCGGTATAAAAAGTGGCAAAATTCAAAAAGATGCATCTTCGAGCACAACGAAGAAACCATTCACTGGTAAGAAGGAGGCCAGTGCCATTTATGACCCGAGAGACCGGAGCAGAGCAGGATACCGTCCAACGGTAAGTGCTGTAATAATACCTAGGTCTGCGGTCGCTCCACAGTGCAACAATCAGCAAAGGTTGGAAAGACCACAAAGGCAATTCACCCGAATCAATATGACATTGACAGAGGTTCTACCCCATTTGTTGAGATCCAACTTGGAAACTTTAAAAGAGGCTCCCAAGAATCCTAATACCTCTTCTCCTTGTTATAATCCAAACGCTAGGTGCACCTATCATTCAGGGAGTCCTGGTCATGACACAAATGATTGTTGGACTCTAAGAAATAAAGTACAAGACCTGATTGAAGATAAGGAGATTATGTTCGACGCTCCGGAGAAGCCCAATGTCATAAAAACTCCCATTCCTAAGCACAACCATGGAGTTAATGCCATTGATACTAATCCATTTGTAACCTCGGTGGATGAAGTTTCCACTCCTCTTATGACTGTTAAGAAAAATTTGTTTTTGGCCGGTTTATTTCCGGGTTGTGGTGAAGGCTGCCACATATGTTCATTCCTACCTTCTGGTTTCCATTTGCTGAGGTCAGGTGTTCAACGCCTGATGGACAGTAAAGAAATTTTGTTCGAGAAAACTCTGGTTCCCGCTATTCCATCTGAAGACATTGCTATCATAACCATTTCCGCCAATCCTTCCAAGGCCTCCTCGAGAAGACCTGTTAAGATTACACCCGCTACGAGATTTGCTCCACTAATAATCACATGTCCTGGTCCTATCCCGTACGCCTCGGACAAAGTCGTTCCTTGGCATTATGGCGCCGATATTTACTATCATGGCGTTAAACAAAACTTGAAGGCCGGAGAAGTTGATCCTGATATCGGTAACATTGTCGGGACCAGTAAGATTACTAGAAGTGGAAGGGTTTTCTCTCCTGAGATTTCCCCTAAGACTGTCAACAAGCCTGTTATCATCCCATCTGGCATATCAACTACTATTACTATTCTCACTCCAACTGTCTCCCCTGCCGATAAGTCATCTGGGACTCGCGACAAAGAAGTTATAGGTGAGCCTGCCCAGATGGAGGCACCTAGAAAGATTGTTGTGGAAGCCTCTAATCAAGAGATAGAGGAAATTTTGAAAATAATCAAAAAGAGTGACTACAATATGGTCAAACAGTTGGGGCAGACCCCCTCAAAGATATCCATGTTATCCTTGTTGTTGTGCTCCGAGGCCCATGTGAAGGCTTTGATTGCATTCCTCAAAACTGCGCATGTGCCGCAAGAGACTTCAGCTAATCAATTCAAAGATTATGTGGCTAGCATGACTGCCGACAATGGGCTGGGTTTCTCAGATGCCGACTTGACACTGAAGGGAAGAAAGCATAATGATGCTCTGCATGTCTCGATTGAATGCAGAGGCACCACTATGGCTCATGCGCTGGTAGACATCGGGTCTTCACTGAATGTCCTACCTAAGAAGGCTCTCGACCGAATAGATTGTGAAGGATTGACTCTAAAGCCTAGTAACATTGTGGTAAGGGCTTTTGACGGGTCGAAAAGAATGGTGCATGGGGAGGTGAATATCCCTGTCAAAGTAGGCTCTCAGACGTTCGAGTCCACCTTCTACGTGATGGATATCAGGCCGTCATACTCTTTTTTGTTGGGTCGTCCTTGGATCCACGAATCAGGGGCTGTTACTTCCACACTTCACCAAATGCTGAAGTATCCGGTGAAAGGAAAGATTGTTACAGTACGGGGTGAGGAGGAATACATGGTGAGCCACCTCAATTCCTTCCGCTACATGGAGATGGACGGAGAATTTATAGAGACTCCTTGTCAAAACTTTGAAGAGGTCCCCCAAATCTTGGCATCAACCGAGACCACTACCAGTACCAAATATCCTCTGAATATGGCTTCTCTCAGGGATGCAAGAGTAATAGTTGAAGAAGGCAGGAATACCAATTGGGGACAACTTCCTGAGTTTATTCACAAAACTGATAAGTTTGGCTTAGGCTTTACTTCAAGAGCCCCGAGAGCTATTCGATGCACTCGAGTTGGAGGACCTCCCCTACGCATCAGCAATCGAGAGGTCAATGTTATTGAAGACGGTGAAGAAGACTCTGATTTCGGCAGCTGGATTTACCCGACTACCAACGGTGGATCGAGTAATTGGACGACCAGAGATTTCATACCAGTTTCTTTTGTTCCACAGTAATTTATCTAATTTGTTTTTTAAATTTGTAATGAACAATTTAAACTTTTTAGCCTTGTGTATTACCCGAGGCACGATGGCTCTATCTGTGAGGGTTATTATGTGTCATCTTATATATCATCAATGAAACATTGGACTTTCTTTGCATACAAATTTTGCACTCTCTGTTTTTCTTTTTTGTCTTTGCTTTATCAATACAGCTATGCTCTTACACACACTCACATATCAAACTGCAGATCCATATCCACTCTGAATCCCATTAACAACAATCCTGCTATTGCCAGTTATGACTTCGAAAATCCGATCAACCAAGCCGAGGACAAAGATGAGGACGATTGTGAGGTACCTGGAGAGCTTGCTAGACTGCTACAGTAGGAAGAGAGGGCTATACAGCCTCATGAAGAGCCAGTTGAGACAATAAACTTGGGTACAAAAATAGACAGAAAAAGGTCAAAATAGGTGCAAATCTGGAGCTTAGTGTCAAACAGAGGTTGATACGAATGTTGCACGACTACATCGAGATATTCGCCTGGTCCTATGAAGACATGCCTGGTTTGGACACTGATATTGTGGTACATCGCCTGCCGACTAAGGAAAAATGCCCGCCAGTTAAATAGAAGGTCTACCGTATGCGTCCTGAAATGTCAGAGAAAATTAAGGCAGAGGTCATGAAGCAGTTCGACGCGGGATTCTTAGCTGTCACCTCCTATCCACAGTGGGTTGCTAACGTTGTTCTGATGCCTAAGAAGGACGGCAAGGTACGAATGTATGTGGATTACAGAGATCTGAACAGGGCAAGCCCTAAGGATGATTTCTCGCTTCCTCACATTGACGTTCTGGTCGACAACACCGTGCAGCACAAAATATTTTCCTTCATGGACAATTTCTATGGCTACAACCAGATCAAGATGGCTCCCGGAGACATGGAAAAGACGACTTTTGTTACGCAGTGGGGCACTTTCTGCTACAAGGTGATGCCCTTTGGGTTGAAGAATGCTGGGGCAACTTATCAGCGTGCCATGGTCGCTTTGTTCCACGACATGATTCACCATGAAATTGAGGTTTATGTAGACAACATGATAGCCAGGTCTCAGATTGAGGAAGAGCACCTTGATCATCTCCAAAAGCTGTTTGACAGGTTGAAGATATATAAGTTGAGGTTGAACCCGAACAAGTGCATTTTCGGGGTAAGGTCCGGTAAACTTCTAGGTTTCATCATCAGCGACAAAGGTATTCAAGTAGATCCTGCAAAGGTAAAAGCTATACAAGAAATGCCATATCCTCGTACAGAGAAGGAAGTTAGAGGTTTCTTGGGACGCCTGAATTATATAACCAGGTTCATTTCACATCTGACTGCTACTTGTGAGCCAATCTTCAAACTTCTGAAGAAAGATCAAGTAGTAGAGTGGAACGATGAATGCCAAACCGCTTTCGAAAGAATCAAGGAATACCTACAAGAACCACCAATTCCGATGCCTCCAGTTGAAGGGAGACCTTTGATATTGTACTTGACAGTATTAGACAATTCAATGGGGTGTGTACTGGGGCAGCATGACGAGTCTGGTCGAAAAGAGCACGCAATATACTACCTTAGCAAAAAGTTTACTGACTGTGAGACACGGTACTCACTGCTCGAGAAAACTTGTTGCGTTTTGGCATGGGCTGCTCGCCGACTGAGACAGTATATGCTGACTCACACTACCTTGTTGATATCTAAGATGGATCCGATCAAGTATATTTTCGAGAAGCCCGCTCTTTTTGGAAGAATATCAAGGTGGAAAATGATCTTAACTGAATACGACATACAATATACAACCCAAAAAGCAATAAAGGGGAGTGTATTGGCTAGTCATTTGGCTCATCCAGCCGTGGATGACTACCAGTCCATGAATTTCGAGTTCCCAGATGAGAATATCATGTTATTAACCGACTGTGAAGAATCTGGACCAGATGAAGGACCTGAGGAAGGATACCGATGGTCTATGTACTTTGATGGAGCCTCAAACGCATTGGGCAATGGCATCAGTGTTGTAATCATATCTCCCGAGGGCTGTCATACTCCATTCACTTCCCGATTATGTTTCAACTGCACCAACAATATGGCTGAGTATGAAGCCTGCATCATGGGTCTTCGAGCTGCCATTGACCTAAGGATCAAGTTCTTGAGTGTATTTTGGGATTCCACTTTGGTGATAAGTCAGATCAAAGGCGAGTGGGATACAAAACATCTGAATGTCATCCCATACAAAGAGCATGTATTGACGTTGCTCCCCCACTTCGAAGAGGTAACCCTTAAACATTTCCCACGAGATGAGAATCAGTTGGCGGATGCACTAGCTACCATGTCTTCCATGTTCAAAATCAAGTGGTACAACTAAGCTCCCCGAATCACCATTGAAAGGTTGGATAAACCGGAAACTGTTGTGAAATCGATACCGAAGAGGTAACAGACAAACCCTGGTTTCAAGAAGTCAAAAAGTACCTTGAGGCTCAAGAGTATCCCGAAGGGGCATCTGTCAACAACAATAAGTTTCTGAGAAGATTCGCTGCAAAGTTCTTCCTCAACAATGGAATCCTTTATAAAACAACCATGACTCTACCTTATTGCGGTGTGTAGACAAGAGCGAAGCATAAAGGATTATGACATATCTACATGAAGGTACCTTCGGAACCCATTCCAGTGGACACACCATGGCTAAGAAAATCCTACGGGCAGGATACTATTGGTCCACCATGGAAGCCGATTGTTATCATCACTCTCGAACTTGTCATAAATGCCAAATCTATGCTAATAAGGTGCATGTACCTCCGGTTCCTCTGAACGTCTTGACAGCTCTGTGGCCCTTTGTAATGTGGGGCGTCGACATGATCGGAGAAATCAGGCCCACCGCTTCCAATGGACATCGCTTCATCCTATTAGCCATTGATTACTTTACAAAATGGGTGGAGGCAGCCTCTTTTGCCACGGTAACCAAGAACGTGGTGGTGTGGTTTATCTGACATAATCTGATATATCGATATGGTGTTCCATAGAGGATCATTACCGACAATGGTACAAATCTCAACAATACAATGATCACCGAGCTCTGTAAACAATTCAAGATACAACATCACAACTCTTCTCCCTACCGGCCGAAGATGAATGGCATTGTCGAAGCAACTAACAAAAACATCAAGAAGATTGTACAGAAGATGACAGTGACATACAAAGACTAGCATGAGATGCTACCATTCGCTCTTCATGGGTACCGTACCTCAGTACAGACATTGACAGGGGAAACACCCTACTCTCTGGTATATGGCATGGAGGCAGTCCTACCCATTGAGGTTCAAATTCCCTCCCTAAGGATTATGAGAGATGCATGCCTAAACGAAGACGACTGGATCCAAACCCTACTTGATCAGTTAAATCTAATTGATGAAAAGAGACTTACTGCTATCTGCCATGGTCATACGTATCAAAAGCGGATGATTAAGGCTTTTAACAAAAAAGCCAGGCGTCAAGAATATCGAGTCGGAGATCTAGTGATCAAATGCATCATACTGCCGCAAAATGATCCCAGGGGAAAATGGGCCCCCACATACGAAGGGCCATTTATGGTTAAGAACATTTTCTCGGGAGGAGCTATGATTCTAACCACCATGGATGGTGACGACCTTCCTCACCCCGTCAATACCGACATAGTGAAAAAATACTACGCATAATCAAAGACCCGCTAGGTTGACTGGCCTAGGCAAAAATAAGGGCTTCCCGGTGAACCAAAAGGGTTCGGGAAAAAAATAAGGGATGAAAATAAAAAAACCTGTACACCCGGCAAGTCGAAAACCTGAAAAGGCGACTTGGGAAAAAAAGGGTATCCTGGTGGGCCGAAAACCCGAAAGGGCGGTCCAGGCAAAAGTTAGGGATGAAAAGCATATCACTATGTCCCATTGGATCACCCTGCGATCTGACCTCAGTATCAACTATCAAGCTCAAATGGCATCCCTCAATCTAATCAGCTTCAGACAAGCGGCAAAGTGAGGAGACGCTCGAAGACATAATGGCAATAACGGATTTGAAACCCAATGGGATTATTGCACATAGCTGTTCTCTTTCCATTGTACACAATATTGTATATCCTTTATTTTTTTTAGCGGCGTTCTCTTGCTAGAGCGTCAGCTTCCTTGTACAAAAGCGCCTGTTATAGGCAAACTTCAAAATTAATACAAGTCATTTTTACAAAACTATTTGTTTTTCTTTTTCTGTTTTGTTTTTGCAAAAACGTCCAATGATTTATTCTTGACATATGCATTTGAATATGATTGTTGTTCACAAATATTTGCATAAGGAAACCAAAGACAATTACTCGTAACTCCAGAAACAGGGGGCAAAAATAGGAAATGTCAAACCCGATTGCTACTCTGTCCAAGCAGGTACCGGGAGGGACAACTTTGGAGTACAGTCATCAGTACATGTGACCTTGTAACATCTATACTCCCCACAGGGTAGAAGTAATCAAAGCATCAATAACAGTCCTCTCGAAAAAGGAAGTAATCTCCCTATCTGAGGGTAATCCAGAAACCTGACACCTATGTTCCCCAGTCGGATTTTCATAATCACGAATGGATCATCACAAATTTCTGATTCCCTAAAGCAGAGTTTATTTCTCTGGATACAGAAGCTCAACCCCCGACAGAGCCCATTACTTCAGCTATCAGAAATTCACCTTTCAAGTGGTTCCCCGCAGAGTTATTCTCAAGCAGAGTCTCTCCCCAACAGAACATCCGTAAATAAGAAACAGAGTCCCAGCATAATCACTTCCATTCATCATCCCCAGCGGAAGTACAAGAGCCACGTTTCTCTACAAAAGTCAAGATTTTTATTTTTCCCCAGCAGCAGTCAGGGATTTATTTTCCCAGACTCGGATATGTCACAATAGCATTTCGTGTTCATACATCATGACATGCACATACATATCACACACGGCATAATCTCGCTTATTTTGAGAACATCATCTCACAATGCATTTCATGCATCACATATAACTAACCATGTTATCTTTTCAAGAAAGACAATTATCACCAACAATACCAGCAGTTATACATGTCATATCTACAGGCAACCAAGAAAAAAATCAGTTCCCGAAACCAAACGGGTCAACTAATCTACACGATCAAACGAAGTAACCCTACTATCCAGGTTCCTTCTCACAGCCCTACTACCCAGGCTTTCATTACGAAGTAACCCTACTATCCAGGTTCCTTCTCACAGCCCTACTACCCAGGCTTTCATTACGAAGTAACCCTACTATCCAGGTTCCTTCTCACAGCCCTACTACCCAGGCTTTCATTTCGAAGAAACCCTACTATCCAGGTTCCTTCTCACAGCCCTACTACCCAGGCTTTCATTTCGAAGTAACCCTACTATCCAGGTTCCTTCTCACAACCCTACTACCCAGGCTTTCATTTCGAAGTAACCCTACTACCCAGGTTCCTTCACACAAGCCCTACTATCCAGGCTTTCATTTCGAAGTAACCCTACTACCCAGGTTCCTTCATATAAGCCCTACTATCCAGGCTTTTATTTTGAAGTAACCCTACTACCCAGGTTCCTTCACACAAGCCCTACTGTCCAGGCTTTCATTTCGAAGTGACCCTACTACCCAGGTTCCTTCACACAAGTCCTATTATCCAGGCTTTCATTTCAAAGTAACCCTACTACCCAGGTTCCTTCACACAAGCCCTACTATCCAGGCTTTCATTTTGAAGTAACCCTACTACCCAGGTTCCTTCACACAAGCCCTACTATCCAGACTTTCATTTCGAAGTAACCCTACTACCCAGGTTCCTTCACACAAGCCCTATTATCCAGGCTTTCATTTCGAAGTAACTCTACTACCCAGGTTCCTTCACACAATCCCTACTATCCAGGATTTCATTTCTATGTAACCCTACTACCCAGGTTCCTTCTCCCTTATCTCCAGTTAACAGGTCACAACACTGTAAGGCCTAGACCCAATCAGATGCGATCGATTTCACATTTCCCTAACGAGTTTGTTGTACAGCCTGGACCCTGACCGGGTATACAGTCTACTTTCACCTCTTCAAATCAAGAGTTAATTCCCTAATAGAGTAATGGAAAACCAAAAGCTCCTAGACTTTACTTCCCAGTGCATAAATCAACATTCCCCGGCAAAAGGTACAGGAATTTCCACCCGGGAATCTCTAATGCAACCAATCTTTTCTGGATGGCATCTTTAAGCCCATCTCCTATGGTTTCTCGCCGCCTTCCAAATGGCATCTGTAAGCCTATTCCCAACATTAACAATCATCATTACTTCATGTGAGTGCAAATTTTTGGGCACTCTAGTGTTCAATCATCTTCCGCCTTCAGATTACAAAAGGCAGATTAGCCAATCTACATCCTCAGGCTTAAGAAGATTGAACAGGGGCAACTGTTGTACCCCAAAATTTGCCCTCCCATTTCTCAAGGGATTCATCTTGGACTCTCAGTTTTGCCTCTATCAAGTTCCAAGTCTTGGATCATCATTTTTCAAGGAAATCACCCATAAGGGAAAAATGGTCAAAAGTATACTGAAAAAGTCAAACTTTGACTTTTAAATCAAAATCAAGTTCAAAGAATCACATTTTATTAAGGCATGAAATCGGTTCGTCAAAAATTAGAAGTCAGAAGTTACTTTGAAAAAATCAATTTTTCTAAACATTTAGAAAGTCATCTAAGTGTCTAGAGAATATGATACTTTGGAACTTCTGAGCCAGCCTCTATGCAAATGCTATCAGAAGTTGCAAACACGGTTCAGAACATAACACTTTAATCAGAACATGCAGAAGCGTTGCTCTTTGGTCAGAACATAATGCTTCAGTCAGAACGTGATTCTTCAGCATATGGAGGCTATGTTCAAAACTCTGGTCAGAAGATCACCAAATCCCAAACCTTAACCTGCTGCCCTACTATGGCACAACCCTGCAACCAGCTGCCACAACACTCCAAGGTGTTGCTGATCCAGTCCACGCCTGCGTTTTTCTTACACCAAATTAGCCTACAAAAACTGTGGTTTAAAAATAAAGGGACAGTATGCCAAAAATGTTTAAAAACTCATTTGTTTTTCCCCCCAAAACCACAACAAATCCATCTATAAATAGTTTGTTCCATCACACGTTCAAAGGGTTGGTTTTTTTAGAGAGAGAGAGAGAGAGAGAGAGAGAGAGAGAGAGAGAGAGAGAGAGAGAGAGAGAGAGAGAGAGAGAGAGAGAGAGAGAGAGAGAGAGAGAGAGAGAGAATCACCAAAAGAAAGAAAAAGGCCTTGAATCTTTGCAAAATTCCAAGAATCCAAAAAGCTGTAAACACCAAAATACCAAAACCTTAGCATTTGATTCTAGCATCAAAACTCCATTGTTCCTTGACTAAAACCATCCCCACGGTTGTTGATTCATATACTAGAAGCTATTTCAACTTTTGTAGTCATATTTCCATACACTCTCCATTCACCTCCACCTCAAAGAAGTCAGAGTATCACCCCTTGGCTGTTCCAGAAGTTGAAAACCTCCATCCCGTTGAGTACGTGAAGAAGTTGCTCAGAACATCACCAGAGTCCAAGACCAACCTCCAGTTTACAGAATTTGTTCCAGCTGCAAGGTAAGCTTTTGCTGACTCTTATCACGTTGCTTAATCATTATCAGATTTGTATGTTCAAAAAATACAATGTAGATATCATGCTTCTGACGTTATACATATTTTGAGGTTTCACGTATTTGCTTGCCTAAGTATGGAATAAATCAGTTTCATAACTTCTAAAAGAAATTAGAACTCAAAATTAGGATTAGCAGATTCACACTTGCCTCTGATTTATAGTTCTGATAACTGTGAAATGCTATGAAACCTGCCATAACTGTCATATGCACGTCTTCTATTTTATGATGAAATGACCAAAATGCAGATGTTCTTACTATCATGAAGAGAGAGACCAAGTTCTGCCAGTGATATCAGAACCTCTGAGATCTACTTTGTTGCTGGTGGTATCAGAACTTCTGAAACCTACTCTGTTGCCGGTGGTATCAGAACTTCTGAAAGCTAATGTGCTCCCAATGGACTCAGAACTTCTGACTCTACTTATGTTTTTTACTAACAGGAATTCTGTTTTGCAGTACGCCAGAGTCAGAACTTCTGACCTCCCTTAATCAGCAACGTGCTGATTCTATTTTTACCCTTTTTTCACTATCTTTGCTATCACTCTCTATTTCATTAATCAATAAACACCAAAAACATTTTTTTCCATGCTTTACTTTATTTCTTAAAACAAAAGACCAAAAAATATTTTCTTAAGCAAACTTATTTCTTTTCTTAAATAAATAAGTAATTTTGTTTCTTGCACATTCTGATCCATTCGATATGGTTGTAATAATAACTTAGGATTTAATTTTACTTGCAACCCCCATTCATAAATATGTACCCCCCATCCCCCTAAAGCGATGTAATAGCTTAGATTTTATTTTTTCGCATTTTATTCGTTTTTCATATATTGCTAGTAAATAGGGTGTATGGCAAGACATGAAAACAACAAAATAGACAACCCTAATCAAGGTTAAAATGCATGCAATCAAACACACTATTCACACATGCACCCTTAGGGTAATTCCATTTTGTTGCCTATCGGAAAAATAGTCATGTCCCTCGAACATGGGCGTTTTAGCAAAGACCCTCGATAAAAGATCGTAGTCCCTTGATGACCCTTGATGTTATCTTCGGTAAATGATCTAGTCCCTAAAACGACATTGCTAAAACGTTCCATGAGTTGCCTTCTATGGCTATACAAACATCCCTACACCCATCCCTTCACATCCAACGATGAGGCTCCCTACCAAATCAATGGTAAGATAGCCACATCCAAAGGAGAAGGAAAAGCACGCTTAAGACCTTTCAAGTAGGTAGGTTCGCTCTTAGTTGCTTGCTTGCTCACAACAAAGCATTTCATACACCAACACTCTCATTTTTAAAAATTTTAAAAAGACAAACACTTTGTATGCGTTCTTATAGAGACGAGAACCGTTACAAATACGTTTTTAAAATACTTTCAAAAAACACACACCACAAGCACATTTTCAAACAAAAGCAAGTGATCTAGCAAGTAACTAAGATCCCATGGGAAACCATGGATGAAAAGGGTGCTAATACCTTCCCTTTTCATAATCTACCCCCTGAACCCGAGAAATAATCTCGAAAGGTCTTTCCTGTGCTTTTTTACCTTTTCTTTTGGATAAAAGAAAAGTCGGTGGTGACTCTTGCTATCCGCACAATTGCGATCAAAATGCAAAAACATCAAGTCAGTTCTCCCACCATATCACAAGTACCATAGATGTGAGGGGTGCTAATACCTCCCCCTTGCATAAATAATCTATGTACCTAGATCTCTCTCTTTTTGGGTTTTATCTATATTATTCCATTCCTTTAGGAACAATAAAGTTTGGTGGCGACTCTTGCTTATTATCGTTACGAGTTAAGTTAATCAATAGCTTAATCTCAATTTTCCCACTGCGACAGACTGGTGATCTGCTAGGGGTAGCCCATGAACCAAACGGGTTATGCCTAACTTATTTATCTTTGTTTATAATATTATTTTTTGTTTTCTTGTTTTCCTGTTTGTTTGTGGGTGCTTTGTGATCTTTGTGTGGTGAGATAAGTCCCCTACCCAGACTTTAGTGCACTTATGATATGAGGATGGTGTAGTCATGCTTGACCTATTTGGTGTTAGGCCTCACTAGTTGACTTGAGATCCTCCAGTCAGTAGAGGCCCTTTGAGTGTACTAATGTCTTACGAGTAAGTCATAATGGCATTATTGCTTTTGACTTGGGAGTTCGAGAAGTTATGGACCTTTAGAACTCATTTTACCCCTCTTGGAATTTTAAGGATGTAGTATGGTGACCATCTCGGTGTAGGAATGGTTTGGTTGATACACGATACTACACTCTGTTATGCCTTAATCTTTACCCCTAAAATCCCTATTCATTATGCATATTTTTAATACATCAAGATCATAACCTTGGGTTTCCTCTTAACCTTTACTCTCTCTTAATTATTTAAGCTTTCCTTTGAGAGATCACCAAGCACCCTATTTGTATGTCTTGTACATACATGATTTTATATTTTACTAACATTTAATCAAAATACAAAAAATATGTCTTGCTTTCTTTTGGTTTGTTTTGCATGGTCAAGTGTGAACCAAGTGGATCAAACACGTTCCCTCAACTAGAGTTTCATCTGATAAAATCTAGAGCATGGCCAACATTAATTCTAAAGGACTTGTTCATCAGGGATTGTCTTATAATCTTAGGTCATATCATCTCTAAACATCATTCAATCTCAATTGATCAAGAGATGTCCAAGGGTTGATTGCTTATTCCTCAAGATAAGTCAAAGGTTCATGTGTTTATTTCCATGCCTTCGTCATCAAGTAACCTCAAGTATGGCCATGTTTAATTAGAGATCAATCAAGGGTTCATCATTCTAAGTTCATATGAGCTTCATAATGCATCTAAGTACAATAAAAGATCAAAAGTATCAAGGTTATGCAAAGTGGTTTGACCTAATTTGTCAAGTTTTTAAGTCAAAGTTCACAAGATCACAACTACTTCATTATTCAACATTTTGGAATGGTTATTTTTGAATATTACTCAAATATACATCCTATCCAACTTATATTTAAAATTCTAGAGCTTATTATGTGAGGAAAGTCATCAAAAGTTTGAAAATATTATAGGCCATTTGTGGACTTAGTGAAATTTTGACCTATTTCTAAGTGATTTTTGCTCTAATTTCAAGAATCATAACTTGCTCAAGTCTTATCACATGTATCTCATTAATTTTGCATAATATTATTCTTGATTCCCTCTACAAGTTCTCTTCAATGGACAAGTTCTACTTATGCTTGGAAGGCCATGTAATTCATTGGAACATTACATGTCATTTTAAGGCACTTATACTCAGAATTTTTTCTAAGTATTAAGTCAATATTTTTTGCCAACTTCATCATGCCATAAATTTTTTCTCAAACATCCAAATTAATAATTTCTTATCACATTATGATCTTTGTGATGTTGTCTACCAACTGCAAAAAGAATGAGATTATAAAGCCCCCCATGCATAATGCCCCATGGATTCAAAGATGGTCACTTGGAACTGAAATTTGCACATGGAGTCAGGTTTTTACTCAACCAAAACTCTTTATAATGACCAAATCAAGGAAAGTTTTGCACTTAAAAATGCTTAACCAATTTTCTAAAAGTTAATTGACACACAAAATGCACGAATAGGACGAGTTTTTATGGTTTAGAAGTCACACTTTCTTCATGATGAGGATGCACATGATTCCACTCAATTTATTATCATTCACCACAATTGAGAATTCCATCATCATTTACTATAAATAGAGGCCCTTGATACATCACTTTTCAAGCTTTGGATAGCCAAATCTCCCTATCAAACTCTCTCTCAAAGCTTAATTTCTTCCACTTCAATTTCATGCTTTCAGAGCTTCTCAATCCAAATTCTTCATTCATTGAGCTTCTCCAATGTTCCCTAAAGCTAAAGCAACTGAAACCAAGGCTTGAAGTGCACTGTGTCATCCTCACCAAGTCCAGTTTCAGAGAAAATTCACATCACTTTGTACAAGTAGTTAGAGGCTTCAATTCTCTCAACTCAAATTACTGGAATGATGTTTGATGTGAATTGATCCTCACTGAACCTTAGAATTGCATTTTCATCTTGATTTGACCATTTAATTTCAAATTTCATTTTGAACTTTCTTCTGGTTTTCTTCAAAATTCACTGAGCATAGTTAATATAAATTCCAATGGTGGACATGGTTGGAATGATGATGAAGAGATGAATATAATGATATAAGTCCCAACCTCTGAAGTTTTCAAATCATGATTCATGATTTTTCAAACCTTTTCGATTATTATTTTCATATTTTTATCTTTACTTTTTATATTTTTTAATCATTTTTATCTCTTTTGATTGATTTTGATTAGTTTAAAAATAGTTTTATGTTTCCAAAAATTTTATGAAATTTTTTATAAAAATATTAGGACCATCTCTGATTTTTCTATGATCTTATTTGATTTTTATTTGAGGTTTTAAATATAGTTTGGTATTTTACGTTTTATTTCCATTTAAAATTTATTTTCATGTATTTATTATTTGTTTAATTTCATTTTAATTCTGATTTGACTTTGTTGATTCGATGACCTTGGGTCTAAGCTTGCTTGATCATAGGTTTCATCAACCTCATTAGATCTTGGGTGTTGTTGGGGTGACAATCCTAATTCACCAAAATTGATGAATGATGTTCATGATAACTTGATCCATGTTTGATCCAATTTGAGATTTATTTTCTTGTTCAAGTTGTCTCTGCTCCATCCTTTTCTTGTTCTTTTTGTTTTGATAAATTTGGAAAGTATTTGAACTTTTAAGTTCATCTAAGCTTGTTAGATATTTGATGAACTTTCATCATTTCCAATCTACCTCTAAATGATCATTTGGTCATTCAAGTTACTTGGAATTGGTGATAAGTTTATCATAATATATCTTCCTTGACTCAGGTCTTGATCTCTTTTGTTTTTACTTGTGCTACATGTTTTAGGAGTATGATTTCTATCATATTTCTAACATGTATGGTACCGGCCTCGTATAGTATTGACTTTTACATAAGTTCGTTTGTGATTGCTTAACATATCATTAAATATGTGGTGAATCGAAAAACTAACATACTAACTCTAACATTTATTATACTAACTTTTACTTTATGCAATTTAAATTTCCCGCAATTTACTTTATATCATTTAATTTTAGCATCTTTATCATTCTTGTCATTTTTACTTTCTTGCTTTTACTTTATGCTATTTTTCTTTTTCTCCTTGAGCACTTTATTTTTATGTCATTTTCCCTTTTCTCACTTGAGCATTTTATTCTTTATGTCATTCTTCTTTTGCTCACTTGAGCTTTATTTTTTCTTTTAAAGACATTAATAATCAACTTGAACATTAAAAGACTTAAGGCTCTCTTTGGACTATGGTGACTATCCCTTTGCATTTTAGAGTATTTGTACCTTTTGAACCTTAAGATAGTACCTTGAGACTTTGAGACCTTAGGACCTTGAGATCTTGTTCTTATTTTGTCAGTGTATTGGGAATTTTCTGTGTGCATATGTTACTTTAAAATTTCATCTGATGCAAGAATAATTTATTTGAGACATCAAGTTCATATTATACATGCCAAGTCATCTATACTCTTTTATCATTTATCTAATGCTAAGCTTGTACCTGAGGTATTAATTATTCATCTGATGCTTATTACTTCTCTGTGTGGCTTTAATCCAAAGGAATAGAATGCATTGTTTGACTTGTGTCAATATGATTGCTCTTGTTTGGTTAAACCTTTCCTATTTTAGCTTTTACTTTATGCTTTAGGATAGTCCCTTCATCTCTTTCCCATATTCTTCAATTTTCAAATCTTGTTCCTCTTCTTCAAAACCTTTTTTTTGTTCAAACTTAAACCACTTTCATTAAAAACCTTGACTTTGTCAAGTGAATTTTCAAAACCTTTTCTTATCAAACTTCAATTAACTTAAACTAAAGTTAAACTCTTTCCTTCAAATACTAAAAAACACAAAAACTTATTCAAATTCTTTTGTCATTTTATATTTTGATTTAAAACTTTTTTTCCTAAAAGATTAGACATGAGTCATCTCCATGGTTGAGATGTAATTCTCCCAGGTCCATATTCTTGATTGATATGATGTTGAATTTTTCCACTTGAAAGATATAGTTGCATAATTGTTGATGTTTATCCAAGTTGGATCACTTCTTTCATTTGTGATGCAAAGATCCATAATTTCTCTTGTTTATGGATATTTGGTTGAGTATTCTCCCTAAGATGACAAAATGCATCTTCTCTTAAAATTAATCGACAAACAACTTTGTTTTTTAGAAGAAATAGGTGGTTCTGATTTCATCATTGCACATTGGTGATACGTAGGCATAGAGTGTTAGAACATAGTTTGGTTCTACATCCTTGTAATAGTTTTAATGATAAGAAATGTGTTGTACCCCAAAATCCGCCCTCTCATTTCTCAAAAGATCACCTTGGATCCTCAAGTTTGCTTCCATCCAATTTCAAGCATGGATTTACAAATTTTTCAAGAAAGTCATTCATGAGGGTAAAATGGTCATTTGCATACTAAAAAGTCAAACTTTGACTTTTGGATCAAAAAATCAAGTTCCAAGAATCATATTTCATCAAGGCATGAAATTGGTTCATCAAAAATCAGAAGTTAGAAGTTACTTTGAAAAAATCAAATTTTCTAAATGTTTAGAAAATTTTCTAAGTGTCAAGAGAATATAGTACTTCAGAACTTCTGAGCCAGCCTCTATGCAAAGTGAACTCAGAGGTTGCAAACATGGTTCAGAACATGAGGCTTCAATCAGAATATATGGAATCGATGATTCTCCGGTTCAGAACATGACGCTTTAATCAGAACATGTGGAAGCAATGTTTTCCTTCAGAACATGCTGGAGCAAAAAGATAAAAGGATCAAAAGATTGGATGCTATGCTGAAGCAGAGTTTCTGACCCAGAATCAAATAATGAGGCAGAGTTTCACATGGCAGGATTTCTGATTTGATAAATCTCATCATCATTTAATACTCATAACCACTTTTGAGTCTTTATCCTAAGGATTTCCCCACGTGTGGCATAGAAGTACCATTGTTGTCCTTGAAAAGCAGATTTTGTACAAAGTATATGCTGGGCCCATGCTTCGCTTTTGCTTCTGAGGGTACTTTTCCTTGATTCATGCTTACAAATCCAGCTTAGGCACGGCTAAAAGCTGCTAACCACCTTACTTTGTGCCTTGAACCATACTTGTTTGAACTTGCTTCAAGAACAAGTCAGCGCCTAGCATATGATGGTTGTACCTTTGATTTCTCTAAGCTACTAAATCCTTGCCTATAAATTAAACTACATTGGCCACTGTGAAAAGGTCGGAAATTTGAGAAAGAAATGTCTTGAACCCCTGCTGAAATTCTAAGAGTCCAAAAACTGCAAACACAACATACAAAACCTGTTAAGTTTTGATTCCTTGGATTCAAAATCCATTTATTCTCAAGTGTTTCTTGATTAAAACCATCCACACAGTTTCTGATTCATATATTAGAAGTTATCCTAACTTATGTGTTCATACTGCAATACATTCTCCATCCACCTCCACCTCAAAGAAGTCAGAACCATACCCCTTGGCTGTTCCAAAAGTTGAAAACTTGCAACCTGCTGAGTACATGAAGAAGTTGCTCAGAACGTCACCAGAGTTCAGGACCAACCTCTAGTTCACAGAATCTTTTCCAACTGCAAGGTAAGCTTCTACTGACTCTCATCACATTACTTAAGCATTACCAGATTTGCGTGTTCAAAAATACAATGTAGACATTCTGATTCTGATGATGTACATATTCTGAGATTTCATGCATCTGCCTACCTAAGTAGAGGGAATTCCAGTTCAGAGCTTCTTAAAGAAATTAGAACTCATAATTAGGGTTAGAAGACTCATGCTTGCTTCTGATTTATATTTCTGATATCTCTTGTTTCTGAAACACTATGAAACTTGTCATAACTGTTATATGCACAACTTATGTTCTGTTCTGTTAAGAAATGACCGAGTTGCAGATGTTCTGACTAGCATAGAGAGGGAGACCAAATTCTGCCAGTGGTATCAGAACTTCTGAAATCTCCTTTATTCCTAGCGGACTCAGAACTTCTGACTTTACTTATTTTTCACTAACAGGATATCTATTTTGCAGCACGCCAGAGTCAGAACTTCTGACCTCCTTTAGTCAGCAATACGCTGATTCTATTTTTTCTTTTTATCACTATTTTGCTATTATTTTCTATTTTATTAATAAAAAAACACCAAAAACATTTTTTTTTCATTTTTACACGCTTTATTTTATTTCTTAAAACAAAAGATCAGAAATATTTTCTTAAAATAAAACAAGTCCATTTTACATCTCTTGTACATTCTTATCCATTTCAATATGGTTGTAATAGTAACTTAGGATTTGATTTTATTTGCAATCCCCATTCATAAATATGTACCCCCATCCCTAAAATATTGTAATAGCGTATGACTTTACATTTCTGCAATTTATCGCTTTCAAATATAAATGCTAGTAATTAGGGTGTGTATGGCAAGACATGAAATCAACAAATAGATCACCCTAATCAAGACTAAAATGCATCCAATCAAACACACTTGCACACTAGCACCCTTAAGGTTAATTCCACTTGTTTCCTAAAAAATGGTCATGTTATACATGTGGGGTGTCTTAGCAAAAACAATCGAAATACAAGATCATAGTCCCTCGATGACGCTATAAATGTTGCCTTTCAAAATGATCTTAGTCTCTCAAAAATAAATTCTAATATACCTCACAACATTGCTAATCATGGCTATACGATGACCCGCGCCCATCCCGCTTACATCCAAAGATAGGGTTGCTTACCAAATCAATGGTAAGACAACAATGTCAAAGGAAAAGGAAATGAAAAAGAAAGACATTTGAGTAGGTATATTGCTCCTAATTACTTGCTCCATCTCAAAATAAACATCCTTGCTATTTTCAAAACAAAAACACTTTCAAAACATCTTCCAAATTTAAAACATTTTCAAAAGCTCAACACTTTGTATACGTTCTTACGAACGAGAACTATTACAAAGTTTGCCTAAACGATGGCACCTTTTCAAAATACTTTCAAAAACCACACAAAGCACATTTTCAAACAAAAGCAAGTGATCTAGCAAGTAACTAAGAGCCCATGGAAAACCATGGATGGAAAGGGTGCTAATACCTTCCCTTTTCATAATCTACCCCCCGAACTCAAGAAACAATCTCAAAGGTCTTTCCTGTGCTTTTTCACCTTTCCTTTTGGATAAAATAAAAGTCGGTGGCGACTCTTGCTAACCACAACATTTACGAATACAAACACAAAACACCCAAGTCAGTTCTCCCACCGTATCACAGAACTGGCGACTCTGCTGGGGAGTCGAATAAAAGTGGGGTTACCTTAGGGTTTAGATCACATTTACTTGCTTACATTGATTGACTTGTGTGCTTTACATTTTGGTTCTTTGTTTGGGTTTAAATCCTCTACCCGGATTTGGGATACCTTATAGATAAGTAGCAATACGTTGTAGAAACTGTGCGGGGTATACTGACACGGTCTAAGCAATAGCTACGTTAGTGCGACATATTTGTGGGTACCGGTAGCATTTGAGTAGTCAAGGAGAATACAGGGCCGTTGAGTGATGTCATGAAGCACTAACTAACTTTTAGAACCTTTACTTGACCAACTTGGCCTTTAGGACGTAATGAGATTACCGGCTTTGGTGCAGTCCAAAGTTGGCAGATACTCGATACTACACTCATTGAGGTTTGGTCTTTTAGGATATTTCGGTATCCATTAAAGAGGCTTGTGCTGAAACAATGCCCGAGAAAACAAGTCAGTGATATTGAGCTCCTTAGAACCCGATTACTATTACTAGGACAGGTTTGAGCCAACTAAACTTCAAGAGGGTACTTACCTATGAGACTCCATGCAAGCCTAAACCTAAGGACTTGTTTGCTTTGTTTGTATATATCTACTTGTACATGACATCATAAACATCATAACATCACACCCATACTCACTAACCATTTCAAGGATCTTGGGATTTATCTTTGTTCTGTTTTGTAGGACATGGATTCTATTCGCAGGAAAACCATTCAAGTCAATCTCGTAAGGATCCCTCCTCAACTCAAAGAGTTAGCATTAAGGATTCCTGAAAATTATCCATTTACCAAAATACATGGTTGTTGTACCCCCAAATTTTCCCTCCCATATTTCTCAAAACATGTCAAGTGAGGTCCTCAAATTGCTCAAGGAAGTCCAAGGGTTGACTAGACAAACTCTCTCCTAGGGCAGTCTACCTCAACTTAGGGTTTCATTTTGCATCAAGATGCTTGAGTCCAAAGGATCCCAAATGCTCACCATTGTCCTAATATATTCTCAAGATCATCCATGTCAAGTTTCAAGCCTTGCAGAGGAAGTTTGCTCAGTCAATTGCTCAAAGGCCTAAAAAATTGACTGTGCTAAGTCAAAAGTCAATTATGGCTCACCTACAGTCAAACTTCAAGATTTTTGGGTCAAAATCCTCATTTTTAAGTATAATTCATCATTTTATCAAGGTTTTATCATGATTCATCAAGGATTGCTCACAATTCATCAAAACCCAAAAGTTGCTAAATTAGGGTTTTGTAGGAAAAGTCAACTCAACTTTGACCAAGCATAACTTTCTCATACTTTATCAGAAATGACCCATCCAAAGCTCATTTTTAAGAGGATGAAATTCCCTACAATTCATATTCATCTCCAAAGTTCAAAATATGTACTCACAAGAAGGTATGAATTTTGAAATTATAGGTCATTTTGAAAAGTCAACAAGAACACCTTTTGGGTCAAAGCTCCATACCTAAACATGGAAGACTCAATTGAGATGAGACCAAAAGGGTTGTTTATAGGACATCATAAGCTTTCTAAAAAGTCCAAGAACACCTCTCTAGGGTCAAAATTGAGATATTTATGCATTGGCCATGTTGACCTTTTTTGCAAAATTACCAAAAGTCAAATGTGCTCAATTTTGCATCTTTTGCTAAATGGGCCCAACTTTTTATGCTTGCATCTCATCCCTAACATAGTCCACGACCTATGGGACCCTCCATGCTCTATTTATTCATTTATTTAATTTATTTTGATTTTTATTCATTTAAAATTCAAATAAAATCAAATAAATCCTAATAAATCATATATTATATTTTAGGGATTATTTTTTGCATTGAAAGAGGGTCTTATATGCTGTCAATTGAAGATCAACTCGTGCAAGGTCAATTTGGTTGGAAAAGATTGGATTTGAGCAAAATTGGAAAGGAATCATATGCCATGAAAGATCAAATCAAATCTCCATGATGAGAAAGATTGAGGTCGTTTTTGTTGACCCAATAGTTTGTAGTACAAATACAGAAAGAGACCAAGGTATAAGGGGGTTAGAAGCAGTCGTGCAGAGGTGAAACAAAACTCAAAAAAAATTCAAGAAAAGTGTTGATTCAATTTCCACATTGGAGGCCAATTCATACCGTTCTCACGACACCAACAGGTTCTTGGACATCTCCTGAAGGAATTCCAACCATTTGCAAGCTCTCTCACGCCTGGAATTGTAAGACATAGGTATCACGATTTGCTTCTAAATTCAAATTCAGTTTCATTTATTTACTCATCCTATGCATATTTTGATTGTATATTCGTGTTTAACGTTAAGTTTGCAAACGATTGGTACCATTTAATTGCATTTTTAAGGCATGTACAAGATGTTGCCATAGCTAGGGTTTTGTATTCTTGATTAGGGCTTTGCAGGATAGGTAAAATTGGGTGTCGATTTTGGTACCATGAGACTCGTGAGGATGAAACAAGTTGATTGGTACCAGCCATGGCCATTTATCTTGAGCACACGCGATTTTTGAAGTACACATGGATATACCTACAGTAAGCGTCTGTAGGTAAAGGTTCAGAGTCTAAAATGATGGTTCTAGGGAAGAAGACAACAGCGTGTCACAACCTGATTGGCTGATTCAAATTCTGGCGCGTTATTCTGGCTAGAAACTTGTTTTTTCTGATATACTGTTTTTTTTGTATTAACAAGTTAACATCCAGCGCAGCTGGTCAGAAGAAGGAAGTCAGAAGCTCATTGTTCTGGGTTCGATCCCAGGCGTGAGCTTTTGGTACTTTATCCTTTGTTTTCATCAGATCCTGCACATGCATCTTCTGAAGCGCATCACCTTTTGGATCTATCAGTCAGAATCAAATCCAGTGCACCTTATCTTCTGAAGCGCATCACCTTCTGGATCCATCAGTCAGAATCAAATCCAGTGCACCTCATCTTCTGAAGAGCAGCATCTTCTGATCCACCAGCCAAGATCAAATCCAGCGCCCCCCAATCTTCTGAGGGTCACCATCTTCTGATCCACCAGCCAGGATCAGATCCAGCGCCTCCCATCTTCTGAAGGCCACCATCTTCTGGACCCATCAGCCAGAACCAGATCTGCTGACAGCAGGCCCACTCGGTTATTTCCATTATTTTTTTAATTTCTTTTCTTTAATTATTATTTTTTAATCAACAAAAAAATCATTTTATTTTAAATCAACCAATCAAGATAACAAAAAGATTTATTTTTCTTAATAAATGTTTTAATTGATTAGTTTAATTAATTTAGGACAACTTTAATTTCTTTCATAATTAAAATTCAATTAGAAATTAGGTTAAAGTTTTGATTTAATTCTTTTATTTCTTTCTCAAATAATAAAAAATGCAAAAATAGGTTTTTTAGAATAAAATTAATTTATTTTTCTTAATTTAAAATTAATTAGAATTAGGATTTTCCTTTTAAAATTCAATGGTTTCCTTATTTTTCTTAAATAACAAAAATATCATTTTTTTAATCAAATCGTCAATAGGTTTAGTCAAGGGTCAAAACCCTAATCGTCTCGCATTTGATTCGCCGCGCGCTTATTATTTATTTTGACAATATTGTTGTAACTGCTCACTGGTTTGTAATAGTTAATTTAGGGCTTTTACTTATCGCTTCCCCCGGGTTTTTGACTATGTAATTAATCCTCCTCCCCGAAGCCTTGTAATAGCGTAGATTTACTTTCTCGCATTTTATTTCTCGCAAATATTTGACTGTTTAGATGTATGCTAATAGGATTGTATGACAAGAATGCATGACAAATTAATCCAGTTAGAAAATCCTAATGTGCAAAGATTAAATAACTGAAAACAGATCACTCGCACATATCACTCTTAGGGTATACTCTCACTTAGGTTGCCTTTGGTAAACGATCATTAAGTATAGGATATTTTAGTGGTTACCCTCCTGTCTAACAAAGATCAAATGTCCCATTCCAATGTTGCCTAAAAAATGTTGCCTCAAAAATGTTGCCTCGAAAATGTTGCCTCGAATATGATCTTAAGACTTTAGGGTTATTACTAATGTATCCTAACATTGCTTCAGTGATTGTACGTCCCTTTCGAATTGACCCTTACAACTCCAACAACGGTACTACCTACTCCTTAATAGTGGGATAGCGCTGTCTAAAGGAAATATAACAAAAACAATCTTTTTTTGAGTAGGTAGATGCTAGTAGGTACTTGCTCAAATCAAAACTTTTCACACTTACACTTTTCAAACAAACTTTCAAAATAAACTTCGTCACACCTTTGAGGACTGATACAAGGGTTATCACGAAGTCAAACTTTTCAAAAACAAAGCACATACACAAGCAATTTTAAAGATGAGCAAGTACCTAAGAGCCCATGGAAAACCATGGATAGAAATGGTGATAATACCTTCCTTTTCTATAATCTACCCCCGGTACTCAAAATCTCGAAAAAGGATTTTTTCTGTACTTTTTTCCTTTCCGATTGGATGAAATAAAAGTCGGTGGCGACTCTTGCTTACCGCGACATTTTTCGAACACAAAACGCAAACCAACATTCCAAATAGTCGGTTCTGCCACCGTATCACAGAATTAGCGACTTTGTTGGGGACTAATAAGTGGGGTATACCTTAGGATCTAGTTCATCATAATTGTTTCTCTTGATTGTTTTGATTACTTTATTTTTTAGGGTTCTGTTTGGGGGTTACTATAGATCCTAACCCGGATCTGGGGACACCTTTTAGGTAAGTAGCAATAGACTGTGAGGGAACTGTACGACGTAGACCGATACGGTTGAAGTAGTAGCTACGTTGATGTGGCACATTGGTTGGTACTGGTATCCCTTGTGGAGAAACGAGGAGAATACGGGGCCGCTGCATGGTGTCATTAAGCATCAACTGACCTTAGAACCTTTAATCGACCAACTTGGCCATTAGAAAGTAGTGAGATAGTCGGCCTCAGTGTAAAGCTGGGAACTGGTTGATACTCGATGCTACACTCATTGAGACCATACTCTCGAGATAGTTCCGGTTGCAAGAAAAGATTACGTGAGCTGAAACCATGACCGATGGAGGATGGTCAGTGATATTGAGGTCCTCTAGAACCCGGTTACTTTTTCTAGGACAGGTTGAAACCAACTTAACTTCAAGAGGGTATTACCTTTGACCTCATGCAAGCCTTAAACCTAAGGGCTTTGTGTGATTTGACTATGTTTGCAATATCTGTGTTTGCTATACCTGTGGTTTACCATGACATCATGCATCATAACATGGCATTCATGCTTCATTACACTAACCATTTCAAAGACCAAGGGAATTTATCTTTGTTCTGTTTTGCAGATTATGGCTTTCGTACGTAGAAATACCATCTGAGTCAACTTTGTGCAAATACCTGCCCAACTTAAAGAGCTAGCCTCAAGAGTTTGAGACTTCTATGTTCATTAAGAGACACGGTCAACTCCTCAGCCTGGTTACTTCAAATCTTGATGAGCAGATGATGAGCATGCTTTTTAAGTTCTTCGATCCCGTGCATCATTGCTTCACCTTTCCAGATTACCAGCTGGTTCCCACCTTGGAAGAGTTCTCTCACCTATTGGGCATATCCATTCTTGAACAGGTACCCTTCACAGGTATGGAAGAAGTTCCTAGACCAGAAGACATTGCCTCAGCTCTGCATTTGAAACGGGCTAATGTAGTATCCAATTGGGAAACACGAAGCAGGGTCGAAGGTTTTCTAGCCAAATTTTTGATAGATCAGGCTCAGCTATTCTGGGGTAATTTGGATTTTCAGGCTTTCGAAGATATCTTGGCTCTCCTTATTTATGGGTTGGTTCTCTTCCCAAATCCGAATTCCTTTGTAGATGTGAATGCTGTCAAGATTTTCCTTTCTCGCAATCATGTGCCTACCATGTTGGGTGATATCCTGCATGCCCTCTATACTCGTACTGTGAGGAGAAGAGGAACTCTTATGTGTTGCATGTCGTTGCTGTCGAGGTGGTTTATTTTGCACCTCCCTAAGTCTATGCTGAAGAACGAAGAAGGTTTAGGTTGGTCCTACAGAATAATGTCACTTGCTCATACAGATATTCTTTGGTGTTCCCGGGCTATGGAAGACACTGCTGTTATTAACCGTTGTGGGGGATACCCTAATGTCCCACTGCTTGGAATTGAGGGGGTATAACTTACAATCCTTGTCTAGCTTTGCGAAAATTTGGTCGTGCTCGGAGAGATGGTCCCCATGAGCTACTTCTCGAGGACATTGTATTTGATTACAAGGAGGACGTTAAGGAGCACCGCCGGAGGTTTATACGAGGTTGGGGCATGGTGAACAGAGCTGACCCCCAAGAGTTGGGACCAAAGACTTCTCTTCCTATGCAGCCTTACCTCCAATGGGTCCGAGCTCGTGCCCAGAAGCTTGGGATGCCCTATGAGGCCGTATTATCAGTGATTGTGGAGCCCACTAATGAAGAGGGCATTCCTTACACGGTTCTCTATCCTTACATGCCCACTGATCCTGGGGAGTTGCAGAGGTCTTGGATTCAGTTGAAGAATGAGCGGGATACTTACCGGGAACAGTACCATGAGCAAGAAACGGAGATTTTGAAGCTCACTAGGCAGCTCGAGGAAGAAAGAGTGATCAATGACTACATCAACACAAAGAGGAAGCGTCCATGGGACTTTTGATTTTGCTTTTTCTAGTTTTAGATCTTGTTTTATTTACTTCTTTGTAACGCCTTAAAGGCATTGTTGAACCTTTCAAAGATAATCTAATAAAGTTTATTTATTTTTGGTTTGCAAATTTAAATCTCCCAAAGTCTTTGAAATCATTACATGCGCATCCCATTATCATGCACATCATTATAGGTACCCTTATAGGTTTCTCATCTTCTTTGGTGCTTATTTCAGCACAAAATGTCTTCCGAGCAAGCCATCAAAGATCTTCAGGCACAGAACGCCCAATTCCAACAGATGTTCATAAGTCTGGCTAAAGGGCAGGAGGATCTGAAGACCCTTATTCTGAAAGAGAAGAAGAAGAAGAAGAAGAAGAAGGTCAGAATTCTGAACATGGGTAGAAGATTCGGAGAAAGGTTGAGACAACCAGCTAATCTGACTTCCTCATCCAAGGACGGGGAGAACCGAGAAAGGGTAAAGGACCTTAGTCCTGTAGTTTCTGATAACAATACGGATTAAGATGATGAGCAATATCCTCCTGCTAAGGATAGGTACAAGCAGCTAGAAGACCATCTGAGTGCTATGGAGATTCAGAAAATCCATGGTTTGGACTTCGGAGAACTGGGACTGGTATCAGGGGTGGTCATCCCTCATAAGTTTAAAGCTCCAGTTTTTGCTAAATATGATGGAGTATCCTGCCCAAAACTCCATCTCCGCTCGTATGTCAGGAAAGTCCAACCACACACCGCTGATAGAAATTTATGGGTGCATTTCTTTTAAGATAGTCTGTCAGGGACTCAGCTTGAATGGTTCTATCAGTTGGAGGGAGCCAGTGTTCGAAACTGGGAAGATCTTGTTGTTGCTTTCTACAAGCAGTATCAGTATAACGCCGACCTTGCTCCCACTCGTACTCAGCTTCAGGGTATATCCATGGGTGCAGGTGAAGGTTTTAAGGACTATGCTCAAAAGTGGAGAGACTTGGATGGAAGAGTCCAACCCCCTTTGTCTGATAGGGAGTTGGTTGACATGTTTCTAGGGACGCTATCTGGTCCATTTTTCAATCATTTGATCGGCAGTTTGTCATCTGGGTTTACTGAGTTGATTTTGACTGGAGAGAGAGTAAAGGCTGGCATTCGAAGTTGTAAAATACAGAAGGACGCCTCTTCGAGTTCGGTAAAGAAGCCTTTCACCGGTAAGAAGGAAGCTAGTGCAGTCTATGGCCCGAGGGGCCAAAACAGATCCGAACACCGTCAAGCAGTAAATGATGTAGTGATACCAAGACCCACAGTTACTCCACAATGCAACAATCAACAAAGGGTGGAAAGACCACAACGACAGTTTACCCGCATCAATATAACTTTGGCTGAAGTCCTACCTCATCTGCTGAAATCCAACTTGGCAACCTTGAGAGAGGCACCCAAGAATCCAAACACTGCTTCTCCCAAATACAATCCCAATGCGCGGTGCGCCTACCATTCCGGGAGTCCGGGCCATGATACAAACGATTGTTGGGCTCTGAGAAACAAAGTGCAAGATTTGCTGGAAGCTAAGGAAATTGAGTTTGATGCTCCGGAAAAGCCAAATGTTATAACTGCTCCCATGCCCAAACATGGCCGTGGAGTTAATGTTGTGGACACCGATTCGTTTATGACCTCTGTGAAATAAATCTCTACTCCTCTAATGACGGTTAAGAAGAACTTGTTGTTGGCTGGTTTATTTCCGGGCTATGGTGAAGGTTGCCACATGTGTGCGATCCTGCCTTCCATTTGTTGTTTGTTGAAATCAGGTGTTCAACGCCTGATGGATAATAAAGAGATTTTGTTTGAGAAGACTATGATTCTGTTTGTTCCAAATGAAGATGTTGCCATCATAACCATTTCCGCCAATCCTTCCAAGGTTTCCTCGAGAAAACCTGTTAGGGTTACACCTGTTCCGAGAATTGCTCCGTTAATAATCACCGCTCCGTGTCCCATCCCATATACCTCAGATAAAGCTATCCCATGGCATTACGGTGCTGATATATATTACCATGGTGTTAAACAAGATTTGAGGACTGAAGAAGCCGATACAGATGTCAGTAATATTGTGGGGGCTAGCAAGGTCACCAGAAGTGGAAGACTCTTTTCCCCCAAGATTTCCCTCCAATTGTCCATAAACCTATTGTCATTCCATCTGCTAGCACATCAACTACTATCCCAGTTCCTACTCCAGTTGTCATCCCTGCTATTGATCCATCTGGGACTCGGGGCAAAGAAATCATAGGTGAGCCTACCCGGACGGAGGCACCTAAGAAGATCATTGTAGAAACCTCAAAACAAGAGATAGAGGAAATTTTGAAAATTATCAAGAAGAGCGACTACAACGTAGTCGAGCAGCTGGGGCAGACCCCGTCAAAGATCTCCATGTTGTCCTTGTTGTTATGTTCTGAAGCCCATGCGAAGGCTTTAATTGCATTTCTCAAGATTGTGCATGTGCCGCAGGAAACTTCAGTCAATCAGTTCAAAGATTACATGGCCAGCCTGACTGCTGACAATGGGCTAGGGTTCTCAGATGCGGATCTGACTGCTAAAGGGAGAAATCATAATGATGCACTGTATGTCTCGATCGAGTGCAGGGGCACCACTATGGCCCACGTGCTGGTAGATACCGGGTCCTCATTGAATGTTCTGCCAAAGAAAGCGTTAGACCGTATGGATTGTGAAGGTTTAATTCTAAAGTCGAGTAACATTATGGTAAGGGCTTTTGATGGATCAAAAAGAATGGTGCAAGGGGAGGTGGACATCCCAGTTAAAGTGGGTTCTCAGACCTTTGGGTCCACCTTCTATGTAATGGATATCAAGCCGTCATATTCTTGCTTGTTGGGTCGTCCTTGGATTCATAAGGCTGGGGCAGTTACTTCCACGCTCCATCAAATGCTGAAATATCCGGTGAAGGGGAAGATTGTCACGGTATGAGGTGAAGAAGAGTATATGGTGAGTCATCTCAACTCCTTTCAATATGTAGAGATGGACGGGGAATTCATAGAAATGCCTTGTCAAAATTTCGAAGAGATCCCTCAGTTCTCGGCATCAACTGAAGTTACTATCGGCAAACCTCCATTGAAGATGGCTTCTCTCAAAGATGCCAGGGCTGTAACTGAAGAAGGTGGGTGTACCAATTGGGGTTAACTCCCTGATTTCACTCACAAAACTGACAAATTTGGTTTGGGCTTTACTACAGGGGCTCAGAGGGCTGTTAGGCACGTACGGATTGGAAGACCCCCTCTACACATCAGCAATCGGGGAGTTAATGCAATTGAGGACAGGGAGGAAGATTCAGACATCGACAGCTGGATCTACCCAACAACCAATGGTGGACTGAATAACTGGACAGCGAAGGACTTCATACATGTTTATTTTATTCCGCAATAATTGAATTTTGTTTAAAGATTTGTAATAAACAATTTGAAACTTTACGGCCCGATGCCTTGCCCGAGGCACCTTAGCTTTGCTTGTGAGGGATTATTACTTTTCATTTTCATATATCATTAATAAAACATTGGACGTTTCTTGCATTACAAATTTTGCGCTCCTTGTTTGTCTTTTCTGTCTCTCACTTATCAAAGCATCTATTCTCTTACACACACTCACATATCATAATGCAGATCCATATCCACTCTGGATCCCATTGATAACAACACTGCTACTGCCAATTATGACTTCGAAAATCTGATCAACCAAGCCGAGGACGAAGGTGAGGATGGTTGTGAGGTTCCTAGAGAACTTGCTAGACTATTGCAGCAGGAAGAGAGGTCCATACAGCCTCATGAAGAGCCAGTTGAGTCAGTGAATTTGGGTACGGAGGAAAACAAGAAAGAGGTTAAGATAGGTGCGAATCTGGAGCCTAGTGTCAAACAACGGTTAATACAGATGCTACACGACTATGTTGAGATCTTCGCCTGGTCCTACAAAGATATGCCTGGTTTGGACACTGATATTGTGGTTCATCGCTTGCCGACTAAAGAAGACTACCCTCTGGTAAAGAAGAAGGTTCGCCGTATGCACCCTGAAATGTCAGAGAAAATCAAGGCAGAAGTCATGAAAGAGTTCGACGCAGGATTCTTAGTTGTCACTTCTTATCCGCAGTGGGTTGCCAACGTTGTTCTGGTACCAAAGAAGGACGGTAAGGTACGGATGTGTGTGGACTATAGAGATATGAATAGGGCAAGCCCCAAGGATGATTTCCCACTACCTCACATTGATGTTCTGGTCGGCAACACCGCACTCACAAGATCTTCTCCTTCATGGATGGTTTTTTTGGCTACAACCAGATCAAGATGGCTCCTGAGGACATGGAGAAGACAACCTTCGTTACACAGTGGGGCACCTTCTGTTACAAGGTAATGCCTTTTATGTTGAAGAATGTTGGGGCAACTTATCAGCGTGCCATGGTCGCTTTGTTCCACGATATGATTCACCACGAGATCGAGGTTTATGTTGATGACATGATAGCCAGGTCCCAGACTGAGGAAGAGCACATTGATCATCTCCAAAAACTGTTTGACAGGTTGAAGACGTACAAGATGAGGTTGAATCCGAACAAGTGAACCTTCGGGGTAAGGTCTGGTAAGCTTCTGGGTTTTGTTGTCAGCGAAAAAGGTATTCAAGTATACCCTGCAAAAGTAAAAGCCATACAAGAGATGCCAACTCCCGGCACAGAAAAAGAAGTCAGAGGTTTCTTGGGACGTCTGAATTACATTGCCAGGTTCATTTCACATCTGACTGCTACTTGTGAGCCAATCTTCAAGCTACTGAAGAAAGATCAAGTGGTAAAGTGGAATGACGAATGCCAGACCACTTTCGAAAGAATCAAGGAATACCTTCAAGAACCACCAATTTTGATGCCTCCAGTTGAAGGAAGACCTTTGATTTTATATTTGACAATGCTAGACCATTCAATGGGGTGTGTGCTGGGGCAGCATGACGAGGCTGGCCGAAAAGAGAACGCTATTTACTACCTTAGCAAAAAGTTTACCAACTGTGAGACTCGATACTCATTGCTCGAGAAAACTTGCTACACTTTGGCATGGGCTTCTCGCCGGCTGAGACAGTATATGCTGACTCACACCACTTTGTTGATATCAAAGATGGATCCGATCAAGTATATTTTCGAGAAGCCCGCTCTCTCTAGAAGGATAGTAAGACGGCAGATGATCTTAACCGAGTACGACATCCAATACACAACCCAAAAAGAAATCAAGGGGAGTGTATTGGAAGATCATTTGACGCATCAGGCCGTGGATGACTACCAGTCCATGAATTTTGAGTTCCCGGATGAGAACATCATGTTGGTAACGGACTGCGAAGAACCTGGACCAGATGAAGAACCTGAGGAGGGATCTTGATGGTCTATGTATTTTGATGGAGCTTCAAACGCATTGGGTAACGACATTGGCGCTGTAATTATATCTCCTGAGGGATGTCTTACTCCGTTCACCGCCCGATTATGTTTTAACTGAACCAACAATATGGCGGAGTATGAAGTGTGTATCATGGATCTTCGAGCTGCTATTGACCTGAGGATAAAGTTCTTGAGTGTATTCGGATATTCTGCTCTGGTGATAAGTCAGATCAAAGGCAAGTGGGATACGAAGCACCCGAATCTTATTCCTTACAAAGAGTATGTATTGACATTGCTCCCGCACTTCGAGGAGATAACCTTTGAACATTTCCCCAGAGAAGAGAACCAGTTAGCGGACACGCTAGCTACCATGTCTTCTATGTTCAAAGTGAGGTGGGACAATGAAGCTCCCCAGATTACCATCGAGAGATTGGACGAACCTGCACATTGTTATGATATTGAGGCTGAAGAGGTAGCAGATAAACCCTAGTTTCACGAGGTAAAGAGGTATCTTAAGGCTCAAGAATACCCCAAGGGGGCATCTGTTAATGATAAGAAGTTTCTGAGAAGATTCACTGCGAAGTTCTTCATCAGTAATGGTATCCTTTATAAGCGTAACCATGATTCAACCTTACTGCGGTGCATAGATAAGAGCGAAGCGGAAAGGATCATGGCAGAGTTACATGAAGGTACCTTCGGAACTCATTCCGGTGGACATACCATGGCGAAAGAAATCCTACGGGCAGGATATTACTGGTCTACTATGGAAACCAATTGTTATCAGCATTCTCGAACCTGTCATAAGTGCCAAGTCTATCCTGATAAGGTGCATGTACCTCAGTTTCCTCTGAATGTTTTGACAGCTCCTTGGCCTTTTGCAATGTGGGGCATCGACATGATTGGCGAGATCAGACTTACTGCGTCTAACGAGCATCGTTTCATTCTGGTGGCTATTGATTACTTTACGAAGTGGGTTGAGGAAGCTTCCTTTGCTACAATAACCAAGAACATCGTGGCGCGGTTCATCCAACACAATCTGATCTGTCGATATGGTGTACCTGAGAGGATTATTACTAACAATGGTACAAATCTCAATAACACGATGATCACCAAGCTCTATAAACAGTTCAAGATTCAGCATCATAACTCTTCTCCCTACCGATCGAAGATGAATGGGGCTGTCAAAGCAGCTAACAAGAACATCAAGAAGATTGTGCAGAAGATGATGGTGACATACAAAGACTGGCACAAGATGTTACCATTCGCTCTTCATGGGTACCGTACCTCCGCACGGACGTCGACAGGGACAACACCCTACTCCCTGGTATATGGCATGGAGGCAGTCCTACCCATTGAAGTCCATATACCCTCTCTCAGGATTATGAAGGACGCATGTTTTAACGAAGATGACTGGATCCAGACCCGGCTTGATCAGCTGAATTTAATCGATGAAAAGAGACTTACTACTATCTGCCATGGTCAGACGTATCAAAAGTGAATGATCAGGGCTTTTAACAAGAAAGTCAGACGTCAAGAATATCAAGTCGGGGATCTAGTGATCAAGCGCATCATACTGCCGCAAAGTGATCCCAGGGGCAAATGGACCCCCACATACGAAGGGCCATTTGTGGTTAAGAACATTTTCTCGGGAGGAGCTATGATTCTAACCACCATGGACGGTGACGACCTTCCTCACCCCGTCAATGCAGACATAGTGAAAAGATACTATGCATAATCTAAGACCCGCTAGGTTGACTAGTCTAGGCAAAAATAAGGGCTTCCTAGAGAACCAAAAGGGTTCGGGCAAAAGTAAGGGATGAAAATGGAAAAAACTGTACACCCGACAAGTCGAAAACCTGAAAAGGCGGCTTGGGTAAAAAAGGGTATCCCGGTGGACCGAAAACCCGTGAGGGCGGTCCAGGAAAAAATTAGGGATTAAAGCGTAACACTATGTCTCATTAGATCATCTTGCAACCAGACTTCGGTATTAACTATCAAGCTCAGATGGCGCCAATCAATCTGATCCACCTTTGACCAAGCAGCAAAGTGATGAGACGCTCGAAGATATAAAGGCAATAGCATAGTTGGAACTCAATGGGGTTATTTCACATAGCTGTTTTTTTATTTCTTTTACACAAATTGTAATTTCTTTCGGCGGTGTTCTCTTACTGGGACGTCAGCCTCCGTGTATAAAATGCCTATTACAGGCCAACTTCAAAAAGCAATACAACTCATTTTCACAAGAAATTTCAATTTATTTTTCTTTTTCCGTTTTGTTTTGCAAGAACGTCCAATGATTCACTTTTTATATATGCATTTGAAAATAATTGTTACTCATAAATATTTACATAAGAAACAAAAGACGATTACTCGTAATTCCAGGAACAGGGACAAACAAGAAGTGTCCAAAACCTTACAGTTACTCTATCCATCAGGTACCGGGATAGAGCCAGCTCGAGAACATGAGCAGTGGTACATACACTCCCCACAGAGTAAAAAATATCCAAAGACAGTGATGTCAGCGTTCCCAAACAAGACATAACTCTCCTTAGCTAAGGTTCGCAATCGCGAGTGAATCAGTAAAATTTCCCCAAGCAGAGTTTATTTATCACCAGCAACAGAAATTCATCCCCAGCTGAGTTATTTCTCCAAATCGGCAGATCTATCAACAAAATGTTTCCTCTCCAACAGAGTTATTCCTCGCAGAGTTATCCTCAGACAGAGTCTCGTCCGACAGAATGTTTACCAGACAAGGGTAAAATCCCCAGCATAGTCATCTTTGTTCACCATCCCCGACAGAGGTGGAGGAACTATGGTTTTCATAGCAATTAAGGATTTATTTTCCCAGATTCAGATTATCACGTCAGCATTTCATGTCCATTCATCATGATATGTGCATACATCACATATAACATAGTATCATTTATTTTGATAACGTCATTATACAATGCATCTCATGCATCGCATATAACTAACCATGTATTTCTTTTAGGAAAGACATTATTATCAATAATTTCCAGCAAGTCCATGATCAACACTCAAAGCTAAACAGAGTAATCATCGACAACAAATGCAACTTTATCCAGACTTTCATATCGAAGTAACCCTACCATCCAGGTTCCTTCTCACAGCCCTACTATCCAGGCTTTCATATCAAAGTAACCCTACGATCCAGGTTCCTTCTCACAAGCCCTACTATCCAGGCTTTCATCTCGAAGTAACCCTACGATCCAGGTTCCTTCTCACAGCCCTACTATCCAGGATTTCATATCAAAGTAACCCTATGATCCAGGTTCCTTCTCACAACCATACTATCCAGGATTTCATATCAAAGTAACCATACGATCTAGGTTCCTTCTCACAAGCCCTACTATCCAGGCTTTCATCTCGAAGTAACCCTACGATCCAGGTTCCTTCTCACAGCCCTACTATCTAGGCTTTCATATCAAAGTAACCCTACTATCCAAGTTCCTGCTCACCAGCCCTACTATCTAGGCTTTCATCTCGAAGTAACCCTAAGATCCAGGTTCCTTCTCACAAGCCCTACTATCCAGGCTTTCATCTCGAAGTAACCCTACGATCCAGGTTCCTTCTCACCAACCCTATTATCTAGGCTTTCATCTCAAAGTAACCCCATTATCCAGGTTCCTTCTCACAAGCCCTACTATCCAGGCTTTCATCTCGAAGTAACCCTACTATCCAGGTTCCTTCTCACCAGCCCTACTATCCAGGCTTTCATCTCGAAGTAACCCTACGATCCAGGTTCCTTCTTACAAGCCCTACTATCCAGGCTTTCATCTCGAAGTAACCCTACAATCCAGGTTCCTTCTCACCAGCCCTACTATCCAGGCTTTCATCTCGAAGTAACCCTACTATCCAGGTTCCTTCTCATAACCTTACTATCCGGGTTCTTCCTCTCTTATCCCCAGACAGTAGTCCACAACACTGTAAGATCGGGACCCAATCAAACACAATTGATTTCAAATTTCCCCAGTAAGTCGCGGTGCAACATATACCCCGACCAAACACGCAGTTCACTTCCACTTCCCAAACGGGAGTTATTCCCTAGTAGAGTAACAGACAACTGAAGCTCCTAAAACTTTATTCCTCTCAAGACAGAGACCAGCATTCCACAATGAAGTCTACCTCAATAACAGGTATACGGGTTCTCGCAAAGGAATCTCTTAGGCAATCGACGCTTCTTCGGATGGCATATTTAAGCCCATCTCTGACAATTCTCTAGCAACTTCCAAATGGCATCTGTAATCCCATTCCCGATATCACAAATCAAGTGTCACTTCGCGCGAGTGCAAATTTCTGGGCACTCTAGTATTCAATCGTCTTCCACCTTTAGATCACGAAAGGCAGACGAGCCTATCTACATCTTAAAGTTTAAGAAGATTGAACAGGGGCAGTTGTTGTACCCCAAAATTTTCCCTCCCATTTTTCTCAAAACATGTCAACTGAGGTCCTCAAATTGCTCAAGGAAGTCCAAGGGTTGACTAAACAAACTCTCTCCTAGGGCAGTCTACCTCAAATTAGGGTTTCATTTTGCATCAAGATGCTTGAGTCCAAAGGATCCCAAATTCTCACCATTGTCCTAATATGTTCTTAAGATCATCCATGTCAAGTTTCAAGCCTTGCAGAGGAAGTTTGCTCAGTCAATTGCTCAAAGGTCTAAAAAATCGATTGTGCTAAGTCAAAAGTCAATTGTGGCTCACCTACAGTAAAACTTCAAGATTTTGGGTCAACATCCTCATTTTGAAGTATAATTCATCATTTTATCAAGGGTTGATCATGATTCATTAAGGATTGCTCACAATTCATCAAAACCCAAAAGTTGCTAAATTAGGGTTTTGTAGGAAAAGTTAACTTCACTTTGACCAAGCATAACTTTCTCATACTTTATCAGAAATGACCCATCCAAAGCTCATTTTTAAGAGGATGCAATTACCTACAATTAATCTTCATCTCCCAAGTTCAAAAGATGTACTCACAAGAAGATATGAATTTTGACATTATAGGTCATTTTGAAAAGTCAACAAGAACACCTTTTGGGTCAAAGCTCCATACCTGAACATGGAAGACTCAATTGAGATGAGACCAAAAGGGTTGTTTAGAGGACATCATAAGCTTTCTAAAAAGTACAATAACACCTCTCTAGGGTCAAAATTGAGAGAGTTATGCATTGTCCATG
The DNA here is from genome assembly GCA_948472305.1 of Vicia faba. Taxonomy (NCBI): domain Eukaryota; kingdom Viridiplantae; phylum Streptophyta; class Magnoliopsida; order Fabales; family Fabaceae; genus Vicia; species Vicia faba. The sequence goes on along the minus strand of OX451740.1, from coordinate 348,125,483 downwards.
TTGACCTTTTTTGCAAAATTACCAAAAGTCAAATGTGCTCAAATTTGCATCTTTTGCTAAATGGGCCCAACTTTTTATGCTTGCATCTCATCCCTAACATAGTCCACGACCTATGGTACCCTCCTTGCTCTATTTATTCATTTATTTAATTTATTTTGATTTTTATTCATTTAAAATTCAAATAAAATCAAATAAATCCTAATAAATCATATATTATATTTTAGGGATGATTTTTTTGCATTGAAAGAGGATCTTATATGCTGTCAATTGAATATCAACTCGTGCAAGGTAAATTTTGTTGGAAAATATTGTATTTGAGAAAAATTGGAAAGGAATCATATGCCATGAAATATCAAATCAAATATCCATGATGAGAAAGATTGAGGTCGTTTTTGTTGACCTAATAGTTTGTAGTACATATACAGAAAGAGACCAAGGCATAAGGGGGTTAGAAGAAGTCGTGCAGAGGTGAAACAAAACTCAAAAAATTTCAAGAAAGTGTTGATTTAATTTCCACATTGGAGGCCAATTCATATCGTTCTCACGACACCAACAGGTTCTTGGACATCTCCTGAAGGAATTCCAACCATTTGAAAGCTCTTTCACGCCTGGAATTGTAAGACATATGTATCACGATTTGATTTTAAATTCAAATTCAGTTTCATTGATTTACTCATCCTATGCATATTTTGATTGTATATTCGTGTTTATCATTAAGTTTGTAAACGATTCGTACCATTTAATTGTATTTCTAACGCCTGTACAAGATGTTGCCATAGCTAGGGTTTTGTATTCTTGATTAGGGCTTTGCAGGATAGGAAATATTGGGTGTCGATTCTGGTACCATGAGACTCGTGAGGATGAAACGAGTTGATTGGTACCAGCCATGGCCATTTATCTTAAGCACACACGATTTTTGAAGTACACAGGGATATACCTACAGTAAGCGTCGGTAGGTAAAGGTTCAGAGTCTAAAATGATGGATCCAGGGAAGAAGACAACAGCGTGTCACAACCTGATTGGCTGATTTAAATTCTGATGTGTTATTTTGGCCAGAAACTTGTTTTTTCTGATATACTATTTTTTTTGTATTAACAAGTTAACATCCAGCGCAGCTGGTCAGAAGAAGGAAGTCAGAAGCTCATTGTTCTGGGTTCGATCCCAGGCGTGAGCTTTTGGTACTTTCTCCTTTGTTTTCATCAGATCCTGCACATGCATCTTCTGAAGCGCATCACCTTCTAGATCCATCAGTCAGAATCAAATCCAGTGCACCTCATCTTCTGAAGCGCATCACCTTCTGGATCCATCAACCAGAATCAAATCCAGTGCACCTCATCTTCTGAAGAGCAACATCTTCTGATCCACCAGCCAGGATCAGATCTAGCGCCCCCCATCTTCTGAGGGTCACCATCTTCTGATCCACCAACCAGGATCAGATCCAGCGCCTCCCCCCCGTCTTCTGAAGGCCACCATCTTCTGGACCCATCAGCCAGAACCAGATTTGCTGACAGCAGGCCCACTCGGTTATTTCCATTATTTTAATTCCTTTTCTTTAATTATTCTTTTTTAATCAACAAAAAAATTATTTTATTTTAAATCAACCAATCAAGATAACAAAAAAGATTTATTTTTCTTAATAAATGTTTTAATTGATTAGTTTAATTAATTTAGGACAACTTTAATTTCTTTCATAATTAAAATTCAATTAGAAATTAGGTTAAAGTTTTGATTTAATTCTTTTATTTCTTTCTCAAATAATAAAAAATGCAAAAAATAGGTTTTTTAGAATAAAATTAATTTATTTTTCTTAACTTAAAATTAATTAGAATTAGGATTTTCCTTTTAAAATTCAATGGTTTCCTTATTTTTCTTAAATAACAAAAATACCATTTTTTTAATCAAATCGTCAATAGGTTTAGTCAAGGGTCAAAACCCTAATCGTCTCACATTTGATTCGCCGCGCACTTATTATTTATTTTGACAATATTTTTGTAACTGCTCACTGGTTTGTAATAGTTAATTTAAGGCTTTTACTTATCGCTTTCCCCCGGGTTTTTGACTATGTAATTAATCCTCCTCCCTGAAGCCTTGTAATAGCGTAGATTTACTTTCTCGCATTTTATTTCTCGCAAATATTTGACTGCTTAGATGTATGCTAATAGGATTGTATGACAAGAATGCATGAAAAATTAATCCAGTTAGAAAACCCTAATGTGCAAAGATTAAATAACTGAAAACAGATCACTCACACATATCACTCTTAGGGTATACTCTCACTTCGATTGCCTTCGGTAAACGATCATTAAGTATAGGATATTTTAGTGGTTACCCTCCTGTCTAACAAAGATTAAATGTCCCATTCGAATGTTGCCTCAGAAATGTTGTCTCGAAAATGTTGCCTCAGAAATGTTGCTTCGAATATGATCTTAAGACTTTAGGGTTATTACTAATGTATCCTAACATTGCTTCAGTGATTGTATGTCCCTTTCGAATTGACTCTTACAACTCCAACGATGGTACTACCTACTCCTTAATAGTGGGATAGCGCTGTCTAAAGGAAATAGAACAAAAACAATCTTTTTTCGAGTAGGTAGATGCTAGTAGGTACTTGCTCAAATCAAAACTTTCCACACTTACACTTTTCAAACAAACTTTCAAAATAAACTTCGTCACACCTTTGAGGACTGATACAAGGGTTATCACGAAGTCAAACTTTTCAAAAACAAAGCACATACACAAGAAATTTTAAAGATGAGCAAGTACCTAAGAGCCCATGGAAAACCATGGATAGAAAGGGTGCTAATACCTTCCTTTTCTATAATCTACCCCCCGTACTCAAAATCTCGAAAAAGGATTTTTTTTCTGTACTTTTTTCCTTTCCGGTTGGATGAAATAAAAGTCGGTGGCGACTCTTGCTTACCGCGACATTTTGAAAACATAAAACGCAAAACGCAAACCAACATTTCAAACAGTCAGTTCTGCCACCGTATCATAATGGTCGTCTACTAAACTTGGTCACTTCCAACACTGATGAAGACATGATGAAGGTACTCTTTCAGTTCTTTGATCCCCTACACCATTGCTTCACATTTCCCGATTATCAACTTGTGCCAACTTTGGAAGAATTCTCCCGACTCTTGAGGATCCCCATTCTTAATCAACTACCTTTTAACGGTACAAAAAGAGATCTAAAGCCAGAAGAGATTGCTCAAGCTCTACATTTGCAACCATCTGATATCACAACTAATTGGGAAACAAGGAGTGGTGTCAAGGGTTTCCTAGAAAAGTTCTTGTTTGAGAAAGCCCAAAACTGTTGGAACTCTTTAGATTTGCAAGCCTTTGAGGAAATTGTGGCTCTCTTTATCTATGAGATGGTTTTGTTTCCAAATCCTGACCAACTCATAGATGTGAACACCATCAAAATATTCATGTCTTGTAACCCGGTGCCTACTTTGCTAGGGGACATCCTACATTCTTTTCACACTCACACCATGAGGAAAAGAGGTATACTTATGTGTTGTACTCCTATTTTGGCAAGATGATTTATTTTGCATCTTCCCCAATCTGTATTGAAGAATGAGCCAGGTTCGAGGTGGTCACATAGGTTGATGACGCTCAGAAATTCAAATATTCATTGGTGTTCCCGCTCTTTGGAGAATGTTACTATCGTCGACCGTTGTGGAGAATTCCCTAATGTTCCTTTTCTTGGCATTAGAGGAGGTATCACTTACAACCCTTGCTTAGCCTTAAGACAGTTTGGTTACGCCCGAAGGGATGGTCCCCATGAGATGCTTATTCAAGGTTTGGTATTTGACTATGAGAGCGACGATCAAGGTTACCGTCAGAGATTTATCCGAGCATAGAGGATGGTGAACAAAGTGGATAGTAAGACGCTAGGACATAAGAATTCCATTCCCCTCAAGCCTTACCTTAAATGGATACGAGCTTGTGCTCAGAAACTTGTGATGCCTTATCCCTCCATATTACCAATCATTATGGAGTCTGTGGTCGGAGGAAATGTTCCCTATACTATCCTCCATATGGACATGCCTACCTCTCTCGAAGACTTACAAAAGGGTTGGATCCAGCTGAAGGAAGAACGAGACACTTTCGAGGATCAGTTCTATGCTAGTGAGAAGAGAGTCTTAGAGCTTACAAAACAGCTAAAAAAAGAGCAAAATATGAGCGCTTATCTCACTCCAAAGAGGATGCGTTCGGTCTTTTTATCCTAGAAATCTATTTTGTAAGCCCAAGAGGAATGATGTAATCTTTCTTGTTTTGTCTAATGAGAATTAACGTTTGTTCATTCTTTTGTATATACAAATTTAAATTTCATTAATCCTTGAAATCATTTGAATATACATATTCCATGCATCATAACATGACAGGTTTTCGCATAACAGGTTTCCTTATCTTTCTGTTGTTTATTTCAGCAAGATGGATCTAGAGAAAACTGTGACAGAACTCCAAACCTAGAACTCTCAGTTTTAGGAAGCTCTACTCGCCCTAGCCAAGGGGCAACAAGATATGATGGCTTTGCTGGCAGTTAAGAAAAAGCCAAAGAAGAAAGCTCTACTCAACATGGGTAGAAGATTCAAGGAGACAATCCGTCAAATCCCAGTTGAAGAAGATTCATCCGAAGAGGACGAAAACCAAATTGGTGAGGTCAAGAGTACTCAGGATGACTGTATCAATGACTAGGTATCTGATGATGATTATTTCAACGAGCAGTACCCACCCGATGATATCAAATACAAGCAGTTAGAAGACATATTGAAAGCTGTTGAAATTCAAGCCGTCCCCGATTTAGATTTTGATGATTTGGGTTTGATCTCTGGAGTAATCATTCCCCACAAATTCAAAGTACCGATATTTGCAAAGTACGGTGGGGTTTCTTGTCCCAAACTCCATTTGAAATCTTATGTACGCAAGATACAGCTGCACACTGCTGATAAGAAGCTCTGGGTTCACTTTTTCCAAGAGAGCTTGGCTGGAACACAACTTGATTGGTTTTATCAGTTAGATGGTTCTCGTATCAACACTTGGGAGGATCTAGCTACTGCCTTCTACCATCAGTATCAATACAGTGCCGACTTGGCACCAACAAGGGTTCAATTACAAGATATGACCATGGGAAAGAATGAAGGATTTAAGGAATATGCACAAAAGTGGAGAGACCTTGCTAGTAGAGTCCAACCTCCCTTGACTGATAGGGAGCACATCGACATGTTCATGGGCACTTTATCTGGTCCTTTCTTTAATTTGTTGGTTGGCTGCTCTTCTTCTGGTTTCACCGAACTAATCTTAACTGGTGAAAGAGTGGAAAGTGGCATCAAGTGTATGTCCTTCGAATGAACCATATATGTATCCTTCGAATGGGCCAAATGTACGTCCTTCAAATGGACCATATGTGTGTCCTTTGAAGGGGCCAAATGTATGTCCTTCAAATGATCCATATTGTAGGTTCTTCAAATCCATCAATTGTGTGTTCTTTGAATCCAACAAATTTATGTTCTTCGAATGGGCCACCAAATATGTGTCTTTCGAATCCACCCATTGTGTGTCATAGTGTAGAAACTATGTGCGTTAAAGGGTTTAAAGGTGGAATCGAAGCATGCATGAGGGGAGTCATTGCCTTGTGCATGCTTGCACGAGGGGAGCCATTTCCTTGTGCATGCTAGCATTAGGGAAGTTTTTGCCTTGTGAATCGAAGCAAATAGGAAAAAGGCCACTGCTTTGTGGGTGCTAGCATGAGGGAAGTCATTGCCTTGTGCCTGCTAGCATGAGGGAAGCAGCTAATGCTCAGTCGAAGATTTGTGAATTAAAATTGATCGAAGGAGGCCAAATACCCAATCAAAGCTTATGATTCAAGTAAAAATTACTCTTCTTTGATTTGATGCTTGAAAGCCCAATTAAAAATCCAATTGTACTTGTGAAAACTTGAACTTTTGAAAATCCTTGCTAGAAAAGTCTTGAAAAAAGAGAGGGCAGATTTTGGGGTACAACACTGTCCAGTCACAAAATGGTGGTGTCTTCTTCCTTCATGGGTACGGCGGTACTGGTAAGACTTATATGTGGAGAAAATTTGTGGCATCTTTGAGGTCCAAACATGAGATATTTTTAACGGTTGTCACCAGTGGTATAGCTTCTTTGTTATTTCCAGGGGGTAGAACTTCATATTCCAAGTTTAAGATTCCTGTGTCGACGCTTGATAATTCTACTTGTAAAGTTGAATACAACGATGATGTTGGAGACCTTCTAAGACAGACAAAGATAATTATATGGGATGAAGCACCAATGGCACACAAGCATGCTATAGAAGCACTTGAAAAAACTTTGAAAGATGTCATGAGTACATACAATAATTCGAAGGATGTCTTTGGTGGAAAGGTTGTAGTTTTCGGTGGTGACTTTAGACAAATTTTACCTGTTGCCCCACGGGGTAGTCATTCGTATATTATTCACTCAACGATAAATACATCTTACATATGGCATTCAGTTCAGGTTTTAACGCTAACAAAAAACATATGTTTGCATTTGGGACCGATAGAGCAAGATAAAAAGGAAATTGCATATTTTTCATATTTGATTTTGAGAATTGGCGAAGGAAAAATATTAGAGCCTAATGACGGTGTTGCAGAAATTGAAATTCCCCCTGAACTTTTGATAACAGACTTTCAAGATCCTATTGATGGCATTGTGAATAGTACATATCCTGATTTCATTAATAATTATCATTCCAACGATTACCTCAAGGGTCAAGCAATTCTCGCTTCTACATTAGAAGTTGTGGATGACATCAACGACCACATTCTTGCTTTAATGCCAGGTTGTCATACTCTTCCATTTATTTGACTATCTAATATACATTGACTTCTATTTGCTGATTTATGTATGTTCCCAAAACAGGAGACATATGCGACTACTACAGTTCAAATACAATTAATAACTCTGAAATTCATGACCTCGAAGTACTTGACATCCTGACACTGGAATTTTTTAGTTCCCTACGTATGCCAGCTTTTCCTAACCATCACTTAAAGTTAAAAGTTAGAACACCTGTTATGTTAATGCGGAACATAGACTAGTCTGAAGGTTTGTGTAACGACACAAGGCTAATCATAACAAACATGTCAATTCATGTCCTTGAAGCTTCGATAATGTCGGGAAAGGGTTCTGGAAATTTGGTTTACATCCCTCAAATGGATATGTCACAGTCGCAATTACCCTGGCCATTCAAGCTAAATAGACGACAATTCCAAATTATTGTCTCATATGCCATGACAATTAACAAATCGCAAGGACAATCTTTGGATAACATAAGTCTCTACTTGCCAAGAGATGTATTTATCCATGGTCAAATTTATGTTGCACTATCAAGGGTCACAACAAAACAAGGAATTGAAATATTGATACATGATGAACATGGAAAGTTCAAAGTAACAACTACAAACATTGTTTACAAGAAAGTTTTCGGGTAATATATGATTATTCAAAAATTAGTCCTGCTCTTCTGTTAGTATGCATTATGTTGTTCTTGCTTTAGAGTGTGTAATACATGAGTTTGTAACCTCACAGTTTGATATATTTTGGAATTACCGTTAAGCCTCATCTGTCTCAAAATTATATGATGTTCCTTTTATGTTTCTAAACACACACCAACTTTGGTTGATTATTATACCATTTAATTTTGGACTGTTTAGCATGACATTATGTTTGCTATACATTTCTTTATCAACATGCCTAACCATATGCATGCACCTAATGTTACAGTAAACAAATTTTTTCACCACTCTATGTTTCATAGGAACTCGATGCTTATCATATCAGTATTACTGATACTGGTATAATCATTATGACGATCGTCAATTTGTAGGATAACAAATAATTCACACTACTTTCTTTATGACTCATGGCCCTGTCATACTACATCACTCAAAAACATCCTGTTAAATTCATGTTTTTGTTTTTAGTATTATAACATCAACTATCTAAATATTTTAGCATAATATGTATATCATATCAAAAACTGATTACTAAAATTTATATATATCATAGCATCCAACATTTACTAAACACTTGACCTAAATCATACCAACTGTTCAAACCTTACAAAATTAAAAACATGAAATAAACATAAACAAACTACACAAACAACTAATCCTTCTTTCCCATTACATAATCAACACAATTTGTTTCAATGTCTCTTCTTTCCTGGCTCAACATAAACCAATATTTCATCAGCTGGCGGATATCGAATGCAGAAATGCAGAATGTCTATTTTCTTTAACTTTTTCTGTTTAGCAAACTCATACCACCCAGTAGTAAGATACTTCTCGCCTTTGTCATCATTCCTCACTTTCAACACACATTTTTCTGAGATACCCTTGTCTGAATCATATAACACAATCGAGCTGACCGATCCACTTAGACACTTCTTAATCACTTCAAACGGTAGTTGCTGTAAAACATATAGTTAAATTAGATGAGATTCAACCCTTAAAAATTACATATACCACTTCAACAATTAACTTCTATTACTTACCAGCACATTCCTACTCATAACCTTAGCATTAGATACAACCCTGCTCCAGTTTTCTTCATTTTCTTCCATATATATTGGAGTAAATTTCCTGATTCAATCACCAAACCAAATATATTTCAAAACTAATCTTAGTCTATTTTTCCATACATCTTATCCAATACATTTTATCCTTCTAAAGATACTTGAAAACTTTAACATATACCACATTATTACGCATTTTCAATACAATTAAACTTTTCTAACAAACCCACATCATAAAAAACAACACAACAATATGATTGGGTTCCGTTGTATTAGTATTCTCTATCATTCTGCTAAAAAACCAGCAACAAGGGACTAAGAACTCTACACTTATAGAACTTCCAACTGAAAACCTACATAATCATACTTGTATAACCTTATTATCAGGACTGCACGTCAATAATATATACATAACATTTTGCAACATTATTATCATGACAACAACAATATATAAAAAATTAGTTATACACCAGGAAAAAACACCTACATTTAATAGCACGCATGCCTTTTAAAATATATTAATTTCAAAAACAAAATTTACCCAGAGTTTGTTGTCCCTTTGACGCCTACTAAACTATTATTAATCCATTTCCCTTTAACATCACATTTGCTTCCTGCCAGTTGGGGTTCATCAGAACCTTTCCCTTTTGATAGAGAATGAAGACGTGTTCTAGACAGAGAATACTATTCTTTAAAACTAACAATATCCATCTTTATACCAGTTTGTGGCGAAATTTACATGAAGATTCATCATATTTGTTATACTTTTTTTGATCTTTTGGCGTTGAACCAACAACGAATTCTCCGACGCAGATCTGCAACAATATTCATCATACAAAGATATTACTCACAACCTATATAACTTCTACCAAACACATTATGGATTCCATGTACAAAATAACCAATACTTGAACATTGATAGCTACAAACTTACCCACATGCATGTCGTTTTACCCACTATTCTTCATCTTCAACCAGAAGCTGGACCGAGCTTTTCTTTCTACGCCTACTCCGGGTTTTGATAAGTTGCACTTTGTACTTTTAAGTGGAAGCTCTTTTTCGGAATTTCTCACTGGAAGTCCATTTTAACCCTATTACGTAGAATGTTCCTTTTTTACTTCCATTACTTCTTTATCATCGGCCTAATGGCCCATTTGACTCTCCATCTCTTTTTTTACAATAAGTTATTCCCTAATATATACAACTGATACCTTTTTATATTATATCTTTATATTATATCTTTATATTATATCTTTTTACACTAAATAAAAAATACAATTTTTTTGATTACTTTATAAAATAAATAGATCAATGGTCAGGATGTAATCAATATTAAAACAAAACAAAGTCCACTTGTACATGTACTCTGATTCTCACACGATGTACACAAAACAAAGCCCTATTTAAAGCTAACCATCCACACACAATGCACCTTCTCCTCCTCAGATCAATCGGACATGGCCGCCAAAGACTTCTCAAAAACCGTAACCAACGGCAATCAAAAACCATCAAGGTAAGTGTGAAGGTTTGATCTGTCATTCCCGATGTGGTGCATGTCATTTGATTTATGGAAATGCATACTTATTTGTATCTGCATGTGTGTCTAACATTGGTTGTTTGTGGTCATGGATAATGTTGTTGATGGTTAATGGGTTTGGAAACACTATATAATGTTTTTTCTGCTATATCAATAACGAAAACGGTTATGTACAATAAGTATTTAGGGTTTACTTCCTCCAGATGAACTTGAAAACATAGATATAGCATCTACGGAACCGTTTATAGTTGTGATATAAGTAACATGCAGTTCCTGATTTTTAGTTGCAAATACAATATGTTATCAGGTAACTCACAACCTTTAAACAAATTCATTATTTTTGTTGAAATATTACAGGCCATACAACCCTATTGACGAGAAAACATTGGAACAAAATTGGAGTCGGGTTGTAGCTGATTCCATGACAGTGCATTCTAATACAATTGTAAGTATAAAACTCATCTGCATCTATAACTTTTGATTGGGAACATTGGTAACAAAACTATATAAAATCAGTCACATATTTTATTCTTCTAACAATATTTGTCCATTAACAGCAAATCCCTAATAACATAATCAAAAATTGCATTTGTGGAGGGGACATACCAATTAGGCTTTTAGATTGCGACAATGGAGTCCCGTACCATTGCCTGTTGAAGAAGAGAAAATAGAGTGTAAAAAGGTACCTTTTGGGTGACATGTATGACTATGATAAGAAAGCCAATTTGAAGGTTGGTGATACGCTGCACTTATGCATCTGTTACCCTCTTGTGGACGAGATCTTTATATCGGTGGAGCGTGGCAATGCAACTCATGGTTGGCGGTCATGGTAGGCTAATATGTATGGGGCTGATAAATAGTGTGTAGGCATATACCGTAGTTTATGGAAATCCTTTTTGAAGACACGTGATGAACTCAATTTAGTTAAGGTGTTTTGTTTAACTAAAAAGAATATATGTTTGTCAAAACTTGTGGTATTTTTTGTTGTTGTGAGTGTCTTTACTTAACTTACAATGACGTTAAGTTTCACTACCACGGTTGTTAAGTGCGCAACTTATTCTATGTAACATGTGTGAACTATGTATGGTTGTAGTAGTTTTGGGAGTATAATGAATGGATAATGTTTGACAATATTATATTTATGAATGTTGGTACAACTAATCTTTTGGTTTACATTACTGTTTTATTGTATAATTACTCATATTTGTCTCATATTCTTTTGTTATTATCAATATATATCATTTTTATCAATTATATATTATTTTTATCAATTATATATTATAACTGTTGAACGATGATATACTTCAATTTTAACTATTTTTTCTTCATACATAAACTCTTCTTAATTTAATACGAGTTTCAAAAGTATCCGTGCGAACGCACGAATATCATTCTAATTATTATAATAATAATAAAAATAAATAAAAAAATATTAACCTCCGACCAACAAAGCAACAACTTAATTGATTTAAAAATAAAAATAAAAACAAGTTAACAGATTTATGTTAAAATCTCCGTATAGATAAAAAAAATCATAAATTTTATAAATTAGTTTTCGCGTTAAAACTAACACAACGCCGCACTTCCTTTTTCCCGGATAGCTGCAAATTTAACCCCATATAAATTCTCCATCCAAATCCTTCTATGTTCTCTATATAGCACCACTCACAGCTTCCAAAACCCTAGAAAGTTAACAATTTCACAATTTCTGGGTTTTTTAGGTATTGGAAAACTAGTTTTTGAAGAAAACCCTAGTATATATGGAGAGCAGCATAGGGAAAGATAGCAGCGAGCGTGTTCCTTTGTCAGGGGTCGTGGCAGATTGTGTGAAGCGTTGGTTTAAGGATACTCTTAGGGAGGCTAAAGGTGGTGATGTTAATATGCAGATTTTGGTTGGTCAGATGTATTATAGTGGCTATGGTATTCCTAAAGATGCTCAAAAGGTAGGGTTTGGTTTATCTTTGTTTTTTTTTTTTTTAATTAAGTTGCATTGGATTGTGGTTTGTTTGTTTGATGTTGATTTTTAGGGTTCTCTTGTTAATTGAATAAGTCTATATTGCTTGATAATCGATAGAAGAACAAGTTGGTGACTATAAAAAGATTGTGTCAGTGTCCCGAAACCGACATAGACACTTGTGATTACTTTTAACTTATTTGTTTTTTTCAAATTATTACGGTGTTGAAGTCTCCTTGTTAGTGTCGTGTTTTCGGTATTCGTGCTTCATAGGTAATAAAAGTGATCAGACAAACGCAAATAGTAAATATTGAACATGATATTTGTTTAGGTGGTTCGGCCAACTGTGCCTAGGTCTTTGACTAGAGAGAAGCTGAACCATGCTCTGTATTAGTACTACGATCTACATTACAAGAATACCCTTGAACCACTCAGGGGTGAGCTCCCGCAACAAACAGTTGGTCCTAAAACACGTTTAAGTCAATGCTAGGGTTCTCCCCCACCCCCTGCTCCTCTGCTTTGTGTATGAAGCACTGATGCAGACAACACGCTGACAAATAAACACAGATAATAGCTTTAGAAAATAAGTAGTGATTGTATGTAATTAAGAGTGTCAGTAATGTGTTTGTCACAGGCACAGCTTTAATCTAATGTGTTTGGTGATACATATGTGATCCTATTTTATATGCTGACAATGTTATGCTTGGAATTGCAAAGAATTGTAGTTGATAGGGCCTCAATTGTGGTTGGGATCGGGAAGCGTAAAAACTTTAATATCAAGGCCTAGATTGCAGTTATGAACCTTTTAAGAAAACATGTACCAAAGTTCCATGTAAATGAATTTAATTGAAAGATTGTGTTCCTGTCTATATATGTGAAGAAGAGCAACATTAGAAGTTCTATTGTGGATGGATGTAATGACTTGATAAGTCTTTTGAAGTTAAACAAACATGCATATTTATAAAACCAGTTTTTTTTATAAATAATGTTAAGACTTATTGCTGTGTGTTTTGGATTCTTTTTAATGTATAATATGCAGAGGTTATATCAGAAATAGATGTGAATAGTTTCTATTGTAGAATATATTGATTTCATGAACCTCTCTTTGAATATAAAGAGTAATAGTGGGATTATGAAGTATGGATACTGATTGGATTCTCTGGAGTGTAGATATACTTGTTTGTCTTTCTTTTTTGTTTGGGACACTAATGTTGTTTGCTTGGAAATGAAGAGTAAACTTTGGCTGACAAAAGCATCAAGGGTTAGATCTTCAGTTTGGAAAGTTGGAGATAAACGTCCAGGTAACCCCCTGCTGTTGTTAGCAGCTTATCAAAACTATCATCTATCTTTTTCTTTGTAATTCCGTGTGACTTTTTTTTTTCTGGGGCATTTTATTAGGTTATAATGCAAGTGATTCTGACTCTGATGAATCGGATGAGAACTCTTAACCAGACTAAATCTGCACCCATCCCTAAATTCTGAAAGGTGAGTTTATCGCATTCTTTTGAACACTCTTCGTGTTGTTACTCATTAATGACTTCTTTGTTGTGTCACCCAATGGAAAAACTTGAGCCTTGAGCTTTAAGATGTGATTTATATTGATGTGTTTTGTATCAGGTACTACAAATTTATTTCTGATTTGGAAATGTTATACTGTGTTTCTTATTAGTTCTGTTTGTGTCATAATTTAAGAATGGCGAGGGCTATTGAGATTCGAGCACTACTGTATCTTTTAAGCAACGCGTGATTGATGAAATTTATGTTTTGAGATTCAGAATTTGTTTTTGCTGTAATGAATCATATGATTTGACTTCATATAATGTTCAGGAGTTTATGTCAAATCCAGTTGGAAAGGAGTTTCATGAATTATATCAGAATTTTCTTATGTTTTTAGGCAGTAACGTTTGGAGTTGAATTTGAAAGCTTAATATAGCCTATATTCTTTTAGTTTGTTAGTTGTTCCATACTGCCTTACCATAGTCTCATGTATATTAAAATGATATGTAATTGCCATATAAAAAAATGAGACACAGTAAAGAATGTCAAGATGCTAAACTTTTCCTTATTACTTTGAATCCTCAATTGCTTTGGTATCATCAATTGACTGTTGTCGTTGTCAACATTCTTTTAAAAAAAACCTTTCAATTGTTCATTAAATATAGATATAATTGTACAAAGCAACAACTTGCTACTTGGTTTATGACACTTTTCTTTTTAACCTTCAAAAAGTATGGTAGTGTTTTTGGAAAAGCAATAAGCCTTAATACAACAAAGTTTACTGCTGTTGTATCCCAAAACTTGTCCTCTCATTTCTCAAGATTTTTCTCACAAAATTTCTACTAGTTCAAGTGTGCACAAGTACAATTAGATCATATTGGATTTTCAAGTATCAAGTCAAAGAGGAAACTATTGAAAGAGCAAAGCAGATAAATTTGTCTTTTTTTTGACAAAATTGAAGAAAAAACAGATTGCTTCGGTCCATAGGTTTCGATTGAACATTTGACCTCCTTCACACAAAGCTTCGATTGGAGTATTGATTTCCTTATACTTCAAATTCAACTCTGAACCCTTCGAGCAAGCGGTCCACAAGCCTCATTTGGACATATGGTCTCCTACATGCATCTTTCGATTCACAACATCAATCTTCTAAATGCATCCTTTGATTCACAAGCATTAGCAGTATTTCCTTCATGCCTGCAAGGCAAGTACATCCTTCATGTTAGCGCCCACAAAGAAAGTGGCCTCCTGCATGCAAGTTTCGATTGAGCAATGACCCCTTACATGCTTGCTTTGATTCACAAAGCAATGACCTCTTACAATGTTTGTTTCGATTTAGGAAGCAAGGGCCTCTTTCTTGCTTGCGTCAATTCACAAGGCAGGAACTTTCCTCATGCTAGCACCCACATGGGTTTGGCTATTTTCATACTAGCTTCGATTGGACAATATCCCCTTTTGAAATAGCTTGCTTCGATCCCACTCTTAAAAACCTTCAACACACATAGTTCATACTCTATGACACAATGAGTGTCCCATTCGAATGACATACATTGTTGGGTTTGAGTCACATAGCTGGACGTCCCATTCGAAGGACATACATTGTTGGATTTGAAGCACATAGTTGGATGTCTCATTCGAAGGACAAATATTGGTGATCCATTCGAAGAATTGCATGTGGTCCATTCGACGGACACACCTTGAGAGGAAACCAAATATTATTGTATGAAGAAGAGTCTGGTCGAAGGTTGGACCTATGTGGTCAAAATAAAAGATTGAAGTATCCAAAGACTCTTGCTGGCCAGAGTCATACGTGCTGCCAAATATAAGTCTACTGCATCGATCACAACACTCCAAAACTGCTACAAAGCAGTCCTGCTACGCTGCTCCCATATTCGCACCAAATTGGCATACAAAAATTGCACCTCAAAGGCTACAAAAATAACATACCCAATTTGTTCAAATTTCATTTGTTCCCCCTAGCCAATTTTATCTATAAATAAGACGTTCCACAACACATCTTGAGGGGGCTTTTGGGTAGCTAAGGAAACTTTTGTGGTGTGAAAAGAATCATTACAAACTCTCAAACTCTCAAACTCACAAAAATCTCAAATCCATTCATACATTATTCAACCCAGAATAAATAAAGAAACACTACACTTTTGTTCTTTCTTTCGAATCCAAGTTTCCCTGCCCTTCGAATAGCCTCTTTCCTTCCTTCGAATCCAAGAGTATCCCAGGGTAGCAACTCAAGTCTAAAACTCAGATTCCAGCTTCAAGCAAGGTTAGTCCTCTTAACCTTAAAACTTTCGTTTCAAGCATAACATGTAAATAACTATTTCCTTTCGTTTCAAACATCATTATTACCCTTTGGTTTGTTTTCGTTTCCACCTTTTATGTTTGTTTTCGTTTAGAATCTTTTGGTTTGTTTTCTTTGTTTGTCAAACACATTTTAAGAACTAACCTGACCATGAAACAATATTAGTATGGCTTCAACCCATGCTGCTATTTAATCCCAAACGAAAGAAAATAGGAAGAAGGTTGTGTGAATCGAAGTCTTAGGCTTCGTCCCATGCTGCTATCTGACCCCAAATGAAAGGAAACGAAAACAAAGATGGTGTGAATCGAAGGTTACAGACTTCGATACACACTGGTTATAGGCCCCAAACGAAACAAAGCAGAAAAATGGTGAATCGAAGGGTGCATGCTCACACTGACTTCCGGTCTCAATCGAAAGAAGCAAGAAAGAGTTGAGTCAAAGGGCGCTTACTGCCTGGATCAAAGAACTTGTTTTCCCTTCTTTTATTTATTTTTTATTTTTACATTTTTCTTGCTGTTCAATATGGTTGTAATAACGTATGACCTCTATTTTTCGTATTTTTATTTGTTTTCATAAATGTTAGTAACTAGGGTGTGTATGGCAAGATTAAAACCAACACTTAGACCACACTAATTAAAGACAAAAAAATGCATGCAATCAAACACACTACACACACATGCACCTCTAGGATAATCTCACTTGTTGCCTCGGAAAATAGTCATGTCCCTCGAATATGAGCGTTTTAGCAAAGACCCTCGGTAAAAGATCATAGTCCCTCGATGTCCCTCGATGTTGCCTTCGATAAACGATCTAGTCCCTAATGAAATTGTTAAAACGTCTCATAGGTTGCCTTTTATGACTATACAAACGACCCACGCCCGTCCCTTCACATCCAACGATGGGGCTTCTTATCAATTAATGGTAAGATAGCAACATTTAAAGCAGGAGGAAAAGAACAAAGACCTTTTGAGTAGGTAGGATGCTTGTAGTTGCTTGCTTGCTAACAACTAAAAAACCATTTTCACACCAACACTTTCAATTGAAACATTTTTATAAGTTAAAACACTTTGTACCCATTCTTATAGAGACGAGAATTATTACAAAGGCACTTTTCAAAATCACTTTAAAAAAACATCTTCCACAAACACCTCTTTGAACTATTTTCAAAACTAACACTTTGTACGCATTCTTATAGAGACGAGAATCATTACAAAGACGTTTTTCAAAATATTTTCAAACCCACACCACAAAGTACATTTTCAAATAAAGCAAGTGATCTAGCAAGCAACTAAGAGCCCGTAGATAACTACGGATAAAAAATGTGCTAATACCTTTCCTTTTCATAACCTACCATCCGAACTCAAGAAAATATCTCTAAAGGTATTTCCTGTTCTTTTCACCCTTTCCTTATTGGATAAAAGAAAAGTCGGTGACGACATTTGCTATCCACAATAATTGCGATCAAACGCAAAACACCCAAGTCAGTTCTCTCACCGTATTACAGAACTGATGACTCTGCTGGGAAATTTCTTAAAAGTGAGGTTATCTTAGAGATATATCACATTTACTTGCTTTCCTTATTTGACTTGCTTGCTTTACATTTTTTTGGGTCCTTGTTTGGGTTATTGTTAAAGATCCTACACCCGGATCTAGAGCACCTTTTTTAGGTAAGTGGCAATAAATCATGGAAGTTATACGGCGTAGACCGATATGGACGCAACGATAGCCACATTAGCGTGATACTCTGGTTTGTACTAATGTTTCTTGAGTCAATCAATGATAACATTAGGCTTCTTTATAGTGTCGTTAAGCTCTAACTGACCTTTAGAACCTTTAATTGACTCATCCTAAGCCATTAGAAAGTAGTGAAATGTCCGACTTTGGTTTTGACCAAAGATTGGTTGATACTCGATACTACACTCATTGAGATTTGACTTTTGAGATATTTTGGCCGTAATACTTCGGTGCTTGAGCTAAAACAATGCTTAAAAGAAAGATCAGTGATATGAAGCTCATTAGAACCCGATAACTTTCTAGGACAAATTGAGCCAACTAAACTTCAAGAGGGTATTTACCTTTAAAACTCGTACAAGCCTTTAAACCTAGGGTCTTTGTGTGACTTGTTTGACATATCCGTGATTTTAAAGCATAACCATAACATCATAAGCATCATAACATGTACGCTAACCATTTCAAGGACTTGGAGATTTATCTTTTTCTTTGTTTTGTAGGACATAGATTCAACTCACAGAAAGACCATCCGAATCAATTTTGTAGAGGTCCCTCCCAAGCTTAAGTAATTGGTCTTAAAAGTTCCTGAGAACTCATCATTCAACAAGAGATATGGTCACTTACTCAGTTTGGTTACTACCGGTTTTGACGAAGGTCTGATGAGTGTCCTGTTCCAGTTCTTCGACCCTAAACACCATTGCTTCACATTTCCAGACTATCAATTGGTGCCCACGCTGGAAGAATTCTCCAAAATACTTGGTTTGCCTATATTGGAGCAAGTACCTTTCACTGGTTTAGAACAAGATCCAGTTTCTGAAAGTGTTGTCGTAGCTTTGCATTTGAAACCATCTGACATTGAGTCCAATTGGGAAAGAAGTGGAGTTAAGGGCCTCCTTGCAAATTTTCTAACGAAGAAAGCTCAAATATTTTTAGATGCTATGAGTTACCATGCCTTTGAAGGTGTCTTAGCTCTCTTGATCTATGGGTTGGTTCTGTTCCCCAATTCAGACCAGTTTATAGATGTCAGTGCCGTCAACATCTTTCTTGCTCGTAATCCAGTGCCTACATTGCTCGAAGATATGCTGCATTCACTCCACACTCGTACTATGAAGAAACGAGAAACTCTTATGTGTTGTACGCTTTTGCTCTATAAGTGGTTTATTTTGCACCTTCCTCGGTCGGTAATGAAGAACGAGTTAGGCTTAAGGTGAAACCAAAGGTTAATGTCTCTTTCTCACTCTGATATCTATTGGTGCCCTCGCTCTCAAGAAGATATCTCTTTTATTGATCGTCGCGGAGAATTTCCTAATGTGCCACTCATTGACATTAGAGGAGACGGTCCCCTCTTTAGCCCTACGTCAATTTGGTTAGCCCAGAGAGACGATCCCTACGATATGCTCATCTAGGGTATTGTGTTCGACTATTCAAAAGATCTGCAAGGTTATCACCAGAGGTTCATCTGTGCTTGGGGCATGGTGAAGAAGACTGATAGCAGCACCTTGGGGAGTAAGAACTATATCCCTTTGGAGCCATACCTAAAATGGGTGCGAGCTCGTGCTCAAAGTCTTATGATGCCATACGCTGCTATCCTGTTACTGATTTCAGAGTCTATTGTGCAGGAGGACGAGTCTCACATCATTTTTCATCATGATATGCCAACAAACTTTGAAGAATTGCAAAAATCTTGGATCCAACTCAAGGAAGAACGAGATACCTTTGAGAACCAATTTTATGCCAGTGAGGAGAAGGTTTTGGAGCTCACAAAACAACTTCATGAAGAGCGAAGTTTGAACGCCTACGTTGCATCGAAAAGGATGCGTTCGACCTTTTTGTCTTAGGAGTTTATTTTGTATTTGTTTCCCCCGCTGTAAGCCCAAGAGGCATGGTTGTACTCAATTTGAACTTATTAATGAAATTAATGTTTGTTCCTTTTGACTAAAAATCTTCTGGGTCTTTGAAATCATTTGCATACGCATGTTCATACATCATAACACAAACATGTTTTTCACAACAGACTTTCTTATCTTTCTACTGTTTATTTCAGTAAGATGGATATCGAACAAACGGTGAAGGATCTTCAAGCACAAAATGCTCAATTCCAACCGATGTTCTTGGCTCTCGCTAAAGGACAAGATGACCTGAAGGCTCTCATGATCAAAGACAAGAAGAAGAAGACGAAGAAAACGATGGGTGTATTGAATATGGGATGGAGGTTCAGAGAACCAGCAAAGCGAGTTCTAGAATTCGGAACTCCGTCAAATGAGGGAGACAATCAGGAAGAAAAGGAAAAAGAAGGAGACCATAGTTTGGGGTCTGATGAAGAGGATACAGACTATGCTGAAGAACAATATGCTCCTGCTGATGACAAATTTAAACAATTGGAGGATCGTCTCAATGCCATGGAAATTCAGAGAGTACCTGGTCTGTATTTTGAAGAACTAGGTTTGATTCCTGGGGTGGTCATTCCACCAAAGTTCAAAGTTCCCACATTTGCTAAATATGACGGTGTCTCCTGTCCTAAGCTACCATGGCGTCAGCCCCATAATTTCAGGGAATAACTTTCTCAATAATTCCTGACGTCTACTACCATGGCGTCAAGCAAGACCTATTGGTTGTTAAAGATAAAGTTATCGAAGATACTGATCCTGACATCGACAACATCGTTGGGACCAGTAAAATTACAAGAAGCAGAAGGGTTTTCTCTCCTGAAATCTCTCTGAAGACTGTTTCTACTCCTTTGATTATTCATGTTGTTACTCCTGTTAGTACTCCCATTGTTATTCCTACTATTATCCCTGTTGTTATCCCTACTACTGAGTCAGCCGAGACTCGGGGGAAAGAGGTATTCTTTGAGCCTGTCCAGACGAAGGCACGCAAGGAAATCATTCCCGAGGCTTCTAAAAAGGAAATGGAAGAAATATTAAAGATCATAAGGAAAAGCGATTACAACATTGTGGAGCGGTTGGGGCAGACCCCTTCGAAAATCTCAATGCTGACCTTACTGTTATACTATGAAGCCCATGCTAAGGCCTTAGTAAAATTCCTGAAGTCTGCCCATGTGCCTCAAGAGATCCCCGCCGATCAATTCGAGAACTGCGTTGCTAGTTTGACAGTTGACAATGGACTTGGTTTCTCTGATGCAGATTTAACATCCAAGGGAAGAAAGCATAATGATGCCCTGCATGTCTCTATTAGTGCAGGGGCACTACCCTAACTCATGTGCTGGTGGATATGGGTTCATCGTTGAATGTCTTATCCAAGAACGCTTTAGACAAATTAGATTGCGAAGGACTCACACTGAAGCCCAGTAATATTGTGGTGAGGGCCTTCGATGGTTCCAAAAGAATGGTGCACAGGGAGGTAGACATCCCTATCAAAGTTGGTACTCAGACTTTTGACTCCACATTCTACGTGATGGACATTCGTCCATCTTACTTTTGTCTATTAGGTCGCCCCTGGATCCATGAGGCCGGTGTTGTTACTTCTACTCTGCATCAAATGTTGAAGTACCTAGTTAACAGAAAGATTATCACAGTCCATGGCGAGGAGGAGTACATGGTGAGCCACCTGAACTCTTTCAGGTATGTTGAGATGGACAGTGAGTTCATTGAGACCCCCTGTAGAACTTTGAGGAGGTTCCACAGACAGTTGTTGTAACCAAGACTGCTACTAAAGTTTTGAAGATTATCAGACCTCCGTTGAAGATGACTTCTCTGAAGGATGCCAAAGCAGTAGTTGAAGAAGGTGGGTGTACCATTTGAGGCCAAAACTTTCAGATATTCCCTACAAATTTGACAAGCTTGTTTTGGGTTTTACTTTAGAGGCCCAAAGAGTTGTTCCTCGTGCTCGTGCCGGTGGACCACCACTACGCATCAGCAACAACAGAGTCAATGCATTGGAGGACAGTGATAACGAATGTGACATGGACAAGTGGATATTTCCAACTATCAGTGGTGGACTCAACAATTGGGAGGCCATAGATTTTATTCATATCACCTTTATTCAAGAGTAATTGTCTTTTAGTTTTTGGATATGTAATATTTAAACAATTGAAACTCTAAAACTGTGTGTCTTACCCGAGGCACAATGGTCTATCTGTGAGGGTTATTACTTCATCTTCATATGTCATTAATAAATCATTGGGGGTTTTGCATACAAATTTTACGCTCCTTGTTTTTCTTTTCTACTTTTTACTTTATCGAAATAGTTATGCTCTTACACACACCCACATATCAAACTGCAGATCCACATCCACTATAGATCACATTGATAACGGTTCTGCTATTGCCAATTATGACTTTGAAAATCTGATCTACCAAGCCGAGGACGAAGGTGAGGAAGATTATGAAGTACCAGGGGAACTTGTCAGACTGTTACAACAGGAAGAAAGGGCAATACAGCCCCATGAAGAGCCAGTTGAGACAATAAACTTGGGTACTGAAAAGGATAAGAAGGAAGTCAAGAAGGTGCCAATCTGGATCATAGTGTCAAGGAGAGGTTGATTCAGATTCTACATGACTATGTTTAGGTCTTTGCCTGGTCATACGAAGACATGCCAGGACTCGACACTGAAATCGTGGTCCATCGTCTGTCGACAAAAGAAGACTGTCCTCTAGTGAAACAAAAGGTTCGTCGTATGCGGCTAGAGATGTCAGAAAAGATCAAGGCTGAAGTCATGAAGCAGTTCAACACTGATTTCTTAGTTGTTACCTCTTATCCATAATGGGTTGCTAATGTTGTTCCGATACCTAAGAAGGACAGTAAGGTACATATGTGTGTGGATTACAGAGACCTGAATAGGGCGAGCCCCAAGGATGACTTTATGCTTCCCCATATTGATGTTCAGGTTGACAACACCGCACAACACAAGGTATTCTCCTTCATGGATGGTTTCTCTGGGTATAATCATATCAAAATGGCACCTGAGGACACGGAGAAAACGACCTTTGTCACGCAGTGGGGCACTTCCTGTTACAAAGTTATGCCATTTGGGTTAAATAATGTCGGGGCAACCTATCAGCGTGCCATGGTAGCTTTGTTTCACGATATGATCCATTACGAGATAGAGGTCTACGTTGATGATATGATAGCCAGGTCTCAAACTGAAGAGGAACACCTTGACCACCCGCAAAAGCTGTTTGAAAGACTGAAGAAATACAAACTGAGGCTGAACCCGAATAAGTGCACCTTTGGAGTAAGATCCGGTAAGCTCTTAGGCTTCGTTGTCAGCGACAAAGGTATTGAAGTAGACCCTGCAAAGGTTAAACCCATACAAAAATGCCAACTCCTCGCACTGAGAAGGAGCTTAGGGGATTCTTGGGACGTCTAAACTACATTGCCAGATTCATTTCCCATATAACCGCTACTTGTGAGCCAATCTTCAAACTACTAAAAAAGGATCAAGTGGTGAGGTAGAATGACGATTGTCAAACTGCCTTTGACCGAATCAAAGAGTATCTTCAAGAGCCTCCAGTTTTGATGTCGCCGGTTGAAGGAAGACCTCTGATCATGTATTTAATAGTATTAGAAAATTCAATGGGTGTGTGTGTTGGGGCAGCATGACGAGTCTGGTCGAAAAGAGCATGCAATATACTACCTGAGCAAAAAGTTTACCGACTGTGTAACCAGATATTCACTGCTCGAGAAAACTTGTTGCGCTCTGGCATGGGTTGCTCGCCGACTAAGACAATATATGCATATCTAAAATGGATCATATCAAATACATATTCGAGAAGCCCGGTCTCTCTAGAAGAATAACAAGATGGAAAATAGTCCTGAACGAATACGACATTCAATACACTACCCAAAAAGCAATAAAAGGAAGTGTACTAGTTGATCATTTGACTCATCAGGCTGTGGACGACTATCAATCCTTGAATTTTGAATTCCCCGACGAGGACACCATATTAGTGAATGATTGTGAAGAACTTAGACCGTATGATGGACCTGAACAAGGATCTGATGGACTATGGTTTTTGACAGAGCTTCCAACGCACTCGGAAATAGTATCGGTGTTGTGATCATATCCCCTTAAGGCTGTCATACTCCTTTCACTACCAGTTTATGTTTCAATTATACCAACAATATGGCTGAATATGAAGCATGTATTATGGGTCTCAAGGCCGCTATCGACTTGAGGATCAAATTCTTGAGTGTATTCGGGGACTCGGTCCTAGTAATCAGTCAAATCAAAGGAGAATGGGACACGAAACACCCTAATCTCATCCCTTACCGGGAACACGTGATGACATTAATTCCATGCTTTGAAGAGGTTACATTTGAGAATTTTTCACGAGAGAAAAATCAACTAGCAGACGCGCTAGCTACTATGTCATTCATATTCAAGGTCAATTAGGATAATGAAGTCCCTCAGATCACTATTGAAAGAATGGACGAACCAGCATACTGTCATGAGATTGATACTGAAGAAGTAGTGGATAAACCTTGGTTCTATGAAGTCAAAAGATACCTTGAAACCCAAGAGTATCCCGAGGGGGCTTTCGTCAACGATAAGAAGTTCCTAAGAAGGTTCTTTGCCAAGTTCTTCCTCAGTAACAGAATCCTCTATAAGCGCAACCACGATGCTACTTTGCTTCGATGTGTGGATAAGGGTGAAGCATAGAAAATTATAACAGATTTGCATGAAGGTACATTTGGCACCAATTCTAGAGGGCATACACTGGCTAAGAAGATTCTGAGGGCAGGATACTACTGGTCCACTATGGAAGCAGACTGTTATCAGCATTCACGAACTTGTCACAAGTTCTAGATCTATGCTGATAAAATACATGTGCCCCCAGTCCCCTTGAACGTCTTGACTGCTCCCTGGCTATTCGCAACGTGGGGCATCGATATGATTGGAGAGATCAGACCCACAACTTCTAATAGGCACCGTTTCATCCTCTTCGCCATCGATTACTTTAGAAAATGGGTCGAGGCGGCTTCATTTGCTTATGTTACCAAGAACGTTGTGGCCCGATTCATCAGACATAACCTTATCTGTCGGTATGGTATTCCAGAAAGAATCATTACGGATAATGGTACCAATCTCAATAATACTATGATCATCGAACTCTGCGCGCAATTCAAAATCCAGCATCATAACTCTTCTCCTTACCGGCCAAAGATGAATGGCACCGTGGAAGCTGCTAATAAAAACATCAAAAAGATCATACAGAAGATGACGGTGACCTACAAATACTGGCATGAGATATTACCATTTGCTCTTCACGGTTACCGTACTACAATACGTACGTCAACAGGGGCAACTCCTTTCTCTTTGATATACGGTATGGAAGTTGTCCTACCTATTGAAGTCCAGGTACCTTCATTGAGAATCATGAAGGATGCAGGTTTGAATGAAGACGAATGGGTTCAGACTCGACTTGACCAATTGAACCTGATTGACGAGAAGAGGCTCGCGACTGTCTGCCATGGTCAGATGTACCAAAAACGTATGATTAAAGCTTTTAACAAGAAGGTCAGGCGTCAGGTATATCAGGTTGGTGGCCTAGTAATCAAACGTATTATCCTGCTGCAAGGTGATCCCAGGGGAAAATGGACGCCCATATACGAAGGGCCATTTGCGATCAAGAACATATTTTCTGGTGGAGCCATGATCTTAACCACTATGGACGGTGATGGCCTTCCACACCCTGTAAACGCGGACATAGTTAAAAGATACTACGTATGAACAAAGATCCGCTAGGTAGACTGACCTAGGAAAAAATAAGGGCATCCCGACGAACCAAAAGGGTTCGGGAAAAAGTTAGGGATATACATATGAAAAAACTATACACCGACAAGTTGAAAACCTGAAGAGGCGGCTTAGGCAAAAAAAAGGGTATCCCGGTGGACTGAAAACCCGAAAGGGCGGTCCAGGAAAAAGTTAGGGATTTGTAAGTGTATAACTATATCCTATTGGATCACCTCACAACCAATCTTTGGTAACAACTATCAAGCTCAAGTGGTACTAATCAATCCAGTCAGCTTCGGACAAGCAGCAAAGAGATGAGACGCCCGAAGACATAAAAGCAATAGCAGAATGGGAAATCAATGAGATTATTTCACATAACTGTTATTCTTTATATACTCTTTTCTATAGTTTTCATTATTACGACGGTGTTCTCTTACTAGGATGTTCGTCTCCTTGTACAAAAAACGCTTACTCAAATTAATACAAAAAAAACTATCTCTTTGAAAAATACAAAACTATTTGTTTTTATTTTTCTGTTTTGTTTGCGAAAACGTCCAGTGATTATTTTTGAACATATGCATTTGAATGTGATTATCGTTTACAAAAACGTGCATAAAAAACGGAAAGACAATTACTAATGGATTTAAGAAACAAGACAATGTCTAAGGGTCATCCACAAAATCCCCGCATATATTTTCTCCAGTAGGTACAGAGGCAGAGGCATCCTACTATAAAATCACTGTCATATCCTCGACATATAACCCAATAATGTCAGGATTCCCCAACAGGATTTCACAAAAATCCCCAAGCAAGTTCATGAAGTTTCCCTTCCTCAACATAGTTCATTTCTCTAAACAACAGAAATCCGTCTCTCAGCACTTCAACAAAATATGAAGACTTACGCTCTTCATCCCCAGCAGCAGTCAGGGATTTATTTTTCCCAGTCCAGCAACACCACAATAGAACAACTGATACGTTCATACATTGCATTCATACATCATTTTACAAACATCATAGCATCGAAAGCACAAAGGCATATATCACAATCTCATTTATTTTAACACCATTACTCGATGCATCTCATGCATCATGATATTGTACATAGATGACTCGTTACCTTTTTCAAGAAAGTTAGCAAGCAAACAAATATCATTACCAATTTTTAACAAGTTCCAGATTAATACTTGAAACAAGACAGGACAACTATCTGTGAGTGACTGATTGTAGATTAATACCTGAAACAAGACAGGACAACTATCTACATGAGCAGATTGAAAATTAACTCCCGAAACAAGCCGAGGAAACAATCTTTCTTTCTCGAATAGGTCGGAGATTAATTCCTGAAACCAAACAGGGCAACTATCTATACGACCAACAAAAGAAAGTTCCATATTAATACCTGAAACAAGACATGATAACTATCTGTGAACAAATTAATTGTAGATCAATTCACGAAAACAGGACAGGGTGACTATCTACATGACAAACACTTCCTTTAGATATCTACTAGTTCAGTTTAAATCGACCAAAGATTTATTCTGATACTTTTGCAGTAGACACTTTTCTGGTTCAGTTTAAATCGATCAAAAGTTTATTCTGATTCTTTTCCAGTTAAAAAAACGACACAGACATCGACTAGTTCAATTTAAATCAACCAAAGATTTATTCTGATACTTTTCTAGTAGACATTTTTCTGGTTCAGTTTAAATCGACCAAACATTTATTTTGATTCTTTTCCAGTTAAGGACGACACATACATCTGCTGGTTCAGTTTGAATCGATCAAAGATTTATTCTGATACTTTTTCAGTAGACACTTATTCTGGTTCAGTTTAAATCGACCAAAGATCTATCCTGATTCTTTGCTAGTTAAAGACGAATGCATACATCTGTTGTTTCAATTTAAATTTCAAAGATTTATTTTGATACTTTTTCAATAGGCACTTCTACTGGTTCAGTTTAAATCGACCAAATATTTATTTCGATTCTTTTCCAGTTGAAATCAAGCTTAGACTTAGTCTAATTTCTATCGACAATTACCTTTGGATGGCATCTATAAGCCCATCTCCGACAACTCTCCATCATCTCTCTAAATGACATCTTTAAGCTCATTCCCTACACAATCAACTAACACATCATCAAGTGCAAATTTCTGGGCACTCTAGTGTCCAATCATCTTCTATCTTCAAGTCACGAATGACGGACTCACCAATCTAACTCTTCAGGTTTAAGAAGATTGAACAGGGGCAGCTGTTGTACCCCAAAATTTTCCCTCTCATTTCTCAAGATTTTTCTCACAAAATTTCTACTAGTTCAAGTGTACACAAGTACAATCAGATCATATTGGATTTTCAAGCATCAAGTCAAAGAGGAAACTATTGAAAGAGAAAAGCAGATAAATTTGATTTTTTTGACAAAATTGAAGAAAAAATAGATTGTGTGATCGGTTGATCTGGAACTGACTGTTTAACGCTGGTTCGCGAAATGTCGCGGAAGCAAGAGTCGCCACCGTCTTTTATTTTCTCCAAATGGAAAGGACAAAAGCACAGAAAAATTCCTTAAAGAGATTGCTCTCGGTTCGGGAGGTAGATTATAGAAAGGGAAGGTGTTAGCACCCTTTCTATCCATGGTTATCCATGGGCTCTTAGATACTTGCTCATTTGTGTTTTCAAAATTGTTTGCTTTTCAATTGTGGGTTTTAAAAAGTTTCTTTGAAAATTCCAGTTCGACTCTTGTATCGGTCCTCAAGAGTGTTTGAAAAATTGCTTTCGAAAGCTTTTGAAAATGTGTTGGTGTGAAAAGTATTTTTTGATTTGTTTTTGAAGTTAGAGCAAGTATCTAGAGTCGTCTACCTACCCTAAGGAATTCGTCTGTGTAGATGTCCTTTAAAGTAGTGCCATCCCACCATTGAGAGGTAGGTAGCACCACCGTTGGAGGTGTTCGGGTCAATTCGAGGTTCGGGACATGGTGATCACCAGAGCAATGGGAAGACACCTTAGAAGCTACCCTCATGCCAGGTTCCCGGATCATGAGGACTTACTAAGACATCCTCTACTCGACGATCACCTTTCGAGGCAAGGCAACAGTGAGGCGTACCCTAGGGGTGGTGTGTGATTTTGTGTGTCATGTTCAATCATTTTGTCTTGTTCATGTCATAGTGATCTACGCGTTTGTTTTTATTTAATCATTCATTCTTGCATGCATTTATTTAGCAGTTAAAAAGTTGCGAGAAATGTAAAGTTCTAAACTATTACAAAGGCGCGGGTCCACATCGCCAAAATTTAATCCAGGACCCGATTTGATAGAAAATAAAGAAATAAAGTAAAGTGCGAGAAATTAAGTTTACACGGCTTTGGGAGAGGTACATAAACATTATAAGAAATAAAATAAGATGCGCGAATTGAATTGAATTTGAAAGCGAGAGCGTTGAACCCTTTTTAATGAAATTAAATTATGATTATTAATTTAATGGAATTAAAAAGAAAAAGAAATTAGTTTTTTTTGAATTTTTTGTATTTATGAATCTTTATGAGAAAAATTAAATGAAATTAAAATATTAACCCTAATTCTAGTTGTTTTATTTATTAAGAAAAACATGTTAAAATTAAACCTAAAATTAATCTAGTTATTTAATGCTATTTGATTTATAAAAATAAATACTTATATTATTAGTGAAAAGAAAAGAAAAAGGATAAAAAATTGATATAAACCCTAATTCTACAAATTTTTGATTTATTAAGAAAAAGATACTAAAATTAAACCTAATTTTACAAAGCTAAATTAATTAATAATATTTACTTAAAAAATATCAAAATAAAATATATTTTTAATTTTGTCTTTTCTGATTTTTATATTGTTTTTATGTTTTTATGAAAATAAATTATATTAAAGGAATTAATTAAAAAGAAATAATTGAAATAAATAAAATAAGGAAAAGAAAGAAAATTCAAACCATGGGGGGTCTGTCCCCATTTGGAGGTTTTGTTAGCATTGTTGGCCCAAGGTTTTAAGGCCTTATTTGACTTTGTGGCTAGCGTATGACTTCGTTGACTAGCGCCTATGGTATTCAGCAGATCTGGACCTTTGGACTGAGACCATTGCACGCGTGGCAAGCATGGATGTGGAGAATATGGTAAGCCCCAAGAACATATGCTGTATGGGAACTCGTTTAGAAGAAAAATAGGGAAATAAGGAGAAGGACCTGGGAATCGAACCCAGGTCCTATTGCTTACCAACATCACATCCCACCAACTGAACCACTTCAACGCGCTGTATACAAAATAATGCATAAATAATATAAGGGAAACTTAATGTTAGTGGCCTAAAAAACAAAAACGCGCGCTGCAGTTTGAATTGTCCACTCATGCCTAGACACCTAAGCGTCTTCCTCTTTGTTGCGTTTTCCTGAAACAAAAACAAGTAAGATTGCGGGGGTTTTGAACCCCCACCATATGCAGTGTAAAAAAATAGCGATTAGCTCGTTCTTAATCAGAAATTGGGCGCGACCCCATCAATGAATTCGTTGGAAGCTTTTGATTCTCATGGTACCAGTCCCGCGTCCCAATTTTTCCATAGGAGTAAACCCCCAATTTTTCATCTCTGAAACCCTAAGGTGCTTCAATGGTAACTCTTCATAAAACGCATGAAAACTCAATTAAATCATATGGTTAGTTTCAGAAGCATCCAATTAGTGCAAATCAGTAAAGAAAACACATGAAAAATGCATAAAATTCATGATACGATTATGGATATTTTCGTGAAAAGTTTGACTCTCATATACCAATTCTTGATGTTTCAGGCTATGATATCGATCCAAGCACCTTCCTTGATGTCTCAGCAAGACAATGGTATAGTTATTTTGGCTTGAATCGCCCTAGAACCTAGTTTTCAGTTTTTGAATTTTTGTCAAAAAACTCAAGTTTTGTTATGGATTTCTGGCGCAGCTGGGAGGTTTTGGGCACGAGGGTTAGCATGTATATATGTGTATGAGAGATTAGGGTTGAGCTTTTTGTCCAAAGAATCAAAGCATTGATGGAATGGATATTGATTTTCATGGCAAATATTTTCCAATCTTTTTCATGCAAACTTGGTTCAAATTATGTCCAATCACCATGATTTTTCCTAAATTAGATAATTCACGAAATCTTAAGACTATTTCATGCATAAAAAGATTTGATTGCTTAGGTTTAGTATTTTTCACATATTTATTTTAATTAAATGAATTATTAATAATTAAAAATCCAAATAAATAAATAAAAATGATAGAAAACTTCCCTTTGGGCCAAATGGTCGTGCACATGCCTTGGATGATGGATTTTGGAAGAAAAAGAGGCCCATTAGCATTTTTAAGACTTTTGAAGCAATGTTGACTTTTCAAAATATCCAAAAATTTCCCAACTTCCACAAGGCATAACTTGCTCAATTTTTAAGCTTTGCTCATGTTCTTGGACATTTTGGAAAGGTATTTGAGTCCTATAACCAATGTCTTTGGTCCCATGTCATTTTGATTTACCAATCTAAAGTTATGGCCTTTGACTTAAAGTCTCTTTTTGTTGACTTTTGAAAATGACCTATAATGTTGAAATTGATAACTTTTTGTGAGAGCATTTCTTGGACTTGAAGTATGAAGAGGAGTTGTAGGAAATGTCTTTATCTTCAAAATGAGCTTTGGATGGAATTTTTCTGATAATCCATGTGGAAGTTATGCCCTGGTCAAGTTACAGTTGACTTTTTCAACTGTCCAAATATGGAAACTTTTGCATCTTGAGACTTTTTGAGCCAAGCTTTGAGAATCATGATCAAGCATTGATCAAATGATGCTTGTGGCTTCAAAATGAGATGTTGACCAAAAATTTGGACTTTTGACTGTCAAATGACCATTTTGCCCCTACAGTTGACTGTAGTGCAATTAGGGTTTTTGACTGTGCAATTTTGTGCTGTAAGTCTTGAAATTTGGTATGAGGATGATTGACCATGTTTGTAGGCATGTGGGACTTGTTTGGACCCTTGGAAACTTCATTTTCTTTGTCAGAACCAAAACCCTAATTTTTGACTGTTAGGAGGCCCTTGCACTATGCAACCCTTGGGGAGATTTTGAAGCATGCTCTTTGCAAATTTTGAAGAATATGGGAGGGCAAATTTTGAGGTACAACAGTTGCCCCTGTTCAATCTTCTTAGACCTAAGGATGTAGATTGGCTGACGTGCCTTTCGTAATCCGAAGGTGGAAGATGATTGAACACTAGAGTGCCCAGAAATTTGCGCTCACATAGTAGTGTGATGGTGGAATGGGCTTATAGATGCCATTTGGAGATTGATGGATAGGATGATGGGCTTATAGATGCCATGCTGAGAGATGATGGATAGTGGATGGGCTTATAGATGTCATCTGGATGTTGATCGCGTAAGAGATTCCTTAGCGAGAACTTGCGTACCTGCAAAAGAAAATGATTACCTGACCTGTTACAGGAGTGGCCTTCAAACTCTTGTGTAGATGTGTCCTGACTAGTTACAGGAGCTGGATCTGGAGCTTCAAACGGTGATGAATGAACCAGGGCTGGTTACTACCTCAACAGAAACGGTGAGATAACCTTGGATGATTACTACCTCAACAGGAACGCTGAGAGAATCTCGGGCGATTTCAACCTCAACAGTAACGCTGAGAAAATCTGGGGGCAATTACTACCTCCGCAGTAACGGGGAGAGAACCATAGGCGACTTCTACCTCAACAGTAATCATTGAGAGAATCTTGGGCGATTTCTACCTCAACAGTAATCATTGAGAGAATCTTGGGCGACTTCTACCTCAACAGTAATCATTGAGCGAATCTGGGGATGATTTCAACCTCAACAGTAATCATTGAGCGAATCTGGGGATGATTACTACCTCCGCAGTATCGGGGAGAGAACCATAGGCGACTACAACCTCAACAACAATCATTGATAGAATCTTGGACGACTTCTACTTCAACAGTAACGCTGAGCGAATCTGGGGATGATTACTACCTCCGCAGTATCGGGGAGAGAACCATAGGCGACTACAACCTCAACAGTAATCATTGAGAGAATCTTGGACGTCTTCTACTGAGTCTTTATCAGGAAAATCTGTTAGGGGTCGATTTAACTGGACTAGAGAAGGCCTTTGACTGGATAAGAAACAGAAAATCTTAGGGTCGATTAACTGAACCGGTCTAGGTCTTGAAATGTCTTCAACTGGATAAGAAACAGGGAGATCTTAGGGTCGATCTGACTGAACCAGAGAAGGCCTTGGACTGGATAAGAAACAGAAAAATCTTAGGGTCGATTTAACTGAACCGGTCTAGGTCTTGAAATATAGTTGAGAATTTAACTGGATCTTTCCTGAAAGGTAAAGGTCAGTCATATGCAATGCGTGATATGGATCAAGCAATGATGTTCTCAACATAAATGAGATTTGTAAGGTATGATGCGTATATGCATGCTATAATGTATGAAAATGTGATGTTTATGAATGTCTAGGAAAGTAAATCCTTGAAGGGTGCCGGGAAGTCACTCCTGGGCTGATGTTGAAGAATAGAGCTTAGCTTCCGCTGGGGATGATAGTTGCAAGAATTCTGGTAGAAGAAGATAACTCCGTTGGGGAATAAACTTGGCGAAAGAATTACTCTGCGGGGAGAAAAGTACTCTAACGATCTTGCTGGGAAGCAATACTCTGTGGGGAGGGAGATACTTTGCTAAGTGATCGATAATAACTTGCTGGGGACACCCTTGTTGAGTTGGAAGTGTTAATAGACTTCGCTGGGGATAAGAAGACTTCGTCGAGGACGCTCTTTCCGTGGCTTTTGGCTGAGGATAACCCAGTTATATCCTGGTAAGGAAATAACTCTTTGAATAAAGCCGGGAGACGCGTTCGTGCTCTGCGAGGATAAGCTTCCAGAATCTACTGGGGATGAGCTTACTGCTTGGGGAGATGATTCCAAATTTCCTGGGGAAACTGGATTGGACTCTCTTGGGGAAGTTTTGAACTGTATCGGGGAAATGACTCCAGTGAATGTTTGATATACCGCCGGGGAACAATCTTTAGGCCAAGACTGCCGGGGATGCTTGTTTAAGAATATCTGTATATCGTGCTGGGGAATGTTGAGATCTACGGGGGTATCCAACTTCCTTAAGTCTGACTGTAACTTTGCTTGAGGAGAACGTACTGACTTGTTGGCTCACTCTCTGGGGAATTGGGATATACTGGTTATGTTCTTCAGCTGAACCCACCTTGATACCTTGGAGGATAGAACAATTAGATTGCTTAGACAACTCTTTATTGCCCCTGTTTCTAATGTTACCTGTAATTAATCCTTTGTTTCGTATGCAAATATTCATGAGTTAGCAAATTATTGTCAATGCATATATCACAAATTGAACCTTGGACGTTCTTCGTAAAACAAAACAGAAAAGGAAAAACAATTGGCAATTTTAACTGAAAAGTGTATTTGTATTGATTTTGAATTGCCTGTAAAATAGGCGTTTTATGTACAAGAGGCTGACGTCCTAGTAAGAGAACGCCGCCGAACAAAAGAGTTCATACAAATTTTGTACAAGAGAAAAATAAAACAGCTGTGTGAAATGAATGATCCCACTGGGTTTCAACTCTGCTATTGCCTTTATATCTCCGAGCGTCTCATCACTTGATGACCTTGGTTGAAGATGAAGCTGACTGATCGATGCCGTCTGAACTTGATGTAGATTCCGGATTCTGGATGCAAAGTGATCCAATGAGACATAGTATTACGCTTTATCCCTAACTTTTGCCTGGACCGCCCTTTCGGGTTTTCAGTCCACCGGGATACCCATTTTTGCCTAAGCCGCCTTTTCAGGTTTTCGACTTGCCGGGTGTACAGATTTTTTCATTTCATCCCTTCATTTTGCCCGAACCCTTTTGGTTCGCCGGGAAGCCCTAATTTTTGCCTAGGCATGTCAGCCTAGCGGGTCTTTTTCATGCGTAGTATCTTTTTACTATGTCTGCATTGGCGGGGTGAGGAAGGTCGTCACCATCCATGTTGGTTAGAATCAGGGCTCCTCCTGAGAACACATGTTTAACCACAAATGGCCCTTCGTACGTAGGGGTCCATTTGCCCCTTGGATCACTCTGAGGAAGGATGATTCGTTTGATTACCAGATCCCCAACTTGATACTCTTGTGGTCTGACCTTTTTGTTAAATGCCCTGATCATCCGTTTTTGATACGTCTGACCATGACAGATATTAGCAAGTCTCTTTTCGTCAATAAGGTTTAACTGATCAAGTCGTGTCTGGATCCAATCATCTTCGTTCAGATTTGCATCTTTCATTATCCGGAGAGAGGGTATCTGCACTTCGATTGGTAAGACTGCTTCCATACCATAAACCAAGGAGAAAGGAGTTGCCCCGGTTGACGTCCTGGCTGAGGTACGGTACCCATGTAGAGCGAACGGTAACATCTCGTGCCAATCCTTATAAGTCACTGTCATCTTCTGCACAATTTTCTTGATATTTTTATTTGCTGCTTCTACAGCCCCATTCATCTTCGGTCTGTAAGGAGAAGAATTGTGGTGATGTATCTTAAACTGCTCGCAGAGCTCAGTGATCATCTTGTTATTCAGATTGGTACCGTTGTCTGTAATAATTCTCTCTGGGACGCCGTATCGACAGATCAGGTTGTGCCGAATGAACCGTGCCACAACCGTCTTGGTTACCGTAGCGTAAGATGCTGCTTCAACCCATTTCATAAAGTAATCAATCGCTACCAGGATGAAGCGATGCCCGTTAGATGCCGTAGGTTTAATCTCACCGATTATGTCTATGCCCCACATTGCAAACGGCCAAGGCGCAGTCAGAACATTTAGAGGAACCGGAGGAACATGCACCTTGTCTGCATAAATCTGGCATTTATGACATGTCCGAGCATGTTGATAGCAGTCAGCTTCCATTGTGGACCAGAAATACCCTGCCCGAAGGATTTTCTTTGCCATAGTGTGTCCACTGGAATGTGTGCCAAAGGTCCCTTCATGTAACTCTTCCATGATCCTTTCAGCTTCTGTCTTGTCCATACAACGCAGTAAGGCCGAATCATGGTTTCGCTTATACAGGATACCGTTGCTAAGGAAGAACTTCGCTGCGAACCTTCTCAGAAACTTCTTGTCGTTGACAGATGCACCTTCAGGGTATTCCTGAGCTTCCAAATATCTCTTCACCTCATGGTACCAAGGCTTCTCAGTCACCAATTCAGTCTCAAGATCACAACAGTATGCTGGTTCGTCCAGTTTCCAGATGATGATCCGGGGAGCCTCATTGTCCCATTTGACCTTGAACATAGAAGACATTGTAGCTAACGCGTCCGCTAACTGATTCTCCTCTCTCGGGAAATGTTCAAAAGTTATCTTCGTGAAGTGAGGGATCAATGTCAACACACATTCTTTGTAAGAAATAAGATTCGGATGTTTCGTATCCCACTCTCCTTTGATCTGATTGATCACAAGAGCGGAATCTCCGAAGACACTCAGAAACTTGATCCTTAGGTCGATCGCAGCTTGAAGACCCATGATGCACGCCTCATACTCCGCCATGTTGTTGCTGCAGTTGAAACATAGCCGGGCAGTGAGTGGAGTATGAGTGCCTTGAGGGGATATGATTATGGCACCGATAGCGTTACCCAAATCATTGGAGGCTCCGTCAAAGTGCATAGACCATCGGGATCCTTCCTCAGGTCCTTCATCCGGTCCAGGTACTTCACAATCAGTCACAATCATGATGCTCTCGTCTGGAAACTCGAAGTTCATTGACTGAAAGTCGTCTACGGCCTGATGTGCCAAGTGGTCTGCCAATACACTTCCTTTGATGGCTTTCTGGGTCGTGTATTGAATGTCGTATTCCGTCAAGATCATTTTTCATCTTGTTATTCTCCCAGATAGAGCAGGCTTTTCAAATATGTACTTTATAGGATCCATCTTTGAGATCAACAAGGTGGTATGAGTCAACATATACTGTCTCAGCCGGCGAGCAGCCCATACCAAAGCGCAGCAAGTTTTCTCAAGCAGTGAGTATCGGGTATCACAGTCGGTAAACTTTTTGCTAAGGTAATAAATGGCATGCTCTTTTTCGGCCAGACTCGTCATGCTGGCCCAGCACACACCCCATTGAGTTGTCAAGTACTGTCAGGTATAGTATCAGAGGTCTCCCCTCAACTGGTGGCATAAGGATGGGTGGTACTTGGAGATACTCTTTGATTCTGTCAAAAGCGGCCTGACATTCATCATTCCAATGTACTACCTGATCTTTCTTCAGCAGCTTGAAGATTGGCTCACAGGTAGCCGTCAGGTGCGAGATGAACCGAGCAATGTAATTCAGGCGTCCTAAAAAGCCTCTGACCTCTTTCTCTGTCTTAGGAACTGGCATCTCTTGAATAGCTTTAACCTTAGTAGGGTCCACTTTAATACCCTTATCACTCACAACGAAGCCTAGCAACTTTCCAGATCTTACCCCGAAGGTGCACTTGTTCGGGTTCAACCTCAGCTTGTACAGTTTCAGACGGTCAAACAATTTCTGCAGATGATCCAGGTGTTCTTCTTCAGTCTGGGACCTTGCGATCATGTCGTCAACATACACTTCTATCTCATGATGGATCATGTCATGAAATAAAGCAACCATGGCACGTTGGTAGGTTGCCCCAGCATTTTTCAGTCCAAAAGGCATGACCTTGTAGCAGAAGGTGCCCCACTGAGTAACAAAGGTAGTCTTTTCCATGTCTTCAGGAGCCATCTTGATCTGATTGTAACCTGAAAAACCATCCATGAAAGAAAACACCTTATGCTGAGCTGTATTATCAACAAGGACATCAATGTGAGGTAGGGGAAGTCATCTTTGGGGCTGGCCCTGTTCAGATCCCTGTAGTCGACACACATTCTGACCTTACCGTCCTTCTTTGGTACCGGCACCACATTAGCAACCCACTGAGGATAAGAAGTCACTGCAAGAAACCCGACATCAAACTGTTTCATAACCTCGGCTTTGATCTTCTCAGACATCTCTGGACGCATACGGCGGACCTTTTGCTTAACCGGAGGGCAGTCTTCCTTAGTAGGCAAGTGATGGACTACGATGTCGGTATCCAACCCGGGCATGTCCTCATAGGACCAGGCAAAGATCTCCATATAATCATGTAGCATCTGAGTCAACTGTTGCTTCACGCTGAGCTCTAGGTTGGCACCAATCTTTACCTCTTTCCTGTCTGCCTCAGTACCCAAGTTTATTGTTTCCACTGGCTCTTCATGTGGTTGAATCACCCTCTCTTCCTGAAGTAACAGTCTTGCAAGCTCGCCAGGCACTTCGCAATCATCTTCACCTTCGTCTTCGGCTAAGTTGATCGGATTTTCGAAGTCATAACTGGCAGTAGCAGAGTCGTTACCAGTGAGATCCAGGGTGGATTGAAACCTGTATGAGTGAGTGTGTGTAAATACAGCTGTTTTGAAATATATAAAGGAAAGAAAGACAGAAAAGGAGCATAAGATTTGAAATGCGAGAAAACGTCCAAGATCTTTATTTATGATATATGAAATGACAATTTATATGCCCTCACAAATGAAGCCAACGGTGCCTCGGGTAAGACACCGGGCCATAGAGTTTTAATTATTTATTACAAATAACAAAACGTAGGAATTCATTACTCAGTAACAAGAGAAACAAGTAGGTTGTCCTTTGCAATCCAATTGCTAGGTCCACCGTCGGTTGCCGGGTAAATCCAGCTATCAAACTCAGCTTCATCCACTTCATCTTCGTCCCCAATAGCATTCACTCCATGAACAGGCAGGGGAGCTGTCACTACATTAGGCTTCTCAGATGCCTCAAATTGTACCTCCTTGGCGTCAATAAGGTCCTGTAGCTTGTTCCTTAATGCCCAACAGTCATCAGTGGAATGCCCCGGGCTGTCGGAGTGATAAGCACAGCGGGCATTTGGATTGTATTTAGGAGAAGCCGTATTCACAACCTTCGGGGCCTCTCTGACAGTCACTAGGTTGGTGGACAGTAACTGTGGCAAGATTTGTGATAGAGTCATATTCAAACGGGTGAACTCTCTTCTGGGTCTTTCAACCCTGGGTGGATTATTTTGCCGAGGAGCGGCAGCAGGCTTAGCAATCATTACCGCGTTGATAGACTGGCGGCGCTCAGATTTCTCTTGTCTTCTGGACCCGTATACAGCACTAGCCTCCTTCTTGAAGGGTTTCTTCTCAGAACTTGTAGATGCACCCTTCAGAATCTTACCAGACTTCAACCCAGCCTCAATTCTCTCTCCAGTCAGAATAAGATCAGTAAACCCTGCAGATGAGTTACCGATAAGATGGTTGAAAAATGGCCCCGATAGGGTCCCCAGGAACATGTCTACCAACTCCCGATCAGTCAACGGAGGCTGCACCCTGCCAGCCAGATCCCTCCACTTCTGAGCGTACTCTTTAAAACCTTCACTTGAACCTAACGACATACCCTGGAGTTGGGTACGCGTAGGGGCAAGGTCGGCATTATATTGACACTGCTTATAGAAAGCAGTAGCCAACTCCTCCCAGTTACGAACCTTGGTCCCATCCAGCTGATAGAACCATTCGAGATGAGTCCCTGAAAGACTCTCCTAGAAGAAGTTGATCCACAAGTTCTTATCCACTGAGTTCCGTTGAATCTTCTGCACATACGATCTGAGGTGTAACTTGGGACAAGATGCCCCGTCATATTTGGTAAAAGATGGTGCTTTGAACTTACGAGGAATGATCACACCAGTAGACAAACCCAAATCTCCAAAATCCAGCCCAGGCACTTGTTGGATCTCCATAGCATTCAATCTGTCCTCCAGCTGCTTGTATCTGTCTTCTGCAGGAGGATACTGTTCCTCATCAAAATCAGTCTCGTTGTCGGAGACTACCGGACTAGGACCTTTTTCCCCTTGGGGAGTACCCTTGCCTATAGAAGAACCAGCCTCTTCATTCTGCAGAGTGTTGCCAAACCTTCGGCCCGAGTTGAAAAGAACAGTCCTTCTCTTCTTCTTCTTTTCCTTCTTCAGGAGCAGAGCCTTCAGCTCTTCTTGGCTAGCCAAACCCATGATTAATTCCTGAAATTGCGCATTCTGTGCCTGAAGAGCCTTGATGGACATCTCAGTTGACGATGAGTCGGGATTCATGATGCTGAAATAAACAGCGAAGAACAGTAAGCAACCTGAAAAGAAGAAAACCTGCTATGCACATGATGAATGGAATGCGTATGATTTATGTTTTCAAAGACAATCGGGAATCAACTTTGTAAACAAAAAAGGAACACACTTCATTAGATTCAACTTTGAAACTTAAATTATTCAACAGGTTGCCTTTAGGCGTTACATGAAGGAAATACTGAAAAGGGAAATAAAACTGTAAAAGAACATCCAGAGCTCCTTATTGATCCCATGGTCTCCTCTTCTCAGTACGGATGTAAGCATTCAGAGCTCGCTCATTCTCCAACTGCTTTGTCAGCTTCTGGATCTTCAATTCCTGCTCGTTGAACTTTTCCCGGTACGAATCCC
Organism: Vicia faba; assembly: GCA_948472305.1. Lineage (NCBI taxonomy): Eukaryota > Viridiplantae > Streptophyta > Magnoliopsida > Fabales > Fabaceae > Vicia > Vicia faba. The sequence goes on along the minus strand of OX451740.1, from coordinate 348,085,638 downwards.
GCTCTTCTCGCAGTTGCGACCAAGACCTCTTTAATGTCTCATAATCAGTAGGTATCTGAGGAGGGAGGACAGTTGGGGGAGCCCCATCTTTGTTAGGATACTCAAGAATGACGGGTCTGACAGCTTCATATGGCATACCTAACTTCTGAGCACGGATGCGAACCCATTTGTAGTAGGCTTCCATAGGTAAAGAAGTCTTTGGCCCCAACTCTTGTGGGTTAGCTTTATGAACTTTGTCCCAAGCCTTGATGAACCTACGACGCAGCTCGTCACTATCCACCTGAAACTCAAAACTGATGTGAGGCACCAGCATCTCATGGGGGCCTGCTCTTCTGGCTCTTCCAAACTGACGGAGCGCTAGAGATGGATTGTAAGAGATTCCTCCTTGGGTACCAATCAGAGGAACATTAGGGTATTCCCCGCATCGATCAATAATAGCTATCTCATCCAAACCTCTGCAAGTCCAAATGATGTCTTTATCGGTGAGAGACATTAACCTATGAGCCCAACCTCTTCCTTCTTGGTTCTTCAGTACGAACTTAGGGAGGTGCGAAATAAACCACCTCACCAACAAAGGGATACAACACCATAGGGTTCCTCGTCTTCGGGTAGTACGAGCATGAAGTTGTTTCAGGATATCACCCAAGAGAGTGGGTACAGGGTTTTGAGACATAAAGATCCTTATGGCAGTGACATTGATGAAGTTGTCAGGATTAGGAAACAAGACTAACCCATAGATCAAGAGAGCCAAGATGTCTTCATATGCCCTAAAGTCCAGGTCATTCCAGAAACTGTTAGCTTTACCAATCAGAAACTTGGCCAAGAAACCTTTAACTCCACTTCTAGTTACCCAGTTGTTTGTTACCTCTTGATGTGTCAAGGGAAGAGCTGCAGCAACATCCTCAAGCCTGAGGGTCTTTTCCCAACCAGTAAAGGGAATCTGATCCAAGATAGGGATACCAAGCAAATCAGAGAACTCTTCCAGGGTAGGGACCAGCTGGAAGTCTTGAAAGGTGAAGCACTGGTACAGAGGGTCATAGAATTGGGTCAGAACACTCATCAACTGTTGATCCCGCTTTGTAGTGACTAAACTGAGAAGGGAACCATGCCTCTGAATGAAGGAAGTGGTATTTGGAATTCTGCTAACCAACTCTTCAAGCAACTCAGGTGAGTGAACAAAGTTGAACCGGATAGTATTCCTTCGCACAGGCATCATGATGTCCTACAAAACAGAGCAAAGGTGAAACGCTCTTGTCTTTGAAATGGTCAGTCCTTATGCAGGGTGCATGCAATGCTCATGATGTTATGATGTTATGATAAAGCACACCACAAATAGATACAAAGGCAAACATGGTAAGGCACACAAGTCACACAAGACAAGCCCTTAAAGTTTAGGTCAGCATGAGGTCTAGGTACTACCCTCTTTCAGTTTGTTGGTTCATACCTGTCCTATCAAAGTAACCGGGTTCTTAGAGGATCCCAATATCATTGACTACCCTCAATCGATCATAACTCCAACATCGCAATCTTTTCTTGCGGCCAGAACCATCAGGAGAGTTTAGCCTCAATGGGCGTAGCATACTGCTACTGTTCTAATGGCCAAGTTGTGTCATTTAAGGTTCTAAGGTTGTTGGTGCTTAATGACTCCTTAGAAGACCCATATTCTCCTCGTTGCAACACAAGGGATATCGGTACAGACCAAGGTGTCACACCAACGTAGCCACTATTTCACCCGTGTCGGTCTACGCCGGACAGGTCCCTCACAGCTTATGCTACCTAAACAGGGTATCCCCAGATCCGGGTTAGGATCTATGTAACTCCCATGCAACCCACAAATTTAAAGCAGACAAGTCAATACAATTGAAAACACAGTTATGAACTAACCCTAAGGTACACCTCACTTTAAGTTTCTCCCCAGCAGAGTCGCTAGTTCTGTGATCGGTGGATCTGGAACTGACTGTTTAACGCTGGTTCGCGAAATGTCGCGGAAGCAAGAGTCGCCACCGTCTTTTATTTTCTCCAAATGGAAAGGACAAAAGCACAGAAAAATTCCTTAAAGAGATTGCTCTCGGTTCGGGAGGTAAATTATAGAAAGGGAAGGTGTTAGCACCCTTTCTATCCATGGTTATCCATGGGCTCTTAGATACTTGCTCATTTGTGTTTTCAAAATTGTTTGCTTTTCAATTATGGGTTTTAAAAAGTTTCTTTGAAAATTCCAGTTCGACTCTTGTATCGGTCCTCAAGAGTGTTTGAAAAATTGCTTTCGAAAGCTTTTGAAAATGTGTTGGTGTGAAAAGTATTTTTTGATTTGTTTTTGAAGTTAGAGCAAGTATCTAGAGTCGTCTACCTACCCTAAGGAATTCGTCTGTGTAGATGTCCTTTAAAGTAGTGCCATCCCACCATTGAGAGGTAGGTAGCACCACCGTTGGAGGTGTTCGGGTCAATTCGAGGTTCGGGACATGGTGATCACCAGAGCAATGGGAAGACACCTTAGAAGCTACCCTCATGCCAGGTTCCCGGATCATGAGGACTTACTAAGACATCCTCTACTCGACGATCACCTTTCGAGGCAAGGCAACAGTGAGGCGTACCCTAGGGTGGTGTGTGATTTTGTGTGTCATGTTCAGTCATTTTGTCTTGTTCATGTCATAGTGATCTACGCATTTGTTTTTATTTAATCATTCATTCTTGCATGCATTTATTTAGCAGTTAAAAAGTTGCGAGAAATGTAAAGTTCTAAACTATTACAAAGGCGCGGGTCCACATCGCCAAAATTTAATCCAGGACCCGATTTGATAGAAAATAAAGAAATAAAGTAAAGTGCGAAAAATCAAGTTTACACGGCTTTGGGAGAGGTACATAAACATTATAAGAAATAAAATAAGATGCGCGAATTGAATTGAATTTGAAAGCGAGGGCGTTGGACCCTTTTTAATGAAATTAAATTATGATTATTAATTTAATGGAATTAAAAAGAAAAAGAAATTAGTTTTTTTTGAATTTTTTGTATTTATGAATCTTTATGAGAAAAATTAAATGAAATTAAAATATTAACCCTAATTCTAGTTGTTTTATTTATTAAGAAAAACATGTTAAAATTAAACCTAAAATTAATCTAATTATTTAATGCAATTTGATTTATAAAAATAAATACTTATATTATTAGTGAAAAGAAAAGAAAAAGGATAAAAAATTGATACAAACCCTAATTCTACAAATTTTTGATTTATTAAGAAAAAGATACTAAAATTAAACCTAATTTTACAAAGCTAAATTAATTAATAATATTTACTTAAAAAATATCAAAATAAAATATATTTTTAATTTTGTCTTTTCTGATTTTTATATTGTTTTTATGTTTTTATGAAAATAAATTATATTAAAGGAATTAATTAAAAAGAAATAATTGAAATAAATAAAATAAGGAAAAGAAAGAAAATTCAAACCATGGGGGGTCTGTCCCCATTTGGAGGTTTTGTTAGCATTGCTGGCCCAAGGTTTTAAGGCCTTATTTGACTTTGTGGCTAGCGTATGACTTCGTTGACTAGCGCCTATGGTATTCAGCAGATCTGGACCTTTGGACTGAGACCATTGCACGCGTGGCAAGCATGGATGTGGAGAATATGGTAAGCCCCAAGAACATATGTTGTATGGGAACTCGTTTAGAAGAAAAATAGGGAAATAAGGAGAAGGACCTGGGAATCGAACCCAGGTCCTATTGCTTACCAACATCACATCCCACCAACTGAACCACTTCAACGCGCTGTATACAAAATAATGCATAAATAATATAAGGGAAACTTAATGTTAGTGGCCTAAAAAACAAAAACGCGCGCTGCAGTTTGAATTGTCCACTCATGCCTAGACACCTAAGCGTCTTCCTCCTTGTTGCGTTTTCCTGAAACAAAAACAAGTAAGATTGCGGGGGTTTTGAACCCCCACCATATGCAGTGTAAAAAAAATAGCGATTAGCTCGTTCTTAATCAGAAATTGGGCGCGACCCCATCAATGAATTCGTTGGAAGCTTTTGATTCTCATGGTACCAGTCCCGCGTCCCAATTTTTCCATAGGAGTAAACCCCCAATTTTTCATCTCTGAAACCCTAAGGTGCTTCAATGGTAACTCTTCATAAAACGCATGAAAACTCAATTAAATCATATGGTTAGTTTCAGAAGCATCCAATTAGTGCAAATCAGTAAAGAAAACACATGAAAAATGCATAAAATTCATGATACGATTATGGATATTTTCGTGAAAAGTTTGACTCTCATATACCAATTCTTGATGTTTCAGGCTATGATATCGATCCAAGCACCTTCCTTGATGTCTCAGCAAGACAATGGTATAGTTATTTTGGCTTGAATCGCCCTAGAACCTAGTTTTCAGTTTTTGAATTTTTGTCAAAAAACTCAAGTTTTGTTATGGATTTCTGGCGCAGCTGGGAGGTTTTGGGCACGAGGGTTAGCATGTATATATGTGTATGAGAGATTAGGGTTGAGCTTTTTGTCCAAAGAATCAAAGCATTGATGGAATGGATATTGATTTTCATGGCAAATATTTTCCAATCTTTTTCATGCAAACTTGGTTCAAATTATGTCCAATCACCATGATTTTTCCTAAATCAGATAATGCACGAAATCTTAAGACTATTTCATGCATAAAAAGATTTGATTGCTTAGGTTTAGTATTTTTTACATATTTATTTTAATTAAATGAATTATTAATAATTAAATATCCAAATAAATAAATAAAAATGATAGAAAACTTCCCTTTGGGCCAAATGGTCGTGCACATGCCTTGGATGATGGATTTTGGAAGAAAAAGAGGCCCATTAGCATTTTTAAGACTTTTGAAGCAATGTTGACTTTTCAAAATATCCAAAAATTTCCCAACTTCCACAAGGCATAACTTGCTCAATTTTTAAGCTTTGCTCATGTTCTTGGACATTTTGGAAAGGTATTTGAGTCCTATAACCAATTTCTTTTGTCCCATGTCATTTTGATTTACCAATATAAAGTTATGGCCTTTGACTTAAAGTCCCTTTTTGTTGACTTTTGAAAATGACCTATAATGTTGAAATTGATAACTTTTTGTGAGAGCATTTCTTGGACTTTAAGTATGAAGAGGAGTTGTAGTAAATGTCTTTATCTTCAAAATGAGCTTTGGATGGAATTTTTCTGATAATCCATGTGGAAGTTATGCCCTGGTCAAGTTACAGTTGACTTTTTCAACTGTCCAAATATGGGAACTTTTGCATCTTGAGACTTTTTGAGCCAAGCTTTGAGAATCATGATCAAGCATTGATCAAATGATGCTTGTGGCTTCAAAATGAGATGTTGACCAAAAATTTGGACTTTTGACTGTCAAATGACCATTTTGCCCCTACAGTTGACTGTAGTGCAATTAGGGTTTTTGACTGTGCAATTTTGTGCTGTAAGTCTTGAAATTTGGTATGAGGATGCTTGACCATGTTTGTAGGCATGTGGGACTTGTTTGGACCCTTGGAAACTTCATTTTCTTTGTCAGAACCAAAACCCTAATTTTTGACTGTTATGAGGCCCTTGCACTGTGCAACCCTTGGGGAGATTTTGAAGCACGCTCTTTGCAAATTTTGAAGAATATGGGAGGGCAAATTTTGGGGTACAACAGATTGCTTCTATCTAGAGGTTTCGATTGAACATTTGGCCTCCTTCGCACAAAGCTTCGATTGGAGTATTACTTTCCTTCGAAGCAACATACTTCAAATCCAACTATGAACCCTTCGAGCAAGCGGTCCACAAGCCTCATTTGGGCATATGGCCTCCTACATGCATCCTTCGATTCACCAACATTAACCTCCTAAATGCATCCTTAGATTCACAAGCATTAGCAGTACTTCCTTCATGCCTGCAAGGCAAGTACATCCTTCATGCTAGAGCCTATAAAGTAAGTGGCCTCCTGCATGCAAGCTTCGATTGAGCAATGATCCCTTACATGCTTGCTTTGATTCACAAAGCAATGACCTCTTACAGTGTTTGTTTCGATTCAGGAAGCAAGGCCCTCTTTCCTGCTGTGATACGGTGGCAGAACCAGACTGTTTAATACTGGTTTGTGTTTTGCGTTTTTTGTTCGCAAAATGTCGCGGTAAGCAAGAGTCGCCACCGACTTTTATTTTATCCAACTGGAAAGGAAAAAAGCACAGAAAAATTCCTTTTTCGAGATTTTGAGTACGGGGGGTAAATTATAGAAAGGGAAGGTATTAGCACCCTTTCTATCCGTAGTTTTCTACGGGCTCTTAGGTACTTGCTCATCATTTTAAAAATTGCTTATGTGTTTGTGTGTTTTTGAAAAGTTTTTGTTTTACTTTGTTTTAACCCTTGTATCAGTCCTCAAGAGTGTTACGAAGTCGTTTTGAAAACTGTTTAAAAAAAAGGTGTAAGTGTGAAAGTTTGATTTTGAGCAAGTACCTACTAGAATCTACCTACTCAAAAAAGGATTGTTTCTATTCTCGTTTCCTTTAGACAGCGCTATCCTACTATTAAGGAGTAAGTAGCATCGCTGTTGGAGCTTGAGGGACTATCGAAAGGGACGTAATGGTCATTGAAGGCAACATGTAAGGATACTTTAGCATTTCGAAGGGACTGTCATCATATATTCGTAGGCAACATCGAGGGACAAGATCATATACCGTAGGCAACTTCGAGGGACATCGAGGGACCATGATTTTTTATGATGATTTTAACCGAGGGTCTTTGCTAAGGGTATCCCTATGTTCGAGGGACATGACCATTATTTTCCGAGGCAACTAAGTGAGGTATACCCTAAGGGTGCATATGTGCAAGGTGTGTTATGTTTAGTTATTTTAGTCTTGTGTTAAGTTTACTAATGTTTGATTATTCTTGCCATACAATCCTATTAGTCATACATCTAGCAGTTAATAATTGCAGTAATTTAAAAGTGCAGAAATATAAAACCTAGCTATTACAAGGCTTCAGGGAGGGGGATTATGTACATATCTAAAACTGGGGAAAAAAATAAATAAAAGGGGTAAAGGTCCTACTAATCATCTATTACATCCCAATATACAGTTACAATAATAAAATGAAGTGCAAAAGAATAATAACACGCAAATTTGAAAAGACGTCTAAAAATCCTAAGATATATAAAAAAATATTTTTGTTATTTTTTTTTAATTTATAAAAATGGTTTAAGTTAAAAAAATAATTTATCTAGATCTATATTTAAAAAAAGAAGATAATTATTAAAGAAACATGAAATTTAAATAAAATAAATTAATTCTATGTTTTTTTTTTATATTTTTGTTACGAAAAGGAAAATGAATTAAAATGAAATTAAACCTAAGTTCTATTAATTTTAATTTTTTAAAAAAAGGTTAAAGTGTTTAGTTAATTAATTTACCAAAATTAAAATTTAATTAAGAAAAAAAATCCTAAATCTATTTTTATGTGATTTTTATATTTGTTTATTGATAAAAATAAGAAAAGGGATTAAAAGAAATAAATGAAATGAATAAAACAAGAAAATAAAGATGGGTCTAGTAGCAAAAGTAAACAGGGGGTGCAATCATCATAAATCCCTAGACCCAAATCTTCGAAAGCTTCATGCTCTAACTATGGTATTTTTTTTATTTTTGCGTGGAATCTATGATTTAACCATCCATAATTGTTCTATATAAACTCAAACAAACGTTAGCATACCATAAAATGTGATTAAAATTAGAGATTCGAAGTTTAAAATTTTACCAAACCGGTTTTGTCAAATGGGGACGCGCTAGGCGTGTGATGGATTGCTCTTGGGCCTTGTAAGACTCCTGAGGACTTCAGGAGGATGGTTTGAGGCTTGGTGTCAATTGAGAGAGACCGGAACCTTGAGATATGACTTGCACCAATTCTTTGATTTCTAGAGAGCTTTTTGAAGAGCTTTTTGAGAGCTTTTTAGAGAGGAATTTCGTGTCTTTCAAGCTTGTATGGCTCTATATTTATAGAGGAGAATGAGGATACAAGAAATCATGGAAAGAATCTCCTCATAATGTTGTGTTTTAAGACCATGATCAAGATTTGAAAAAAATACCATATTTGATGATTTTATGTCATTTTCACATGTGGATGAACCTGGACATATTTGAAGGGTTATTGCACGAAATCAATTGACATAAACCATCATAAAACTTTCCCAAAATGGATTCACATCAAAATTTACATTATTTCTATTATTTATTTATTTAATTCTGAATTTTAATGAATAAAATATCAAAATAAATAGCATAAATAGTAGAAAAATATATGGGTGGGCTTAGAGGTCGTGTACCATGTTATGAATGAGTTTCAAACTTGAAAAGATAGGCCCATTTGGAAAAAATCCAAGTTTGGTCAATATTTGCTTCATGCATTTTTTTCAAAAATTGTCCAACTTTGACAATGCATATCTCTCTCAATTTTAACTTTATGAGGGTGTTCTTGGACTTTTTAGAAAGCTTAGGATGTCACCTGAGCAACCTCTTTGGTTTCATCTGAATTGGATCTTCCATGTTCATGTAAGAAGCTTTGACCCAAAAGGTGTTTTTGTTGACTTTTCAAAATGACCTATAATGTCCAAATTTATATCTTCTTATGAGTGCATATTTTGAACTTGAGAGATGAATATGAATTGTAGGGAATTACATCCTATTAAAAATGAGCTTTGGATGGGTCATTTCTGATAAAGTATGAGAAAGTTATGCTTGGTCAAAGTTGAGTTGACTTTTCCTACAAAACTCTAATTTAGCAACTTTTGGGTTTTGATGAATTGTGAGAAATCCTTGAGAAATCCTTGAGTAATCATGATCAACCCTTGATTAAATGATGAATAATACTTCAAAATGAGGATGTTGACCAAAAATCTTGAAGTTTGACTGTATGTGGCCCACAGTTGACTTTTGCCCTAGCACAGTCGACTTTCACGCCTTTGAGCAATTGACTGAGCAAACTTCCTCTGTAAGACTTGAAACTTGACATGGATGATATTGAGAACATATTAGGACAATAGTGAGCATTTGGGGCCCTTTGGATTCAAACATATTGATGCAAAATGAAACCTTAATTTGAGGTAGACTGCCTTTAGGAGAGAGTTTGTCTGGTCAACTCTTGGACTTCCTTGGGAAATTTGAAGACCTTACTTGAAATGTATTGAGAAATATGGGAGGGAAAATTTTGGGGTACAACAGCTGCCCCTGTTCAATCTTCTTAAACTTGAGGATGTAGATTGACTTGCTTGCCTTTCGTGATCCGAAGGTGGAAGATGATTGAATACTAGAGTGCTCAAAAATTTGCACTCGCATGAAGTGGTATTGACCTTGCGATTTCGGGAATGGGCTTATAGATACAATTTGGAAGTTAATGACGGAAAACGGGCTTAAAGATGCCATCAGAAGAAGTGTTTATCGTATAAGAGATTCCTTTGCGAGAGCCCGTATACCTGTTGTTGAGGAGGATTTCGCTGGGGAATGTCGGTCTATGTCTTGAGAGAAATAGAATTTTAGGAGCTTCAGTCGTCCGTTATTCTACTGGGGAATCATCTTTTAGTCGGGGAGGTGAAAATGAACTGCTATCTGGTCATGTATAGACTGCATCGCGACCTACTGGGGAAAGGTGAAACCGATCGTGTTTGATCAGGTCCAGGTCTTACAGTGTTATGGATTGCTGTCTGGAGATAAGAGAAAAGAAACTTGGATGGTAAGGTTATGAGAAGGAACTTGGATAGTATGTATTATGGGAAGGAACCTGGGTAAGGTTGCTTCGTGAGGAGTTTGGATAAAACTGCATCTGAACCGAGAAGGAACCTGGGTAAGGTTGCTTTGTGAGGAGTTTGGGTAAAACTGCATCTGAACCGACAAGGAACCTGGGTAAGGTTGCTTTGTGAGGAGTTTGGGTAAAACTGCATCTGAACTGAGAAGGAACCTATGTAAGGTTGTTTTGTAAGGAGTCTGTGTAGGGCTTTAGGAGGAACCTGGGTAGGGTTACTTCGGGATAAGTCCGTGTAAAACTTCGGCAGGAACCTGCGTAAGGTTACTTTGGGCTAAGTCTATGTAAAACTTCAAGAGGAACCTGGGTAAGGTTACTTTGTGATAAGTTCGTGTAAAACTTCAAAATGAACCGGGGTAAGGTTACTTTGAGATAAGTTTGTGTAAAACTTCAGGAGGAACCTGGGTAAGGTTACTTTGTGATAAGTTCGTGTAAAACTTCAGGAGGAACCTGTGTAAGGTTACTTTGTGATAAGTTTGTGTAAAACTTCAGGAGGAACCTGGGTAAGGTTATTTCGTGATAAGTTTGTGTAAAACTTCAAGAGGAACCTGGGTAAGGTTATTTCGGGATAAGTTCGTGTAAAATTTCAAGAGGAACCTGGGTAAGGTTACTTTGGGATAAGTTCATGTAAAAATTCAGAAGGAACCTGGGTAAGGTTACTTTGTAATAAGTTTGTGTAAAACTTTATTTGGAAATGTATGAGAAAAGACCCGTGTAAGATTTTTCAGGATAAACCCGTGTGAAGTTTCATTTAGGAGAAACCCGTGTAAGATTGCTTCGTGACGAACCCGTGTAGAGTTGTATTTGATCATGCAGATAATTACTCTGTTTAGTTTCCAGAGCTAATCTTGAACTTGCTGGAAGTTGTTGATGATAACCATCTTTCCTGAAAAGGTACATGATTAATCGTATATGATGCATGACATGCATTGTATGATGATGTTCTCAAAATAAATGAGATTATGTTGTATGCAATATGTATGCGCACATCATGATATATGAACATGAAATGCTATTGTGGCACGTCCGAGTTTGGGAAAATAAATCCCTGATTGTTGTTGGAGAGTAATAGAAATTGAGTTCCTGACTGTCGTAGAAAAAAATGGTTCTTCTACTTCCGCTGGAGATGGTGAACCAGAGATGACTATGTTGGGGATTTGCCCCTTGTTTATGGATATTCTGCCGAGGAGAGACTCTGCTTGAGAACAACTCTGCGGGGGAATAATTCCGTTGGAGAGAGAAGTTTCCTTAGCTGAAGGGATAAACTCTGTCGGGGATTGAGCTTCTGTATTCATAGAAATAAACTCTATTTGGGAGAAAACTTTATGAACCGCTTGCGATTACAAAATTCGGCTGGGGAATATAGACGTCGGCTCTCCGAAAGAGCTTGGATGGGGAAAGTAACTCCTGTTTGGGGAGGCAGAGATCAAAACTTTGGTTGCCTATACTATGTGGGGAGTGTAGATGTTACTAAGACGCATGCTGAGGATACGACAATGACTTTGTATCAAGACTTTTCTGCCCTTGTACCTGCTGGAGTAAGTGCCTGCGGAGGCCTTGTGGCTTGAGTGTTATCCCAACTATGAGGTGCTTGGTAACTGCCGATCGAAATGATAAGTCTTCTACTGATAGTCAAGTGACGAGATGACCGGACATAGTCGTACACTTTAATCCCTAACTTTTTCCTAGACTGTCTTTTCAGATTTTCAGTCCACCGGGATACCCTTTTTTGCCCAAGCCTCCTTTTCAGGTTTTCGGCTTGCCGGGTGTACATATATTTTTTGTTTTTACCCCTAATTTTTTCCCGAACCCTTTTGGTTCGGCGGAATGCCCTTATTTTTGCCCAGGCCAGTCAACCTAGCGGGTCTTTGTTTATGTGCAGTATTTTCTGACTATGTCCACGCTCTCAGGGTGTAGGGAGTTGTCACTGTCGGTAGTGTTGTGTTGCCATACTACCAGAAGATGTTTGTTTGATCGTACATGATTCGTTGCTGGAATTCATTCCCAATGCCCCCAAGTGATTCAGATGGAGATCTGCCCCTGGCTATTTGGCATCTTTGAGAGATTCCTTGAATCTTGACTTGACTGCCCCAGATGATGGACAATGATCATGCTGTGCCCCTTGGTTGGAAGTGTTTTTCCACTTGAGGTGATCCTTTTTATTGAGAAGGTTTTTATTCACTAGATATTCGTCATGCGAATTTCTCTACTGTTGAACAAATAGTCATATGCAAACAATGTTATTTTAAGAATGCAAAGCTTATGTCTGTCTTGAAGTTTTGAAAATGCAGTTTTTTTATAGAAAAATAGAATTTTACTAAGATGTGATATCAACTCAGGATTTGTAACAGACCTTTAGGAGTCAGGATACCTTTTGTAACAGTATGTTTTCGAACTAACCAATGCTTCATCTAGGACTTTTAAGGGTTATAACGTGGTCTGGTTCACAGTTTAAGAAACAAAGGATAAAGGCTCAAATTTTATTTGTACCCACCCGTTCTTCGTGATGTTCTTCGATCCTAAACTCAGCTAATTGTGCATTTAGATCCCGTTTGAGTCTTTGCTCTGATATTCCAGTGATGGTTCGGATACTGACAGTTTATTTTGAATAGGAAGTCATTTATTTTTTGTTGAGGGTTTGTAGGACTTCTTTCTTTTTGATTTTATTATCCCTGTCTTTTGCCTGAACTGTTTCTTTTTGTGATTACAGTCAGCGGGATGCCCCAGTGTTTTTTCTTAAGTCTCCTTCATAGGTTTTGACTTAATGGGCTTTTATTTCGAGAGATAATGACTGCCTGTCTTGATGATTATAGGGAACCATCACCATCTTTTGTTTCGTAAGGACGTCTTTGATGCCATTCATTGTGTACGAAGCGGCAAATTGTGACTGAATGCGCCTCTGAATTAACTGAGAAAACTACCCTGCCCCAGGTTATGATTAACGGTTTTAATATGTGTGAAAAGAAAAACTCATACTTTTTTTGGCTCAAAGAGGTTGACTAGAGATTGTCTTCTTTATAACTCCACTGTTTAGGATTTGAAACAACGCCTGTACATCGTCAACAAGGTCTGTTTAAAAGCATACTGTAGAGATTGTGGTATCGTTTTCGTCATCCTCCCTCTAAAGGCTTACAGTTTTTTAGTCGATAGTTGAATATCACGAAAAGGAAATATAAAGCAATTTAAGCATAATGAAAAAAAATTAATTCAAGACAAACACGTGTAATGCATTAATGAAATAAAAAAGTTTGACATGACAATAATTGTTTGAATAAGCAAAGAAAATACAACTTCAGAATTCAAATGAACAAAAATGCTTTCAATCCTAGCCATGTTTTGGCAAGGGAGCAGTGATCACATTTGGAGTCTCAAGAGGGTCGAATTCGATCTCCTTGGTGTCAATCATATTCTGAATCTTGTATTTCAGCGTCCAACAATCATTAGTATCGTGCCCCGGGCTACCAGAATGATAAGCACACCTTGCATCTGAGTTGTAGTTAGGAGAAGAAGTCTTAGGGTTTGGATGAGGGTTAATCACCATAATCAGATTCATCTTCAACATGTGTTGCAATGCTTGTGACAATGGCATGTTGATTTGGGTGAACTGCCTTTGAGGTCTTTCCACCCTTGGCTGATTGTTTCGTTGTTGTGGTCGTTGTGTGCGTGCTGAATTAGAGATTAACACTGACCCCACAGATTGGTGGTAGTCTGCCTTGCTACGCCTCTTCTGGCCGTGCACAACACTGGCTTCCCTCTTGCCACCAAATGACTTCTTCTCTGTACTCGAAGAGGTATTTTTCTGAATCTTACCACTCAGGATCCCAGCTTCTACTCTTTCTCCAATTAGAATCAGCTCGGTGAAACCCACTGACGAGCTGCCGATCAAATGATTAAAGAATGGACCAAATAGCGTCCCCAGAAACATATCAACCAACTCCCTATCAGACAACGGGGGTTGGACTCTTCCAGCCAAGTCTCTCCACTTTTGGGCATAGTCTTTAAATCCTTCACTTGCACCCATGGACATACTCTGAAGTTGAGTATGAGTAGGAGCAAGGTCGGAATTGTACTGATACTGCTTGTAGAAAGCAGCAACCAGATCTTCCCAGTTTCAGATATTTACTCCCTCTAGCTGGTAGAACCATTCAAGTTGAGTCCCTGTCAGACTATCTTGAAAGAAGTGAACCCATAGATTTCTATCAGCTGTGTGGGGCTGGATCTTCCTGACATAAGAACGGAGATGGAGTTTTGGGCAGGACACCCCATCATACTTAGCAAAAACTGGAGCTTTGAACTTCTGAGGGATCACCACTCCAGATACCAGTTCTAAATCTCTGAAATCCAAACCAGAGATCTTCTGAATCTCCATAGCACTCAGACAGTCTTCAAGTTGTTTGTACCTATCCTCAGTAGGAGGATACTGTTCCTCGTTATAATCTGTATCATTATCAGAAACTGCAAGACTGGGGCCCTTTTCTTCTTCTTGGTCCTCCCCTCCCTTGGATGAAAAGGACAGATCAGCTTGCTGTTTCAACCTATCCCCAAACCTTTTGCCCATACTCAGCAGAACAACCTTCTTCTTCTTCTTCTTCTTCTTCTTCTCTTTCTCTTTCAGAATGAGAGCTTTCAAGTCCTCTTGCCCTTTATCCAAGATCAAGAACATCTCTTGGAATTGGGCATTTTGTGCCTGAAGATCTTTGATAGCTTGATCGGAAGACATTTCTGCTGAAATAAATAATGAAGAACATGAGAAACCTGTTATGGTACCTGTAATGGTGTGCATGATAATGGGATGCATATGTAATGATTTCAAAGACTTTGGGAGATTTAAATTTGCAAACCAAGAAATAAACAAACTTTATTAGATTAAACTTGTAAAAAGGTTCAACAATGCCTTTAAGGCGTTTACAAAGAAGCAAATGAAAAACAAATCTAAACTAGAAAAAGCAAAATCAGAAATCCCATGGACGCTTCCCCTTGGTGCTGGCGTAGTCATTGATCGTTCTTTCATTCTCAAGTTGCCTGGTGAGCTTCAAGATCTTCCTTTCTTGCTCATGATACTTTTCCCGGTAGGTATCCCTCTCCTCTTTCAGCTGAATCCAGGATCTCTTCAATGCCCCAAGATTAGTGGGCATGTAGGGATAAAGGACTGTATAAGGAATGCCCTCTTCATTTGTAGGCTCCACAATCACTGGAAATACAACTTCATAAGGCATCCCAGGCTTCTGGGCTCGAGCTCGGACGCACTGGAGATAAGGCTACATAGGGAGAGAAGTATTTGGTCCTAACTCTTGGGGGTCAGATCTGTTCACCATGCCCCAAGCTCGTATAAACCTCCGGAGATGCTCGTCAACATCCTCCTTGTAGTTAAATGCAATATCTGTAAGAAGTAGCTCATGAGGACCGTCTCTCCGAGCCCGACCGAATTATCGCAAAGCTAAACAAGGACTGTAGGTTATCCCTCCTCTGATTCCGAGCAATGGGACATTGGGGTATCCCCCACATCGATCAATGACAGCAATGCTTTCCATAGCCTTAGAACTCCAAAGAATGTCTATATGGGCAAGGGACATTATCCTGTAAGACCATCCTAAACCTTCCTCATTCTTCAACACGGACTTGGGGAGGTGCGAAATAAACTACCTCGCCAGCAGCGGCATGCAACACATGAGAGTCCCTCTTCTTCGCACAGTACGAGTATAGAGGGCATGCAAAATATCACCCAGAAGAGTAGGCACAGGATTGCGAGACAGGAAGATCTTAACCGCATTCACATCTATGAAAGAATATGGATTCGGGAAAAGAACCAAACCGTATATAAGGAGAGCCAAGATATCTTCAAAAGCCTGAAAGTCCAAACTGTCCCAGAATAGTTGAGCTTGATCTATCAGAAACTTAGCTAAGAAACCTTCAACCCCGCTTCGCATCTCCCAATTGGATATTACATCAGCCCGTGTCAGATGCAGAGCTGAAGCAATGTCTTCTGGTCTAGGAGTCTCTTCCAAACCTGTGAAAGGCATCTGCTCAAGGATGGACATGCCCAATAAGTGAGAAAACTCTTCCAAAGTGGGAACTAGCTGATAATCCGGGAAGGTGAAACAATGATGCACAGGATCAAAGAACTGGAAAAGCACACTCATCATCTGCTCATCAAACTTTGAGGTAACCAAACTAAGAAGCTGACCATCTCTCTTAATGAAGGAAGAAGTCTCAGAAACTCTTGAGACCAACTCTTTGAGTTGAGCAGATATTTGCATAAAGTTAACTCGGATGTGTTTCTGCGCATGGAAGCCATAATCTGCAAAACAGAACAAAGATAAATCCCCTCGGTCTTTGAAATGGTTAGTATAATGAAGTATGCATGCTATGTTATGATGCATGATGTCACGATAAAAACAACACAGGTATAGCAGATAACAGACATGGCAAAGGCAAACAAGTCACACAAAAGCCCTTAAGTTTAAGGCTTGCATGGGGTCAAAGGTATTACCCTCTTGAAGTTCAGTTGGTTTCAACCTGTCCTAGCAATAGTAACCGGGTTCTAGAGGTTCTCAATATCACTGACCATCCTCCATCGGTCATGGTTTCAGCTCACACAATCTTTTCTTGCATCCGAAACTATCTCGAGAGTATGGTCTCAATGAGTGTAGCATCGAGTATCAACCAGTTTCCAGCTTTATACCGAGATCGGCTATCTCACTACTTCCTAATGGCCAAGTTGGTCTATTAAGGGTTCTAAGGTCAGTTAATGTTTAACGACACACATAGCAGCCCCGTATTCTCCTCGTTTCTCCACAAGGGATACCGGTACTAACCAATGTGCCACATCAACATAGCTATTGCTTCAACCGTATCGGTCTACGCCGTACAGTTCCCTCACAGTTTATTGCTACTTACCTAAAAGGTGTTCCTCAGATCCGGGTTAGGATCTATAGTAACTCCCAATACAAAACCCTCAAAAGTAAAACAACCAAAACAAACAAGAGAAGCAAATATGATGACTAAATCCTAAGTTATACCCCACTTATTTATTCCCCAACAGAGTTGCCAGTTCTGTGATACGGTGGCAGAACCGGACTGTTTAATACTGGTTTGTGTTTTGCGTTTTTTGTTCGCAAAATGTCGCGGTAAGCAAGATTCGCCACCGACTTTTATTTTATCCAACTGGAAAGGAAAAAAGCACAGAAAAATTCTTTTTTCGAGATTTTGAGTACGAGATTGCTTCCGTGTTTGTGTGTTTTTGAAAAGTTTTTGTTTTACTTTGTTTTAACCCTTATATCAGTCCTCAAGAGCGTTACGAAGTCGTTTTAAAAACTTTCTTTAAAAAAAAGGTGTAAGTGTGAAAGTTTGATTTTGAGCAAGTACCTACTAGCATCTACCTACTCGAAAAAGGATTGTTTCTATTCTCGTTTCCTTTAGACAACGCTATCCTAATATTAAGGAGTAAGTAGCACCGCCGTTGAGGTTTGAGGGACTATCGAAAGGGACGTAATGGTCATTGAAGGCAACATGTAAGGATACTTTAGCATTTCGAAGGGACTGTCATCATATATTCGTAGGCAATATCGAGGGACAAGATCATATACCGTAGGCAACTTCGAGAGACATCGAGGGACCATGATCTTTATGATGATTTTAACCGAGGCTCTTTGCTAAGGGTATCCCTACGTTTGAGGGACATGACCATTATTTTCCGAAACAACCAAGTGAGGTATACCCTAAGGGTGCATATGTGTAAGGTGTGTTATGTTCAGTTATTTTAGTCTTGTGTTAAGTTTGCTAATGTTTGATTATTCTTGCCATACAATCCTATTAGTCATACATCTAGCAGTTAATAATTGCAGTAATTTAAAAGTGCAGAAATATAAAACCTAGCTATTACAAGGCTTCGGGGAGGGGGATTATGTACATATCCAAAACTGGGGAAAAAAAATAAATAAAAGCGGTAAAGGTCCTACTAATCATCTATTACATCCCAATATACAATTACAATAATAAAATGAAGTGCAAAAGAATAATAACACGCAAATTTGAAAAGACGTCTAAAAATCCTAAGATATATAAAAAAATCTTTTTGTTGTTTTTTTGTTTTAATTTATAAAAATGGTTTAAGTTAAAAAAATAATTTATCTAGATCTATATTTAAAAAACAAAAGATAATTATTAAAGAAACATGAAATTTAAATAAAAGAAATTAATTCTATGTTTTTTTTTTGGTATTTTTGTTACGAAAAGGAAAATGAATTAAAATGAAATTAAACCTAAGTTCTATTAATTTTAATTTTTAAAAAAAAGGTTAAAGTGTTTAGTTAATTAATTTACCAAAATTAAAATTTAATTAAGAAAAAAATCCTAAATCTATTTTTATGTGATTTTTATATTTGTTTATTGATAAAAATAAGAAAAGGGATTAAAAGAAATAAATGAAATAAATAAAACAAGAAAATAAAGATGGGCCTAGTAGCAAAAGTAAACAGGGGGTGCAATCATCAGAAATCCCTAGACCCGAATCTTCGAAAGCTTCATGCTCTAACTATGGTATTTTTTATTCTTGCGTGGAATCTATGATTCAACCATCCATAATTGTTCTATATAAACTCAAACAAACGTTAATGTGATTAAAATTAGAGATTCAAAGTTTAAAATTTTATCAAACCAGTTTTGTCAAATGGGGGCGTGCTAGGCGTGTGATGGATTGCTCTTGGGCCTTGTAAGACTCCTGAGGACTTCAAGAGGATGGTTTGAGGCTTGGTGTCAATTGAGAGAGACCGGAACCTCGAGATATGACTTGCACCAATTCTTTGATTTCTGGAGCTTTTTGAAGAGTTTTTAGAGAGCTTTTTGAGAGCTTTTTAGAGAGGAATTTCGTGTCTTTCAAGCTTGTATGGCTCTATATTTATAGAGGAGAATGA
Organism: Vicia faba; assembly: GCA_948472305.1. Lineage (NCBI taxonomy): Eukaryota > Viridiplantae > Streptophyta > Magnoliopsida > Fabales > Fabaceae > Vicia > Vicia faba. Next base: position 348,066,947 of record OX451740.1, on the reverse strand, counting down.
GGAGACAAGAAAGCATGGAAAGAATCTCCCTCATAATGTTGTGTTTTAAGACCATGATCAAGATTTGAAAAAAAAATGTCATATTTGATGATTTTATGCCATTTTCACATGTGGATGAACCTGGACATATTTGAAGGGTTATTGCACGAAATCAATTGACATAAACCAGCATAAAACTTTTCCAAAATGGATTCACATCAAAATTTACATTATTTCTATTATTTATTTATTTAATTCTCAATTTTAATGAATAAAATATCAAAATAAATAGCATAAATAGTAGAAAATGTATGGGTGGGCTTAGAGGTCGTGGACCATGTTAGGAATGAGTTTCAAACTTGAAAAGATAGGCCCATTTGGAAAAAATCCAAGTTTGGTCAATATTTGCTTCATGCATTTTTTTCAAAAATTGTCCAACTTTGATAATGCACATCTCTCTCAATTTTAACCTTATGAGGGTGTTCTTGGACTTTTTAGAAAGCTTAGGATGTAACCTGAGCAACCTCTTTGGTTTGATCTAAATTGGATCTTCCATGTTCATGTAAGAATCATTGACCCAAAAGGTGTTTTTGTTGACTTTTCAAAATGACCTATAATGTCCAAATTTATATCTTCTGGTTAGTGCATATTTTGAACTTGAGAGCTGAAGATGAATTGTAGGGAATTACATCCTATTAAAGATGATATTTGGATGGGTCATTTCTGATAAAGTATGAGAAAGTTATGCTTGGTCAAAGTTGAGTTGACTTTTCCTACAAAACCCTAATTTAGCAACTTTTGGGTTTTGATGAATTGTGAGCAATCCTTGAGGAATCATGATCAACCCTTGATAAAATGATTAATAATACTTCAAAATGAGGATGTTGACCAAAAATCTTGAAGTTTGACTATATGTGGGCCACAGATGACTTTTGTCCTAGCACAATCGACTTTTAGGCCTTTGAGCAATTGATTGAGCAAACTTTCTCTGCAAGGCTTGAAACTTGATATGGATGATCTTGAGAACATATTAGGACAATAATAAGCATTTGGGGCCCTTTGGACTCAAACATCTTGATGCAAAATAAAACCCTAATTTGAGGTAGACTGCCTTTAGGAGAGAGTTTGTCTGGTCAACTCTTGGACTTCCTTGGGCAATTTGAAGATCTTACTTGAAATGTATTGAGAAATATGAGAGGTAAAATTTTGGGGTACAACACCTGCTTTCTTCAATTCACAAGGCAAGAGCTTCCCTCATGCTAGCACCCACAGGGGTTTGGCTATTTTCATACTAGCTTCGACTGGATAATATCCCCCTTTGAAATAGCTTGTTTCAATCCCACCCTTGAAAATCTTCAACACACATAGTTCCTACTCTATGACACACAATGAGTGTCCCATTCGAAGGACATACATTATTGGGTTTGAGGCACATATTTGGACGTCCCATTCGAAGGACATACATTGTTGGATTTGAAGCACATAGTTGGATGTCCCATTCGAAGGATAAACATTGATGGCTCATTCGAAGAGTTGCATGTGGTCCATTCGAAGGACACACCTTGGATGGAAACCAAATATTATTGTATGAAGAAGATTATGGTCGAATGTTGGACCTATGTGGTCAAAATAAAAGGTTGAAGTATCCAAAGATGCTTGTTGGCCAGAGTCCTATGTGCTGCCAAGTATAAGCCTGTTGCACTAGTCACAACACTCTAAAACTGCTACAAAGCAGTCCTGCTACGCTGCTCCCATATTTGCACCAAATTGGCATACAAAAACTGCACCTCAAAGGCTACAAAAACAGCATACGCAATTTGTTCAAATCTCATTTGTTCCCCCCCCCCCCCCCAAACCTCAGGCAATTTCATATATAAATAAGATGTTCCACAACACATCTTGAGGGGGCTTTTGAGTAGCTAAGGAAACTTTTGTGGTGTGAAAAGAATCATTACAAACTCTCAAACTCTCAAACTCTCACAAAAATCTCAAATCCCTTCATACATTATTCAACCCAGAATCAAAAAAGAAACACTACACTTTTGTTCTTTCTTTCAATTCCAAGTTTCCTTGCCCTTCTAATAGCCTCTTTCCTTCCTTCGAATCCAAGAGTATCCCAGGGAAACAACTCAAGTCCAAAATCCACATTCCAGCTTCAAGCAAGGTAAGTCCTCTTAACCTTAAAACTTTCGTTTTAAGCATAACATGTAAATAACCATTTTCTTTCGTTTCAAATATCATTATTACCCTTTGGTTTGTTTTCGTTTCCACCTTTTTTGTTTGTTTTCGTTTCTAATCTTTTGGTTTGTTTTCTTTGTTTGTCAAACACATTTTAAGAACTAACCTGACCATAAAACAATATTAGCATGGCTTCAACCCATGCTACTATTTAATCCCAAACGAAAGAAAATAGGAAGAAGGTTGTGTGAATCGAAGCCTTAGGCTTTGCCTGATGCTGCTATCTGACCCTAAATAAAAGGAAACAAAAACAAAGATGGTGTGAATCGAAGGTTACAGACTTCGATACACACTGGTTACAGGCTTCACACGAAACAAAGCAGAAAAATGATGAATCGAAGGGTGCATGCTCACACTGACTTTCAGTCCCAATCGAAAGAAGCAAGAAAGAGTTGAGTCAAAGGGTGCTTACTGCTTGGATCGAAGAACTTGTTTTCTCTTATTTTATTTTATTTTATTTTTATACATTTTTCTTGTTGTTCAATATGGTTGTAATAGTGTAAGACCTCTATTTTCTGTATTTTATTTGTTTTCATAAATGTTAGTAACTAGGTATGTATGACAAGATTAAAACCAACGCTTAGACCACACTAATCAAAGACAAAAAATGCATGCAATCAAACACACTACACACACATGCACCTCTAGGATAATCTCACTTGTTGCCTCAGAAAATAGTCATGTCCCTCGAATATGGACATTTTAGCAAAGAATCTCGATAAAAGATCGTAGTCCCTCGATGTTGCCTTCGGTAAACGATCTAGTCCCTAACGAAATTGCTAAAACGTCTCATAGGTTGTCTTCTATGACTATACAAACGACCCACGCTCGTCCCTTCACATCTAATGATGGGGCTTCTTATCGATCAATGGTAAGATAGCAACATCTAAAGGAGGAGGAAAAGAACAAAGACCTTTTGAGTAGGTAGGATGCTCGTAGTTGCTTGCTCACAACTAAAAAACCATTTTCACACCAACACTTTCAATTGAAACATTTTCAAAAGTTAAAACACTCTGTACGCATTCTTATAGAGACGAGAATCATTACAAAGGCACTTTTCAAAATCACTTTCAAAAAACATCTTCCACAAACACCTCTTTGAATTATTTTCAAAATCAACACTTTGTACGCATTCTTATATAGATGAGAACCATTACAAAGACGTTTTTCAAAATATTTTCAAACCCACACCACAAAGCATATTTTCAAATAAGCAAGTGATCTAGCAATCAACTAAGAGTCTGTAGATAACTACGAATAAAAAGGGTACTAATATATTCTTTTTTCATAACATACCCTCGAACTCAAGAAAACATATGTAAAGGTCTTTCTTGTTCTTTTCACCATTTTCTTATTGGATAAAAGAAAAGTCGGTGGCGACTCTTGATATCCGCAACAATTGCGATTAAACGCAAAACACCCAAGTCAATTCTCCCACCATATTACAACTACATACCTTAAGTTTTGTTCCACAAGTCATCTTTTTCAACAATTGATGTTTTTTGCTGCGAGTTGATAGATTTGCTTAAAGGTTTAACTACCTTGAGTATTTGCATTACTGTGATTCACATTCATTACAGACCATTCTTGATTTTCAGGTTAAATTGCCCTTTCTGATAGACAGATCTCGTGTTCCTTTGTTTTGTAGGTATATGCATTGTTCAACATCATGCTTCTTTATAGGCACCATATGGATGTTCTTCCAGTTATACATTTGCTTTGTGATTAGTGTATTGTTTGCTACATCATTTTTTTAATCAATCAACGAAAAAGAAAAGGGACATTAATTGTTGTGCAAATTGTTTGATGGTAATCGAGGTTTCTTTTGTCTTTTCCATGACATGGAACTATATCATTCAAATAGAATAGGGACGAGTCTAGAATTATAGTTTATAGGATTTTTAAACTTGTGCTTGATATCATTTTATTTACTCATTTGTCTATAAAATGATATAAACCCTTCAATTTTATAGACTCATTTGTCTGGTTTCATGGCATGTTCATTCTGTCATAAGTTTCAGTTAATCTTGTTCTATTACCACTTAGACATGATCTTAATGAGACTAGTCCACAATAGAGTTTTTAGTTGATAATCAAATTTAAATTTAAAATTTGGGTCTACTTCGAATTTAGGACAAATAAAAGATAAGTATAACATCTCCAATTTGTGTCGTACACATTTAAATTTTGTTTCTTTCATATGCATCTGACAAAATGGGTGGAGCGTGTCGAAGTGACCAACTCATTAAGGGATTGTTTGTTGATCTCTTGCTAGTTCTCTGACACTTTGGTGAAAAATGTATTTTATCTCTTTGAAAACGCGCCATAACACAACAAACCACCTCACTAAAAACAAAAATAGCACTCAAGTATTCATCCCACATAATTGGTACAGAAAAATTGTTCATACATTGTTACTGGATAATAATTATTTTATAAAGATAACTCTTCATCATAATGAAAAATGACAAATACCTATAAAATATGATAAGATACATTCTGCTTAACCAGGAGAATCATTGTTTGACATTCTCTAAATACCATTTATAGGTATCCACAAGCCCGTCCTTGAGTGAGACTTTCGGTGTCCAACCAAGGGCAGCAAGTTTTGAGCTATCCATCAGTTTTCTTGGTGTCCCGTCCGGTTTAGTACTATCCCAAACGAGATCGCCTTCAAATCCCACCACTTCCTTCATCGACTCCGCCAATTCCTTAATAGTAACCTCTTTTCCACTCCCTACATTCAAATGCTCAAGTCCACTATACTTTTCCATCATAAAGACAACCGCATCAGCCAAATCGTCGACGTGTAAAAACTCCCTCAATGGACTCCCTGTACCCCACACCACTACCTCCTTGGCGTTGTTGACTTTCGCCTCGTGAAACCTCCTCATCAAAGCAGGTAAAACATGTGAATTCTCGGGATGGAAATTGTCATTTGGTCCATATAAGTTGGTCGGCATCCCTGAAATTGCATCCCACTTGTGCTGAATTCTGTAAGCCTGGCACATTTTGATCCCGGCAATCTTGGCAATTGCATACCATTCATTTGTGGGCTCCAAGGGGCCGGTGAGCAAAGCGTCCTCCGAGATCGGTTGTGGTGCAAATTTAGGGTAAATGCAAGAGGAACCCAAAAACAATAGCTTCTTAGCACCGTTGCGATAAGCCGAATCAATGACATTGGTCTGGATTTGGAGGTTGATGGCAATGAAATCAGCAGGATAGGTATTATTAGCATGAATTCCACCAACTTTGGCAGCAGCTACAATCACAAACTCCGGCTTCGAGGAAGCAAAAAAGGCTTCAACATCAGATTGTCGAGTAAGATCAAGCTCCGCATGAGATCTCAAAATAAGATTACTAAACCCAAGTTGAGTCAGCTTGCGAACAATGGCCGAGCCAACAAGACCACGGTGACCCGAAACAAAAACCTTAGCAGATTTGTCACCTAGAAACGAACTTGACAATGCTGCAGCAAACACATACAAAAAAATCACAAATTCAGATACTGGATCAATATGATTCATCTAAACAACCACCTTTGAATCTGGTAAAATTCTGCATTACTATTACTAACTATGAAACATGGACACCAGAAACACAAAACCTACACTGACACGTTGACACACCGGTAATAACTTGCAAATTTGAATAAATTAAACAGAATCACAAGTTTGTCGGTGTCAGTTTCAGACACCGCCAACACAGACACACACTTTTTTTCCAGAGGTATCGGTTTACTACTTTGCTAGTCTAAGAATTAAACGATTCAAATAGAACCAAATAGAGGAAACACATGAATAAGAGAAAAACAACAACCTATATTGTCTTGGCCACCCATTTTTGAGGATTGATACAAAGCTACTCCCACTTCCAAATTCCAAATCAAATCCTGAAAAGAATCAAATTTCGGTTACCATTACAAACGTTAACAAAAACCCACTTCCGAAATAACGAAATAACGAAATAACAAGAGGGGTGAAGCAAAAATTGAAACTTTACCGAAAATTTGAAGCGAGCAAAAGGAACTGAGAGGCCACACGGATTTTTGGGTAAGAGAGAATCCGATCCAACGGCTGAACTGAACTCCGGTGAATCGGAGTCAGTTAGTGGAAGGTTAGATCTGAATGATTCCGGCAAGATCAAATGAGAGATGATTTTCTGAAGTCTCTTTCTCTCAGTTTTATGCTATTGTTTCAACTATGTAAATTGAATTCAAAGGGTAAATTTTATTAACCTCACCATTCTAATTGCTACTAGTATCAAATTAATCCTAATTATGTTGTAATTTGCTCTCAAATAAATCACTTTATAGCTTAACTATTTCCTACACTTTATATCGGAAGTTAGTGAAATAATTTATAGAGAGTTAATAAAATATATCATTAATATTATAAAATTAACAATAATAATATTATCAATATTCAAAAATTAATTGACTGAGAGATGATTTTGATGTTAACGAATTCAATCTTATCATAATATATAAATTTTATCGAGTATATTTTAATTTAAATATGCATTATTATTAAAATAATTTAAAACTTTAACTCATATACTTAGTTGTTAGATTTTGGAGATCTTTTTGAAGAAATTATTATTTTAAAAACTTGTCAACATAACTATTATCGATTCAATTGAACTTTTTTTCTTCTTAAAAATTATTTATATTTTTTTAAAGTGAAATAATTTGTTTCTTAAAAATATTTTAAAACTTTAAATCATATACTTTGTTGTTAAGTTTTAGAGATTCTATCGGAAAATTTATTATACAAAATTTAAAATAGTATTTGTACAATCTTTCATTCATGACATGATTATACCATAAAAAAACAAAAACAAAAACAAGAGTAAAACATAAATATAAATAAATTTTAAAAATAAAATAAGAATTTTATAAAAAAAATATATCAACAAAAATGAAAGCAACATCAATGATACATCATTTTTTAAACATATCTCAATTTAAAAATATGGATATGAAAAGTTACGCATCATAATTTTTTAAACCACTTTAAAACCAATCAAATAAGTACCAAAATAATTTATAAGAAAATTACCTTACATATCACGCATATATGTGAACAATTAATCCAACATTATTTCACAAAAAAACAAAAACACACTAGAAATTAAAAGAGAGTGAGTGATAATATTATATGTAATTTAGCAAGTAATTTATATTTTTAAATTAATAAGTGTGAAGTATCTCGTGAAAAAAGTATTTTGAATGATTGTGATGTAGACGAAGAAGAAACAAATTTAAATTTGAAGGATTTGAGTGACATTGAGGATAAAAATAGTGATGATGGATTTGAAAGTGAAATTGAGGATGGAATTTAAGATGTGATTCATAATTATTGTAGGTTAACAGGCGTGCATGTGAGTTTGATTATGAGGTGAGACACATGTCATATAATAGAGAAAAGTATAATGTGAATCTGTCCACTAAAGAGTGTTCTGGTAGGAGATGGATGCTGAGAAGTTTACCATATTGATGTGTTAATTCTTTAGACGTACACTCGTGCGATACACAATTATGTTTTATTTAAATATTAATGATAATTAATATAATTTTAAAAATATTAATATAAATAATATTTATATGAATTACATCTCTAATTTATAATATAATTTAGTTGTTTTGATGTTTTATAGTATTTTTAACTATTTAAAATAAATTTTATAAAATAAATAATTAAAAAATAGAGGAGTTATACTTGACATCAAATTAATAATTGAAATAGAAATAAATAGAATTGTGAAATTGAGATAGAAAAATACACATTTTATATTTGATAAAAAATAATTAAAAAATTGTGTAGAACTCAATGACAAAATTACAAATAAAATTAGAAAAGATAATTAACACTATATGTTGCCTATTTTTTTAATCCAATATCTTATTATTATAGATTGAAAAAGAGGACGTGAAATTAAAAAAATTATAAATGAAAGTTTACAAACAATTGTGATTTATTGTAGTTAGTGAATTATACAAAGAGGTTTAAATAGTAATAAAAAAGACTATTTATCCTTTTTTTAGTCTTTTTATTTTATTATTATTATTATTATTATTAATTAATGAGTGAATTAATAAAAATAAAAAGGTTATGATGTGTGGTTAGTGCTAGTGAGAGATTTCTTTTTGATGTATTACTGGTTGATTACATTAATAGTTAGTGGTTGATTTTTATTTGTTGATTTTATCAATTTCAAAATAATTAATTAATAAGTTGATTTTTAATTAGTAGGGGATGTAATATATAATTTACTTAATTTTTGAATTTTTATTTAATAAAAATATATAAATTAATGTCTTAATTTTAGGCATTACTTTAAATTAATATTTAATTATTATTTTTAATTACATTACCACTAATTAATGTTTTTTAGTAAAGTGGAATTCTATAGCACATGTCATATGTTATTCAGAAAATATATTTTTAATATTAATTAATTTAATATTATTGATTATTTAGAAAACATAATAAAAATTAACAAACAAAATAAAAAAGAAGACATTTATTTTAATTCACCACTTTCATAACAGCTTTTTCGAAAATATAATTAAAAATAAATAAATAAGAAAAAGAATAAAAATGAAATCAAATCACATTAATGAAAATGAGATTGACACTCCATCTATGAATATATTTAAATATCACTGAATACTTTGTATTTTAGATATTATCTACATTACAATAACAATTTTAAAAAAATACAACAAAATTACAACAAAATAATTATTTAAAATAGATAAAATAAGGAGAAAGAAAGAAGAACTATAAAAATTATCTATGAATATTCTTAGATACTAATTTAGATATCATCTGCAATTACAATAATATTGAAGAAAAAAAAGTAACACAACAAAATTGCAACAACTTAAATAATTTAAAATAGAGAAAATAAGAAGAAAGAAAGAAGACTCATAAAGTTCATCTAAAAATATTTTTAAATTTTTAAATACTATTGTAATTTAGATATTGCATGTAATTAACTATAAAAAAAATTAGTATAACAAAATAGCAAGAAAATAAATAATTTAAAACAGAAAAATGATAAGGAGAGCAATTGCAATAACAATGGAAAAAAATTAGTATGAAAATGAGATTGACACTCCATCTATGAATATGTTTAGATATCACTCAATACTTTATATTTTAGGTATTACCGGCAATTACAATAACAATTTTAAAAATATAATACAATAAAATTACAACAAAATAATTAATTTAAAATGGATAAAATGAGGAGGAAGAAAGAAGAACTATAAAAATCATGTATGAATATTTTTAGTTACTAATTTAGATATTTCTTGCAATTACAATAATATTTAAAAAAAATTAACACAACAAAAATGCAACAACTTAAATAGTTTAAAATAGAGAAAATAAGAAGGAAGAAAGAAGATCCATAAAATTCATCTAAAAATATTTTTAAATTTTTAAATACCTTTGTAATTTAGATATTGTCTGCAATTGCAATAATAATAAAAAAAAAGATTAATATAACAAAATAGCAATAAAATAAATAATTTAAAACAGAAAAATAATAGAAAGAAAATCTTATGAGCAATTACAATAACAATGAAAAAAATTAGTATAAAAAAATAACAACAAAATAAATTATTTAAAATAAAAAAAAATGATAAGGAAGAAAATCTTATGAGAATGAAAGTGTAATTTAGATATCGCCTATAATAACACTAACAATGGAAAAAATTAGTACAACGAAATAACAACAAAATGGAAGCATAAAATAAAACACAAAAGTTAGAAGAATGAAAAAAATTCCTAAAGCAGGTTGAATTTGATGACATGCATTATCTATAAATAGATATTTAATTACTGGAAAAAACAATTACTATTTATTTGGAACGTGTGCATTTTATTAAGAGTGAAGGTGTGCAATTTATAAGTATTTAAATATTTAGTTAGTGGAAAAATCAGTTATTTATTTTGAGCGTGTGCATTTTATTTTGAGCGTATGCTGAACTACATATAATATTATCATAAAATTAATTAAAAATATGAAGAGAGATAATGAAGTTAATAAGTTAATATTTTTAAATTAAAATAAATTAATATTAATAATTATTAAATTAACATTAGTTTTGGCTCCAAATTTTTTTTAAGAGACTTAATAATTTTATTTAATTTTTATATATATATATATATATATATATATATATATATATATATATATATATATATATATATATATATATATATATATATATATATATATATATATATATATATATATATATATATATATATATATATATATATATATATATATATATATATATATATAATTGATATTTTACTTTAAGTGATGAAGATGGTGTTGATAATCACCTTAATTTTGATGATGTGATTGTATCCAAAAACACTCCATCGATCAAGTAAATTATTGGAGGTCGTGAGTGTGATGTTTAAGATTTAAAATAATTAGTACAATTGTCTTAATTACTCTTTTAGACTTTATAGTAACGGTCTAAACTTTAAAGGTCGTAAAATTGTTTTTGAGATAACTGTTTCAATGGACATATGTTAGACGATCATGTAAGATATGCATTATCTGAAGGTCTCCAGAAGTTGTTAGCCATGGTCTGACGTGCCTATAGGGTGTTATTATTTCTCGATCTATTTTGCTTTCTAAGATTTGAGTGACCTGATTTTCTGTGGATTGAGCTTTGGTTCAATTCTATACAGGCAATTCCCCAAGTCTTAGCTGGCTAAGTCAGGTTATGGCTTTGTCACTGACTACATGACAATAATGTGTCTTGACATGCATGAACATGATCTCCTTCCCTTGCAAATGGGAAGGAATTTTTAAGGACACACGTTGAGTTAGAATTTAATTTGGATTGTCGCTCTGGCCATTGCTTTATCACGAGATTTGTCGGTTGCCTTTGAAAACTTGAGTGATATATGTCACATGTTTTTCACCCTTTAAAATTTGTAGGAGATCGAAGGTCGTAATGATTTATCCGTTCATGCATGTTTTTATTCATCATCAAAAGCATTATGTGGACTTGTCTCGACCTTTAGCCCCCCTGGGAGTCCAGGTGGTCTAAGGCGAGGCACACATTAATTATTATGCAAAGATTAAGGTGCAATGATGATTTCTTTGAAAATTAAAGTTGTTGTTTTTTTAAATGACACGTCATTATTGTATTGGCTCTATGTGGCCTTTTAAAGTCCTAGTCTCCCAATTCTTGAATCGTTTGACTTTTAGTATTATTGGGCCATTTGAGAATGTGTATAAAAGGGGGATCTATTCTATGCTGTTATTTTTCCCTTTGTTTATGTCTTCGTCATTTCTTATATTTCTGCCATTTTCTTACGAAGAGCTTCACTTTGCAGCTAATTTGTTTGTTGCCCAAATAATTCCACTGTGCAACAAAATTTCACCTTTCTTTAATTCATAACTTCTTTTAATTTTTTTTTGCAAAATCCTTGATCTATTACTCGTAATAACTTTGTTGTGTTTATTTATGTATGATATAATATCATCTTTTTGAGCTATATTTGGTTTATCACATTTAATGGTGTTTATTCATAGCCATAGATATTCCTAAGTTGTATGTTGTGATGATATGAACTTCCATTGGTTACTAATGCCTTAATAGGTGGTAGTGCCACCCTATATGATGATAGACTAAAAGCTCGTTGGTTGCTTCCCACTGAATGGGAGGTGACGTTATCCTAAGTGAACAAGTAACATGGATTGCAAAAACCTTAGGAGTAACTCTACTAAATTTATGATTCATGTGATGAGGAAATAGGTTCTAGGACCCTAAATGGTGGGTAAGTAAAAAATTTCCTTGGTCACATCCATTCATAGTGTGAACAAGTTAGAGATGGGAAATGTGTTTAAATATCCCTGGTGGACTGGTCGTGGACAATGAATGGTTTCCCTTCGTCTTAACATACACATAAACTATTTTAGGATACCCTATATATAATATGAACCATCTGAATATTAACCTTATAAATCCTTCTTAAAGTGGGGAAGCTTGTGAATTGGGGTGTAGATATTTCAACAATTGGTCATTGTATATGTAGTTGTTACCCAAATTGTTAATTTCATTGGTACAATATTGTGTTCTGTGAGATGAGGTATTGTCAACACTTCTTGAAATTAGAATAAAGGTTCTTGAAACATATTTATCACACAACTTCTTAGTTGCACCCTAACTATTGGGGTTCTATATCTATGCCTTTTAATACCTTTGTGTGTACCTCAAAATTTTAAAACATATTCCAATCTTCTTTAAAATTTTCTCTTCATAAACCATTAAAAGTCTTTTAGGATTTTAGTGTCTCCCTTGAGAATTTCAAATATCTCTACATTATCATCAAACCCTTGGAGGCGACAACCTATAAGGTGATCCATGTTAGGACTATGTTGTCAATTAATGAATGAACTTTTTCTTGTCCATGATGGCAGAGGTTCCCACTTTAGATTGTGTAAGAGAAGATGATTTATGATGACGTAAATTTATGAGTATCATCGGACCTACATAAGAATAATTAATGGTTTTGTTTTGGCTTTTGTCTTCTCTTTTAATAAAGCATATTCTATTGATAAATAAATGAATAATATGGTGATGAAAGATCTTTATATAAATACCCAAACTCTAGAGATTGTTGTTAATTATTACAAAGTGCTCTCCATTATTGGTCTACACTTCATTGTGAACTCAAGCTCCATGATATGTCATGGATCAACATCTTGAATATCTTCTTGCACTGCAACTTTATTTTATTTTAGGATATCTAGATGAAGAAGGTGGAGGCCAGAGAGGTGCAACAACATTTTGCAATGAGGTTTTCCTCATAGCGTAGATTATAGGCTCAACAACATTATTTTCAATGTAAAATTTTAACCAAGATAGATCCTCATCATCAAAACCAAATCATATTGAGTTTGGAATTCATCATCTTCATCTCTAATCAACCACTCTATATTAGTATCAATATCATTCATGAGCATATGATGAATCACATCATTATTATCATAGTATTTTTTCAAAGTCTCGTTATACATAAATGACAACCAATTTTTGCAACATCTAATGTTTAAAGACCTCATAAAAATGGAAGGTAATCGTGTAATAAAATGTGTCGCCGCCCCTTTGTGGATGGAAAAATCAATCCTCTTAAAAATTATGTCCATAGTTCTAGGAGACACAACATTTCTATGCATGAGCCTTTGGAATCTCTATAGAAGATTCACTGCACGAGATTCTAGGAAACTAAAAAATTTAAAATACAAATGGTATAAAAGAGGTTGAGTGTCAAAACATGCTTTCTAATATTTGAATGCTTTACTTGAAGGGACTTTTAAGACTTCTTGTCCCATAGTAAATTTTTGTGTCCTTAGTCCTATAAATGGGGAAACCCTAGTCAAGTTTACATATGCATGTCCCTTTCTTATTCACTCATACACCAGAACATATGTGTTGGCTGAAGATTTTGATAATGTTATTTAGAATTCAAAAGAGTTAAAAGTTCTGATCGAAGTGGAATTAAACGCCATATTTCGAAGTTGCAGAAGCAGTGTTTCGAATAAGTGTGTCAAAGCTTGAAGCTTCGAACGGTGATTTTGGGAACATATCCAAAGGGGTCTCGAAACAACAGCGAGGCTAGGTTTGGGAAGAGCGTTCGAAACGGAGAAACACCAAAGAATTTAAAATTCAAATGGAAGCGGGACTTTCAAAGTTTGAAAGTTATGTGTTGGAGCATTTGGGGACACGTGGAAAGATGAAAGAAGCATTGTCTTGCATGTTCGAAACGTGGCATGATCCTATAGCGAGACCGTTAGGGTCGAATTAGTATAAATAGAAGTCTTAGTATTAGGATTTCAGTGTGTCATATCTGTTATACAAAATACTCAATAACATTCAAACTACCACATGGCAAGGGAAACGAATGCAAGAGAAATGTATGTATGATAGCACCATGTATTTCTAACTTAATGAAAGCCTTTTTACCATTTCCAGCACTTTCTTCTTTTCTTTTTATCGAATAACGTTTGCAAGTTTCTTTATTTACTGTCTTTTCATTTCAAAGTCTTTTCCTCAAAGTTTTACGTTTTACTGCTTTCTTTATACTTCGGGCACTTTATATTTCAGAGAACTGTTACACTTTCAATACCTTTACTTTCAAGCATTGTTTTTTCAAGCGCATACTTTTACTTAAAATCATTTATAGATTTCTTGCATTAAACGCTTTCTTCACATTTTAAACTTCTACATTCCAGAAACCTTTTATGCTAAATGTTTTGCAAATCGAAACCATTTACTTCATTTTTCATACAGTTTTATATGTCTCTTCAATCAGCATTACGATTAGCATTTATTCGTATAACTTAGTTTTCATATACATTTTGACCACATTTTCAAACTCTTAGAAAGAGGGATCGAAATAAACCAAACACTTGTACAATAGCAACCATGAATAATTGTTCGATTGTGAGAGTAACCTTAATATCCAAGGAGTCCTAGGATCAATCTAGTCGATCCTGTGAGTTACCAGAGAGATTGAATAGCGTTAACAAAGATTATTCGATAGTTTGGAAGACTAGCGGTTGTTTACCAGAAATCACTGGAAACAATATGTTGGCCTATATGTCAATCTTCCATCTCGTGGGTCAGTCAAGAAATTAATAGGTGCCTATTTCTTCGTAGATATTCATGACCTGTCAAAAAGGACATCCTTAACAATATTTTCCCGGTATTTGAAGCTCTAAATTTACCTACAATGAGATGAGTGTCCCCCAAAGGTATCCAAGTCCTCTTTACGACAAATAGGGAAAACCTTACTAATAAGAAATAAAGCTATCAAAAGGCCATATGTAAAGATAATATAATACTCTACCATTAACATATGATGGCCTAACCCATCATAGAAATATATAGGATAAAATTATAATCATGAATTATTTTCAAACAACCAAAACTACTTTCAGTCTTGTGGTCATGTCAAACTTTATTTTTATGTTCTGGACACTTTTATTAAAATGGGAACTCGCCAAAATATTTTGGACTTTAAGGGGATGATGTCATTTATAGTAAAACTGCTAAGTCAAAATTTTACCACTAAGACCATTCAAAATGCTCTCAAAATCAAAGTTCATACCATATCTTTTATTTTCTCTCAACATCAAACATTACCTACTCATATACTCAAAACTACCCCAATTATGTTTAAACTCAATAGTTTAATGGTAAGAAATTACATATTTGGTGTCTAACTCTACAACTGGTCTAAAATCAAGGGCATAGTTGTATATAGGGACAATGATGGTTGTAAAGGCCTCTTTAATATTTTTATAGTTGTGATTTAGATCACTCCCACCTCTACATTAATTGAAGGTGCATTAACTACATCAATCAGAGATACACTAACACGTATTACGATGGAAGACATTTGCTCTACTATAGAGCTATCATGACTTCTATCCCCACTAATGATGACAAATGATACTCTTACTTTTAATGCTAAAGTACAAAAAAAATTCAAAAAAAAAGTTTTATAAATAGAAGAAGTTATATAATTATTATACTAGTATCACTAGTACAAAACGCGCATACAACAAAGTCACCACGATTTGTCCAAACATGTGGTGATATCTCCAAATTCAGGCGCTAATATTTTTTTAATTTTTTAATTAAAAATTATAAGGGTATAATAACAGTTGATGGAAACGCCTGGTGATACCATCAAGCTTCATGATTTCCAACCTCATCGCCCTCAAAATTTTTATTCCTTTAACGTTAAGGCGCACCTTTTCTTTTTTATTTATATTTAAATAAAAAATAAAAGGTATATCACTACGGTTTACAGTTTGGATCGTGGTGGTATCTTTATATATATATATATATATATATATATATATATATATATATATATATATATATATATATATATATATATATATATATATATATATATATATATATATATATATATATATATATATATATATATATATATATATATATATATATATATATATATATATATTATAACTTCTAGCTATCTTGTCTCTTCAGTATCCATTTTTCCACTAAAAAAGAAATAAGATGATACCAACCCTAACACCAACACAATTGTCATTGTCGAGAAGGAAGACAACACTGACACTGTATTATCCTTTACGCTACGTAAAATATTTTTGCCATTGTTATGGATGTTGTTGTTGTTAATCTTTTATTGTTGTTGTTTAGTTTTGTTTCAATGTCGCATTTGAAGACAAACTCATCCAAAAGTATTTCTATGTCTTCTTCTTTTGTAAAATCTCGATCTGGAAAATTATGTGGTTGTGATGGTCGTATGGTTTAGTACCAATGCAAGAAGTGACAAAATAAAGGAATGCTTTTTTGGAGATGCCCATTTTGGAGGAGTGATACGACATGTAATTTGTTCATATGGGATGAAGACATGGGAGAAAAGGTGGAAATGAAGATGGGAGCATTATAAAGTCAGAGTTGGAAGCTATGGAAGTTATGGGCTATTTGAAGGTTATGTATGAAGATTCAAAGAAGAAGTACAAGAATTTGAAGAACAAACTAAAATCAGAAATATTGTCTAGAAATTTGAAGATGTTATGCTTTGTCATCTCCTTATGTTTAATATTTACTTTGTTATAAAATGTAATAGTTGAAGTTATGTTGAAACTGCAGATGCAGTAAACTTGACAGGAATGCAACTAATGCAATGCTGTCAAACGATTTCTTACGAGTAAGTTCATCACAAATTTTTGCATTTTTAATTACAATTATCTTTCGAGTAGTTATTTGTGTGTATATAAGTAAGTTTAATAAGTTAATAGATTTTGTAGCTGATAGTTTCAGCTGATAGTTTAAGTTGATAGTTTAAGTTGATAACCTTAAGAGTTGACCTTAAGAGTGTGAGAAAGCCCTAGTGTTAAGCAGAAAGATTAAGCTGAATAAAACTTTCATTACATAAACCTTACAGAAGGCCTTAATAATCATATATAAATCCTCTAATAGAGAGAAAGTTTTACCAAGTATAATCTAATTCATCATCATCAGAATCGAAAAAAAAATCTTTTGCCTTCTCACCCTTCTTATTTTTCTTTTTCTTCTTGATCTCTTCTGCCTAAGAGCTCTCCTGGGTCTCAACAGTTTGGTTGCACAAGAGCGGCCTCTTTCCTCTTCTTAATTATGAGGAAGGTTTTGCACAAGAGCAACCTCTATATCCATATCATCTTCTGTTCTTTCACCATTGTTGGAAGCTCTCTCAGCATTGTAAGAAGCTTCAGTAGAAGTACTCATTTTGATTCTTCTTCTTCTTTGATTTCTTTTGATGAAGTTCTTTTTGTGTTTTGGTTCAAAGAGTAATTCCGCTTTTATATTGTTTCTTATGACTCTTCATATTCTCTGACCCTTGAAAGTCTAAAAGCCAAAAGATTTCATGCATGTCAAGTTTGCTCATTATTGGTTCTTTAATTCCTTGAGTTGTTGAACGATTATATCTACTTGTCTTTTCAAATTTCTTTTTCCCTTCTTTGATATTCCTTCGTACGTATAGTTTGATGTAATAATGTGCACTTAATGGAATTGTGTCATTGATGTAATACAAATGGTGTATTGTTGATTCTTGAATGATATAAATGGGATTTATTCAAAAACAATATCAAAATGGTTATTTGTCACAATCGTTGTTATAAGGCGTGCGATTTCTAGTTTACTACAATGGTCACTAGATCGTGATTGAAAGTAACACATATACAAACACACGCTACATAATAATGTCTGGACCTGCGTGATTATATATCTTTTCCAACCATTGCTAAAGGCCTTTTTCGTAGTAGTGTATGTGATATGCCTCAAGCATACAATTATACCATAGTAGTAAAAATATCATTTTGCTAGAGACTGTTTGGATTACTGATTTTTTACTTGTTCGATGATTAGCTAAAACTAGGTGTTGGTTGATTTGGTTGATTAATATTTTTTATAAAGAATAACCTTAAGACTATTATAAAATAATTATGAGTTAGTCATGCAAAATCTCGTTTCCCCTATGTAATGATAATTCAAAAATTTCAGAAATAAAATAGATAAAAATAACCATATCTCCTTTTAAAGCATGTGATCATGCCTTTAATTAATGAATCACCTACTTTTGTAGTATTGACCATTCCTTCAGGATCCTTTAAGAAAATCTATTTTTTAAAAGTGATGAATTTTTCTTGATTAACTCAGAGTCACTTTCATAGCCATGATTTAATTGTTCGACTCTTTAGATCGAATATCATTCCTCGCGTATTAGTGTATCAACTGATATATGATGTTATCCTATTTCATAGAGATATATGTGAAAAACACTAAAAGGTCAAAGCAATCTTATATTTTCTCATAACAAAAATTTGAACTATAAGTCTACACGAGGTTTGTTGTTTAGACAGTCCTCACGATCCTAAGTCAACGATGAAATTACGTACTCATTGTAATATAAAGCACAAAAATAATTATAAGCATACACATTTTACAAGTAAAATAATAAGTAAGTAAAGGCAAGAATTATAGAACCTGTTATTTAAAATGCAGAAAATAAAAGCAACAAATATTGTTCTTCAAATTACATAGGAAATGGAAATTGGAGAGAAAACTAAAATTATGTAGAATGTCTAGAGTGAATCTCAGCTAAATGATGTTTACAACATGATTATATAGTCTATATGACCTAATAATGCCCAATAATTAACAGTAAAACCTGTGGACATATATGGTTGCAGGTATGACCATCAATTAGATTTTGATGTTGACAATTGATGAAGTAGCAATTTTGAAGATAACAATTCCATAGGTCAAATGACTTATGGATTATGAGAGTTATATGTGACAAGAGAGTTAATTTCAACTATCACACTAAATCCTAACCACAGATAACCAGTTGGCTTTTAGGCAATTGATGGATGACAGCAACCACAATATGATAGGGGTGTTAGCGCAAACCATGCAGGAAATATTTGCCCCAATAGTTCAGAATGTGACTGTGGCGAACAGGGAAAACGCTGACAATATGAGTCGAATAGCAGACTTCTTTGCTCCCACAGAAAGACGTAGGCAGAACCAGGCGGGATTTCGAACAAACATGCCTGTCATAGAACAAATTGCTAACAACCCAATTCATAGACTACCCAGGGAAGAAGCTAACTTAGGGGCCAGAGCACCAAGGTTAGAAGCCCCAATAATTCCGGGCCCACAAAGGGAAGTTATGGAACCAGGGGCAAGGATCGAAAGGCCAGAAGCCCCAGAATTTCGAGAAGAACAACCTAGGGGAGTTGTTTTGGTTGGTCGAAATCAAGATGCCAATGCCGTCGTTCATAGGATTCGAAACGATAACATCTTGGCAGAAAATAACCTAACCACCATGATAGAGAGGATCATGGCCCAGAATGGCCTCAATACGGGAATGAGGAGGCCAAATTACGCTTCTCCTATATTGGATTGTATAATGCATACTGATTTACCAAGGGGATACAAAGTCCCTAAATTTACAAAGTTCGCTGGGGATACCAACGAATCAACAGTCGAACACATAGCGAGATATCTAACCGAAGCGGGAGATATAGCCAATAATGAAGATCTCAGGATCAAATACTTCCCAAGTTCCTTAACAAAAAACGCCTTCACTTGGTTTACCACGTTGCCTCCTGGGTCTATTGACACTTGGACCCTTTTAGAGAGATTATTCCATGAACAATTTTACATGGGACAATCGAAAATAAGTTTGAAGGAATTGGCCAGTGTTAAGAGAAAGTTCACTGAACCTATAGATGATTATTTGAATAGATTTAGGCTGTTAAAATCCAGATGTTACACAGTAGTGCCTGAACATGAGTTAGTCGAAATGGCTGCTGGGGGTTTGGATTATTCTATTCGAAAGAAATTAGATACTCAGTATTTGAGGGATATGGCTCAGTTAGCCGATAGGGTTCGACAGGTCGAAAGACTAAAAGCCGAAAAGGCCCGAGTCTTTAAGAATAGTAAGAAAGAAAGGATTTCCTATGTTGGGACCGAGGAAGTAGAAGAATATCCTGAATTCGAATTCGAAGAGGTCGAAATCGACCTCGCTGAATTAAAACAGGCCCCACCTTACTCCTGCAAAATGTTAGTTCCCACGAAAGGGAAAGATATTGTTGAAAATGAGAAAAGTGACAAGTTTCCAAAGAAGGTTTATACCTTCGACGTCACTAAGTGTGACGAAAATTTTGACTTGCTTGTCAAGGATGGCCAACTAATTGTGCCATCAAATGTCAAAATACCTCCCTTGGAACAGAGGAAGAAGAGGGGATTTTGCAAATATCATAGTTTCCTAGGCCACAAGACCTCACAATGTTTTCTTTTCAGGGACTTGATTCAAAACGCGATCAAAGATGGCAGACTAAAGTTTGCTGATAAGGTGAAGATGAAAGTGGACGAAGACCCCTTGGACGTTGCAGACACCAACTACTCCGAGCCTGCATGCATTGGAGAGGTCAACATGGTGGAAACTGATCGAAGCGACGCCCTAACAGGAGAGAAGGACACTGGAGTCGAAAACTGGGTGATGGTCGAAGTCAGCGAGGAAGTCACTGAAGACATCCAGAATACGCCAGACACTTCGATTGCTGCACCTGTGGCTGTTGCAGGAGAAACCCAGGCTACTGAAGGCCAAGGGGATCAAAACGAAGGATTGACACAAGTCACTGAGGGCTTGAGGCTGGAATTGGAGAAAGTCCAAATTACGCAGCCAGTTCTCCTTCAGAAGGAAATATGGGACACTCTAGGGGAACCCAGTGGAAAATTTGACTATCTGGTCAAATATTCTGCCCCAGAAAGTTCGAAGGTCCAGATCGAAGATATAAAACCCACAGGATGGGGCGATGACGAAACTAAAGAGGGGGATGTGGAAATAAATATGGTGGATATGGAAAGACCCCGTTCTGAGATGGAGGAAGTGGAAAAATACTTAGAAAAAGAAAAGCACAGAATGGGGGATAATCACACTGGAGATGCTACTCTCAAAGACTATCTCATGACATGCCACAAAGGAGATCCAGGCATGATATTGTGCCCTAGGTGCAGCATCCTCTGCAACCAAAGAATTGCTGCAAATTTTGAAAGGGTACAGAGGGCTCGAACTGGCAACAATTGGCGCCAGGATAACCAACTTTTTAGATGCTATCCCAAGGCTGGAGAGAGTTTGTTGGAGTTTGTTTTTCGCTGCTACAAAGGGGCAACTAAGTGCTTGGTTTGCCCAAGATGTTCTGCTGTGTATGACCAAAGCATGGCCAGGGCCTTCGAAACGATCCCCTTCGCCCCTTGCTGGAACCATCAAGAGACTGCCCAGATGGGCCCGCGTTTCGACAACAGATACAAACAGCGAAGACCTGATAGCCCTCACCCCAAAGTTGCTCGAAGAGTGACTTTCAAACTCCCTGCTGAAGTACCAACCGATAGATGGCTACAAGTCAGAAATGACAAAGGCAAAGACAAATGGAGGGGTGCTGAACGAAATGCACGCCATGCTGTGACATACAGGAGGCAATTCAACACACAAAAAGGGAGGAAGTGAGATTAGAGAATTACAAAGGAAGGAACCCCATGTCAAGATCCCAGTGGCGCAGACAACAAAGGATTCGAAAGGCTGAGAGAGAAGCTGTGGCAAACAAAGGGGATACTTCAACGAAGATACAAGGTGAATCAAGCACCAACAAACCAAAAAATCAGACTGAAGAGAAACCTCCAGTAAATAGGAGGCTTTTTTCTGAAGATCAACGAGACGAACCAAAGGAATACACTCCAGGTCCGGAAGAGGACGAAGATATGATAACAGATAACTTCGAATCGGAGGGGGAGTCTTCATTCAACCTGAACTGTAACGTGGTGTCTGTGCTTCCCTGCGAATTTGGGCAAGAAACCGAAATCAATGAATATGAGGAGGAAGACACCACAGATTTAATGAAACATAGGCCCGTATACTATTACGTGATGGACAATGGGGCTGTTGAGGAACAAAATGCGTTCTTCGAACGTCCAGAGCCTGCAATGAAGAATCATCTCAAGCCACTTTTCATTCGAGCGAAAGTAGGTGTCCATGGTGTGAACAAAGTTCTAGTGGATGGGGGTGCTGCAGTCAACCTGATTCCCCATTTTATGCTAAAAAGGTTAGAGATCCGTGAAGGAGATATCAAGCCCCATAATATGGTTCTATCCAATTATGAGGGAAAAGTGGGCAAAACACTGGGGGTGGTCCAGTTGGAATTGACAATAGGCTCAAGTTGCAGGCCCACCATGTTTATGGTTATCGAAGCCAAGGCCAACTATAACCTGCTTCTAGGAAGAGAGTGGATCCATGGCGTGGGGGCAGTTCCTTCGTCAATGCATCAACGACTAGTTCCGTGGAGAGATGATGAAATCGTGGAAAACATTGAAGCAGACCAGAGTTACTTTATGTCAACTGTCAATTTAGTTGACAAAAGGGATTATGATAAAAATCTAGCAAAGATTGCTCCATGTGTTCCAAACGATGAGATGAATGAAACTAGGAACGCCCACTACTACATGACACTTCGTCATGATGGTCTTTACTGGGATAGAACAATAATCAGTGAAGAAGAGGAAGTTGAAGGTGCTATGCAAAAACGGCCATCAGGCTGGGACTTCGACAACCTTAACCATGACTGAGTCTACCTTCTTCGAAAGGATTTCGGCCTATATGGCTGAGAATGAATCGAAAGCGGCTCTAGAGGCTGAAATAAATGAATCAACTGTAAAGACGAATGAAGTTAGTGGGGGGGGGGGGGGGGGGTTCGAAATGCTCACCCATCAAAGAGTTGGAGATGGATCAAAGGTTGGATGCCATCTATGACAAGGAACCCTTAGGCTTCGAAAGGGACCCCATAAACTCAGGTGTCAAAATGTTGGCACAGGACCCGCTCGAAGAAGTCAACTTAGGGGATGAAAAAACGAAAAGAGTAACTTACATAAGTGCTAAACTTAGCCCAGGCCTCAAGGAAAAAGTGATCGAAGTCCTTAAGGAAAACAAAGATTGTTTCGCATGGGATTATGATGAGATGCCTGATTTAAAGAGGGAGTTGGTCGAACATAGACTGCCAATCAAAGATGGCAAGAAGCCCATCAAACAAACTCCCAGAAGATTCGCACCAGCGGTTCTCACAAAAATTAAAGCTGAGATCGAAAGGTTGCTTCGCTGCAAATTCATCAGAACAACAAGGTACGTTGAATGGTTAGCAAACATAGTATCTGTTATTAAGAAAAATGGTTCTTTAAGAATTTGCATAGATTTTAGGGATTTAAATACTGCAACCCCTAAGGATGAGTATTCCATGCCCGTGGCAGAAATGCTAGTAGATTCTGCTGCAGGATTCGAATACTTGAGCATGTTAGATGGATACTCTGGATATAACCAGATTTTCATTGCTGAAGAAGATGTTGCAAAAACAGCATTTCGTTGCCCAGGAGCCTTAGGCACCTACGAATGGGTGGTGATGCCTTTTGGTTTAAAAAATGCTGGGGCAACTTATCAAAGGGCGATGAATTCAATCTTTCATGACTTCATCGAAACCTTCATGCAGGTGTATATTGATGATATAGTCATCAAATCTATATCTGCAGAAACACATTTGCATCATTTAAGCCAATCATTCGAACGAATGAGAAAACATGGCTTAAAAATGAATCCCCTTAAATGTGCATTTTTTATGCAGGCTGGAGATTTTCTTGGTTTTGTGGTCCACAAGAAAGGAATTGAAATCAACCAGAACAAAACCAAAGCCATAATGGAGACGAAAGCACCTGCGTCAAAAAGGGAGTTGCAATCTCTACTAGGGAAAGTTAACTTCCTCAGAAGATTTATTTCGAACCTGAGTGGAAGGACCCAAGCTTTCTCTCCGTTACTTCGTCTGAAGCAAGGTCAGGCCTTCGAATGGAACGAAGCTCACCAGGAGGCGTTTGACAAAATAAAAGAATATCTTTCCCAGCCTCCTATTTTGTCTCCACCATCATGGGGGAAGCCCATGAGATTGTACATATCTGCCTCTGAAGTTAGCATAGGTAGTATGTTAGCCCAAGAGGATGACAATGGCGTCGAAAGAGCCATATACTATTTAAGTAGAGTGCTAAATGATGCAGAGACCAGATATAGCAATTTAGAAAAGCTATGTCTCTGTTTATATTTCTCTTGTATGAAACTCAAGTATTATATAAAACCTGTTGATGTTTATGTTTCGTCTCACTTCGATGTCATTAAACATATGCTTTCAAAGCCAATAATGCATAGTAGAGTTGGAAAGTGGGCTCTGGCCTTAACAGAATATTCATTGACTTTCATGCCCTTAAAAGCTATGAAAGGTCAAGTGATTTCTGATTTCATTGTGGATCATTCGTTGGTTGAGCAGACAAGCATGAGTTACGTCGAAATGCAACCATGGAAATTGTACTTTGATGGTTCAACCCACAGGAATGGAAGTGGTGTTGGAGTCCTTCTAATTTCTCCTGAAGGAATTCCAACAAAATTCAAGTATAAACTGGATGGTCCTCGTTGTTCGAACAACGAAGCTGAGTACGAAGCGCTCATTGTTGGACTTGAAGCTTTGTTGGAATTGGGGGCAACCAGAGTCGAAATTAAAGGAGACTCTGAATTGGTGGTCAAACAAATCACAAAAGAATACAAGTGCATAAAGGAAAATTTAATGGTATACTTCGTCATAGTCAATAGGCTATTAAGAAAGTTTGAATACATGGATATTCAACACATACCAAGGTTAGAAAACCAAGAAGCAAATGACTTAGCGCAGTTGGCTTCAGGTTATAGAGTATCTACCAAGAATCTTAAGGATTTGGTCGAAATAAGGGGAAGAGTTATGGCTACTAGATTCACACCATCGGATCTGGAAAGTATGAGATTGGGATATGCTGAGAAACAGGGATTCGAAATTCTAGCCATAAATACTTTGTCAGATACAGATTGGCGAAGCCCTTTAAAGAGTTATTTAGTAGACCCAACTCTAAAGGTAGATAGAAAAACAAAATATAGAGCATTGTCATATCTCCTCATGGGGAACGAATTGTTCAAAAAGACCCAAGAAGGTGTATTATTGAAATGCCTAGGAGAAAGTGAGGCATATTTAGCATTGTCTGAAGTCCATAATGGGGCATGTGGGGCACACCAAGCAGGCCATAAAATGAAATGGTTGCTATTTCGATATGGTTTGTATTGGCCTAGCATGCTCAAAGATTGCATAGACTTTGCTAAAGGATGTGAGGAATGTCAGAAACATGCAGGAATTCAACACGCCCCTGCAAGTGAGTTGCATTCGATCATCAAACCATGGCCATTCAGAGGATGGGCATTGGATCTGATAGGAGAGATAAATCCTGCTTCGTCCAAAGGTCAGAAATATATCTTGGTAGGAGTAGATTATTTTACCAAATGGATCGAAGCTATACCTTTGGTAGTTGCTGATCAAGAGGCAATTATCGAATTTATACAAAAGCACATTATCTATAGGTTTGGATTGCCAGAAAGTATAACTACAGACCAAGGCTCTGTATTTACTGGTAGAAAGATGCAAGGATTTGCCCAAGAAATGGGGTTTAGATTGCTAACATCAACACCATATTATGCTCAAGCAAACGGACAAGTCGAAGCAGCAAATAAAGTAATAATAGGATTAATCAAGAAGCATATTGGCAAGAAGCCAAGAAATTGGCACAAAACTCTGGACCAAGTGTTATGGGCTTGTAGAACATCTCCTAAGGAAGCCACTAACACTACGCCTTTCCAACTTACATTCGGCCATGATGCAGTGTTACCAGTAGAAATTCATCTGCAATCGGTTCGAATCCAGAAACAAAACGAAATTCGAGCTGCATTATATTGGGAAATGATGATGAATGAATTAGTTGAGTTGGACGAAATTAGGTTACATGCGTTGGAAATTTTGATGAGGCAAAAAGAAAGAGTGGCCAGAACATACAATAAAAGGGTAAAGAAAAAAGTATTCGTTATGAATGACTTGGTTTGGAGAGTCATATTGCATATGGATAAGAAGAACAAAGCATTAGGTAAATGGTCACCTCATTGGGAAGGACCTTTTCGAATATTAAAAGTATTCTCAAACAATGCATACGAAGTCGAAGAACTCTTGGATGATAAACGTGTCCTAAAGGTTAATGGGAAATATTTAAAGAAATATAAGCCAAGCCTGCGGGAGATTCGAATAATAACAACGTAAACAAAATATTATAAAAAGCCAAGATGGCAAGATAGAATGCCAAAATGGCGTTGTTCGAATATTACATGTAAAAAAACCAAAGTTATGGTCAGATAGACATAAAAATCTAGAAATAAACATTATTTTTCAATCGATTAAAGGTGCTTCGAAATGTTTCAAGTTTCTGCTGAGCAAACCGCCTGGCACCTTCCAAGGTTGCCACTTCTCCTTTAAGTTGTTCTGCAGTCTCCATTTCTGCAAGCCCCTGGTCGAGAAGCTCTTCGAATTGGTTACCTGCAGGATTAGTTTCGAAGGCTAGTTGTTGTTCCTTAGCCTCCTTAACTTTCTGCTGAAGTTCCAGAATCTGCCTTTCCCAAATAAGAATGGACTCAGCTCGAGCCTCATATTCAGTTTTCGCCTGCTTCAGATGCATAGCCTGATCCTCAGCTTCTTGAGAAAGCTTCGAAGCTTGTTCATAAGCGGCATCCATAGCAATGCGTTTCTCGTGAACCTTCTTGGCAGCAGATTCGTCTTGGAGAAGGTAGCCAGTTACGTTGTCCAGCAAATTCTGAAGATCAAACAAGAGAGTACTAACTGGCAAAGAGCAGTTGGAAAGATTAACCTTTGTGAGCAGCTCCTTCATAGTATAGCAAGCAGTACTATCTTGCTTAAGCACTTCGAATATATCCACATTGAGAATAGTTCTCCTAATTTTGTTGAGAAGAACAACTCTTTCATCTGTGGGAAGAGGATAGCTGGTTGAACTTGTGCCAGCCCTAGCGAGTGGAACGTCCCTCTGAGCCAACTTTGCCTTCATATACCCAATGGGGTCATTTCGCCTCAAGAGTGCCAGTTCCTCGTCAGTCATTCGAGACGAAGAGGATTGGGGGAATTCCACGCGTAGGGGAACCACGTTTGTTTCAACCTCTAGGGTTTCGTTGATGGCATCACCATCCCCTTCATTTGCTTCGTGCTCTTGCTCTTCTTCATATTCGTCCAAATCTACCACTTCGATACCATCCTTTTCGCCGCTATGTGCATTAGACTCCGTCCCGGCCGTCGAACCATCATTGGCGTTTTCCTCGTCATTGACGTCTTCCTCGTCATTGGCGTTTTCCTCCTCAGATTCTTCGTCTGCAGATTCTTCGAATCCTCGCCCAGAATCAGCTTTTTCTTCTTCAGTCTGAGTATCCTTTGGGTCCTCTTGAAGAGTTTCAAGAGGGGACTTTTGAAGAACCCTTTGTGAATCCTCTGCAGACGTTTGAAGTATCGTTTCGTTCACCTCTTTCAGAGGAATGGAGGTACCTTGGTCATCTGGCTGTTCAGAAGTTCCAGCCAAAACCGCCACATTGGAAGAACCTTTGTTTTGGACCAAATTGCTGGAATCTCCTTGAGGAGAGGAGTTAAGCGGAGCAGCAGCTCTGGACGGTGAGGTCGAAATGGTAGAAGTGGGATTCAAGATGTTCTGCAAGGAGCAGCAGAATGTTAAAGAAAAACATTCACCAAGGTAATAAGAAGTTAAACATTTTTAGAAGAAGTTCGATTTACCTGTGGACCCTCAGAGGAGAGGTTACTAGCTATGCGTTCCAACGGTGGGTTAGAGGTCGAAGGTGGATTTTTGGATTTAGGTAAGGGAGCAGCATCCCTGGAGTCGAGTTCAGAGACACTAGTCGGAACAGTGCTTTTAGGTGTAGCTTTCTTTAGCTTATTCTTCGAAGCAGTATTTGAGTTTCCTCCAGCAGTGGGATCTTCCCCAGTAGTGCTTGGTTTCCGCTTCTTGGGAGTAGTGGGGGGAAGCTTGTTGGTTTGAACGAATTTTAACGAAGTTAGATATAAAAAGCTTGAGTGAATTCGAAGCATCAAAAACTAAGTGATTACCGTTGGAATTGGGGCACTTGTTGTTGTTGGCGTTATTGTTGTTGTTGTAGTTGCAGCAGTAGTAGTTGTTTCGGGTGGATTAGCTTTTTCGGTAGTTTCAATGGAGGCTTGAGAGGCACTCCCTTCCTTCGATTTCGAGGCAGCGGTCTTTATCCTGATAGCTGAAAACCAAAACAATTAAAGCAAAGGTTAAAGATATGGAAAATAAAAGACATTTGGGATTTTTCCCAAGCATTCGCACCTGTGCCTTGATCAGATTTAATTGACATGGCAGAAAGGTCGTATCGAAGGTGTCCTGGGAAATCATGAAGCCAGTATCGAGCCCATGTCACAGTCTCAGATGGCTTTGGTTTCCTTTGAAGATATTTGAACATCTCTTTGCAAGTAAACCACCATGGATATGGGGGAAACCAAGCCAGAGCCAGTTCTGAGGTAGGTAATCTGGGAAATTTAGGTGGATGCATTTCGAATGCCAACCTATACCTATCCTCAGGTGACAGCCCTGAAGGAAGTTTTAGCTTAGAAACTTTTTGTTTAAATTTTTCCTTCAAGGTCTCAGCTGCTTGATGCACAGTGGAGTCCAAGCGCGTGGGGTCGTAAGTAGTTTCAAAATAATTTTGAAAAGCTTTTATCTCTTTGGCATGAGTAAACATACCTTTCTTTGCTGGTACCTGCACATCGAAGGCATCAATTAGTTTCTGTCGAATTGTAAGTGTATCGAACATGCAAGTTTGATAAAACTTAATCCACCACTCCAGAAATCCTTTAGCCGCGAGATGGGTAGGTTCGAAGGCTATCAGTTCAAATTGGGCAAAGCCTTGATATTGTTCTTGCTGGATCTTGGCTTCCCTTGCCTTGAAAGTTCGACCAGATGTGATGGCGCTCTCAGTTTGGAACAAAGGTTCAGGAATCAGTTGGCACAAGCCAAACTGCCTCGAAACGAAGTTTGGTTGGTAGGCAAAGAGAAGAATTTGGTTCTTAGCTGGGGTTATCCTTGAAGAGATGAGTCTAGGAAGCAAGAAAGCTCTCCATACATCTTGGATCTCCTTGCTCTTGATGGCTTCTGAGAGAGCCATGGTGAACCAAGAAGGTCCATGAGCCCTCGAAGCAAAAGGCGCCATGCTCTCTTCGAACTTATGCCTTTTTGAGAGTATCATGATGTACTTCGAGAATTGAACCTTGAAGTCATCCTTGTCATCATTAGGAGTTAGTCTTCGAAGCCTAGTGCCTTCGACTATCCTATCACTTATTTCTGAATCTTGCTCATCTATGGTGTTGGCGGTTGATAAAGAAGGTTCGAACATGGCATTCAGCCATAGTTGAAGTAACCAAAATGGGCCAGCTAATAGAATGTTTTTGGAGGTGTGGGATTTGAGGCTCGAAACAGCTGACCTCAGGCTCTCATAGAGGTCAACTAAGAGTAATTCACTTAGGCACACTTTGCGATTTTCGTGTAAATCCCTAGCTAAAGGAATGAACCTACTAGCTACCTGCAGGGATCTACTGCAGAAAACGTACCTAGACAGCCACAGGGTCAAGAAAGCAATGTGCTCTATGTCAGACACATTGTCCCCTTCAGCATGATAATGGCTGATAAATTTGGAAAAGCTGGCTAACTTGACTTCGAAGTCAATTATGCTTGAGTGCTCTTCATTGTCAGGAACATAAGTTTCTCCCACTGGCGACAGCCCAGTAATGGCCGCTATATCGAAGAAGGTTGGGGTAATCATTCCACCTGGGAGATGGAAAGTGTTGTAGGTACTATCCCAGAAATAAAGGGACGCAAACAGCAGAGGGTGGCTATAGGTGAATCCAGGTTTCGATAGCTTAATGAGGTTATAAATGCCTAATTCTTCCCATTGCTGGGATTTCTTGGCTTCTACTTTCGTGAACCAATTTTGATAGGCAATATCAGAAGTAGGGCAAGATCGAAATGGCTTAAAATTGCTTTTTACATAGTCCAAAACAAATGGGTCCTTGGGAGGAACAGTTGGGGTTTCTACGGTATTCGAACTAAGAGATTCTACTGCCCTAGGGGCATCCATTTTGTTGAATAAGGGTTTGAAGCTATAACATACGGGGAAAATTGTCCTGGTGTCCTTTAGTATTTCAAAAACTGTAAGAGGGCCATTTAAGGCTAACCTCTTACCAGCAACATGGGTAGGGATGAGTACCTGTGATGCGTACAACATTTCTTTTTCTTTGGAAATCATTTGAGGAGCAAGAGCAGATTGGCCTTGAATGGTGACGATTTTACTCTCCACGGTTGCTCCTGTAGTTTTTCCTTTCTTCTTGGAGACTTTCTTGAGTTGGGAAGAGGTGGAGGAAGACATTTTTGTTGTTTGAGAGCTTAGATTGTTTTATGAGAGAAGAAGAGTAAAAATCCAGAGTATGAAAGATTTAGAGTGTAAAAAGAAAAAGGAAGATTAAGTTGATGTTTTATATTGAGAAGATTAAGCATCCACCGAGTAAAAGTGTGATACGTGGAGATCATGGGTTGGTGTGATGAAGAGGTGGCGAGAAGTTGATATAGGTAATAGGCGTGATTTAAAAATAATCATTACTCATAACTGCACCACGCTGTGAAGTGACTCTGGGCGGTTAAGGAACCCAAAAGGTGCTATGATTGATGTGACTGGAGTCAAATGCATTAAATGTTATGATGATTCGAAAATCCTATCAAAATCTTGTATAAATATTTAAAATAGGTATTTCTCAAAGAGGTCAAAATACATATTTTAAAGGGGCAATTTGTTGGCTGAAGATTTTGATAATGTTATTTAGAATTCAAAAGAGTTAAAAGTTCTGATCAAAGTGGAATTAAACGCCATATTTCGAAGTTGCAGAAGCAGTGTTTCGAATAAGTGTGTCAAAGCTTGAAGCTTCGAACGGTGATTTTGGGAACATATCCAAAGGGGTCTCGAAACAACAGCGAGGCTAGGTTTGGGAAGAGCGTTCGAAACGGAGAAACACCAAAGAATTTAAAATTCAAATGGAAGCGGGACTTTCAAAGTTTGAAAGTTATGTGTTGGAGCATTTGGGGACACGTGGAAAGATGAAAGAAGCATTGTCTTGCATGTTCGAAACGTGGCATGATCCTATAGCGAGACCGTTAGGGTCGAATTAGTATAAATAGAAGTCTTAGTATTAGGATTTCAGTGTGTCATATCTGTTATACAAAATACTCAATAACATTCAAACTACCACATGGCAAGGGAAACGAATGCAAGAGAAATGTATGTATGATAGCACCATGTATTTCTAACTTAATGAAAGCCTTTTTACCATTTCCAGCACTTTCTTCTTTTCTTTTTGTCGAATAACGTTTGCAAGTTTCTTTATTTACTGTCTTTTCATTTCAAAGTCTTTTCCTCAAAGTTTTACGTTTTACTGCTTTCTTTATACTTCGGGCACTTTATATTTCAGAGAACTGTTACACTTTCAATACCTTTACTTTCAAGCATTGTTTTTTCAAGCGCATACTTTTACTTAAAATCATTTATAGATTTCTTGCATTAAACGCTTTCTTCACATTTTAAACTTCTACATTCCAGAAACCTTTTATGCTAAATGTTTTGCAAATCGAAACCATTTACTTCATTTTTCATACAGTTTTATATGTCTCTTCAATCAGCATTACGATTAGCATTTATTCGTATAACTTAGTTTTCATATACATTTTGACCACATTTTCAAACTCTTAGAAAGAGGGATCGAAATAAACCAAACACTTGTACAATAGCAACCATGAATAATTGTTCGATTGTGAGAGTAACCTTAATATCCAAGGAGTCCTAGGATCAATCTAGTCGATCCTGTGAGTTACCAGAGAGATTGAATAGCGTTAACAAAGATTATTCGATAGTTTGGAAGACTAGCGGTTGTTTACCAGAAATCACTGGAAACAATATGTTGGCCTATATGTCAATCTTCCATCTCGTGGGTCAGTCAAGAAATTAATAGGTGCCTATTTCTTCGTAGATATTCATGACCTGTCAAAAAGGACATCCTTAACAATATTTTCCCGGTATTTGAAGCTCTAAATTTACCTACAATGAGATGAGTGTCCCCCAAAGGTATCCAAGTCCTCTTTACGACAAATAGGGAAAACCTTACTAATAAGAAATAAAGCTATCAAAAGGCCATATGTAAAGATAATATAATACTCTACCATTAACATATGATGGCCTAACCCATCATAGAAATATATAGGATAAAATTATAATCATGAATTATTTTCAAACAACCAAAACTACTTTCAGTCTTGTGGTCATGTCAAACTTTATTTTTATGTTCTGGACACTTTTATTAAAATGGGAACTCGCCAAAATATTTTGGACTTTAAGGGGATGATGTCATTTATAGTAAAACTGCTAAGTCAAAATTTTACCACTAAGACCATTCAAAATGCTCTCAAAATCAAAGTTCATACCATATCTTTTATTTTCTCTCAACATCAAACATTACCTACTCATATACTCAAAACTACCCCAATTATGTTTAAACTCAATAGTTTAATGGTAAGAAATTACATATTTGGTGTCTAACTCTACAACTGGTCTAAAATCAAGGGCATAGTTGTATATAGGGACAATGATGGTTGTAAAGGCCTCTTTAATATTTTTATAGTTGTGATTTAGATCACTCCCACCTCTACATTAATTGAAGGTGCATTAACTACATCAATCAGAGATACACTAACACGTATTACGATGGAAGACATTTGCTCTACTATAGAGCTATCATGACTTCTATCCCCACTAATGATGACAAATGATACTCTTACTTTTAATGCTAAAGTACAAAAAAAATTAAAAAAAAAAGTTTTATAAATAGAAGAAGTTATATAATTATTATACTAGTATCACTAGTACAAAACGCGCATACAACAAAGTCACCACGATTTGTCCAAACATGTGGTGATATCTCCAAATTCAGGCGCTAATATTTTTTTAATTTTTTAATTAAAAATTATAAGGGTATAATAACAGTTGATGGAAACGCCTGGTGATACCATCAAGCTTCATGATTTCCAACCTCATCGCCCTCAAAATTTTTATTCCTTTAACGTTAAGGCGCACCTTTTCTTTTTTATTTATATTTAAATAAAAAATAAAAGGTATATCACTACGGTTTACAGTTTGGATCGTGGTGGTATCTTTATATATATATATATATATATATATATATATATATATATATATATATATATATATATATATATATATATATATATATATATATATATATATATATATATATATATATATATATATATATATATATATATATATTATAACTTCTAGCTATCTTGTCTCTTCAGTATCCATTTTTCCACTAAAAAAGAAATAAGATGATACCAACCCTAACACCAACACAATTGTCATTGTCGAGAAGGAAGACAACACTGACACTGTATTATCCTTTACGCTACGTAAAATATTTTTGCCATTGTTATGGATGTTGTTGTTGTTAATCTTTTATTGTTGTTGTTTAGTTTTGTTTCAATGTCGCATTTGAAGACAAACTCATCCAAAAGTATTTCTATGTCTTCTTCTTTTGTAAAATCTCGATCTGGAAAATTATGTGGTTGTGATGGTCGTATGGTTTAGTACCAATGCAAGAAGTGACAAAATAAAGGAATGCTTTTTTGGAGATGCCCATTTTGGAGGAGTGATACGACATGTAATTTGTTCATATGGGATGAAGACATGGGAGAAAAGGTGGAAATGAAGATGGGAGCATTATAAAGTCAGAGTTGGAAGCTATGGAAGTTATGGGCTATTTGAAGGTTATGTATGAAGATTCAAAGAAGAAGTACAAGAATTTGAAGAACAAACTAAAATCAGAAATATTGTCTAGAAATTTGAAGATGTTATGCTTTGTCATCTCCTTATGTTTAATATTTACTTTGTTATAAAATGTAATAGTTGAAGTTATGTTGAAACTGCAGATGCAGTAAACTTGACAGGAATGCAACTAATGCAATGCTGTCAAACGATTTCTTACGAGTAAGTTCATCACAAATTTTTGCATTTTTAATTACAATTATCTTTCGAGTAGTTATTTGTGTGTATATAAGTAAGTTTAATAAGTTAATAGATTTTGTAGCTGATAGTTTCAGCTGATAGTTTAAGTTGATAGTTTAAGTTGATAACCTTAAGAGTTGACCTTAAGAGTGTGAGAAAGCCCTAGTGTTAAGCAGAAAGATTAAGCTGAATAAAACTTTCATTACATAAACCTTACAGAAGGCCTTAATAATCATATATAAATCCTCTAATAGAGAGAAAGTTTTACCAAGTATAATCTAATTCATCATCATCAGAATCGAAAAAAAAATCTTTTGCCTTCTCACCCTTCTTATTTTTCTTTTTCTTCTTGATCTCTTCTGCCTAAGAGCTCTCCTGGGTCTCAACAGTTTGGTTGCACAAGAGCGGCCTCTTTCCTCTTCTTAATTATGAGGAAGGTTTTGCACAAGAGCAACCTCTATATCCATATCATCTTCTGTTCTTTCACCATTGTTGGAAGCTCTCTCAGCATTGTAAGAAGCTTCAGTAGAAGTACTCATTTTGATTCTTCTTCTTCTTTGATTTCTTTTGATGAAGTTCTTTTTGTGTTTTGGTTCAAAGAGTAATTCCGCTTTTATATTGTTTCTTATGACTCTTCATATTCTCTGACCCTTGAAAGTCTAAAAGCCAAAAGATTTCATGCATGTCAAGTTTGCTCATTATTGGTTCTTTAATTCCTTGAGTTGTTGAACGATTATATCTACTTGTCTTTTCAAATTTCTTTTTCCCTTCTTTGATATTCCTTTGTACGTATAGTTTGATGTAATAATGTGCACTTAATGGAATTGTGTCATTGATGTAATACAAATGGTGTATTGTTGATTCTTGAATGATATAAATGGGATTTATTCAAAAACAATATCAAAATGGTTATTTGTCACAATCGTTGTTATAAGGCGTGCGATTTCTAGTTTACTACAATGGTCACTAGATCGTGATTGAAAGTAACACATATACAAACACACGCTACATAATAATGTCTGGACCTGCGTGATTATATATCTTTTCCAACCATTGCTAAAGGCCTTTTTCGTAGTAGTGTATGTGATATGCCTCAAGCATACAATTATACCATAGTAGTAAAAATATCATTTTGCTAGAGACTGTTTGGATTACTGATTTTTTACTTGTTCGATGATTAGCTAAAACTAGGTGTTGGTTGATTTGGTTGATTAATATTTTTTATAAAGAATAACCTTAAGACTATTATAAAATAATTATGAGTTAGTCATGCAAAATCTCGTTTCCCCTATGTAATGATAATTCAAAAATTTCAGAAATAAAATAGATAAAAATAACCATATCTCCTTTTAAAGCATGTGATCATGCCTTTAATTAATGAATCACCTACTTTTGTAGTATTGACCATTCCTTCAGGATCCTTTAAGAAAATCTATTTTTTAAAAGTGATGAATTTTTCTTGATTAACTCAGAGTCACTTTCATAGCCATGATTTAATTGTTCGACTCTTTAGATCGAATATCATTCCTCGCGTATTAGTGTATCAACTGATATATGATGTTATCCTATTTCATAGAGATATATGTGAAAAACACTAAAAGGTCAAAGCAATCTTATATTTTCTCATAACAAAAATTTGAACTATAAGTCTACACGAGGTTTGTTGTTTAGACAGTCCTCACGATCCTAAGTCAACGATGAAATTACGTACTCATTGTAATATAAAGCACAAAAATAATTATAAGCATACACATTTTACAAGTAAAATAATAAGTAAGTAAAGGCAAGAATTATAGAACCTGTTATTTAAAATGCAGAAAATAAAAGCAACAAATATTGTTCTTCAAATTACATAGGAAATGGAAATTGGAGAGAAAACTAAAATTATGTAGAATGTCTAGAGTGAATCTCAGCTAAATGATGTTTACAACATGATTATATAGTCTATATGACCTAATAATGCCCAATAATTAACAGTAAAACCTGTGGACATATATGGTTGCAGGTATGACCATCAATTAGATTTTGATGTTGACAATTGATGAAGTAGCAATTTTGAAGATAACAATTCCATAGGTCAAATGACTTATGGATTATGAGAGTTATATGTGACAAGAGAGTTAATTTCAACTATCACACTAAATCTTCTAATGATGGAACCTGGTCAAGAAGATATCTCAAGCCTCATCAGTCATAAGATTAAAGTTCCAATTGAAATGTTAAGTCATGATTGCATCCATCAAGGGAATGTGAAGATCTAAAGTTGTGAAAGTGTGAAATCTCACATGGTCTTGTGCTTCACGTCTTAGAGGTGACTGTTGTACCCCAAAATTTGCCCTCCCATATTCTCCAAGATTTGTCAAGTCAAGGTCACAAAATTCCCCAAGGGTTATGCAGTTCAACTGTCTCCTATACAGTCAAAACTAGGGTTTGTGTTCTGATCAAGAATTGAAAGTTTTCAAAGGTCCAATCAAGTCTCATGTGCCTGCAAATATGGTCAAGTATCCTCATATCAAGTTTCAAGGCATTCAGCTCAAAATTGCACAGTCAAAATCCTAAATTGCACTACAGTCAACTGTAGGGGCAAAATGGTCATTTGACAGTCAAAAGTTCAAATTTTTGGTCAATATATCATTTTGAAGCCACAAACATCATTTGATCAATTCTTGATCATGATTCTCAAAATTTGGCTCAGAAATCATCAAAGATGCAAAAGTTACTATATTTGGATAGCTGAAAAAGTCAACTGAAATTGACCAGGGCATAACTTTCTCATGGATTATCAGAAAAATTCCATCCAAAGCTCATTTTGAAGAGAAAGACATTTCCTACAACTCATCTTCATACTTCAAGTCCAAGAAATGCTCTCACAAAAAGTTATCAATCTCAACATTATAGGTCATTTTCAAAAGTCAACAAAAAGGGACTTTAAGTCAAAAGCCATAACTTGAGATTGGTAAATCAAAATAACATGGGACCAAAGGCATTGGTTAAAGGACTCAAAGACCTTTCCAAAATGTCCAAGAACATGTGAAAAGCTTAAAAATTGAGCAAGTTATGCCTTGTGGAAGTTGGGAAATTTTTGGGAATTTTGAAAAGTCAACAATGGTTCAAATGACCTAAAAATGCAAATGGGCCCATTTTTCTTCCAAGTTTCTTCATGCCAAGCCTATGCACGACCATTAGGCCCAAAGGGAAGTATTTTCTCATTTTTTAATTATTTATTTGAATTTATATTAATATTAATTCATTTAAATTATTTAAATATGTGAAAAATATAAACTTGACCTAAAAAAATCTTTTCATGCATGTTTTACTATCAATATCACGTGCACATCTTAATTAGGCAAGTTTTGGTGTGATTTGAGCTGATTGAACAAAAAATACATGAAAAAGATTCAAAAAAAGATTTCATAAAATCAAATATGTAAAACAATGAATGCTTTGGATTTTGTCAAGTTTTGTTGACCTAATATGTTCACTATATGATCAAGATCACAAACCTAATTGCCTGACACAAAAAGCTGCGCCCCAAGAACACTTTGCACATTGAAATTTTTTCCATAAAACACAAAACTGTTTTCAAGGTTAGGAGACGATTCAAGCCTCAACTTCCATTCCATTAGATTCCTGGGACAATTCTGAACGTGTGCCAATCCCTAACATCAACCAAAACGCAAAGAATCGGTAGTTAGAACTCAAACTGTAAAGCGAAATTTTTGAAATCGTATATCATAATTCATCCATCTTTTTGCATTTTTATTCATGAATTCTTGTTTCTGATGAAGTTTGCAAGCTAACCATAACTTTTAATTGAAGTTTCGTGCGCTTTTGGCCAAGATGCCATGTTCGTTCCTTAGGGTTTTGCAGGGTACAAATTTAGGGCTTTTTCAATACAGCAAAATTAGCCTTTGAGACCACCATGGTTGAACTCAGCGCCTCGAGACGAAGAAGCAGCTATACTCGCGATGAATTTATGACCAATAGAATGCTAATCGCTATTTTCTTGTAGGTTATCTACAGCCACGCGTGTAAAACCGCTTCCATAGGCTTTTGTTTCAGAAAAATGGAGAAGACAACCTCGTTGTCACAACGTGATAGGCCAGTTTGAAAACTGGCGCGCTAAACCACTAACGCGTGTGTTTTTGTCTTTTGTTATTTGTTCGTTAATATATATTAATTATAACTCACATGGCGTAGTGGTCAGGGAAGGCATTGGCAAGGCATAAGACCTGGGTTCGAACCCCAGGTCTGAATAATTTCATGTTATTTTTCCTTTAATGATTGTATGCAGGCATAACATTCAGGATCATCATACACGCCCAACAATCAACCTCCACGCGTCCCAGAACATCCACGTCAAAGGCCAGGATTGAAGAACATGCTACGCCTTAGTCAAACGTATCATACGTAATTCCAAAAGTCAATGAAATTCAAGCAAATGGGCCAAAATTCCAGGCCTGAACCTCCTAAATTGGGGCTACCTCCCCCTGGTTTGCCTTCCTTTTATTTTTCTTATATTTTATTTAAATTATTATTTTGTTTTCTTGATTGTTTAATTTAATTAATTTATTTTCACAAAAAAAACATAAAAACATTAAAATTCAGAAAAGACAAAAAAATTAATAAATATTTATATTATGATTATTTTCATAAATAAATGCTTGTAATTATTTAGTTTTAATTAGGTTACAAATTTAATTCTTTTTAATAACTAAAATCCAAAAAAATAGAGTTTAGGTTTAATAACTTTTTATTTTCTTTTTAACTTTTCCCTTTTTTCAGAATAATAATATTAGTTATTTATTTTCATAAATTAAAAATTGTACATAAATAATTTAGGGTTTAATTTAGGTTTTAATTTAATTCTTTCATAATAAATAAAGAAAACATTAGAATTAGGGTTTGGACATTTTACTTTAATTATAATTAATCCTTTTTCTTATTTAATCTAAAAAATACAAAAATACCAAAAAAACATTCCTTTTAAATCTTTAATTTTAATTCCTCCTTAATTAATTCATTAACTTTAAATATTTTTGTAAAAGGGTCCAACGCCCATTGTTTTAATTTAATTGCGCATATTTACTTTATGTCGTTCATTATAATTATGTAAATCTCCCAAAGCCATGTAACTTTACTTTTCGCACTTTTATTTACTTCGCATTATTTACTTTTCAGTCAAATCGGGTCCGGTTTAATTTTGGCGATGTGGACCCGCGCCATTTGTAATAAGCCTTAGATTTATTTTCCCGCAAACTTACAACTGTTAAAAAGCATGCAAGAATGAATGTCTTAATTAAAATCAAGCGTAGATCACAATGACATGACAAAAGACAAATATCAAATGAAAACGACACACAATTCGCACACACCACCCCTAGGGTACGCCTCACTGTTGCCTTGCCTCGAAAGGTGATCGTCGAGTAGAGGATGTCTTAGTAAGTCCTCATGATCCGGGAACCTGGCATGAGGGTAGCTTCTAAGGTGTCTTCCTATTGCTCTGGTGATCACCATGTCCCTAAAACTCGAATTGACCCGAACACCTCCAACGGTGGTGCTACCTACCTCTCAATGGTGGGATGGCACTACTTTTAAGGACTCTTACACAGACGAATTCCTTAGGGTAGGTAGGTTCTCAAGGATACTTGCTCTAATTTCAAACAAATCAAAACATCTTTTCACCAACACATTTTCAAAAGCTTTCAAAGCAAACTTTTCAAACACTCTGGCGTACGAGTCGATCTGAAATTTTTCAAAGAAACTTTTAAACCCACATTGAAAAGCAAACCAAACATTTTTGAAAACACATTGAGCAAGTATCTAAGAGCCCATGGATAACCATGGATAGAAAGGGTGCTAACACCTTCCCTTTCTATAACCTACCTCCCGAACCGAGAGCAATCTCTTTAAAGGAATTTTTCCGTGCTTTTGTCCTTTCCATTTGGAGAAAATAAAAGACGGTGGCGACTCTTGCTTCCGCGACATTTTCGCGAACCAGCGTTAAACAGTCAGTTCCAGATCCACCGATCACAGAACTGGCGACTCTGCTGGGGACAAAACTTAAAGTGAGGTGTACCTTAGGGCTAGCTTATAACTATGTTTTCAATTGTTTTCCTTGTGTGCTTTAAATTGTGGGTTGCTTGGGAGTTCTATAGATCCTAAACCCGGATCTGGGGGATACCTTTCTTAGAAAGTAGCAACAAGGCTGTGAGGGAACTGTGCGGGGTATACCGACATGGTTGAAACAGTCTGCTACATTGATGTGGCACTTTGGTGTGTACCGGTAACCCTTGAGTTCAGTCAAGGAGAGTACGGGGCCTCCGTGTGGTGTCGTGAAGCATCAACAGACCTTAGGAACCTTAATTGAACTATCTTGGCCTCTTTAGGGTAGTGAGATAACTGACTTTGGTGTAGTCCGAGGTTGGTTGATACTCGATACTACACTCAATTGAGGGTTGCTTTCCTGGAATATTTCGGTCGCCAGTTCAGTGGCTAAATCGAAACGATGAACAATGAAAGCAATCCCGTGATATTGGGACCCTTAGAACCCGGTTACTTCTAATAGGACAGGTTGAACCCACCAACTTCAAGAGGGTACTACCCAGACCCCATGCTGGCCTTAAACCTTAAGGGCTTGACTTGTGTGCCTTGTGTGCCTTACATGTTTGTCTTTGTAAATATCTGTGGTGTGTTTACTCATAGCATCATGACATCATCCAGCATCATATGCATTGACTAACCATTTCAGGGGTTCGAATTTTCATCTTTGTTCTTGTTTTGTAGGACATGGAAACTGGTCGTAGAAAGACAATTCAGGTCAATCTTGTAAGGATCCCTCCTCAGCTTAAGGAGCTTATATCCAGGATTCCCGAGAACTCTTCATTCAGTGAAAGGCATGGAAGCCTCATCAGCTTGGTCAACACCAACATTGAGGAAGATATGATAAAGGTCTTATTCCAATTCTTTGACCCTCTGCATCACTGCTTCACCTTCTTGGACTATCAGTTGGTACCTACATTGGAGGAGTTCTCCCGGCTCCTGAAGATCCCTATCCTTGATCAGCTACCCTTCAACGGTACAGAAAGGGAACCTAAGCTTGAAGAGATTGCTAAAGCCTTGCACCTACAGTTATCTGACCTCAAGGGACATTGGGAAGTTAGAAGTGGTATCAAAGGGTTCTTAGCCAGGTTTCTGCTTGAGAAGGCCCTTGAATGTTGGAACTCCCTTGACCTGCAAGCTTTTAAAGAAGTTGTGGCCCTCCTTGTTTATGGTTTGGTGTTGTTCCCTAACCCAGATCAGCTCATTGATATCAGTGCCGTTCAGATCTTTATGTCCAGGAATCCTATACCTACGTTACTGGGGGACATCCTTCACTCATGTTACACTCGAACCATGAGAAAAAGAGGTGTCCTTATGTGTTGCACTCCTCTCCTGGGAAGGTGGTTTATTTCGCACCTTCCCCAATCAGTCCTGAAGAATGAGCGGGGTTTGAGATGGTCACAACGGTTGATGACTCTTACACATGCAGATATACATTGGTGTCCTAGGTCCAGAGGAGATGTCACCATCATTGATCGTTGTGGGGAGTACCCTAATGTTCCTTTACTTGGAATCAGAGGAGGTATTACTTATAGCCCATGCCTGGCTTGGAGACAGTTTGGTTATGCTCGGAGGGATGGTCCTCATGACATGTTGATTCCTGACATAGTTTTTGACTTCGACAGCGATACTCAAGGACTTCGTCAGAGATTTATCAGAGCTTGGAGGAGGCCCAGTAGGATAGACAGCAAGACTCTGGGGCACCGGAACTCCATCCCTTTGGAGCCTTATCTCAAGTGGGTACGCGCCCGCTCCCAGAAGTTAGTGATGCCTTATCCTCACATGCTCCCAGTAATCAAAGAACCTGTCTTGGAAGGGGAAGTGTCTCATGTTATTCAGCACCCTGATATGCCCACATCCTGGGAAGAGATGCAGAAAAGCTGGATCCAGCTTAAAGAAGAACGGAATTCTCTTGAGACTAGTCTGCATGCCAGTGAAAAGAAGGTCTTGGAGCTCACCCGTCTGTTGCATGAGGAGAGGAATCTCAACACCTACATAGCTCCGAAAAGGATGCGCAGTGTATTTTGGGATTGACTTATCTTTTGTACTTTTGCCCATGAGGCCTTGATGTATTAAACAATGATTTCTTTAATGATAACGTGTGTTCTTTTCTTGTCTACAACAAATTTGAACTTTCGAACCCTTGAATGTATTGCATACGCATTTCATACATCATGTGCATAGCAGGTCTTTCCCCTTTTTCAGGTTGCTTACAGTTCTTCGCTGTTTATTTCAGCATCATGAATCCCGGATCTGAATCAACAGAGACATCAATCAAGGCTCTCCAGGCGCAGAATGCGCAGTTTCAAGAACTAATCATGGGTCTAGCTAAAGGCCAAGAAGAACTGAAGACTATGCTCCTGAAGAAGGAGAAGAAGAAGAAGAGAAGAACTGTTCTGTTCAACTCGGGCCGAAGGTTGGGTAATACTCTGCAGCATGAAGAGGCTGGTTCTTCTGTTGGCAGGAGTCCTTCTCAGGCAGAAGTAAAGGTTCCTACTCCAGTGGTCTCCGACAACGAGACAGATTTTGATGAGGAACAGTATCCTCCTGCAGATGACAGGTACAAACAACTGGAGGACAGGTTGAAGGCCATGGAGGTGCAACAGGCACCTGGGCTGGATTTCGGAGATCTGGGTTTGTCGACTGGTGTGATCATTCCCCACAAGTTCAAAGCACCCACTTTCTCCAAATATGACGGGGCGTCTTGTCCCAAGCTGCACTTAAGGTCCTATGTTCGGAAAATTCAGCCGTACTCTGCGGACAAGAATCTATGGATCCACTTCTTCCAGGAGAGTCTTTCAGGGACTCATCTCGAATGGTTCTATCAGCTGGATGGGACCAAAGTTCGTAACTGGGAGGAGCTGGCTACTGCTTTCTACAAGCAGTATCAGTATAATGCCGACCTTGCCCCCACACGTACCCAACTCCAGGGTATGGCGTTAGGTGCAAGTGAAGGTTTTAAGGAGTACGCTCAAGTGGAGAGACCTGGCTGGCAGGGTGCAGCCACCATTGACTGATCGGGAGCTGGTGGACATGTTCTTAGGGACCCTATCTGGGCCATTTTTCAACCACCTCATTGGGAATTCTTCTGCTGGTTTCACTGATTTGATCTTGACTGGAGAGAGGATCGAAGCTGGATTAAAGTCTGGGAAGATTGCAAAGGCTGCATCATCTAGTTCGGACAAGAAACCGTTTAAAAAGGAGTCTAGTGCCGTGTATGGTTCCAGAAGATCAGAAAAACATGAGCACCGCCAATCTGTCAGTGCGGTCATGATTGCTAAGCCTGCTGCCGCTCCCCGGCCAAACAATGCTCAGAAGGTGGAAAGACCCCGGAGAGAATTCACCCGGTTAAACATGACCCTATCACAGATACTGCCACAGTTGCTCGCAACCAATTTGGTGACTGTCAGGGAGGCTCCAAAGTTCCCAAATACAACATCTCCCAAGTACAACCCGAATGCTCGTTGTGCTTACCATTCAGAAAGCCCGGGGCACTCTACCGATGACTGTTGGGCACTAAAGAACAAGCTGCAGGACCTCATTGACGCTAAGGAGGTACGGTTTGAGGCATCTGACAAGCCTAATGTGGTGACAGCTCCCCTGCCTGCTCATGGAGTTAATGCTATTGGTGATGAAGAGGAAGTTGATGAAGCTGAGTTCGATAGCTGGATTTACCCGGCAACTGATGGTGGACCCAACAATTGGAGCGCAAAGGACAACCTCCCTGTTTCTTTTGTCACTAAGTAATAAATTTCCTTGTTTCGTTATTTTTTTGTAATAAACAATGATAAACTCTATGGCCCGGTGTCTTACCCGAGGCACTGTGGTTCTATTTGTGAGGGCATACGAACTGTCATTTTATACATCATGAATGAAAATCTTGGACGTACTTTTCGCATTGCAAATATTGTGTTCCTTTTCTGTCTTTCTTTTCCTTTACATAATTTTCAAAAACAGCTGTATTTACACACACACTCACTCATACAGGTTCCAATCCACTCTGGATCTCACTGATAACAGCTCTGCTAATGCCAATTATGACTTCGAAAATCCGATCAACTTAGCCGAAGACGAAGGTGAAGATGATTGCGAAGTGCCCGACGAGCTTGCTAGACTGTTGTTTCAAGAAGAGCGGGCAATTCAACCCCATGAAGAGCCAGTGGAAACCATAAACCTGGGTACTGAGGCAGATAGAAAAGAGGTAAAGATTGGTGCCAACCTAGAGCTCAGCGTGAAGCAACGGTTAACCAAGATGTTACATGACTATATGGAGATCTTTGCCTGGTCCTACGAAGACATGCCAGGGTTGGATACCGATATTGTCGTCCATCATTTACCGACTAGGGAAGACTGCCCTCCAGTTAAACAAAAGGTCCGTCGGATGCGTCCAGAGATGTCCGAAAAGATTAAGGCCGAGGTGATGAAACAGTTTGATGCCGGATTCCTTGCAGTGA
Organism: Vicia faba; assembly: GCA_948472305.1. Lineage (NCBI taxonomy): Eukaryota > Viridiplantae > Streptophyta > Magnoliopsida > Fabales > Fabaceae > Vicia > Vicia faba. The sequence goes on along the minus strand of OX451740.1, from coordinate 348,021,994 downwards.
CTTCTTACCCTCAGTGGGTTGCTAACGTGGTGCCGGTACCTAAAAAGGACGGTAAGGTCAGAATGTGTGTTGACTACAGGGATCTGAACAGGGCCAGCCCCAAGGATGACTTCCCCTTACCTCACATTGATGTCCTTGTTGATAATACAGCTCAGCACAAAGTGTTCTCTTTCATGGATGGCTTTTCAGGCTACAATCAGATCAAGATGGCACCTGAAGACATGGAAAAGACCACATTTGTTACTCAGTGGGGCACCTTCTGCTACAAGGTCATGCCGTTCGGGTTAAAGAATGCTGGGGCAACCTACCAACGTGCCATGGTTGCCTTATTTCACGATATGATCCATCACGAGATCGAAGTGTATGTGGACGACATGATCGCTAGGTCCCAGACTGAGGAAGAACACCTAGATCATCTGCAGAAGTTGTTTGACCGGTTGAAACTGTATAAGCTGAGATTGAACCCGAACAAGTGCACCTTCGGGGTAAGATCTGGGAAGTTGCTAGGCTTCGTGGTCAGTGATAAAGGTATTCAAGTGGACCCTGCTAAGGTCAAGGCTATTCAAGAGATGCCAGTTCCTAAGACAGAGAAGGAAGTCAGAGGCTTTTTAGGACGCCTGAATTACATCGCTCGATTCATCTCTCATCTGACTGCTACCTGTGAGCCAATCTTCAAGCTGCTGAAGAAAGATCAGGTAGTACGTTGGAACGATGAATGTCAGGCCGCCTTCGACAAAATCAAAGAGTATCTCCAAGAACCACCCATCCTTATGCCACCGGTAGAAGGGAGACCTCTGATACTATACCTGACAGTGTTAGACAATTCAATGGGGTGTGTACTGGGGCAGCATGACGAGTCTGGCCGAAAAGAGCATGCCATTTATTACCTTAGCAAAAAGTTTACCGACTGTGAGACCCGATACTCACTGCTTGAGAAAACTTGCTGCGCTTTGGTATGGGCTGCTCGCCGGCTGAGACAGTATATGCTGACTCACACTACCTTATTGATCTCAAAAATGGATCCGATAAAATACATATTCGAAAAGCCTGCTCTGTCTGGGAGAATTGCAAGATGGCAGATGATCTTGACGGAATACGACATTCAGTACACAACCCAGAAAGCCATCAAGGGGAGTGTATTGGCAGACCACTTAGCTCATCAAGCTGTAGATGACTACCAATCAATGAACTTCGAATTTCCAGATGAAAGCATCATGATTGTAACTGATTGTGAAGTACCTGGACCGGATGAAGGACCTGAACCAGGATCCCGATGGTCTATGCACTTTGACGGAGCTTCCAATGCTTTGGGAAATGGTATCGGCGCCATCATCATATCTCCACAAGGTACTCATACTCCACTCACTGCCCGGCTGTGTTTCAACTGTACCAACAACATGGCGGAGTACGAGGCGTGTATCATGGGTCTTCAAGCTGCGATCGACCTAAGAATCAAATTCCTAAGTGTCTTCGGAGATTCCGCTTTTGTGATCAATCAGATCAAAGGAGAGTGGGATACGAAACATCCAAACTTGATTCCTTATAGAGAATGTGTGTTGACTCTAATTCCCCACTTCACAGAGATAACCTTTGAGCACTTTCCAAGAGAAGAGAATCAGTTAGCGGACGCGTTAGCTACAATGTCTTCAATGTTCAAGGTCAAATGGGATAATGAAGCTCCCCGGATCATCATCTGGAAACTGGACAAACCGGCATACTGTTGTGATCTCGAAACTGAGTTGGTAACTGAGAAGCCTTGGTACCACGAAGTGAAGAGATATCTGGAAGCTCAGGAATACCCGGAAGGTGCATCCATCAATGATAAGAAATTCCTGAGGAGGTTTGCAGCCAAATTCTTCCTAAGCAACGGCATCTTGTACAAGCGAAACCATGATTCAACCTTACTGCGTTGTGTGGATAAGATTGAAGCGGAAAGAATCATGGAAGAGCTACATGAAGGGACCTTTGGTACACATTCCAGTGGACATACTATGGCTAAGAAAATCCTACGGGCAGGATACTACTGGTCCACAATGGAAGCCGACTGCTACCAACACTCCAAGACATGCCACAAGTGCCAGATTTATGCAGACAAGGTGCATGTTCCTCCGGTTCCCCTGAATGTTCTGACTGCGCCTTGGCCGTTTGCAATGTGGGGCATAGATATGATCGGCGAGATTAAACCTACGGCATCCAATGGACATCGCTTCATCCTAGTGGCGATTGACTATTTTACGAAGTGGGTTGAGGCAGCATCCTATGCCACGGTAACCAAGACTGTTGTGGCACGGTTTATCCGGCACAATCTGATATGTCGGTACGGCGTCCCTGAGCGAATTATTACAGACAACGGTACCAATCTGAACAACAAGATGATCGCTGAGCTCTGCGAACAGTTCAAGATACAGCACCACAATTCTTCTCCTTACAGACCGAAGATGAATGGGGCTGTAGAAGCAGCAAATAAGAACATCAAGAAGATCGTGCAGAAAATGACAGTAACGTATAAAGATTGGCACGAGATGTTACCGTTCGCTCTGCACGGGTACCGTACCTCAGCTAGGACGTCAACCGGGGCAACACCCTTCTCTCTGGTCTATGGCATGGAGGCAGTCTTGCCGATCGAAGTACAAATTCCCTCTCTCCGGATAATGAAGGATGCAAATCTGAACGAAGATGATTGGATCCAGACACGACTTGACCAACTCAATCTCATTGACGAAAAGAGACTTGCTGCTATCTGCCATGGTCAGACGTATCAGAAACGGATGATCAGGGCATTTAACAAAAAGGTCAGACCACAGGAATATCAAGTTGGGGATCTGGTAATCAAGAGAATCATCCTTCCTCAGAGTGATCCAAGGGGCAAATGGACCCCTACATACGAAGGGCCATTTGTGGTTAAGCATGTGTTCTCAGGAGGAGCAATGATATTAACCAACATGGATGGTGACGACCTTCCTCACCCCGCCAATGCAGACATAGTTAAAAAATACTACGCATGAAAAAAGACCCGCTAGGCTGACATGCCTAGGCAAAAATTAGGGCTTCCCGTCGAACCAAAAGGGTTCGGGCAAAATGTAGGGATGAAAATGAAAAAATCTGTACACCCGGCAAGTCGAAAACCTGAAAAGGCGGCTTGGGCAAAAATGGGTATCCCGGTGGACTGAAAACCCGAAAGGGCGGTCCAGGCAAAAATTAGGGATAAAAGCGTAATACTATGTCTCATTGATCACGTTGCATCCAGAATCCGGTATCTACATCAAGTTCAGACGGCATCGATCAGTCAGCTTCACCTTCAACCAAGGTCGTCAAGTGATGAGACGCTCAGAGTTATAAAGACAATAGCAGAGTCGAAACCCAGTGGATCATTCATCTTTCACACAGCTGTTTTATTTTCTTTTGTACAAAACTTGTATAAACTCTTTTGATCGGCGGCGTACCTCTTACCAGGACGTCAGCCTCTTGTACACAAAACGCCTATTCAGGCCATTCAAAATCAATACAAATATATTTTCAGTTAAACGTGCCAAGTGTTTTTTCTTTTCCTGTTTTGTTTTGCGAAGAACGTCCAAGGTTCAATTTGTGATGTATGCATTGACAATAATTTGCTAACTCGTGAATATTTGCATACGAAACAAAGGAATTAATTGCAGGTGACATTAGAAATAGGGGCAATAAAGAGTTGTCTGAGCAGTCTAATTGTTCTATCCTCCAAGGTACCAAGGTAGGTTCAGCTAAAGAACACGACCAAGTGTATCTTAATTCCCCGGAGAGTGGTTCAGTAAAACAATACATTCCTCTCCAAGCAAAATTACAAATCTCAAGGAAATTGAGTATCCTCCCGTAGATCTCAATACTTCCCCAGCAGCACGCATTCTTAACAAGCATCCCCGGCAGTCTTGGTCTAAAGATTGTTCCCCGGCGGTACATCAACGTTCAAAGGAATCACTTCCCTGCAATTCAAACTTCCCCAGAAGAGTCCAACCCAAGTTCCCCAGGAAAGTTGGAATTCATATCCCCAAGCGATAAGCTTATCCCCAGTAAATTCTGGAAGCTCCTCCCCTCGCAAAGCACGAACGCGTCGTCCGGCTTGATTTAAAGAGTTATTTCCTTAACAGGATATAACTGGGTTATCCTCATCCAAAAGCCACGGAAAGGTCGTCGTCAACGTAGTTCTTTCCTATCCCCAGCGAAGTCCATTAATACTTCATACAACAACGGTATCCTCAGCAAGTCATTCTCAATAATTCAAGCAAAGCATCTCTATCCCCACAGAGTATTGCTTCCCAGCATGGTCGTCAGAGTATCTTTTCTCCCCGCAGACTCTTCATTTGCCAAGTTTATTCCTCAACGGAGTTATCTTCTCCTACCGGTATTCTCGCAGTTATCATCCCCAGCGGAAGTACAAGCTTATTCTTCAAACAGCAGCCCAGGAGTGACTTTCCGGCATCCGTCAAGGATTTACTTTCCTAGACGAAAACATACATAAAACATCACATACATCATTATAGCATGCATAACGCATTGCATCATACAAGTCTCATTTATGTTGAGAACATCATTGCTTGGTCCATATCATGCATTGCAGATGACTGACTTTTACCTTTCAGGAAAGAATCAGCTAAATTCTCAATCGTCCTTCAAGACCTTCTCTGGTTCAGTCAGATCGACCCTAAGATCTCCCTGATGCTTACCCAGTTGAATATGTTTCAAGACCTAGACCGGTTCAGTTAAATCGACCCCAAGATTTTCCTGATGCTTATCCAGTCAAAGGCCTTCTCTTGGTTCAGTCAGATCGACCCTAAGATCTCCCTGATGCTTATCCAGTTGAAGATATTTCAAGACCTAGACCGGTTCAGTTAAATCGACCCTAAGATTTTCCTGATGCTTATCCAGTCAAAGGCCTTCTCTTGGTTCAGTCAGATCGACCCTAAGATCTCCCTGATGCTTATCCGGTTGAAGATATTTCAAGACCTAGACCGGTTCAGTTAAATCGACCCTAAGATTTTCCTGATGCTTATCCAGTCAAAGGCCTTCTCTGGTTCAGTCAGATCGACCCTAAGATCTCCCTGATACTTATCCAGTTGAAGACGTTTCAAGACCTAGACCGGTTCAGTTAAATCGACCCTAAGATTTTCCTGATGCTTACCCAGTCAAAGGCCTCTCTGGTTCAGTCAGATCGACCCTAAGATCTCCCTGATTCTTATTCCAGTAGAAGACACCCAAGATTTTTCTCAACAAGCGTTGTTGAAGTTAAAGACACCCAAGATGTTCTCAACGAGCGTTGTTGAAGTTAAAGTCGTCCAAGGTTCTCTCACCATTCATGATGAGGCAGTAACCATCCCTGGTTCGTTCATCAGCGTTTGAAGCTCCAGACTCGGCTCCTGTAACCAGTCAGGACACATCTATACCCAGCATCTGAAACCAGCTCCTGCAACGTGTCAGGTACTCGTTGTCTCTTTTGCAGGTATGCAGGTTCTCGCTAAGGAATCTCCTACGCGATCAACATCCAGATGGCATCTATAAGCCCATCATCCTATCCAGCAATCCCCAAATGGCATCTATAAGCCCATTCCCATCTCGCTGCTACTATGTGAGCGCAAATTTCTGGGCACTCTAGTGTCTAATCATCTTTTACCCTCGGATTACGAAAGGCACGTCTGCCAATCTGCATCCTCAGGTCTAAGAAGATTGAACAGGGGCAACTGTTGTACCCCAAAATTTGCCCTCCCATATTCTCCAAGATTTGTCAAGTCAAGGTCACAAAATTCCCCAAGGGTTATGCAGTTCAACTGTCTCCTATACAGTCAAAACTAGGGTTTGTGTTCTGATCAAGAATTGAAAGTTTTCAAAGGTCCAATCAAGTCTCATGTGCCTACAAATATGGTCAAGTATCCTCATATCAAGTTTCAAGGCATTCAACTCAAAATTGCACAGTCAAAATCCTAAATTGCACTACAGTCAACTGTAGGGGCAAAATGGTCATTTGACAGTCAAAAGTTCAAATTTTTGGTCAATATATCATTTTGAAGCCAGAAACATCATTTGATCAATGCTTGATCATGATTCTCAAAATTTGGCTCAGAAATCATCAAAGATGCAAAAGTTACTATATTTGGACAGCTGAAAAAGTCAACTGAAATTGACCAGGGCATAACTTTCACATGGATTATCAGAAAAATTCCATCCAAAGCTCATTTTGAAGAGAAAGACATTTCCTACAACTCATCTTCATACTTCAAGTCCAAGAAATGCTCTCACAAAAAGTTATCAATCTCAACATTATAGGTCATTTTCAAAAGTCAACAAAAAGGGACTTTAAGTCAAAAGCCATAACTTGAGATTGGTAAATCAAAATAACATGGGACCAAATGCATTGGTTAAAGGACTCAAAGACCTTTCCAAAATGTCCAAGAACATGTGAAAAGCTTAAAAATTGAGCAAGTTATGCCTTGTGGAAGTTGGGAAATTTTTGGGAATTTTGAAAAGTCAACAATGGTTCAAATGACCTAAAAATGCAAATGGGCCCATTTTTCTTCCAAGTTTCTTCATGCCAAGCCTATGCACGACCATTAGGCCCAAAGGGAAGTATTTTCTCATTTTTTAATTATTTATTTGAATTTATATTAATATTAATTCATTTAAATTATTTAAATATGTGAAAAATATAAACTTGACTTAAAAAAATCTTTTCATGCATGTTTTACTATCAATATCACGTGCACATCTTAATTAGGCAAGTTTTGGTGTGATTTGAGCTGATTGAACAAAAAATACATGAAAAAGATTCAAAAAAAGATTTCATAAAATCAAATATGTAAAACAATGAATGCTTTGGATTTTGTCAAGTTTTGTTGACCTAATATGTTCACTATATGATCAAGATCACAAACCTAATTGCCTGACACAAAAAGCTGCGCCCCAAGAACACTTTGCACATTGAAATTTTTTCCATAAAACACAAAACTGTTTTCAAGGTTAGGAGACGATTCAAGCCTCAACTTCCATTCCATTAGATTCCTGGGACAATTCTGAACGTGTGCCAATCCCTAACATCAACCAAAACGCAAAGAATCGGTAGTTAGAACTCAAACTGTAAAGCGAAATTTTTGAAATCGTATATCATAATTCATCCATCTTTTTGCATTTTTATTCATGAATTCTTGTTTCTGATGAAGTTTGCAAGCTAACCATAACTTTTAATTGAAGTTTCGTGCGCTTTTGGCCAAGATGCCATGTTCGTTCCTTAGGGTTTTGCAGGGTACAAATTTAGGGCTTTTTCAATACAGCAAAATTAGCCTTTGAGACCACCATGGTTGAACTCAGCGCCTCGAGACGAAGAAGCAGCTATACTCGCGATGAATTTATGACCAATAGAATGCTAATCACTATTTTCTTGTAGGTTATCTACAGCCACGCGTGTAAAACCGCTTCCATAGGCTTTTGTTTCAGAAAAATGGAGAAGACAACCTCGTTGTCACAACGTGATAGGCCAGTTTGAAAACTGGCGCGCTAAACCACTAACGCGTGTGTTTTTGTCTTTTGTTATTTGTTCGTTAATATATATTAATTATAACTCACATGGCGTAGTGGTCAGGGAAGGCATTGGCAAGGCATAAGACCTGGGTTCGAACCCCAGGTCTGAATAATTTCATGTTATTTTTCCTTTAATGATTGTATGCAGGCATAACATTCAGGATCATCATACACGCCCAACAATCAACCTCCACGCGTCCCAGAACATCCACGTCAAAGGCCAGGATTGAAGAACATGCTACGCCTTAGTCAAACGTATCATACGTAATTCCAAAAGTCAATGAAATTCAAGCAAATGGGCCAAAATTCCAGGCCTGAACCTCCTAAATTGGGGCTACCCCCCCTGGTTTGCCTTCCTTTTATTTTTCTTATATTTTATTTAAATTATTATTTTGTTTTCTTGATTGTTTAATTTAATTAATTTATTTTCACAAAAAAAACATAAAAACATTAAAATTCAGAAAAGACAAAAAAATTAATAAATATTTATATTATGATTATTTTCATAAATAAATGCTTGTAATTATTTAGTTTTAATTAGGTTACAAATTTAATTCTTTTTAATAACTAAAATCCAAAAAAATAGAGTTTAGGTTTAATAACTTTTTATTTTCTTTTTAATTTTTCCCTTTTTTCAGAATAATAATATTAGTTATTTATTTTCATAAATTAAAAATTGTACATAAATAATTTAGGGTTTAATTTAGATTTTAATTTAATTCTTTCATAATAAATAAAGAAAACATTAGAATTAGGGTTTGGACATTTTACTTTAATTATAATTAATCCTTTTTCTTATTTAATCTAAAAAATACAAAAATACCAAAAAAACATTCCTTTTAAATCTTTAATTTTAATTCCTCCTTAATTAATTCATTAACTTTAAATATTTTTGTAAAAGGGTCCAACGCCCATTGTTTTAATTTAATTGCGCATATTTACTTTATGTCGTTCATTATAATTATGTAAATCTCCCAAAGCCATGTAACTTTACTTTTCGCACTTTTATTTACTTCGCATTATTTACTTTTCAGTCAAATCGGGTCCGGTTTAATTTTGGCGATGTGGACCCGCGCCATTTGTAATAAGCCTTAGATTTATTTTCCCGCAAACTTACAACTGTTAAAAAGCATGCAAGAATGAATGTCTTAATTAAAATCAAGCGTAGATCACAATGACATGACAAAAGACAAATATCAAATGAAAACGACACACAATTCGCACACACCACCCCTAGGGTACGCCTCACTGTTGCCTTGCCTCGAAAGGTGATCGTCGAGTAGAGGATGTCTTAGTAAGTCCTCATGATCCGGGAACCTGGCATGAGGGTAGCTTCTAAGGTGTCTTCCTATTGCTCTGGTGATCACCATGTCCCTAAAACTCGAATTGACCCGAACACCTCCAACGGTGGTGCTACCTACCTCTCAATGGTGGGATGGCACTACTTTTAAGGACTCTTACACAGACGAATTCCTTAGGGTAGGTAGGTTCTCAAGGATACTTGCTCTAATTTCAAACAAATCAAAACATCTTTTCACCAACACATTTTCAAAAGCTTTCAAAGCAAACTTTTCAAACACTCTGACGTACGAGTCGATCTGAAATTTTTCAAAGAAACTTTTAAACCCACATTGAAAAGCAAACCAAACATTTTTGAAAACACATTGAGCAAGTATCTAAGAGCCCATGGATAACCATGGATAGAAAGGGTGCTAACACCTTCCCTTTCTATAACCTACCTCCCGAACCGAGAGCAATCTCTTTAAAGGAATTTTTCTGTGCTTTTGTCCTTTCCATTTGGAGAAAATAAAAGACGGTGGCGACTCTTGCTTCCGCGACATTTTCGCGAACCAGCGTTAAACAGTCAGTTCCAGATCCACCGATCACAGTGACTAATTAAAATATAAAAGGTCAAAAATAAGTCTTGACATACTATTTCAATCATACATATAGAGAACAATCTTTAAAACCCTATATTATTTCTTAAAATCTCTTAAAAACCATCTATGCTTATGTGGAAATGACTAAGAATTCATTCTAATAAATTGGGAAAGTTTTCACTTCCTAATCGATTAAGGACTTGGTCTATCGGTTTGAGCAAGGTAAATAACCTATTTAATATATTTGAATTTTTTTAATTGATTAAAACATATAGTTGTTTTAGGGTTTTCATTTTTGAATTAGGGTTATTGTATTTTGAAAGGTTTTAAGAAGATTTCTTTTTATAAAGTTTGTATTTATGAAGATTGTCGTAGTGCCAAAAGACCAAAAAGCTATTGTGAAAGATTTGTTGTAATCAATGTTGTGCTTTGTTTTGTTGTATCTTAGAGTGTGATTCTCTAGTAGAATTACTTTGTAAGGGTTGCAAGCTAATCATGTATAAAATATTGGTTATAGGGTCTTGAGCTATGTTTGAAGGTTTTTAAGCAAAGCCCGTATAAAAGCTCAATTTGTTGGTTCTTGAGCTCAGTCTTTCAAAAACTATGTTTGTTTGGAGATTGGCTAGTGTAAAAACTCTCATTTGATTATAAGAAGGTTCGTGAGCATAATATGTAAAAAATTTAAGTCTCTATTTTGTGGAAACTCTCAAGACAAAACTCTTAGAGACATCTCTTTATTTTCCCTTATCTCTAGTGCGTTTATATCCCTTATCTATTTATTTTCCATCACTTTATTTTCTTTATGATGTATTTCTTTCTCTACATCTCTCTGATTATTTCCCTTTTACTTATTTTGTGGCTTAATATCTATTTGATTAATAAAATTAACATAAATGTAATTAAAACTTAATTTTAAGTAAAAGCAAGTCACTCTCTCTTATGTTTGGAGTCACTTAGCTAACAAGTGACATCAGAGCCTATATCTTGTTATAAGACTAATCATTTTAGGAGATAGTGTGATGACTTTAAACATTTCTTCTTTTGACAAGGACTTTTCATAAATAGACATCCACCGTTTATCTATGAGAAGTTTGATATATGGAAAGAGAGAATAAAAATACTTTTAATTTTATTGATTGTGATTTATATAATTTTAATTTAGATGGTCTTTTTGTCCTTATTCATTTTGTTAATAGTGAAGTAGTAGATAAACCTTATTTGTGAGCCATAGAAGAAAAGAGAAAATTGCAACTTGGATTTCAAGTTAGGTAATTGATGACTAGTGCATCAAGCACTAGAGAGTTCTTTTAAGTTTTTAATTGTAGTAGGATTAAAAAAGTATGTAACACACTTAAAAAAATCCATGAAGATCCAACTGAGATAGAAATAATAGAAGGGGTAAACATATTTATCCAAGAAAATGAGATAATAAGTACTAGTAAAGAATGATTCTCAAATATTAGATTTATCTGGAAAAAAATTCTCTAACAAATATTTAAGATTCCAGAACTGGTATAAGAAACCTAATTCGGTGCTTCACTTTGAGGATATAAATGTTTTTGATGATTTACAAGAAAGGTAAAATAAAAAGGAAACCATCATGAAGCTTATAGAACTAATTAAATTTCTTAAGGATGAGGAAAGAAACTCATATACATCTGAAGAATATTCATCATCTGATGAAGAATCTTTCAAAATATCATCACCATAAGTATCATATGAAAGAACAATTACTATATAGGGAGGATCTTCTAAAGAGTTATCATTAGAAAAGTTGTATGAAGAATTAGTATATCATAATCTCATGCCAACATACAAGAATTTAGTAGCATCACACGAAGAAGTTGAGATAAAATATGAGCAATCAATTGGAGAAACATGTATGCATTAAAGATACTTACAAAGAGGATGTCAATGAGTTAATAACTCTAACTTACAATCAATTGTTTTCCTTAAGTGTTAATCTTAGTAAAGAAAATTAAAAGTTAGAAAGAAACACCTTAACTTTTAATGATCATATTGAATATCTTGAAGGTAATAAAAAATTATTGGTATTGAATTGGATAATCATATAATAAAATATTTAAAGTTAAGTAAATATGACACTTGTGATTCATTAAAAAATGATAATGAAATTTTACATTAGACCTTAAGAAAAGTTCATCAAAGGTAAAGAAAATCTAGACCTAATTTGATCAAATGAAAAGGCTTCTTATAATAAAACTGGTCTAGGTTATCAACCTAATAAGTCTTTCATAAGTATTTGCAATGCCAAGAAGAAGATCAATGATTGGTCTATGTTTAAGTGTGATTACTATCATAAGCATGGTGATCTTAAATCTTTATGTTTTGCTAAAATGCATGATTTAAGATGGTCTAAAGGGAATTACTCAAGACATATTAAATCCACTAACCTCAAAGGACCCAAAAAGATTTAGGTACCAAAGAAAAAAAAACTTAATTTTTTTGTAGGGATGCTTTGCAGCTTCAAAAATTAAAATGCACATCACAAAAAATTGTGTGAAGCATGAGCTCTAAGTTTAATCAAATAAATTTGATAAAATGTTCGAGTAATTTCTTGGGAGAAGTTCGTCAAGAAGTTTATTGATAAATTCATTAGAAGATTCAACTAAGGAGAAAAAGTTACTTCACATAACAACTCACGTATCAAACAATTAAGAGAGATGTAGGAAGAAAGAGACTTAATGTTTCACTTAATATCCTATCAAAAGGGGGGGTTTCTCCTATAAAAGCTTTTAAGGTTTTAATTTAAAATACTTGGTAGAAAAATAAACTCAAAAAACTTCGGTTATTTCTCTAACAGGTGCTTGTTTAATTTTCTAGTCCATTAGGATTACTTAATCTAATCAAATTGTTTGAGAAATAAAATGATTTAGCAAGGGGGTATAAAACCAATGAAAAAGAGGTGCAAAAAGAAATTTAGAGCCCAAAGTCTCTCAAGTCCCAAGCGGACCAAAGGAGGAATGAAAATCATCTTTTAATTGATTGAACCAATATAGTTAATCGATTAATACATAACCTTTTTAAAATTCGGCGCTTTAAAGGCAAGATCAATCGATTAAGAAATCATATCTTCTTTAGAAAATTGATTCTCCATCAAAATCGATGAAGATTTCAATCTCCATGAAGATTTAATATATTAAAGAGGGAGATAATCAATTAGAAGGCTATTTTTAGAAAGATTTTCATATAAATGATTTGGGACTCAAATACCTTGATCAATCATGATTATTTTCATGTAAGACATATTTTAAAATGCTTTTAGAAAAGGCTATATAAAGGTACAACCCTTCCACTCTTTAATTCATCTTAGAATTCTCTATTTTTCTTGATCCTTCTCTCTTTTTATCTCTTGTTGTTGTTAACATCAACTCTGTGGCTTCAATGAAGACTCCTTTTGTTGAAGAATGTTCAAACTCTCAAGAAGACCTCTATGAAAGGATTCTTTCTATTTTGAGATCAACATACTTGGATACATCATTCTTCCACATCTTTGATCTCTATGAAAGTCTATTTCAGAATCTTTTTAGATAGTTTTTGTTCAAGAAACCAAAGCCTTCATATATAAGGTTAAACATATTATTCTATGCAAATATAAATTATAAAAGTGATGCTCTTATATTCGAATTGGGTAGAACAAAAATTCATTTGACCATACAAAAATTTGGAAGAATATGAAAGCTACACTATTTTGGAATATCTTACACTATTACAACACCCTCTAGCTCAATCAACTTCAAACAATTGATTGTCATTCAAGAATTCTCATTTATCAGATGAGAATTTACACGTTACCTATCAAGATAAATCATTTAAATACATTGTATCACTTCATACACCATGTGGTGATTCATATGCTTATTAGAAGAAAGAAAAACCATGAAGAGCTTTTGAAGGAGAATGTGGTGGTCATTGGCTGCTCACTTAGAATATTCAAACCAATTTGGAATATAGTATAATGTGCCACACGATGGAATGCAAATGGTATAATTTAACATGGTTATCATGTGATCATTTGATCACCAAAATCTTGTATGATGTTGGAGCTAACATGGAATGAGAAGCATCAAACTCGGGATCCCGGTCAAATTGGCAAAAAATATTTAAAAGAGATAAAGACCTGAGTTATTAATGGAGAATTAGAATATAAGACATTAAAGTTAGAACATAATTATCAATATTTTCTTCAAGATGTATCTGTTAAAGCTATGATATCCTCCATCCTTTCAAACTCTCAAGATAATTCCATAGTACTTCGAAGATTTACCAAACAAGTCAACGCTATAACAAAGTATGAAGTCAAGAATGGAATGATTAATATTTATTATAATAGCGACAACGAGTATATGTCTTTGGTCTTTATTTTTTTCTTGCTTTCCAATTTTGTTTTCTCTTCTATTATGAATGTTTAATTTTTGAAACTCTTCCTTTATGAATGATTAATGCTTAATTTCAGTTTTATTTTTCTCTATGGATGATTAAAAGTTATCTCATTATTGCTTAAATATTTCAAAATTGTTTTACTTGTTGTTAAAATGCTTTCCGCTTGATTAAAATCCTATATGTATGCACTATCTTTTTTCACATGTTATTATGATATACCTGCTTGCACATTTTCCCCGCCTTTTTTATTATATCAACGAGAGAGAAGTATATTCTCAGGGACAATAGAGTATACTCTCTTTATCAATGATGAGGAGTATAATCACTCCAAATATTTTACTTGTTGTTTCCTATTTACCATATCCCTAAGAGATGCACTATCATCACCAAAAAGATGGAGAATATGGATATATGTGTTTGCAGATACGAGCATTAGTTAAGTTTTGATGATGACAACTTATGAAGCACCAACTTTGAAGATAACAACTCCATACCAAATGACTTATGGAATATGCGAGTTCTTTGTGATAAAGGGAGTTAATTTCAACTATCAAACTTAAGCTTTTAACAATAGCACCAGATCAAAAAGATATCTCTAGCACATCACTCAGAAGATTCAAGTTTCACTCGAAGTGTTAAGTCATAGTTTATCCAACAAGAGAACTCAAAGATATGAAATGGTGAAAGTGTGAAAGCTCACTTGATCCTACTCAACATGTCTTAGAATGATCAATTAAAATATAAAAGGTCAAGAGTAAGTCTTGAAGTAATATGAAAATCATACACACATACACACATCCACGCGTGCACACACCCATACACGCATAAGCGCGCACACACACAGTAGTATTTTGAATCCTCTCTTATTTGTTAAAATCTATTGAAAACCTATTTATTCTTTATGTGGAATTGATTAAGAAGTAAATCTAATTAATTGGGAAAGTTTTCATACTGTCTACTCGATTAAGAACTTGGTTCAATCGATTAGAGCAAGATAAATTACCTCTTAATCAAATAGAAAAGCTTTTAAGTCAAACACGGATAAATATCTTGTGCATGCTCTCTATTATTATCTCTTTATTTTTCACCGCTTTATTTCCTTTGCGCTTTATTTCTTTCTTCCCACATCTCTGCTTCTTTTTCTTTTACTTATTTCATTACTTAATCTCTGTTTGATTAATAAAATTAACATAAATATTTTTATAAATCAAATTTTTATAATTAGAATCTCAATTTTCAATCTACACAATTCATCTCTCTCATATTTTGTGACGTGAAAAATCATGTCACAACTTCTAATTTGCGACGTGAACAATCACGTGGCTGAAGAGCGGGTGGCAATTTTTTTGCGACGTGATTTTCATGTCACAAATTTGTGACGTGAAAATCACGTCGCAACATGCTTGTATAGAAATTCAAACTTTACACCAGAAGCAGGCGCAACAGCAATCAAGTCAGAAAAAATACTTTATTTGCCACGTGATTTTCATGTCACAAAATAGTGACGTGAAAATCACATCACTAATTAATAACATTTAACACCTTCTCTTACATTCATCTTTTGTTTTTTTTATAAAAAAAAATTGCGACGTGATTTTCACGTCACTAAATTGTGAAGTGAAAATCACGTCACTAGTATTTTACAATACACATTCAGTTTTTGTTTCTTTATGGAATAAAATAAGTTGCGACGTGATTTACATGTCACAACTTTATGACATAAAAATCACGTCACTAATCTTTTTCTTTTTTAAAAAAAAAATTAATTGCTGAAAGTTATTTTTCTTTTATAATTAATAAAATTAATTAATAAATTCAATATATAATAAACTAAATTAATAAATTCACTATATAATAAATTTAATATATAATAACCTAAATTAATAAATTTAATATATAATAAATTCAATATATTAAATTTAATATAATAAAATTAATAAACTAAAATTATAAATTTAAGAATTCTTAATTTAATATATTAAATAGGTTTAATTAATTAGTATGTTACACAAATTTAAATTTGAAAGCAAAATAAAAAAAATTAATTCTACGGGTCATCTTGGTTGGTATAGAATTGTCAATGTCAAAATTATCTTCGTTTCCGCCATCCTCTGGCTCTTGACCACGAACATTTTGATTTTCACCAAACCCTTGCATAAATTGTCTCATTTGCTACTCTATATCAGCTTGCCTCTTCGCCATAACCTCCATTTTTTGTTGTTGCTCTTGTTTCATTGCCTCCATTTGGGCTTTCATTGTCGTTTCACGTTGCGTTGACTCGCGTCTCGCCTCATTTAACGTCAACTGTCTTACTGTTTCAAGTTGTTCTGGTGTCAAATTTGGTTGACGTGACCCTCTTTTCTCATCTCTAACTCTTTGAAATAGTTCTATCCCCACTTCTCAAAGTGCCCACTAAATTTCCAACACCAAAAAAACAACTGTTAGGGCCTTTTTCGCCAATGATTTGATCCCAAATATAAAAATCTACATCTGGATGAAGTGGCTCTCCCTCTCCCGGAGTATATTGAGGATTATGGATCAGAAAATTTGCGAGCAATGTCTGATAATCCTCCTACACATTCAATAAAAAATTAAGTTAAATATATATTATATTAAATTAAATTAAATTAAATTAAATTAAATTAAATTAAATTAAATTAAATTATATTAAAAAAGTTGCCATGTGATTTTTCACGCCAAGACTTCTCAATTGCCACATGATTTTCACGTCACAACTTCTCTGTTGCCACGTGAAAATCACAACACAAAATTGTCATTAAATAAAAAAAAATATAAACAACGTAAATTAAATTACTTACGAAATCTTTTAGAGTACATTCATCAACAAAATCCCCGATTTTCTTTGTCCGAGTCTTTTTAACCAACTCAATCATCAATGTAGGTCTCCCTAAAGTCTTGGTCTAAATAATAAAATTAACTTTAATTAATAAAATATATTATGAATCAAAATATAACTTTAAAAAGTGGTAATATTTACCATCCGTCGAACATATGCTCTGCGATACTTATACTTCCAACTGCATTAACGCAATTCCCCTTTTTAGATGCCCTAATCTTCTTAAAATTTTCAGATTTAGCCCAAAATTCGGGTGACTCCAAATATTTAAGAAGTTCCTCAAAAACCTCTTTGCCTATCCAATTGGGACGGATACCCTGAAGTTCTCAATGCTCTCTAACACGCCGCATTATGTTAGAAAGTCGTCTTGAGGTTCGACCATAATAATTTTTTTAATCAGCTTCTCGTTCAATGGGTCCCACACATTTTTCCTGCAATATTGTATGACATTAAAATAAATAGTTAGATAATCATAATTAAAAAGTCATTTAAATAACAATAACTAAAAAAATAAATTAATTATACCTTAAATTTGTTAAACCAAGCTTCTTTATTTTTGACGTCTTTGAAAGTCTTCCAAAATTGTTTATACATTTGTTGAATTATATAATTTATAACCTTGGCAGCAGTCCGACTCGGCGAGAAACTAAACAACAATAATTTGAATTAGCAATATTAAATATAAATTTATATTAAAAATGAAAATGTATTCTTAAATAAAAATTTATAAATAAGAAACTTACGAGCTTCCTTCAGGCCAAATTCAAAATCTTCCGTCAATGACATGAATCTCACTCAGATCATTATTCCCTCGAAGATCATTTCCATCCAACACATCATCATCCCCATCCACATCATCATCACCATCATCCGGCTGCGCATGATCATCCTCATGTGCAGGTATATGTGTGGGATGTGGGGTGCAGGATCCTTCAGTATGTGTGGGATGTGGGGTGCTGGATTCTCCAGTATGTTGAAAGGATAATGACATCTGTGTGCGATGTGGGATGCTGGATCCTCCAGACTACTAGAATGATAAAGGAATCTGTAAGTGTTTGGTTGTTGGCATGTTTTTTGGTAAAACCAGTTGTGTGAATGTCATGACTGATGTCATAACATTCTAGGATACAAGGTACATTCTGCAGAAAAAGAATGTCATACAGGAGCTGCTCAATATGAGTGTTTAGCTGATCATTATGCAATGATCATATTTATTACATTCTACCAAAATCAGTAAACAGGATTCTTGTTGTCATAACTAATGTTAAGACATCCTGTATTGAACTAACATTTGTGCAGATTTGTTATTTCTGAGAATTTTCAGGAATCTGGTTTATTCAGTCCAGATCAGATTCTCACGTGGACTTAGGTTAACTTTGCTTAACCCTAATCTGGTTGTTAAAATCCTATGACCAAGTCTTGAGGTTAACCCTAATTAACCCTAGCTATTTTCGTGGAAGCCTTAACAGAAGAATAGCTGGCTATATATTCCTCATGAAGACTGTTGGTGAAAGATACTTTTTGACAGAAGATCAATAAGGGACTGTATAGTTGTAACTACTGTGAGCCAATCAATTATCATTGTGATAAGTTATTTGGAGTAGGATTTGGTTGTAAGGGTTGTGTATCACTCAAAGCTTTGAAGCACGAGTGTTTGTGTTACTTGATTAAAGCTTTGAAGTAAAGTCAAGTTAGGGTTGTGTATCACTCAAAGCTTTGAAGCAAGAGTGTTTGTGTTACTTAATTAAAAGCTGTGAAGCAAAATCAAGTGTATGTACTGAAGAGTGTCTTCATAATTTCATTAGTCAATTGTTTAGTATCACTGTTGTGATTAAGGGGGAGTGAGTAGGAACTCAGGTTTAAGTTGAACTTAGATTGAAGTTGCATTGGGCAGGTCTTAAGTGAAGGAGATAAACTGGTTGGTTTATTCCTGAATTAATATCTCTTATAGTGAATTTCCTCCCTGGCTTGGTAGCCCCCAGAGTAGGTGTTGTTACACACTGAATTGAGTAAACAATTGACTGTGTTCTTTACTGCTTTTAGATTTACTGTCTTGAAGAGTGTCAGATACGGTGTCATAACATTCACTGTCACATTAAGTATCTGCAGCCAGAATTTCAATTGGCATCAGAGCAGGCACCCTGCCTCTCTTACTGGGTGAGATCTAGGGATATTATTTTCTGGCGCTATGGACAAAGAAGGAGGATTTGGAAACAGACCACCCATTCTGGATGGATCAAATTATGACTACTGGAAACCTCGTATGATTGCCTTCTTAAAATCACTGGACAAAAAGGCTTGGAGAGTTGCTGACAAAGGATGGAACCATCCCACCATAACTGGGAAAGATGGGACAACCAGTCTGAAACCTGAGGAAGAATGGAGCAAAGAAGAAGATGAGTTAGCCTTGGGTAACTCCAAAGCATTAAATGCCTTGTTCAATGGAATTGATAGAAACATATTCAGACTAGTACATCAATGTGAACTGGCCAAGGAGGTTTGGGACACTCTCAAAACTACCCATGAGGGCACATCCAAAGTAAAAATGTCAAGGCTTCAGATGCTGACTACCAAATTTGAGAACCTAAGGATGATGGAAGATGAGACAATTCATGAGTTTCACATGAACACCTTGGAAATTGCCAACAACTCAGGAGCATTGGGAGAAAAGATGTCAGAAGATAAGCTGGTGAGAAAGATTCTCAGATCCTTGCCTAAAATATTTGCAATGAAGGTGACTGCTATAGAGGAAGCTCAGGATATCTGCAACTTAAAGGTGGATGAACTCATTGGGTCACTTCAGACCTTTGAGATGGGGATCAGTGACAATGTCGACAAGAAAAACAAGAGCATAGCACTTGTATCTAATACTGAAGATGAAAACAAGGAGGATGAAGAAGAAAATATTTCAGAAGCTATAGCCATGCTTGGAAGACAGTTCAACAAACTCATCAAGAGAATGGACCCAAATTCAAGGTCAAATGTTAAGAACATTCCTTCTGACATTAACAGATCCTATGACTCCAGCAGAAGACCAAAGTCTGAAGAGAAGGGAAATCAAAGCAAAGGAATTCAATGCCATGGATGTGAAGGATATGGGCACATTCGAGTTGAATGTCCCACCTTTCTTAAGAAACAAAAGAAAGGAATGTCTGTTACTT
Organism: Vicia faba; assembly: GCA_948472305.1. Lineage (NCBI taxonomy): Eukaryota > Viridiplantae > Streptophyta > Magnoliopsida > Fabales > Fabaceae > Vicia > Vicia faba. The sequence goes on along the minus strand of OX451740.1, from coordinate 348,002,153 downwards.
GGTTTGACTGTGACTCAGAAAGTAATTCTAAAGAAGAATCTGCCAAACTAGTTACTGCACTAACTGGTATTTGTAACTCTGATAGTGACTCTAGTGATGAGGAAGTGACATTTGAAGAACTGGCTGACTCCTACAAGAAGTTATGTATCAGAAGTGCTGAAGTCTGTCAGCAAAATGAGAGACAAACAAAACTCATAGTAAAGTTGGAGGCTGAGAAGAAGGCAGGCATTGATACTATAAGTCATCTAGAAGGGGAAGTTCAAATGCTAAACTCAAAACTTGACCAGATGACCAAATCTGTCAAGATGCTGACAAATGGAACTGACAAATTAGAAGAAATCCTTCAGGTTGGACAAAATATGGGAAACAAGTCTGGTCTAGGATTTGTGGCAGCAAAGAAATCTATTGTAGACGAGAAGAAGATCAGGCCTGATAAACAAATGTCAAAGCAGATGTCACAACATAGCATTCAACATCAATAATAGAGAAATATGAAGAAGAAGTATCAAAGATGGAGATGTTATCATTGTGGGAGGTTTAGTCACATAAAGCCATTCTGCTTTAGATTATATGGATATCCTAATCAGACCCCAGTTGTCAAACCTAAGTCTAACAAGGCACCATATACTCAACAGTGGAAGAAAAAGGCTGCTGCCCTGATAGCTCACACCTCTCTTAGAGTCTCTGCAAAGGAAGACTGGTACTTTGACAGTGGATGCTCTAAACACATGACTAGAATCAAGAATCTTCTCAACAATGTTAAACCCTACACTACCAGCTATGTGACTTTTGGAGATGGTGCTAGAGGATAAATCAAAGGAGTTGGAAACTTGGACTGTCCTGGAGTTCCAAACCTAAATGAAGTATTGCTGGTAAAAGGCTTGACTGCTAATCTCATAAGTATCAGTCAATTATGTGATCTAGGATTCAAGGTCAACTTAACCAAGTCTGAATGTCTTGTAACTAATGAGAAACAAGAAGTTGTAATGAGAGGAGTCATATCTAAAGACAACTGCTACTTATGGGAGTCTGAGAACACTAATTATTCTTCTGTGTGCTCTATTTCCAAAGAAGAAAAAGAAGTGAAACTGTGGCACCTAAAACTTGGTCATTTACATCTAAGAGGAATGAAAAGGATTATATCCATGGAGGCAGTCAGAGGGATTCCAAGGCTGAAAATTGATGAAGGAATATTCCTAGAATACTCTACCAACAGCAGAGCTTATAGGGTATTCAATTCCAGGACCAAAGTTATGATGGAATCTATAAATGTAATAGTTGATGATTACCATGAGGAAACAAATGTCCCATATGATGTTGAGACATTCTTTAAGACTTCAACTCAAAAGGATGATATTCCTAAAACTACCTCATCAGAATCTGAATCAAAAGAAGCTAACAAAGACCCTTCCATCAGAATTCAGAAAGATCATCCTAAGGAACTCATCATAGGAGATCCTAACAGTGGAGTCATTACAAGATCTAGAGAAATCATCTCAAACTCTTGCTTTGTATCTAAGATTGAACCAAGAAATTTTAAGGAGGCTTTAACTGATGAATACTGGATTGGAGCAATACAAGATGAATTGAACCAATTCAAGCAACATGAAGTATGGGAGTTAGTTCCTAGAACAGGAGGAACAAACATCATTGACACTGAATGGATCTACAAGAACAAATCAGATGCTGAAGGAGTTGTCACCAGGAATAAGGCAAGACTTGTTGCTCAAGGATACACTCAAGTTGAAGGGGTTGATTTTGATGAGACTTTTGCTCCTGTAGCCAGACTGGAATCAATCAGACTCCTATTGGGAATTGCTTGTCTCCTTAAGTTCAAGTTATTTCAGATGGATGTAAAGAGTGCCTTCCTAAATGGGTACTTAAATGAGGAAGTTTATGTGGAACAGCCTAAAGGATTTGTGGATCCAAACTGCCCCGATCATGTTTACAAATTGAGGAAAGCCTTATATGGCCTGAAACAAGCTCCTAGAGCATGGTAGGACAGGTTGACAAAATTCCTCTCTGACAAAGGATACAGGAAATGAGGCTAGGATAAAACTCTTTTTGTCAAAAATGAAGGAGGAAATATAATGGTAGCTCAAATCTATGTTGATGACATAGTGTTAGGGGGAATGTCAGATAAAATGGTTAAACATTTTACTGACCAGATGCAAGCTGAATTTGAAATGAGCCTCATGGGAGAATTGACCTACTTTCTTAGACTACAAGTCACACAGATGGAAGACTCAATTTTTCTGTCTCAAAGCAAGTATGCAAAGAACATTGTCAAGAAGTTTGGGATGGAGAATGCCAGTTGTGATACGGTGGGAGAACTGACTTTGGATTTGCGTTTATGTTCGCAAATGTTCAGTTTAGCAAGAGTCGCCACCGACTTTTTATTTATCCTAAGGAAAGGTCAAAAAGCACAGGAAAGACCTTTGAGATGTTTTCGTGGGTTCAGGGGGTAGATTATGAAAAGGGAAGGTGCTAGCACCCTTTTCATCCATGGTTATCCATGGGCTCTTAGTTACTTGTTTTAGATCACTTGCTTTTGTTTGAATGTGCTTGTGGTGTGTGTTTTTGAAAGTATTTTAAAAATGGAACTTCGTAATGGTTCTCGTTTCTATAAGAACGCCAACAAAGTGTTTGTTTCGAAAATAGTTCAAAAGTGTGTTTGTGAGATGTGTTTGAAAATGGCAAGTGTGTTTTGCAAGTTTGATCAAGTAACTAAGAGCTATCTACCCTATTTTACTCAAAGATCTTTCTCATGTTTTTAACCCTTTTAACAGTGTTGTTTCACCATTGTATTTGATGAACAACCTTGCGTTAGGATGTTTGAACGGGACGGGTGTTGGGATGTTTATATAGTCATAGAAGGCAACATATGGGAAGTTTTAGCAATGTCATTTTTTAGGGACTAGATCATTTACCGAAGGCAACATCGAGGGTCATCGAGGGACTACGATCTTTTATCGAGGGTCTTTGCTAAAACGCCCAAGCTCGAGGGACATGACTATTTTCCGAGGCAACAAGTGAGACTACCCTAAGGGTGCATGTGTGCAAAGTGTGTTTCATTGCATGCATTTGTCTTTGATTTTTTTGGTGGTCTATTTGTTGGTTTTATCTTATCATACACACCTAATTACTAGCATTTGTACAAAGTAAATAAAGTGCAGAAAGATAAAATCCTACGCTATTACAACCATATTGAAAGGCAAGAAAATGTAAAGGCAAAAATAAGATAAAAAGAAATAAAAAGAGCTCTTTCGACCTAGGCAGCAGCATCCTTCGATTGGGATTCTGCTGGCCTCCTTCGATTGGGACTGGCAACAACAAGGTCATGTCTTTCGATTGGGCCTTGGCAGAGGCGAGGTCTTATCCTTCGATTGGGCGAAGGCAGTAGCAAGTTATATCCTTCGACTGGGAGTTCGCGCCAGTGAGATCATGGCTTTCGATTGGGCTTTGGCACCAGTCAGGTCATGTATTTTGATTGGAGGCTGGCACCAGCATGAGAGTGCCTTTCGTCTGAGCCTGGACTTAGTGCAAGCGTGCCTCTGGCTGGGCCTGGAAGTTAGTGTGGAAACCAAAGGTTTCGTTTCATACTCATGTCTCCTGTTTCTTTCATTTGAGATGTTAAATAGAAACATGGCCTAAGGCCATGCTAGCACTGCCTTAGGGCCAGGTTAATTCTTAAAATATTTGTAAGAAACCAAAAGCAAAACCAAAAGGAAAGGCAATAAAACAAAACTATAAGGGTGTAAATGAAAAGGAAAAACAGCAGTATGTACAGGCTTGAAACGAAAGGGAGTTTATTTACATGTTATGTCATGAAATGAAAAGTTCAAGGGTAAGAGTGACTTACCTTGATGGAGGCGTTGAATGGATGTGGGGCCTTGAGTGGTGGCCCTTGAATGCTTCTGGATTCGGAGGGGGAAACCAGGGGTCACATCCTTGATACTGGATTCAACAGAGAAGAACAAGTGTGAGGTTCTTCCTACTGGATTCGAAAGGGTAACAAGGTGTATGGACGTTTCAGATTCTAAGGGGACAAGTGTTTGGATTCTGGATATTTTTGATTTCTCAAGTGTTGATGAACTTGAGATTTTTTTGTTGTGTTTGAGAATAATTTTCTGCAGATTCGTTCCTCTGGCTCGAAAGTCCTCCTCAGCTTTGTAAAAAATTCCTCTATTTATAGAGAAATAATGAACATGTCTTCAACAGCAAGCCTTGCAAAAAATAATAAAATACTGGGTAACGTGACAGTACAAGAGAGGGGTCTGTTGGCAGCAGCAGCAGTGGGGTGCAGAAGATCTGACATTGCTTGTGCTCAGACTAAAATTAGATGGAAAGCTGCTTTTGTGATAAAGTACTCTCTGCTTGAAGAAAAAGTATGTATCCTTTAGCCCAGAATAGCAGTATCCAACAGACAAAGTTTGAAACCCTTGTGCAAACTTCTGACTATGTAAAGATCTGGATGCAACACAGTCTGGCAAACGAGATTTGGGTTTGAGTCAAAGGCAAGAGTGAGATCGAAGCGCACTGGTTTGAAGGAAGCCTCTGTCTCAGTCGAAGCCTGTGGTTGAAACAAGCTAACTCGAAGGAAGATATTGCCCAATCGAAAGCTCCTGCTCGAAGCAAACATATTTCCCAATCGAAAGTCCGTGTTCGAAGGAAACAATGTTGCCCAATCGAAGCATGTTTGTAGGCAGTAAACTGGTCCAAATCGAAGCAGGCTTACAGGCAGCTACTTGTCCAATTGAAAGGTTGAATCGAAGGATGTTTCCAATCCAAACGAAGGATGTACCCAAGTTGCATTCGAAAGAGGCATACAGGAGGCCAAATGTCCAGGTTCGAAAGAGGCATACATGAGGCAAAAAGTCCAGATTCGAAAGAGGCATACATGAGGCAAAAAGTCCAGATTCGAAAGAGGCACGCTAGTAGCCATTTTGAGCAATCGAAAGAGACCAAGAGTCAATCGAAGTATGCTGAATCGAAGGAGACATGTTTTCCACCAAATTTGTCAAAATGTTATTTTTATTTGTTTTCTCCATTTTTGACAGTTTCCTTTTAATTTTGGTACTGGAAAATCCCAATGCACTTGTGTAAGCTTGAACCTTGAGAATCGAGAGGGCAAATTTTGGGGTACAACAGTTGCCCCTGTTCAATTTTCTTAAACCTGAGGATATAGATTGGCTTTCGAGCCTTTCGTGATCCAAAGTTGGAAGATAATTGAACACTAGAGTGCCCAAAAATTTGCACTCGCATGGTGTAGTATCAGCATTGCGATGTCGGGAATGAGCTTACAGATGCCATTTGGAGATGTGACAGAAACTTGTTGGAGATGGGCTTAAAGATGCCATCCAAGAATGTGACAGAATCTTGTCGGAGATGGGCTTAAAGATGCCATCCAAGAATGTGACAGAATCTTGTTGGAGATGGGCGTAAAGATGCCATCCAAGAATGTTTGTTGTAAGTGCAATGTTGTAGGTCAGAAGAATGAGCATCAAAATGGTATTCGTGTCTGGAATGCCATTGAACTGTATCTGAGGACTGAGTCTGTATGAGCAAAAGAAATGGCGTCCGTGTCTGGAGCGTATCTGAAATGTATTTGAATGAGTGACAGAATGACATTCGAATCTGGATCGTATCTGGACTGTATTTGAATGAGTGACAGAATGACATCCGAATCTGGATCGTATCTGGACTGTATTTTGAATGAGTGACAGAATGACATCCGAATCTGGATCGTATTTGGACTGTATTTTGAATGAGTAACAGAATGACATCCGAATCTGGATCGTATCTGGACTATATTTTGAATGAGTGACAGAATGACATCCGAATCTGGACCGTATCTGGACTGTATTTTGAATGAGTGACAGAATGACATCCGAATCTGGATCGTATCTGGACTGTATTTTAAATGAGTGACAGAATGACATCCGAATTTGGATTGTATCTGGATTGTATTTTGAATGAGTGACAGAATGACATCCGAATCTGGACCGTATCTGGACTGTATTTGAATGAATCTGGAATAAGTATCAGAATGTCAGCCATATCTGGATCGCATCTGAACTGTCTCTGGAAGGAATCTGGAATAAGTATCAGAATGTCAGCCATATCTGGATCGTATCTGAACTGTCTCTAGAAGGAATCTGGAATAAGTATCAGAATGTCAGCCATATCTGGATCGCATCTGAACTGTCTCTAGAAGGAATCTGGAATAAGTATCAGAATGTCAGCCATATCTAGATCGCATCTGAACTGTCTCTAGAAGGGATCTCAGAAGATGATGATCCTTGCCTGTGGATTGATCTTTCCTGAAAAGGTAAAGAGTTAATTGTATGCAATGTCATGATGTATGCATTGTGTAATGATGTTCTCAAAATAAATGAGATTGCGTTGTATGCACCTATCCTGTATGTAAATAGGATGTATGAAATGTGAAATGTTAATGAATGTATTTTTGTCTGGGAAAATAAATCCTTGACAAAAGCTGGGGAATCATTAAATCCTGGACTGCTGTTGAGGAGGATGCGTGTCTTCAAACTCTGCTTAGAATATTTCCAATAGATTCCTGTTTTGTTGTTTGAGGAGAACTCCGCTGGGGGAAGTTGAAAACTCTGTGGGGAGTATGTTTATTTCTACTTGGGAAAAGAGTTTAGGAGTCTTGGTTGTCCGTTGCTCTACTGGGGAGTCAAAGTTGAACTGATATCTGGTCGGGTCCAGGTTTCGCAGTAACTTGCTGGGGATTGTAGAGTAGTCTATTGGGGAAGAGGAGTTGTGGTCCTTTGATTTGTAGTAGCCGGAGAGGAAAACTCAAGCTGGGGAATCCTGGTGTTGTTGGGGAAATCAGGAGTTTTGGTTGTATGCCAATCTACTGGGGAAGCCAAAATGAGAATCTTCATTCAGGTCTTGGGTCAGAAGGTTGGGTGTATGCTAATCTTCGGAGGTTTCAAGGATGAGAATCTTCATTCTGTTAAGGGTCAGAAATTGGGAGTATACCAATCTTCTGAGGTTTCAAGGATGAGAATCTTCATTTTGTTAAGGGTCAGAAATTGGGAGTATACCAATCTTCTGAGGTTTCAAGGATGAGAATCTTCATTCTGTTAAGGGTCAGAAATTGGGAGTATACCAATCTTCTGAGATTTCAAGGATGAGAGTCTTCATTCTGTTAAGGGTCAGAAATTGGGAGTATACCAATCTTTTGAGGTTTCAAGGATGAGAGTCTTCATTCTATTAAGGGTCAGAAATTGGGAGTATACCAATCTTATGAGGTTTCAAGGATGAGAGTCTTCATTCTGTTAAGGGTCAGAAATTGGGAGTATAACAATCTTCTGAGGTTTCAAGGATGAGAGTCTTCATTCTGTTAAGGGTCTGAAATTGGGAGTATACCAATCTTCTGAGGTTTCAAGGATGAGAGTCTTCATTCTGTTAAGGGTCAGAAATTGGGAGTATACCAATCTTCTGAGGTTTCAAGGATGAGAATCTTCATTCTGTTAAGGGTCAGAAATTGGGAGTATACCAATCTTCTGAGGTTTCAAGGATGAGAGTCTTCATTCTGTTAAGGGTCAGAAATTGGGAGTATACCAATCTTCTGAGGTTTCAAGGATGAGAGTCTTCATTCTGTTAAGGGTCAAAAATTGGGAGTATACCAATCTTTTGAGGTTTCAAGGATGAGAGTCTTCATTCTGTTAAGGGTCAGAAATTGGGAGTATACCAATCTTCTGGGGTTTCAAGGATGAGAATCTTCATTCTATTAAGGGTCAGAAATTGGGAGTATACCAATCTTCTGAGGTTTCAAGGATGAGAGTCTTCATTCTGTTAAGGGTCAGAAATTGGGAGTATACCAATCTTCTGAGGTTTAAAGGATGAGAATCTTCATTCTTGAGAAAAACAGATTTTTAGGAGCTTCAGTTGTCCGTTATCTTGTTGGTGGCTGTAACTTCCAACAGGTGATGAAGGAAATTTTTAACGACCATGCAACTTGGAATGTAATTTGTTTTGGAGAGTAAATCCTTGACAAATGTTAGGGAAATAAACCCAAGACTGCTGGTCTACTAGAGAGGTGATGAACTTCTCGAGGACGCTTGAATTTCTTTTCAGAAGGATTTTGGAGAGATTCGTCATTGCCCCTAGTATCAAATGTTTGTGGCACTGCCAGGAAATTTGGACTGTACGTAACCTTTTGATGAGATTGACGTTTAATGCCCCAAGTGATGGAGATGGAGACTTGCCCCAGGTTACTCTGCAATTGAGATATTTCTTGAAATCTTGACTGGACTGCCCCAGGTGTGCTGGATGGTGACATGTCATGCCCCCTTGTTGATAGGAGATTTGTCAATGGAAGTGTCATCCTTTTTGAAGTGATTTCGTTCACTGAGAGAGCTTTTGTTCACTGGATATTCATTGTGTGAATTTCTCCGCTGTCAAATAAATATCCAAACACAAACAGTGATATTCAAGTAATGCAAAGTTTATGCTTGTCTTGAAGTTTTGAAAAATGCGTTTTTAGCAGAAAACTTTTTATAAGACAAATTCAACACAAGATTTAGGGCAAAGCCTTACAGGAGTCAGGATACCTTTTGTAACAGTATGCTTTCGAACTAACCCATGCTTCAATTAGGACTTTTGAAGGGTTGTAACGTGGCTTGGTTCACGATTTAAGAAACAAAGGATAAAGGCTCAAAGTATATTTGTATCCACCCGTTCTTCGTGATGCTCTTCAATCCTAAGCTCAGTTAATTGTGCATTTGAACTCCAAATGAGTCTGGAACGACGTTTTTGGTGATGGTTCACACAAGTTGAATTTGTTGGAAGGCAGTCATTTTTTCCGCAACATTTTTCACGTTGTTGAGGATTTGTAGTGACCTCGTTCTTTTGATTTGTTATCCCTAACTTTTGCCTGACTGTTCCTGTTTTCGAGATTACAGACAGCGGGATGCCCCAGCTTTCTTAAGCCTCCTTTATAGGTTTTGGCTCAGTGGGCTTTTTCTTTTTTGAGAGATTGACTTCCTATGAGATAAGGAACCACCATTGTCTTTTGATTCCAGAAGAATGCTTTTGATGTCATTCATTGTATTACGAACTGAGAGTTTGCGACTTCAATGCACATCTTTTTGAATTAACTGAGAGACTACCCTGCCCCAGGTTTAAATTAAAGGTTTCAATTTGTGTTAAAATAGAAAACTTCTACTTCTTTGGCTCGAAGGGGTTGACTAGGGATTATCTTCCTTATAACTCAGGTGTTTAGGATTTGAAAGAAATGCCTGTACATCATCAGCAAGGTCTGTTCAAAAGCATACTGTATGAGATTATGGCATTGTTTTCGTCATCCTCCCTCTAAAGGCTTGTAACTTTTAGCAAGAGTTGAATGTCATAAATAAAGCATAATTATAGTGAAAATGAAAGGATGAATTCAAGACAAACATATGCAATGCATTAATGAAACAAAGTTTGACATTAATAGATAATTGTTTGAATAAGCAAAGAAAAATACAACTTCAGAATTCAAATGAACAAAAGTCTCTTAGTTTGAGCTAGTCATCTCAGATGGAGAATTCTCAACGGAAGATTTTCATCTCGCCATCCGGCATGAACTCCAACACTCTTTCGTCAATCAAGTCTTGGATCTTGTTCTTCAGAGTCCAACAGTCGTCGGTGTCATGTTCAGGACTATGGGAGTGGTATGCACACCTTTCATTGGGGTGATAGGTAGGAGCAGAGGTGTTGGGATTCCGGGGAGGATCCTTTAAAGTAATCATATTGACCTTCAACAAGCGTTTCAGTATTAGAGATGATGGTATCTCAGTCTCAGAAATGTCTTCCAGGTGCATTTCGCTTGCGCCAATTACCCCGTTGATGTTGGCGAGGTTGTTGCTGGGCTTGTGACCATGAAGCAAGCTGGGGAGCTTTTCCTTTGTCTTCTTGTCTCAAAGGAGGTTGAACGATGATTTGATCTTCAACCCTAGTTGTTTGCCCCACTTGGTTATTTTGAAGCAGCTTGTTGACGAGGACCCTGAGCTCTTCTTATCTTTGAGCTAAGTCTTGAATGAGAGCCATCTGGCCCATCAGCTGTCCCATAATCTGGATCTTCATTATTGCCAACTCTATTTTTAGCCCTTCTGTTGTACCCCAAAATTTGCCCTCCCATATTCCTCAAGATTTGTCAAGAATAATCTTCAATTTGCTCAAAAGGACTCAAGGGTTGTACAGTCAAATTACTTCCTAAGACAGTTCAAAATTAGGGTTTTGGTTCTTTCAAGGAATTTGGGGTTTCCAATGGTTCAATCAAGTCTCATAGGCCTATATGCATTCTCTAGCACCTACATGCCAAGTCTCAAGATTCACAGTGCCAATTTGCACAGTCAAAAGCTCCATTTGACCTACAGTCAACTGCAAGGGCAAAATGGTCATTTTGCAGTCAAAAGTCAGAATTTTTGGTCAATATCTTATTTTGAGTTCACAATCATCATTTTATCAAGTCTTGATCATGATTCATCAAGAATAGCTCAAAAGATCATCAAGATGCAAAAGTTACTATTTTTGGACAGTAGAAAAGTCAACTCTATCTTGACTAGGGCATAACTTTTTCATGGTTTATCAGAAAAATCCCATCCAAATCTCATTTTGAAGAGGATGCAATTTCCTACAATCCATCTTCACACTTCAAGATCAGAAAATGCACTCACAAGAAGTTACCAATTTTGACATTATAGGTCAATTTCAAAAGTCAACAAAAGTACACTTTGAGTCAAAGGCCATAACTTGAGATTGGTAAATCCAAATGACATGGGACCAAAGGCATTGGTTATAGGACTTCAAGAGATTTCCAAAATGTCCAAGAACATGGTCATATGATCAAAATTGAGTAAGTTGTGCATTGGAGAAGTTGGGAAATTTTCATGAATTTGCAAAAGTCAACTATCCTCAAAACTCCAATTTTTGACAAAAGGGCCCACTTTCTTCCACTTGATTCAGCCTTGTCATGCCACACACGTATCCCATGCTTGATTTCATGACCAAACATTTATTTTTCTATTTTATTTAATTTTTATTGATTTAATTCATTTTAAATCTATAATAATTCAAATAAAATCTAAAAATCAGTGGAATAGTATCTTTGTGATTTGTACAGCTTTCATATATCATGTGACAACTAACCAATTCGTGCTAGGGCTTATTTGTGCACAAAATCTCAGATTTTGCCATATTTGGAAAGTTTGTCAATGGTGAAAAAGTGCAAACCTAATTCTCCCATATACATGGATAAAATCCCAAATTTTGACCTAGACTGATTTCCATATATGCAAGCAAGCCTCCTAAACCTAATTCACGCCTGAGGACTGCACAAAACGGCCAGACCAAATTTGGAAAAAGCTTGAAAAACCTTGAAACCAAAATCATACATAGAGGTCAATTCAACCCAAAACCTTGACACTAGTCTCTTGCTGGCCATTCACTGAAGCTAAAGCAATCAAAATCACGTCCTGAAACCACCTACAAAGCGCTATTGGTTGAAGTGGCTGAGGCGTTGGCATGTGAACACTAGGACCTGGGTTCGAATCCCAGGTCCCCCAAAACATTATTTCCATTTTGTTTTCAGGTATTCTCATATAGCGCCTAGAATGCAGACCACCATGCACCTCAACTATCAACACGCCAAGTGGCTTGCAAAGCAAATCTAATGGTCACGAGATGATGACCACCATACTCCACAGTCAACGCACTGGCAGGGAATTGGAAAAGTCAAGCAGGCTGCTTACTTTGGGCCTGGAAATTGCCAAGCATACACCCTCTTTGGGCCCAGACCCCCTGGGTTTGTTTTTTTTTAATTTTCTTTCATTTATATTTTTTATTTACTTGATTTATTTTCTTAATTTAGTTACTAACAACAATAATTAATATTTTCATAATAAAATCAGAACATAAAAAATATAATATTTTTAAATTTAGTTAGTTTATTTTGTAAATAAATATTAACTTAATTTGTTTAGTTTAATTAGGCATAATTTTAATAATTTTTGCAATAAATTAAAATTAAGTAGAATTAGGTTTTTAATATATTTCATCATCTTATTTTTATTTTTTCTTAAACATTCAAAAACCCAAAAATATTTCTCTTTTTTATTAATTAATTAGTTTAGGTTTAATTTAATTCTTAAATTCCAAAATAACAAAAATATGTTTTATTTGAGAAAAAGGGTCAAAACCCTAAAAACTCTCCGATTTAATTTTTCTCGCGCGTATGATTTATTTGATTCGTATATTTATCCATATAATTGTAATTTCTCCGAGGATGTAATAGCTTTAACTTAGGACTTTTTATCGCTTTTATTTAATTTCCCGCAATTTACTTTTTCAAGGGTTTGTTTTTGGCGATGTAAATACCCGACGCCTTGTAATAGTTTAGTTTTACTTTCCGCAACTATTAACTGCTAGATGTATGCTAACTAGGCTATGCATGACAACATCTCTCTTAAATTAAAATCAATCGTAGCCCACCATAACATGTACAAAGATAACATAACTGAAGCTTGACACACTCGCACATGCCACTCTTAGGGTACACCTCACTTGGTTGCCTCGACGTGGTCATTGAGTATAGGGTGTTTTAGAGGTCGCCCTCATGTCTAAAGATCAAAGTTGCCTCGATAAAAAAAACGATCTAAGACATTAGGGTTACCGCTAAGGCGTCTTACTATTGCTTTAGTGACCACACATGTCCCTTAATCGAATTGACCCGAAAAACTCCAACGACGGTGCTACCTACTTCTCAATAGTGGGATAGTACTGTCTAAAGGACATTTACACAACTTAATTTCTTTTGAGTAGGTAGAGGTTCTCAGGTACTTGCTCTTTCAAAACAAAAATACTTTTCGCACTTACACTTTTCAAACAAACACTTCATACACTCTTGAGGACAAATACAAGAGTTAAATCGAAGTTTTCAAACAAAACTTTTTTCAAACCCACAAACACAAGAAAAGCAAAACTTTTTGAAAACATAGTGAGCAAGTACCTAAGAGCCCGTGGATAACCATGGATAGAAAGGGTGCTAACACCTTCCCTTTCTATAATCTACCTCCCGAACCCGAGAAACATCTCAAAAAGGAATTTTGCTGTGCTTTTGTCCTTTCCTTGTTGGAGAAAATAAAAGACGGTGGCGACTCTTGCTTACCGCAACATTTTGCGAAACACAAACGCGAACCAGCATTCCAAAACAGTCAGTTCTATTTCCACCAATCACAGAACTGGCAACTCTGCTGGGGACATTTAAAAAAGTGAGGTGTACCTTAGGACTAGATCACTTGTGTTTTCAATTACTTGACTCGTATGCTTTAATTTTGTGGGCCTGTATCGGAGTTTTATAGATCCTAACCCGGATCTGGGGATACCCTTTAAAAGTAGCAACAAACTGTGAGGGAACTGTGCGGGGTATACCGACATGGTTGAAGCAGTAGCTACGTTGATGTGGCACTTTGGTGAGTACCGGTAACCCTTGAGTCAAGTCAAGGAGAGTACGGGGCCACCGCGTGGTGTCGTGAAGCATCAACTGACCTTAGAACCTTACTTGACCATCCTGGCCTCTTTAGGGGTAGTGAGATGACCGACTTTGGTGCAGTCCGATGTTGGTAGATACTCGATACTACACTCATTTAGGGTTGTTTTCTTGGAATATTTTGGTCGCCAGTTAAGTGGCTAAATCAAAACAATGAACATAGAAAACAATCCAATGATATTGAGCTCCTTAGAACCCGGTTACTATTTATAGGACAGGTTTTGAGCCAACTAACTTCAAAAGGGTACTTACCTACGAACCCCATGCAAGCCTAAACCTAAGGACTTGTTTGCTTTGTGTGAATATGATTGTCTGTATATACACTTGCCTGCTATAGCATACACATCATAACATCATACCATAGCATTTACTTAACCATTTCAAGGATCTCAAGGGTTTGTGATGCAGGTCATGATGAACCAAATGTCTAGCAAGGGGCAAAGGGGATTTATTTTCCTCTAGCCAAGGTTGTCCAGAAATCCAAGCACGATAACTTGAGTCAGGGGCTATGACCCACTCGATATGGTGAGTCTGACTCTTGAAGAAGGACTCTTAACGACATGAAGTTCCTTCAATCAAAGTTACAAGATTCAAATTCTAACAAGTTTCTTTGTTTACCCCACGAGATCCTTGAAAACATTTCATACATATATCATACATATCATTGCATTACATGTACCATTACAGGTCTCTTATCTTCTTCGCTGTTTATTTCAGCAATCGTCATGTCTACTGAACCTTCCACTGAGCAAGCTATCAAGGCCCTCCAGGCCCAGAATGCCCAGTTTCAAGAGTTGGTCATGAGCCTAGCTAAGGGTCAGCAAGACTTGAAGACCCTGATTCTGAAAGAGAGGAAGAAGAAGAAGAAAAGGACTGTCCTGTTCAACACCGGACGCAGTTTTGGAAACGGGCTGCAAAACAAAGTTGATCTGGCCACCTCATCTGGAGGGAAAGACAACCCACAAGAGAGAAGGGTTCCTAGCCCCGTAGTCTCCGAAAACAAGATGGATTATGATGAGGAACAGTATCCTCCTGTTGAGGATAGGTACAAACAGTTGGAGGATCGCTTGAGCGCTATGGAGATACAGAACGTGCCCGGGCTGGACTTCGGAGACCTAGGTTTATCCTTTGGGGTAGTGATTCCCCATAAATTCAAGGCACCTGCCTTTGCCAAGTATGACGGAGCTTTCTGTCCAAAGCTGCACCTCCGGTCGTATGTAAGGAAGATCCAGCCTTACACCGTTGATAAGAACTTGTGGATCCATTTCTTTCAAGACAGTCTTTCAGGGACTCAGCTTGAGTGGTTCTATCAGTTGGATGGAGCCAGTATCCGCAGCTGGGAGGATTTGGCTACTGCGTTCTATAGGCAGTACCAGTATAACTCCGACCTCTCTCCTACGCGTACTCAACTCCAGGGTATGTCTATGGGTACGGGCGAAGGCTTTAAGGAGTATGCTCAAAAATGGAGAGACCTTGTCGGAAGAGTGCAACCACCTTTAACTGATCGTGAACTTGTTGATATGTTTCTGGGGACCCTGTCTGGTCCATTCTTTAACCATTTGATTGGAAACTCTTCAGCCGGGTTTACAGACCTTATCTTGACTGGTGAAAGGATTGAAGCTGGCATCAAAAGTGGGAAGATTCAAGAAGCTACACCTTCCGATGCTCAGAAAAATCCCTACAATGGGAAGAAAGAGTCAAATGTTGTGTATGGTTAAAAGAGTCGTCATGACCAACACGTAGGAGAAATCTTGATCTCTAATCCTACGCCTGCTCAACAAAGACAGGGGCATCAACGTAAGGAAGTTGCACCTAAAAGAAAATTCACTAAGATCAACATGTCACTGACTCAAGCGCTACAACAAATGTTGAAGGCAGGGCTGATTACATTAAGGGCTCCTCTCCGGAACCCAAATACTTCCGCTCCTACCTATCATCCCAATGAAAGGTGTGCATACCACTCTGACAGTCCGGGACATGACACAAACAACTGTTGGGCTCTGAAGAACAAGGTCCAAGACATGATTGATGCCAAAGAGATCCAGTTTGACCCTCCGGAGACTCCAAACATAATCACTGCTCCTATGCCAAATCATTGAAGACTTTTGTTCATTAGGATTTTCAAGTTGTAATTTTCTTTAGATTGTTCAAACAATTATTCATGTCAAACTTTATTACCTTATCAATGCATTGCATATGTCTGTTTTGAATCAATCCATTTGTATCCACGATATTCAAATTGCTTTCATTTTTTGTGATGTTCAACTCTCGATTAAAAAATTCTAAACCTTTTGAGGGAGGATGACGAAAACGATACCACGATCTTTACAGTATGCTTTTGAACAGACCCCGGTGATGAAGTACAAGCATTGTTTCAAATCCTAAACAGTGGAGTTATAAGGAAGATAATCCCTCGTCAACCCCTTCGAGCCAAAGAAGTTGGAGTTTTTTCTTTTCATAAATAAAAACCCTTAATTATAACCTGGGGCAGGGTAGTTCTCTCAGTTGATCTAGGTTCATAATGAATGGCATCAAAGGAGTCCTTCCAAAACAAAAGACAGTGATGGTTCCCTATAATCGTCAAGACATGCAGTCGTTACCTCTCAAAAACAAAAGCCCAACAAGCCAAAACCTATGAAGGAGGCTCACAAAACTGGGACATCCCGCTGACTGTAAATACAAAAAGAAACAGTTCAGGAAAAAGACAGGGATAATAAAATCGGAAAGAAAGAGGTCCTACAAACCCTCAACAAAAAGATGACTGCCTATTCAAAATAAACTATCAATATCCGAATCATCACCGGAATATCAGAGCAAAGACTCAAACAAGATCTAATGCACGATTAGCTGAGTTTAGGATCGAAGAACTTCACGAAGAACGGGTGGGTACAAATAAAATTTGAGCCTTTATCCTTTGTTTCTTAAACCGTGAACCAGGCCATGTTATAACCCTTAAAAAGTCCTACCTGAAGCATGGGTTAGTTCGAAAGCATACTGTTACAAAAGGTATCCTGACTCTTGTAGGGCTTGCTGTAAAATCTTGAGTTGACATCACATTTTACAAAAATTCACTTGTTTTATTGAAAACTGCATTTTCAAAAAACTTCAAGACAGACTTAAGCTTTGCATTCTTAAAATAACATTGTTTGCATATGGCTATTTGTTCAAACAGCAGAGAAATTTGCACGACGAATATCTAGTGAACAAAAACCTTCTCAATAAAAAGGATCACATCAAATGGAAAAACACTTCCAATCAAGGGGCACGGCATGATCATTGTCCATCATTTGGGGCAGTCAAGTCAAGATTCAAGGAATCTCTCAAGATGCCAAATAGCCAGGGGCAAATCTCCGCCTGAGCCACTTGGGGCATGGGACATGAATTCCAGCGACGAATCTTACACGATCAAACATCTTCTGGTAGTACGGTGACACAACACTACTGACAGTGACAACTCCCTACACTCTGAGAGCATGGACATAGTCAAAAAAGTACTACGCATAATCAAAGACCCGCTAGGTTGACACACCTAGGCAAAAATAAGGGCTTCCCGGTGAACCAAAAGGGTTCGGGAAAAAATAGGGGATGAAAATGAAAATCTGTACACCCGGCAAGTCGAAAACCTGAAAAGGCGGCTTGGGCAAAAAAGGGTATCCCGGTGGACTGAAAACCCGAAAGGGCGGTCCAGGAAAAAATTAGGGATCAAAGCGTACGACTATGTCCCGTCATCTCGTCACTTACCTACCAAAAGAAGATTTGTCGATCGGCGGTTATCAAGCACCTCATAGGCCTCCTTCTCCCGCAGAAACTGGGGCAATAAGAATTGTCCGAACTGTACAAGCTGCTCTGTCCACCAGGTACAAGGTAGATTCAGTTGAAGAGTATGACCAAGATACCTTCACTCCCCGCAGAGTAAGACAGTAATGGTAGCTCTCTCCACTGAGACTTGCAACTACGAAGGAATCAGCAATACTCTCCCCCAAGCGGAGTTAGTCCCCCATCAGCCCTAAAAAGGTTGGGCTTCCCCAGAAGGTCTTAATATTCCCCAACGGAGTATAAAGATATTCTCCAACAAGCGTAAAGAGCATCCCCGACAGTCTTAATATTCCTCAACGAAATATGAGAATGTTCCCCGGCGAAATACAAGATACCCCCAGTGGAGCCACTTCTCAGCGCAGTCTAAAAAGGGTTTCCCCTCCAGAGTTGAATCATCTTACCCAGTAGATTCTGGAAGCTTACCCCCTGCAGAATACAAATGCATCTCCCCAGCCAAATTCAGAGGTTATCCTCACAAGGGTCTAACTGGGTTATCCTCAGCAAGTTGCAACTGAAAGATCATCCCCAGCAAAGTTCTTTCTATCCCCAACAGAGCTTATCAACAGAATCCCTAGCGAAGTTATTTTTATCCCCAACAGAGCTTATCAACGGAATCCCCAGCGAAGTTCTTTCTATCCCCAACAGAGCTTATCAACGGAATCCCCAGCGGAGTTATCATTAAAACCCTCAGCAGAACATCTCTCCCCCACAAAGTATTTCCCCTCGGAGTAATCTCTTTCATCAAGTTTATTCCCCAACGGGGTTCTTTTCTCCTGCAAGTTTATTCTTACAATCATCTTCGTTCACCATCCCCAGCGGAAACGAAGAACTCAACTCTATTCTCCAGCAGCTCTGTGATTTGTTTTCCCCAGCTGAAACATCACATCTTCATACATCATGATACATGCATATACGCATCATACGAGTACAATCTCATTTATGTTGAGAACATCATTGCTTGATCCATCTCATGCATTGCATATGACTGACCTTTACCTTTCAGGAAAGATGCAGTTAAGTTCTCAGCTTAGTCAAAGATCTGACCAGTTCTTAAATCTCAATCGGATTATCCTCGGTTGAAGTTCAGATAAGGTTCTCAATCTCAACAGTTTCTCTACATCATAGTACGGACAAGTACTATAACCTCAACGGTATACTCCATTGAGCACGAGTCAGTTCCTAGATCTTGATGTTCTCCTCCGTCATAGTACGTACCAGTTCTATAACCTCAACGGTTTACTCCATTGAGCAAGAGACAATTTAGATGCGATCCAGATATGGCTGACATTCTGATACTTATTCCAGACTCCTTCTAGAGACAGTTCAGATGCGATCCAGATATGGCTGACATTCTGATACTTATTCCAGATCCCTTCTAGAGATAGTTCAGATGCGACCCAAATATGGCTGACATTCTGATACTTATTCCAGATTCCTTCTCGAGATAGTTCAGATGTGACCCAGATATGGCTGACATTCTGATACTTATTCCAGATTCCTTCTAGAGATAGTTCAGATGCGACCCAGATATAGCTGACATTCTGATACTTATTCCAGATTCCTTCTAGAGATAGTTCAGATGTGACCTAGATATGGCTGACATTCTGATACTTATTCCAGATTCCTTCTAGAGATAGTTCAGATGCGACCCAAATATGGCTGACATTCTGATACTTATTCCAGATTCCTTCTAGAGATAGTTCAGATTGCGATCTAGATATGGCTAACATTCTGATACTTATTCCAGATTCCTTCTAGAGACAGTTCAGATGCGATCCAGATATGGCTGACATTCTGATACTTATTCCAGATTCCTTCTAGAGACAGTTCAGATGCGATCCAGACATGGCTGGCATTCTGATACTTATTCCAGATTCCGTCTAGAGATAGTTCAGATGCGACCCAGATATGGCTGACATTCTGATACTTATTCCAGATTCCTTCTAGAGATAGTTCAGATGCGACCCAGATATGGCTGACATTCTGATACTTATTCCTAACTCATTCAAATAAAGTCCAGATACGATCCAGATTTTGATGTCATTCTGTCACTCATGTTTCAGATACGCTCTAGATGCAGACACAATTCTGACAATCATCCAGTTCCAGCTTAAAGATACAGTCCAAAATCTCCAGATGGCATCTATAAGCCCATCCTCCTACCAACAATCTCCAAATGGCAATTGTAAGCCCATTCCCGACATCACATTGCTAATGCTACACCATGCGAGTGCAAATTTCTGGGCACTTTAGTGTTCAATCATCTTCCACCTTCGGATCACGAAAGGCACACAAGCCAATCTACATCCTCAGGTTTAAGAAGATTGAACAGGGGCAACTGTTGTACCCCAAAATTTATCCTCCCATATTCCTCAAGATTTGTCAAGAATAATCTTCAATTTGCTCAAAAGGGCTCAAGGGTTGTATAGTCAAATTACTTCCTAAGACAGTTCAAAATTAGGGTTTTGATTCTTTCAAGGATATTGGGGTTTCCAATGGTTCAATCAAGTCTCATAGGCCTATATGCATTCTCTAGCACCTACATGCCAAGTCTCAAGATTCATAGTGCCAATTTGCACAGTCAAAAGCTCCATTTGACGTACAGTCAACTGCAAGGGCAAAATGGTCATTTTGTAGTCAAAAGTCAGAATTTTTGGTCAACATCTTATTTTGAGTTCACAATCATCATTTTATCAAGTCTTGATCATGATTCATCAAGAATAGCTCAAAAGATCATCAAGATGCAAAAGTTACTATTTTTGGACAGTAGAAAAGTCAACTGTATTTTGACTAGGGCATAACTTTTTCATGGTTTATCAGAAAAATCCCATCCAAAGCTCATTTTGAAGAGGATGCAATTTCCTACAATCCATCTTCACACTCCAAGATCAGAAAATGCACTCACAAGAAGTTACCAATTTTGACATTATAGGTCAATTTCAAAAGTCAACAAAAGTACACTTTGAGTCAAAGGCCATAACTTGAGATTGGTAAATCCAAATGACATGGGACCAAAGGCATTGGTTAGAGGACTTTAAGAGATTTCCAAAATGTCCAAGAACATGGTCATATGATCAAAATTGAGTAAGTTGTGCATTGGAGAAGTTGGGAAATTTTCATGAATTTGCAAAAGTCAACTATCCTCAAAACTCCAATTTTTGACAAAAGGGCCCACTTTCTTCCACTTGATTCAGCCTTGTCATGCCACACACGTGTCCCATGCTTGATTTCATGACCAAACATTTATTTTTCTATTTTATTTAATTTTTATTGATTTAATTCATTTTAAATCTATAATAATTCAAATAAAATCTAAAAATCAGTGGAATAGTATCTTTGTGATTTGTACAGCTTTCATATATCATGTGACAACTAACCAATTCGTGCTAGGGCTTATTTGTGCACAAAATCTCAGATTTGGCCATATTTGGAAAGTTTGTCAATGGTGAAAAAGTGCAAACCTAATTCTCCCATATACATGGATAAAAGCCCAAATTTTGACCTAGACTGATTGCCATATATGCAAGCAAGCCTCCTAAACCTAATTCACGCCTGAGGACTGCATAAAACGGCCAGACCAAATTTGGAAAAAGCTTGAAAAACCTTGAAACCGAAATCATACATAGAGGTCAATTCAACCCAAAACCTTGACACTAGTCTCTTGCTGGCCATTCACTGAAGCTAAAGCAATCAAAATCACGTCCTGAAACCACCTACAAAGCGCTGTTGGTTGAAGTGGCTGAGGCGTTGGCATGTGAACACTAGGACCTGGGTTCGAATCCCAGGTCCCCCAAAACATTATTTCCATTTTGTTTTCAGGTATTCTCATATAGCGCCTAGAATGCAGACCACCACGCACCTCAACTATCAACACGCCAAGTGGCTTGCAAAGCAAATCTAATGGTCACGAGATGATGACCACCATACTCCACAGTCAACGCACTGGCAGGGAATTGGAAAAGTCAAGCAGGCTGCTTACTTTGGGCCTGGAAATTGCCAAGCATACACCCTCTTTGGGCCCAGACCCCCTGGGTTTGCTTTTTTTTATTTTCTTTCATTTATATTTTTTATTTACTTGATTTATTTTCTTAATTTAGTTACTAACAACAATAATTAATATTTTCATAATAAAATCAAAACATAAAAAATATAATATTTTTAAATTTAGTTAGTTTATTTTGTAAATAAATATTAACTTAATTTGTTTAGTTTAATTAGGCATACTTTTAATAATTTTTGCAATAAATTAAAATTAAGTAGAATTAGGTTTTTAATATATTTCATCATCTTATTTTTATTTTTTCTTAAACATTCAAAAACCAAAAAATATTTCTCTTTTTTATTAATTAATTAGTTTAGGTTTAATTTAATTCTTAAATTCCAAAGTAACAAAAATATGTTTTATTTGACAAAAAGGGTCAAAACCCTAAAAACTCTCCGATTCAATTTTTCTCGCGCGTATGATTTATTTGATTCGTATATTTATCCATATAATTGTAATTGCTCCGAGGATGTAATAGCTTTAACTTAGGACTTTTTATCGCTTTTATTTAATTTCCAGCAATTTACTTTTTCAAGGGTTTGTTTTTGGCGATGTAAATACCCGACGCCTTGTAATAGTTTAGTTTTACTTTTCGCAACTATTAACTGCTAGATGTATGCTAACTAGGCTATGCATGACAACATCTCTCTTAAATTAAAATCAATCGTAGCCTACCATAACATGTACAAAGATAACATAACTGAAGCTTGACACACTCACACATGCCACTCCTAGGGTACGCCTCACTTGGTTGCCTCGACGTGGTCATTGAGTATAGGGTGTTTTAGAGGTCGCCCTCCTGTCTAAAGATCAAAGTTGCCTCGAAACGGTTTCCTCGATAAAAAAAACAATCTAAGACATTAGGGTTACCGCTAAGGCGTCCTACTATTGCTTTAGTGACCACACATGTCCCTTAATCGAATTGACCCGAAAAACTCCAACGACGGTGCTACCTACTTCTCAATAGTGGGATAGTACTGTCTAAAGGACATTTACACAACTTAATTTCTTTTGAGTAGGTAGAGGTTCTCAGGTACTTGCTCTTTCAAAACAAAAATACTTTTTGCACTTACATTTTTCAAACAAAAGTTTTCAAACAAACACTTCATACACTCTTGAGGACAGATACAAGAGTTAAATCAAAGTTTTCAAACAAACTTTTTTCAAACCCACAAACACAAGAAAAGCAAAACTTTTTGAAAACATAGTGAGCAAGTACCTAAGAGTCCATGGATAACCACGGATAGAAAGGGTGCTAACACCTTCCCTTTCTATAATCTACCTCCCTAACCCGAGAAACATCTCAAAAAGGAATTTTGCTGTGCTTTTGTCCTTTCCTTGTTGGAGAAAATAAAAGACGGTGACGACTCTTGCTTACCGCGACATTTTGCGAAATGCGAACCAGCATTCCAAAACAGTCAGTTCTATTTCCACCGATCACACCTTCCAACTGATCATTCCTGATGCCGTCTGGACTCCCTAGGATCATGCCCCTAGTGAGGAGAGCTTTAATTTCTTCTTGCCTCTGGGATAGGTTCAAGAACATTTCTTGAAGTTGGGCGTTTTGAGCCCGGAGATCTCGGTTGTCTGGTTGGAAAGCCATTGCTGAAATAAACAGCGAGAACATGAGAGACCTGTATTGGGAGACCTGTTATGCAATGATATGTATGATATATGTATGCAATGTTTTCAAGGATCTCGTGGGGTAAACACAAGAAAATGTTAGAAGTTGAACTTTGATCAACATCTTTGATTGGAGAACTTTGTACCAGTGGATGTCTTTCCATGAGAATCAAGCTCACCATGTCGAGTGGGTCATAGCCCCCGATTCAAGTTGTCGCACTGTTGGCTCTTAAATTCGACACCCTTGTTTCATTAAGGTCAGCCATTAAAGCTGAAGGTTGTTTTCGACCAGCTAAGTCCGTCGAAATACCCATCGAAAGATGGCAATGTACTTAGAAGATTTCTTCCAAGGGAGAAGTTGGTTTCCTTCGACGTCGAAGGTGTTTCTCGTCGAAGATGCTTCTCGACGAAGATGTTCGATGGTACAGAGTGGAACGGTTTGAAATTCAAGCATTTGGAGGGAAAACGGTTTCCAGCGGTTACCAAGTGCAACGTGCAAAGATCTGGAGCGTCGAACGTTGAGAACGTGCCAAGTGGGATCATCTCGAAGCAGTGTAACTGCCTGACGGTTACTTGGGATGTTTTAGTATAAATAGTAGTAGTTCACGCAGTTTCTCGCGTGTGTTCACAATTATATACAAAGTCACTCATATAGATTCGAGTACCCAGCGTGTGAGAAAGAATTGTTGAGAAATGTATGTGTGAAACACCAACTTTATTAATCAAAGTCATTTACTTTTCCAGAAACTTTACTTACTTTCTTCTTTACATTCCTGTCGAAGCCCTTTATTTAAAGCCTTCATTTATTTTATCAAAGTCCTTTTTTCATGGAATTTACTTAAAGCCTCTCTACTTTATTGTCATTTAACCATTATCCAATTTAATCAAAACCTCAAAATCAACCTATGTCCTAGGATCAATCTGATCGATCCTGCGAGTAACCAAATAAGTAACCATTTGGAGGATCAGCGGTTGTTTACCAATAACCACGGTAAACAAATTGGCACACCTGGTGGGACTGTGTGTTGATTGTTGAAAATAATCTCATCTTTTCGAGGAGTGTTGCATGTTATTGAGAAGTGGTAGAATATACACTAACGATACCAATACTGCCAGAAGAAGGGAAGAGATGGCGAATCCGCCAAACAATAACGAAATCCCACAAACGAATGTGGGAGCACTACTACGAAAATGGGCTTTCACAGCGCTTTTTTTTGCCCTTTAAAAGCGCTTAAAAGCGCTGCCGTAGCCAGCGCTGCCGTAGGCTACGAAAGCGCTTTTTTCTGGCCAAAAGCGCTGTCGTAGGTGGACCTATCCCAGCGCTTTTTCCTTAAAAAGCGCTTTGATAGGGGGGTCTTTCCCAGCGCTTTTTGAAAAGCGCTTTGATAGGTGTGCTATTTAATTTTTTTTTTATTTATCAGGCCTTTTACAGCGCTTTTTATGGAAAAAGCGCTTTGATAGGGGGATCTTTCCCAGCGCTTTTTCCATAAAAAGCGCTTTGATAGGGGTTCTATTTAATTTTTGTTTTTTTATTTATCATGGCTTTTACAGCGCTTTTTATGGAAAAAGCGCTTTGATAGGGGGGTCTTTCACAGCGCTTTTTCCATAAAAAGCGCTTTGATAGGGGGTTTCTATTTAATTTTTTTTTTATTTATCCTGCCTACGAAAGCGCTTTTTAGCCAAAAGCGCTTTCGTAGCTCATACAAATTTTTTAAAGTGAAACCTATAATTTGAGGTTCCCTGTGCGGCCTGTAATTTTTTTTTGGTCCAATAATTTAACCTGTAATTCAATCCTTATCTATACATATATTTTAAGAAATCGGTATTATATTAACAGAAACCGGTATACCATATAATATTCAATCCTTATCTATATATATGTAACTAAATCATATATAACTAAATTTGTAACCATATATACATTTGTAACCATAACTAAATCACATACAAAGTATCGTGTTAATTTGTAACCATATATATATACATATGTAACTAAATCATATATAATTACATCGAAAATAATGCTCCACCGACACGGTCGTCATCCTGCAAAGTATGAATATGAACAACACGGTAAATTAAACAAACAATATTAAAGGCTCCAACACAATCAAACTAACACGTACAATAATATTTTATTCATACCCATCAGAATAATCTGTTTTCAACATAAAATTGACATATTTCCTCTTTGACTTCTTCCACTTGAACTTTCGTGTACGACATAGTATAGAGGTCATCAAAGTACTACATAAGAAATTATTACTTCAGTATATACATGATGTTATTAAATGTAGAAATCATACAAAATTATTCTAAGTTATAAATCCATACCGTGCTTGGAATCTCTACTTGATTTTTATGAAGGATTTCTTTCATAAACCTCAAGCAAAAGTATCCGCAATCTACATCGTTATTCTGTAACGGACACTGCATAGAAAAACAGAATATATTTTATAGTTGTCGTGTAATTTTATCAAGTAACATAACTATTATTATAAGCAACTAATTTTGTACCTGCACTTTGATCCAAGTAATATTTGATGATTTACTCCGGGGTACCTGTGCGTCCCTTTGACTACGAAATATTTGTATTGATCTAAGAAAATAAAAACATATATTTAGATCAATCTCACAGAAATAATTAAATATATAAATATACACGAATAGTTAGAACGATCTCACTTACTGATCAACAGTTTCCTTCATAGCGGGATAGTTAGTCCATTCCCCGTCTACCGAATTCAGAAAGTACACAACTTCTTTAATCGGATCGATAGCCAACAACAACCAGTGTTTTCTAAAAATTTAAGCAACAGTTTAGAAGAAAAGTTTCTACGCAAAATAAACAAAGATATATTAGAATAAATGAAAAACTCACCCCACTGGAACAGTGTTATACGGCAAAATAAACAAGCTATCTGGGTTTCCGACGTAGGCCGTGTATCGATTCACTAAGTACTCCCTAACTGAACCCGGTTCCCTGACAATTGTCGCTCCGCTGACAATATGGGCAGACAAGAAATGGAAGCGTCTTGCCAATACAGTCTCGCGCATTTTTTTATCGTACAACAACCTTAAATAAAAACATATAAACATTAGACTATTTTCATTGAAATGTGTAAATAAATTGTTCAACTGATTAAATGATATATTTATCGGAATACCGGATGTATGCGTGAACATTGCCGATGCCTAATTCACCATGCGTCATAATCTCAGTCATTTCGTCCATTCCTATCGTTTCTTGGCAGTCAAGACCAAAGATATCTGCATCCATAAGGATTGTACGAATACCACCTGACTTCAAATCTGAGGTTTCCAAAAGTACTCCAAGTGTATTCCGATATCGAGGTACAAAAACGCCTCTTCCCCCGCCTCTTCCCCCCTTATGCATTGACTTTTTCGGGGGTGGTCTGCTACGAACAGGCTGGGTCACTTGTTGTGACACTTTCGTAGATACCTAACAATCATATAACTTAGGTAAATTATAAAATCGTTCAGTTTTAAATTCATATCATATAATAAACAATTTAAGTGTACCTCTGGAATTGATGCCATAGACTCGCCGCCTTGCTGCAAAATCTCCTTACCCTTATTAGCGGGTTTTATAGGAGGCTAATATTAAAAAATAATTAACTTAACGGTTCAGAATTGACATTTGAAATCTAAATGATTCATATTAACGGTTTTAAACATACCTCATCATCAATGAAAATGAGGTCCAAGGGCCATGCAACAAACGACCCTACTGCGTCTCGCACCGATCTTATATCCAAGGCCACGTCAGGTACCGGTACCAACGCATCGGGATCAATAGGATAATCTACTGATACTCTCAGGTGTCCAGCCGGGATCGGTGTATTATGAATTAAATCTCCCAAAGTGTTGTACACTTTTCCCTTGCCAACAAGGTGATAATCTGATGCCATTACGTATAGTTGGCAAGATGAAATGCCCTAAACCAATATGCATACATATTACTTTTAATTCAATAATAGAAAGAGGTGGAATAAAAATGAGAAACTTGAACAATAGAGATTTATCAATATATTTATAATTACCTCAGGAAATTTATTCTGACGGTTGATACTAGCGTTGTCACTAGTTTCTTTCGCCATTGCCGCATTGCCCTTTTCCCTCATTAATACCTCTTTATCTCTTTCCAATGCATTGACTTTTGCTTGTAATTCCATAAGTACATTCATCACTTCTGCATTGGTAGGATTTCTTTTCCGATGATGCTGGTAGAAAGAGGTTGGAGTCACACCATGACCTTTACCCCTCACCCGACCGGAATACTCAGGAACATTCAGTGCTTTACTAAGTACGCTCCTCGTATCCTGGTCGTCACCGGTGGACTCCGTTTGTGACAATGTCTCCTGAAAATAATGGAGATAAAAAAATCAATTAAATAGTCATAAAAATTTGATTTAATTAAAGACACAATGTTATACTTATGCATTCATCATAAATTCTTAGAACACTTGGATCAACAGCTTGATTCTTGCCCACACGAGCTTCCTTCCACAGCAAATGTGCTGGAAGTGAGGTTTCATCACTTTTCGTCTCCTCTAACTATGCATAGAAACAAACGGTTAGATCGTCAAATACAACACATTTAGACAATTAATAAGAACATATCATTTCTATTTATTACTTACAATTTTTTCCTCTAAGCGTGCATATCCCAAACGCCCTTTTTTGTATGGATACACGGGCTTTGATGCTCTCTCACTATTTTTGGCACTCTTTTGCCGGAATTCGTCATCTCTTTGTCTAATAAACTCAGTCCAATCTTCTTGTTTAATGAAAAGATTATACTTTTCTGGCCTTCCGGCCGGGAACTCTTCCAGCCACTTTCCTTTGTCATCCTTAAGATAGGTGTTCGTCAACAGATTTTTCCACCCTCTAAATCTTTTCCCGGCCAACCCAAGTACGAAGCCTTTACGCTCATCTGGAACGTTAAAAGACCGCTGCGTATAAACCATATAAACATATAAGTAATTTAAAAACCATATAAACCATATAAACATATAAGTAGTTTAAAAACCATATACACCATATAAACTTATAAACTTATAAACATATAACCATATAAACCATATAACATACATACCTTAACATCTTCCCAAAACATTTCTTTTCCTTGCTTCAATGCTTCACATTGTTTCGCATTCCATCTAGATATGGAGATTGGCACATGCATACGAACAAGTGTACCAACGTAGCTTGTGAATTTTGAAGCATTAACCCCAACTACTTGATTTGAATGATTCCAATCTACATTATATATCACTCCCTTATCTCTAGCACGAATGATTTCGCGCATTATGGTGATGCCTCGTGCAACATCATTTGCTGAAGTATCATCCGCTGCATGATTTGATTCTTGTGAGTTTTCATGATCTTGTTGGTTTCCTGGTGGGTTTTCTTGTTGGTTTCCTTGCGGGTTTTCTTCATTGCTAGCCATTAGACCTGTAACAAAAGTCAAACAAGCACATTAGTACACTACATGAAAATGGATAGTCGAAAAAGATATGAATAGCACTAAAGGAACTCAAAATTGAATAAAATGCTAAAAAACCAAACTTGCAAGAAATAAACCTCACCATCAGCTCCGGAAACATTGTTCTACTAAATAAACACTAGTCACATTCGCAAAAATTCAAAACGGTTCAAAAGATATGCCAAAAATTCAAAACATTATTCACATATTACTTACAATATTAGGCTATAATTATAATAATACCTTTTTCACTAACGTCTCTTTCTTTTCTTGGTAGCAATATATTTTACGCTTCTGTTAACAACTCGGATGGTTGGATTGATCCAAATACCCTCATTATGATCATCTCTAGTACAAGGTTCATTCTCATTTTGATCGTTTCTTGTACAAGATTCAATGCCAACGCCAATATCACCTTGATCTCCAATGTTTTCATCAATTACTTTGTTAGACAAAAGCACTATAGACCATTTCGTACTTGTCGGATCATTGACATAGAACACTTGTTTAGCCTGAGAGGCTAGAATAAAAGGTTCATCTTTGTACCCCACCCTATTGAGATCCACTTGCAAAAATCCTGACTTATCCATTCGTACGCCATTATTATTTTCAACCCACTTGCAATCAAATACAGGAATCTGAAACTTCCCGTAATCAAACAACAAAATGCGCTCGATAACCCCAAAATATGACAGATTTGCAAATTTCGGGTTTAAGTCATTCGCACTTTATATGTGCATCGCTTCAGCTACCAAGGTAACACCACTATTCTGCATAGTACTTTTATCATCCTGTTCTTTGGTATAAAATGTGTATCCATTAATTGCGTATGCGCTATAAGAAAACACAATCATACTTGGACCATATGCTAAACATCTCAACCTTTCTGTTACTGAAGCAGGATCCGAACGATACTTTGAATAAATTTGTTCCTTAAACCACGGTATGAAACTTCGATTATGCTCTCGTACTATCCAATTCTCATTTCTATTCAGATTTAAACCTCGAAGAACACCCTTGTGCATTTCAGCATACGGCTCAACCTCAATCTCATTGTGCAGAACATACAAATGCACCTGATCCCGTTCGACCATTGACACTGTCACAACTTTATTTCCAATTAGTCTTTTTCCTTCTTTTTTCTCGACAATATGAGATTTGGGGAGTCCAATTGATTGAACATTTGACAGATATTCAGTGCAAAACTCAACCGCTTCTTCAACAATGTATCGTTCCGCAATACAACCCTCTGGTCGACTTCGGTTTTTCACGTACCCTTTTAAAATTTTCATATAACGTTCAGCAGGGTACATCCATCTCATATAAGCTGGTCCACACAACTGTGTCTCTTTGACAAGATGAACGACTAGATGAACCATTATGTCAAAAAACGAGGGAGGAAAATACATTTCAAGCTCACATAAAGTAACAACCACCTCTTTTTGCAATGTTGGTAAGATCGCAGGATCGATCACCTTGCTGCAAATTGACTTGAAGAAAAAACACAACTTAGTTATTGCGCTCCTTACTTTTTCTGGCAGAATAGAACGTATACCTATTGGTAAAAAATGTTCCATTATAACATGGCAATCATGAGTCTTTAAACTCTTTAACTTTAGGTCTTTCATTGACACAAGTCTTCTAATATCTGATGAGTAGCCTTCTGGAACTTTAACTTCACTGAGGAACTTACACAATATTTTCTTCTCCTTTCTAGATAGAGTGTAAACAGCAGGTGGTAGATATGTGCGTCTTCCTTTCATCACGGGTGCCAATTCAGTTCTAATTCCCATGTTTAACATGTCCTTCCTTATGTTAATGCCATCCTTAGACTTTCCTTGTATATTGAGTAACGTACCAATAACACTATCAAATACATTTTTTTCAATATGCATAACATCGAGGAAATGTCTTACGTACAACGACTTCCAATATGGAAGTTCAAAAAAAATCGACCTCTTCTTCCACCCACTCGTGACAAGTCTATGTGCAAAAGGCTTGCCAAACTCAGTACTCACATCTTTCACCTTTTCAAAAATCTGATCACCTGTCAACATATGTGGAGCTCTACTGTGTTCTGCCTCTCCATTGAATGCCTTTCTCCACCCACGATAGTGATGATTAGAATTTAAGAATCTACGATGACCGAGAAAAACATTCTTCTGACAAAAGTTCAATCGCATCGTATCGGTTTCATCTTCACAAACAGGACACGCTTTTTGACCCTTAATGCTGTACCCTGATAGATTTCCGTACGCCGGAAAATCATTAATTGTTCCAAACAACATCGCCCTCAAGTTGAAACTTTCTTTCCTATACCCATCGTAAACCTCCACACCGGTCTCCCACAAAAACTTCAAATCTTCGACTAAGGGTGCCAAGTACACGTCTATGTCATTCCCTGGTTGTTTGGGCCCAGAAATTAACATAGATAGCATCATGTACTTACGCTTCATACATAGCCACGGAGGTAGGTTATATATCATAAGAATCACAGGCCAGGTGCTATGCGAGATACTTTGAATACCATGCGGGTTCATTCCATCAGTAGACAACGACAAGCGAAGATTTCTTGCTTCTTTTCCAAATTCAGGATAATCAATATCAACTTTCGTCCACTGTGGTGAGTCTGCCGGATGTCGTAACTTCCCATCAATAATTCTTTCATCTGCATGCCAAGTCAAGTGTCTTGAATCGGTCTCACTACGATACATGCGCCTAAATCTCGGAATTATAGGAAAATACCATAACACCTTTTCCGGAGACAACTTTTCCTTATATCGAGGGGCACCGCATTTAGGACACTCATTTAACACTGCGTACTCGTTTCGAAATAAAACGCAATCTTTTGGACATGCATGTATCTTTTCATAGCTCATGCCAATAGAGGACAACATCTTTTTGGCCTCATACGTTCGATTGGGAAGAACATTATCCTCTGGTAGCATTTCTTTCACGAGGGCTAATAACTGTGTGAAACTTTTATCCGACCATCCGTTGTCCGCCTTTAAGTTGTACAACTTTAACACCGCAGACAATCTTGTGAATTTTGTACAACCATCATACAGCGGTTTCTCTGCATCGCTTACCAACCTCTCGAACATTTTAGGACAATCCTCAAGATCTTCTCCAAGCGCTTCTGCAATCTCTTCGACTCGATCATAATCGTATGCGTCTGCGAAATCCTCATTTGAAGCATACGTCGTATTATAACTCGATTCAACATTCCCGCTACTTTTCTCACCATGCAAATTCCAACATGCATAACTTCTATCAATTCCATGCATCAGTAAATGCGATTCCAACTGAACCGCGTCAACCCGTCTCCCATAACAGCATCTCAAGCAAGGACATATCATTCCATTGGGTTCTCTGGCGTGCGCAACGGCAAACTTAACGAATTCTGATACCCCATCCTCATACTCTTTCGACAATCGATTGGCAGTCATCCATTTTTTATCCATGGTTTGACTATAGCAACTAATTAGTCACGCAACTATAGCAAAATAATAATTAATTACCTGTAAAGAAATTCAACATATCAGGTAATCAAATTCATAGTTATTCTTGCCTCACCAAAATGTAACAACATACATCAGGTTTCTTTCACCATTTGAATGTCTTAATTTCAAGTAGGTTATATGTTGGTATCATATCAAAAGGTAAGGTATGTATATGAATTATATTTCAAATAACTTCCTATTAGACAAACTATTTGATCTTTTCTCCCTCACTAGGCCTTATTACAATACATCAAATTATACTAATTGGGTAATTGTTTAGTAAAAACCCTTAGCAAATATATATACACTACTCATTCGTTTCACAAGTAATATAAGCCTTTTACATCCTAAAACATAACAACTCAATATCTATTTCTCATCCAATCCTTTAACATAAACAAAATAATGGGTTTCCACATTATTATTAGAAGAACGTCATTTTTCATAACCCAAGGATCTACCAAGGAATTTGAAGTCCCTAAAGGCTATCTCGCAAAGCAAAGCAACATGTTAAATGCATTTCTCTCATATTATTCATAAACTCTGAAAAATACACAAATAAATCCAATAGAATGGATATACTCAAACACAACCCAACACCCTTAACAATCTGCCACAACACTAAAAACAATAGGCTCACACTAGCACCAAAACATAAGAATGAGTAAAAATAACTTGCTTCGAATACAGTCAAAGCCCTAACGTAGCTCATAAAACCCATGGATCTAACCAAAAACAAGTATCACTCCCACCACGAACTACCTATTTCAAATTTCCTGTTGTGAGCCACCCTTCCACATCAGAACCGGTAAATAATCAACTAATAAAATGTTAACAATCATTTGACCAAAACTAACTAACTTTCCTGATAGCATTGAGATGAAGTCCAATTAAAATATACATCCAATGCTATCATGTATGTTACAAATCTAACCTTGATTGTTGTTTTACATCCAATTTGCATCCATTTTAATATTTTGCAGCAATTTTACTTGTTATATGCTCTTCAAACTATACAATAATGTACATTATGTTTGGTCTCATTTGACACAACCATTATATAGAAATACATTGGTAATGTCATCTTACATTGTCAAACTATTTGTCCTAGTGCAAGGGAAGTGTGGACATCTCGGAATATGCTAATGATGTCAACAAGAACAATAACATTAGAAGCTAAGCCATTATTCAAACTACAAGACTATGCTAACGGTGTCAACAAGAACAATGACATTAGAAGCTAAGCTATTATTCAAACTACAAGGTCATATGTAAAACTACATTAGTTTACACTATAGTCATGTCGATGATACAAAAGTGCGTGAAATAACCTTAGACCAACATTCACTTATAACAAAAAATTCTAAGATAACTCACACGTAGGTATTCTTCCTCCAAGTAGGCGGTATTGGTCCAGTGAGAAGGTTTCCAGTAAGAAATCTACCACAAAAGAAAATAAAGATATCAATATAAAAAGGTTAATATTTATTGAGCTAGACTGAGCATTGAGGGAGATAAGCTAGTTATATTGAATCGATTTAGTTAACTGTCTTGAGGGACCGTTCTATACAGAAAAGTGTTTTAATCAAGGTTGTTAAGATCTCAATCTATATCTTAAAATCTTATTATTTTGCAATCTTACTCACCCCAACGATCCTGATCTTAAATAGAATTTTGTTGTAGCCAAATTGTAAAAAACAAATAGTAAAACTGTTGAAAACAAATACAATGAACTTGATCCTATGAATTAAAACTGAAGGTTGTAGCCAAACTGTAGAAAACAAATACCCCAATGTAAGAAACTGATCCTATGAGATAAACTAAGATATTCTAACATTAATAGTAGAGTAATGTAAGATTCTTTTCGTATATATATTCTCACACATTCGAGGGCAAGTGAGTATGCTTACAAATCAGTAATACTAGTAAGGTTCTAACTTCTAAATTGATTGTTTCAATCCTTGTTGAATGTTTAAAATCTTGATCATCAACCTATTTCAATTCTATTCTCCTATTTCATATCATATTGTTAACAGTTTCTTATTGGGATTTTGTGTACTGTTTTTTTTTCCTGATGGCTGCTTCTTTGGTATCAGGTGAAGAAAATTATCATCCATGCTATGCGTGATGTGGTTGAAAAATTAGAGAAAGCAAGGTTAGTGATTGCAAACTTCAGACTCTTTGTTTATGAAATTGTATACAGTATACTTGCATCTCTTGATTATCCTGTTTGCTTTGTTGTCAAAGGCATTGATAAATTAAATCCTATGTAAATTCATATTTGTTAGGTTCTCTAGACTAACAGAAAAAACAAGCATTGTTCTAAATTCCATCAGCTACGATCAATTAAAGGCATTGTGCTTATGCTATTGAACTTGTGTTCTTGAAGAAAACAAAAACAAAAACAAATAACCAATGAACCATAATTTGAAATATGATAAAACTGAAGCTAGATGAAGTTTATCAATGATGAGAATGAACACAATGTTCAACAGTGTTCTCCCTTCCAACACCAAACAATATACATTTTAATAGAACAAAAAAAAAACAATAGCTACTTCCAGTACCTAGTTCTAATAGTTGCATTAACAAAAAATCTGAGTAAATGAACTTACTCTGTATTCTTTGAGGAAGTAGACGAAGACGAAGACAGTTTCACGGAGGAAGACGAAGACTTGCGACGACAGTGAGGACGGACGAAGACAGAGACAGTTTCACGGAGGAAGACGAAGACTTGCAACGACGGCCGGAGGACGGACGAAGACGGAGGAAGAAGGTTGGGGTTAGGGTTTTCTACGAAATCGCGTTTGTGGAAGAGAAGAAGAGCTAGAAGAGAAAAGAATGAATAATGTTATTTTGATGTTTTAATTTATTAAATTAAAAATAATATAAGCTATAACAGCGCTTTTGAAAGCGCTTTCATAGGGGGGCTTTTACCAACGCTTTTTAGGGTAAAAGCGCTTTCATAGGTCCAGCTATGCCAGCGCTTTTGAAAGCGCTTTCAAAGGCCAATCTTCCACAGCGCTTTTTAAAAAGCGCCTTCATAACCCTATTATTTCGTTTTTATTAATATTTTTATTTGACCTACCACAGCGCTTTTAATGTAAAAAGCGCTTTCGTATCCCCCACCTATGCCAGCGCTTTTAAAAAAGCGCCTTCGTAGGTTTCCCTTTTTTTTAATTTTGTTTTTTGTGAAGGCTATGGCAGCACTTTTTCAATAAGCGCTTTAGTAGAGGCGCTGCAAAAAGCAGTTTTTGGCGTAGTGGAGCGACGGTTATCCCGACCGTAAGTGAAGCGATAACTGCTGGTTCGACACCAGCAGTAACGGTCACAGCAACGGGGCCATTACCTCCGTTCACAGGCCCCAGAGTGCCTTTGGGAACTCCCCCACCAAGGGGAAATTTAGGCACAAGGCCTTTTGTTCCCCCAGGATTTATGACATGCGGTCATAATCGAGAACCACTCTATGGCATGCCAACTTCTGACTTGGCTAGCCTGACGAATGCTGCGTCCACTTTTTCAGACCCTTTAGTGAGTGCCTCTTCGCCACTCCAAGGTTCTGGAGTAGGTATGGCGAATAGAAATAGGACCCAACTCTTAGGAGGAACGTCCCAAGTAGCCCATGGCCTTACAAATGCCTCGACAACAGTCTTGAGGCAACAAATGGATGAAAGCAACCATGATATGGTGCAAATGTTGGCACAAACTTTAAGTACAGTGCTGAACCCTCTAATACAAAACACTACTCAATCGAATCAGCAGATGACAGCGCAAATGACGCGTTTGGCTGATTTCTTTGGAGTACCCCAACCTATTCGACAGCCCCAAAGGGCGCAAATAAGGGGAAACCAGGGTATATTCTTAGAGGAAGAAACCACCATCAACCAGGTCCAACAGCCTGTCGAAGAAAACCTTAGGGCACAATTGGAGCAACCGGTCGAGGAACCTAGGGTAATAACCCCAGAGGTAAGGTTAGTTAACAGAAACCAAAATGCTGACGAAGTGGTTCAGCATATCCAATACCAAAACATGGGTTTGGAAAATAATCTGGCAACCATGATCGAAAGGATTATGACTCAAAATGGGATGAACATGGGCTTTCGAAGGCCCAACTTTACATCCCCATTGTCAGAATACGTGTTACAAACAGACTTACCTCCTAGATGTAAAGTCCCCAAATTCACTAAGTTCTCTGGGGACACGATAGAATCTACTGTCGAACATGTGGCGAGATACTTGATCGAAGCAGGTGACATTTCGAATAACGAAAACCTGAGGATTAAGTACTTCCCAAGTTCTTTAACAAAGAACGCTTTCACTTGGTTTACAACTCTCCCCCCCAATTCGATCCATCATTGGACCCAGTTGGAAAGATTGTTCCATGAACAGTTCTACATGGGGCAAACCAAGATAAGCCTGAAAGAATTGGCCAGTGTAAAGAGACGTTTCACTGAACCTATAGACGAATATCTAAATAGGTTTAGGTTGCTCAAGGCGAGATGTTTTACACAAGTGCCGGAACATGAGTTGGTCGAAATAGCCGCAGGCGGTTTAGATTATTCCATTAGGAAGAAGTTAGACACCCAATACCTGAGAGACATGGCCCAACTGGCCGATAGAGTTCGACAGGTAGAACGCCTCAAAGCTGAAAAAGCAAAGGCAACGAAAACTCATAAGAGAGAGAGAGGATAGCGTATGTTGAGATGGATGACGAAGATCCAGAATCCTTCGACGATACTATAACTGTCGAAGAAGGAGAAGTCGATTTAGCGGAACTAAAACAAGGGCCACCATACTCTTGCAAACTGTTAGTCCCCTCAAGTGGGAAAAATCCCATTGGTCCAGAAAGGACCAACGATAGGTTCCCTAAAAAGACTTATAGTTTTGACATCACGAAATGTGACGAGATCTTTGACTTGCTTGTAAAAGATGGCCAAATGATAGTACCCCCAGGGGTAAAAGTGCCTCCTCTTGATCAAAGAAAGAAGAGAGGCTTTTGCAAATATCATAATTTTTTGGGCCATAAAACTTCTCAATGTTTTCTTTTCAGGAATCTTGTGCAAGACGCTATCGAAGAAGGGAGGTTGAAGTTTGCTGACAAGACCCCCATGGCTGTCGACTCAAATCCGTTGCAGGCTGAAGCCCACTATGCTGAGCCTTCTGAGGTGAACATGATCGAGGCATCCAGGAGCCAGTCGAAGAGGCCAGGAATCACAATGGTCGAAGTCTCAAAGGACCATATCAACATGCCAATCTTTGGCAGTTTTTCTGGAAATTTATCCAGAAAGACAATTGAAGCAGTTCAGAAAGCGGTCGAAAGCCCAAAGCTGGAGACCGTTGAAGCACAAAAAACTGGACCAAAACCCAGTTCTCACTTGGCCACAGTTCAAGGCCAGACGGAGAATTTGGAGATTCAAATGAAGCAGTTGACCCTTGCCAACAAAGATACAATGAATATCAACATGGTCGAACTCTCTGACCCAAAAGCATCAGAAGAGGCCATGAGGCAAGAACAAGCTAATAAGACTGCTTTCCCTCGGGAAAATGAAAATCTGGCAGATTTCCTGCAAAGATGCCAGAAAAAGAAGTCAGAGGTGATGCTGTGTCCAAGATGCAGTTCGATCTTTGACAAAAAAGCTGCTGAGCATATTCAAGGCGTAAGAGCAGCAAATAAGAGAAGGGAAAATGTTGATCTTCGACATGACCCCAGAAGAGCCTCCCAAATAGGTTCAAACTAAGAAAAGAGGCCATTGACCTTCAGGCCTCCAACAAATGTGCCAGTAGATACCTGGTACAAAACCTCTGGTCGAAAGAGGCCAAGTGAGGAGAGATGGCACTCTTTCGACGTGCCAAGGGGTTCATCTTTAACACAAAAGAAAGAGCCTCAAGTTGCTGCACCTAAAGTTACACAAGTGTCAAGCAACTACAAAGGAAAAAATCCCATGTCTCGATCTCAATGGAGGAGATACCAAAGGAGACGAAAAGCTGAGAGGGAGGCTGCCAATGAACCAAAGGCAGAAACCAGTTCGAATGTTCCTCTAAGGAAGCAAAGGAAACCTCTAGAAAGAGAGCCAGTAACCAATAGGCTAGTTTGGCCTAACCAAGGTGAAATTGAAGACGAAGATGGTTCTGAGTCTGATGATACTTTGGACATAATGGTGAATATAGTCTCAGTGCTGCCCAGAGAATTCAACCGACAGGTGGAGGTCGAAGCAAGTGACTGGGAAGTGGAGCAAGAAATGGCCAGACATAGGCCAGTGTGCTATTTCGTCATGGACAATGGCACCACTGAGGAACAAAATGGATTCTTCGAACCACCTACAGAGGCGATGAAAAATCACCTCAAGCCTTTATTTATAAGGGCTAAACTCGAAGAAACTACAGTGAATAAAATATTGGTGGATTGTGGGGCAACCATCAACATTATTCCTCACTCTATGCTAAGGAAAATTGGCAAAAGGGATGAGGACATTAAGCCTCACAACATGGTCCTGTCGAACTATGATGGCGGCATAGGGACCACTATAGGGGTGATCCAACTAGATATCAAGGTGGGATCTATCCTTCGACCAACAATGTTTATGGTCATATCGGCCAAACCTAACTACAATCTTTTGTTGGGCCGTGAATGGATTCATGGTGTTGGTGCTGTGCCATCATTGATGCACCAGAGACTGCTGCTATGGCGTCCAGATGGGATGGTCGAAAACATAGAGGCAGATCAAAGCTATTACCTGGGCGAAGTGAATCACCTGGGGCTGGCAGATTTCGACAAGAACTTGGCTCACATAGGGCCATGTCCAACACCTGACTTTGACATGGCGCCAGCGCCAAATACTTTTTGTTCCCTATACCTGCATCCTGAGCATGGTTTCCAATGGGACAGAGAAGACTTGTCCCACATAGACTTCAGTGGGTTAACTGATATCCAACCAACTGGTTGGGGAAGTGAATTCAGTGATAATGACTGAGTCACAATCATTGAAGCGAATTTCGGCTTATGTAGCCGAAACAAAGATGATAACGGCTCTCGAAGCCGAAGTAAAGTACATGGCCACTCAGGCCAATGATCAACAGTTATCTGCTGCAGGTCCAGGAAAGGATTTCGATCCAGAACCCCCTGATATCATGCCTGAAGGAATGCAGGAACAGAGGCTCGACGCCATCTATGACGATGAGCCTTTGGGCTTCGAAAAGGACCCCTTGGCGAACAACATTAAAATGTTAGCGCAAGATCCTTTAGAAGAAATCAACTTAGGCGAAGGGTCAGAGAAAAGGCCAACTTACATCAGCGCCAAAATTGACCCAGAACTTAGGTTGGAAGTAATCCAATTGTTGAAAGAGTTCAAGGACTGTTTTGCATGGGATTATGACGAAATGCCTGGTCTCGACAAAGGATTGGTAGAACTTCAGTTGCCAATCAAACCTGGGAAGAAGCCAATCAAGCAAAGTCCAAGACGCTTCGCTCCAGAAATACTGTCGAAGATCAAAACGGAAGTCGAAAGACTTCTGAAATGCAAATTCATACGCGTTACAAGGTATGTCGAATGGATTGCAAACATTGTGCCAGTGATTAAGAAAAATGGTACATTAAGGGTGTGCATAGATTTCAGAGATTTGAATGCTGCTACGCCCAAAGATGAATATCCTATGCCTGTGGCGGAAATGCTAGTCGATTCTGCCGCTGGCTATGAATACTTGAGTATGCTCGATGGTTATTCAGGATATAATCAAATATTCATTGCTGAAGAGGATGTGTCGAAAACAGCTTTCCGATGCCCTGGGGCTCTAGGCACTTACGAGTGGGTAGTGATGCCTTTTGGCCTAAAGAACGCTGGGGCAACATACCAGCGAGCAATGAATTCTATCTTCCATGATTTTATTAACACGTTTATGCAAGTATATATTGATGACATTGTTATAAAATCTGTTTCCAGGAAGAATCATATTGACCACCTTCGACAATCATTCGAAAGAATGAGAGAACATGGTCTGAAGATGAACCCTTTGAAGTGTGCATTCTGTGTGAAAGCTGGAGATTTCTTGGGCTTCGTTGTCCACAAGAAAGGAATCGAAATCAACCAGAACAAGACGAAGGCAATTCTGGAAGCGAAAGCGCCATCGAATAAGAAGGAACTGCAATCTCTGTTAGGCAAGATAAATTTCTTAAGGAGATTCATATCTAACCTAAGTGGGAAAGCTCAAGCCTTTTCACCCTTACTTCGACTGAATAAAGAGGGGTTCGAATGGGGGCAAGAGCAACAAGAAGCCTTCGACAAAATCAAAGGGTACCTCACCAAACCACCTATTTTGGTGCCTCCTTATAGCAATAGGAGTATGAGATTGTACATAGCTGCATCCGACAAAACCTTGGGAAGCATGTTAGCCCAAGAAGATGAGAATGGAGTCGAAAGACCCATTTACTATCTTAGTAGAGTTTTGAACGATGCAGAAACTAGATATAGCAAAGTTGAAAAATTGTGTCTATGTCTGTATTTCTCTTGTACAAAACTCAAGCAATATATAAAACCAGTTGATGTGTATGTTTCATCTCATTTTGATGTTTTCAAGTATATGTTGTCGAAACCTATCTTGCACAGTCGAATTGGCAAGTGGGCATTAGCATTAACTGAATACTCCTTAACCTTTATGCCTCTTAAGGCAGTGAAAGGACAAGTGGTTGCAGACTTTATAGTCGACCACTCAATTCAAGTTGAGGATATTAATTATGTGGAGATAGAACCTTGGAAATTCTACTTCGATGGTTCCAGCCATAAAGATGGAACGGGAGTAGGGGTCTTGATCATTTCTCCAGAAAAAATTCCAACAACATTCAAGTACAAGATATCAGGTTCTTGTTCGAACAATGAGGCTGAGTATGAAGCTCTAATTACTGGCCTTGAAATATTGTTGGAATTGGGGGCAACTCGAGTCGAAATAATGGGAGACTCAGAGTTAGTCATTAAGCAAGTCACAAAGGAATATAAATGCATAAGAGAAAATCTCATTATGTACTTTGTGATAGCAAATCGTTTATTGAAAAAATTTGAAATGGTCAATATTCGACACATACCCAGAGTGGAAAATCAAATAGCCAACGACT
This sequence comes from Vicia faba, assembly GCA_948472305.1. NCBI lineage: Eukaryota > Viridiplantae > Streptophyta > Magnoliopsida > Fabales > Fabaceae > Vicia > Vicia faba. The sequence goes on along the minus strand of OX451740.1, from coordinate 347,960,993 downwards.
TGGCACAAATTGCATCTGGGTATAAGATTTCAAAAACGAGATTACAAAGAGCAATCGAAGTTCGAGAAAAGATAAAAGCAACTTGTCTATCACCAACAGACTTGGAATCGACAAGACTAGGATATGCTGATCAAAGTAACTTCGAAATTTCGTTCATAGATAATTTGTCAGAACAAGATTGGAGGAAACCCATTGTGGATTATCTTCAAAATCCAGGAGCTTTGACAGAACGGAAAACAAAGTACAGGGCGTTGAGTTATGTACTCATGGGTAATGAGTTATTCAAGAAGACGCCTGAAGGGGTATTGCTAAAATGTTTAAGTGAAACTGAGGCATACATAGCCCTTTCGACTACGCACGCTGGGGCATGCGGGGCTCACCAAGTAGGCCATAAGATGAAATGGTTGTTGTTTCGACAAGGACTATACTGGCCCACTATGCTGAAAGATTGTGTTGAGTTCGCCAAAGGTTGCCAAGAATGTCAAGTCCATACAGGCATCCAACATGTACCAGCAAGCGAACTTCACTCGATAGTGAAACCTTGGCCCTTTAGAGGATGGGCGTTGGACCTCATTGGAGAGATTCGACCAGCATCATCAAAGAGTCAAAAGTATATACTGGTAGGCATTGATTATTTTACTAAGTGGATCGAAGCTATCCCTTTAGTCAATGTAGACCAAGAAAATGTCATTGATTTTATTCAAAAGAACATTATCTTTAGGTATGGAATCCCTGAGACTATAACTACTGATCAAGGGTCAGTTTTCACTGGTCGGAAGATGCAGGAATTCGCTCAGGAAATAGGTTTCAAACTCCTAACATCAACGCCTTATTATGCACAGGCAAATGGTCAAGTCGAAGCAGCGAATAAAGTAGTGATTGGCTTGATAAAAAAGCATGTTGGGAAGAAACCAAAAAATTGGCATAAGACGTTAGACCAGATTTTGTGGGCTTGTCGAACGTCCCCAAAAGAAGCCATAGGTACAACACCATATAGGCTAACTTTTGGCCATGATGCAGTGTTGCCAGCAGAAATTTGTCTTCAATCTGCAAGGGTTCAGAGACATTATGATATTCCCTCTGAAATTTATTGGGATATGATGTTAGACGAACTAGTGGATTTAGACGAAGAAAGATTGCGCGCTCTTGACCTACTCAGGCTTCAGAAGAAAAGAGTAGAAGACTCTTATAATAAAAAGGTGAAACCTAAAGTATTTTCGCCTGAAGAACTAGTTTGGAAGGTGATTTTTCCCATGGATCGAAGGGATCGAAGCATGGGAAAATGGTCACCCAAATGGGAAGGACCATTCAGAGTTATCCAGACTTTTTCTGGTGGGGCCTATGAAGTCGAAGAGCTAGGTGAAGATAAAAGGCTCTTGAGAGTAAATGGTAAATATTTGAAAAAGTACAAACCTACACTCCAAGAGATAAAAATAAAATAACAAGTAATGACTAAATTAACCATAAAAAAAAACCAAAATGGAAATTTTTTATAATTTAGCCAAAATGGCAATGTTGTCGAATACATATTACAGAATATGGTTAAAAGGCTAAATCAATCAGAAGGGAATGGAGTCCTTGAGTCGAAGGTATTTGGTTTGCTGCAGCTCCAATCTTTTGTTGCACAGGGCATTCGCCTGCACAAGCTTGGCAATTTGATCGTCGAAGCCTTGGGCTTTCTCAGCAAATTCTAGGCCTTGTGTGATTTCAGCTTGACTTTCGGTGTCTGGAACAGTCGAGAGAAGTTCCTCCTTGCGCTTAGTATTGGCATTTATCTTAGCCTCTATTTCTTCGATTTGCGCCTTGAGGGAAGCATTCTCTCGATCGATGGCATCAACTTCTTCTTGTTTAGATGCTTTTTGCTTCGACAACTCCGCAATTCGAGAAGTTGTCTCTGCTACAGCAGTCCATGCAGAAGAGCTTTTGCCATATAACACTTCAAGCTGGCTATTAAAGCCCCTTTGTCGCCGATAATCTGCTGAGACTTGATCAATAATGGAGTGTAACTCCATGATAAAGCCTGAGACTTCTGGAGGCACAGCTAACAAGTCTACGACATTCAAAACAGCCCCCAAATATGATGGAGCAGTAGGGTCCCCCTCCAAAGCTTTCATCAAGTCTTTCTTGAAAAATTGAGCCTTAACCTTCGTCAAAGCCTCATCGAGAGGAGAAGTTTCAGTGGACTTCCCCGACAGAGTAGGAACCTCCTGACTAGCATCAGACGAACTTTTGCTCTCGATGATGGCGTTCAGATAGCTAACAGGATCAGTTTGCTTCAAGAGTTCTAAGTCCTCTTTCGACCTATACTTTATTGAGGTAACAACCCTTGCAACAGTATTGTCTTGAGTTTGAGGCTGTTGAGTAACATTTGCCTCGACTTGGTTCCTTTCGACTCGGACTGCGGCAGTACCAGCGTCATCATGGTGCCCTTCGCCAGCGTCACCTTGGTTCCCTTCGCCAGAGTCACCGTGGTTCTCTTCGCCAGCGTTGCCGTGGTCCCCTTCGTCACGATTCTCTTTCGACAGATCCACCACCTGAGGGTTACCCCTGGGGTAACCCCACTTTTAGAAATTTCCCCAGCAAAGTCGCCAGTTATGTGATACGGTGGGAGAACTGACTTGGGATTTGCGTTTGTGTTCGCAAATGTTCGGTTTAGCAAGAGTCGCCATCGACTTTTTATTTATCCTAAGGAAAGGTCAAAAAGCACATGAAAGACCTTTGAGATGTTTTCGTGGGTTCGGGGGGTAGATTATGAAAAGGGAAGGTGCTAGCACCCTTTTCATCCATGGTTATCCATGGGCTCTTAGTTACTTGTTTTAGATCACTTGCTTTTGTTTGAATGTGCTTGTGGTGTGTGTTTTTGAAAGTATTTTGAAAATGGAACTTCGTAATGGTTCTCGTTTCTATAAGAACGCCAAGAAAGTGTTTGTTTCGAAAATAGTTCAAAAGTGTGTTTGTGAGATGTGTTTGAAAATGGCAAGTGTGTTTTGCAAGTTTGATCAAGTAACTAAGAGCTATCTACCCTATTTTACTCAAAGATATTTCTCATGTTTTTAACCCTTTTAACAGTGTTGTTTCACCATTGTATTTGATGAACAACCTTGCGTTAGGATGTTTGAACGGGACGGGCGTTGGGACGTTTATATAGTCATAGAAGGCAACATATGGGACGTTTTAGCAATGTCGTTTTTTAGGGACTAGATCGTTTACCGAAGGCAACATCGAGGGTCATCGAGGGACTACGATCTTTTATCGAGGGTCTTTGCTAAAACTCCCAAGCTCGAGGGACATGACTATTTTCCGAGGCAACAAGTGAGACTACCCTAAGGGTGCATGTGTGCAAAGTGTGTTTCATTGCATGCATTTGTCTTTGATTTTTTTGGTGGTCTATTTGTTGGTTTTATCTTATCATACACACCTAATTACTAGCATTTGTACAAAGTAAATAAAGTGCAGAAAGATAAAATCCTACGCTATTACAACCATATTGAAAGGAAAGAAAATGTAAAGGCAAAAATAAGATAAAAAGAAATAAAAAGAGCTCTTTCGACCCAGGCAGCAACATCCTTCGATTGGGATTCTGCTGGCCTCCTTCGATTGGGACTGGCAACAGCAAGGTCATGTCTTTCGATTGGGCCTTGGCAGAGGCGATGTCCTGTCCTTCGATTGGGCGAAGGCAGCATCAAGTTATATCCTTCGACTGGGAGTTTGCGCCAGTGAGATCATGGATTTCGATTGGGCTTTGGCACCAGTCAGGTCATGTATTTCGATTGGAGGCTGGCACCAGCATGGGAGTGCCTTTCGTCTGAGCCTGGACTTAGTGCAAGCATGCCTCTGGTTAGGCCTGGAAGTCAGTGTGGAAACCAAAGGTTTCGTTTCATACTCCTGTCTCCTGTTTCTTTCATTTTAGATGTTAAATAGCAACATGGCCTAAGGCCATGCTAGCACTGCCTTAGGGCCAGGTTAATTCTTAAAATATTTGTAAGAAACCAAAAGCAAAACCAAAAGGAAAGCCAATAAAACAAAACTATAAGGGTGTAAACGAAAAGGAAAAACAACAGTATGTACATGCTTGAAATGAAAGGGAGTTTATTTACATGTTATGTCATGAAATGAAAAGTTCAAGGGTAAGAGTGACTTACCTTGATGGAGGCGTTGAATGGATGTGGGGCCTTGAGTGGTGGCCCTTGAATGCTTCTGGATTCGGAGGGGGAAACCAGGGGCCACGTCCTTGATACTGGATTCAACAGAGAAGAACAAGTATGAGGTTCTTCCTAATGGATTCGAAAGGGTAACAAGGTGTATGGACGTTTCAGATTCTAAGGGGACAAGTGTTTGGATTATGGATATTTTTGATTTCTCAAGTGTTGATGAACTTGAGATTTTTTTGTTGTGTTTAAGAATAATTTTCTGCAGATTCGTTCCTCTTGCTCGAAAGTCCTCCCCAGCTTTGTAAAAAATTCCTCTATTTATAGAGAAATAATGAACATGTCTTCAACAACAAGCCTTGCAAAAAAATAATAAAATACTGGGTAACGTGACAGTACAAGAGAGGGGCCTGTTGGCAGCAGCAGCAGTGGGGTGCAGAAGATCTGACATTGCTTGTGCTCAGACTGAAATCAGATGGAAAGCTGCTTTTGTGATAAAGTACTCTCTGCTTGAAGAAAAAGTATGTAGCCTTTAGCCCAGAATAGCAGTATCCAACAGGTAAAGTTTGAAACCCTTGTGCAAACTTCTGACTATGTAAAGATCTGGACGCAACATAGCCTGGCAAACGAGATTTGGATTTGAGTCAAAGGCAAGAGTGAGATCGAAGCGCACTGGTTCGAAGGAAGCCTATGTCTCAGTCGAAGCCTGTGGTCGAAACAAGCTAACTCGAAGGAAGCTATTTCCCAATCGAAAGCTCCTGCTCGAAGCAAACATATTTCCCAATCGAAAGTCCGTGTTCGAAGGAAACAATGTTGCCCAATCGAAGCATGTTTGTAGGCAGTAAACTTGTCCAAATCGAAGCAGGCTTGTAGGCAGCTGCTTGTCCAATAGAAAGGTTGAATCGAAGGATGTTTCCAATCCAAACGAAGGATGTACCCAAGTTGCATTCGAAAGAGGAATACAGGAAGCCAAATGTCCAGGTTCAAAAGAGGCATACATGAGGCAAAAAGTCCAGATTCGAAAGAGGCATACATGAGGCAAAAAGTCCAGATTCGAAATAGGCACGCTAGTAGCCATTTTGAGCAATCGAAAGAGACCAAGAGTCAATCGAAGTATGCTGAATCGAAGGAGATATGTTTTCCACCAAATTTGTCAAAATGTTATTTTTATCTGTTTTCTCCATTTTTGACAGTTTCCTTTTAATTTTGGTACTGGAAAATCCCAATGCACTTGTGCAAGCTTGAACCTTGAGAATCAATAGGGAAAATTTTGGGGTACAACACCAGTCACAAAAGGACTCCTGCACCTACTCACTTAAAGTTGTCCAAAGATTCAAGTGGGGTTAAGGTGGACCAAAGCTTGTACAGAAGCATGATAGGAAGTCTGCTATACTTAACAGCCAGCAGACCTGACATTGCTTTTGCAGTTGGAGTATATGCAAGATACCAGGCTGAACCCAAAGTAAGTCATATCAACCAAGTGAAGAGAATTCTGAAGTATGTAAGTGGAACCTACAACTATGGCTTGTTGTACTCTCATGGATGTGAACCAACTCTGACTGGTTACTGTGATGTTGATTGGGCTGGAAGTGCTGATGATAGAAAGAGCACCTCTGGAGGATGTTTCTTTTTAGTAAATAATCTTGTCTCCTGGTTCAGCAAGAAACAGAACTGTGTGTCTCTATCTACTGCTGAAGCTGAATACATAGCAGCTGGTAGTAGCTGTTCTCAAATGATCTGGTTGAAACAGATGCTTACTGAGTATAATGTCACACAAGATGTTATGACATTGTACTGTGACAATCTGAGTACTATCAACATTTCCAAGAATCCTATTCAGCATAGCAGGACCAAGCATATTGACATTAGACATCACTTCATCAGAGATCTTGTAGAGGAGAAGACGATTAAACTGGAACATGTTGCCACTGAACTACAACTGGATGACATTTTTACCAAGGCACTTGATGCAAATCAATTTGAGAATTTGAGGGGCAAGCTGGGTATTTGCCAACATGAAGTAATGTAGCAATTAATTTTGCTTAAAACAAGGGATGAGAGAGATAGTTTAGTTAGGTCTACTCTGATTGGGCTAATCATCTGCTTCTCGATTTCTTTCCAAAACTTTAAGAAGTTGAATAGACATTCATATATCTCCCTCCTCTCGCGTTTCTGCAACGATCTTCTATCTCTCAAATGAAGACTTCACTATCTCTGTTACTTGTTTTCTAAAACTCTCAAAATGTGTCAACTATCCATGACATCATCCTCTTCAAAGGCGAATGCTTCTTCCGCATCCTCTGATCGAGAACCTAGGGCAATCACAAACTGCATGGATTCTGATGTTCTGGAGATAACTCCTCTTTGTAAACTGGCAGCTAACCCCACTAAGGTCAAGAAGCTGCGAACCAGACATGCAAGAAGGTCACAAGCCTCTTCATCTGGTAAACCCTCTCAACCATCATCTTCTGTTCCTCCAGAAATAGCAAATAGGGAAGGTTCAGTTTATGTTCATCAAGTTATAGCTAGACTTGTTACTATGATTATAAATGAGAATCACTCTGTACCTGGCATTTCTATACCCTTGAATCAAGAATCTGCTAGTCCAAATGTTGAAATGAATCCAGATGTCACTCAGAATGTTGAGACACCGGATGACAACATTAGGAAATCTCCTGAAAATTGTGATGATCCCCAAAACCCTACTGAGAAGGATGTTGAACCCCCAGTTATTGATGTTGATGAAGAATACTCTGACAATGACTTAATTGCCAATATCAACCCTAGCATAGCTAGAAGGATGATGAACAGAAAAGGAAAGCAGGATGCTGCCAAAAGCCTCTCCAAAGAGAAGACTGCTGATGTTGTCCATAAGAAAACCAGGTCTGAGAACAAGACTGGAGTAGAAACTGTGAAGGATGGATTGTCAAAAGAGAAAGGGAAGGTGAAAACTCGAGTACCTGCTGGTAGTCTCTCAAAACCTTTGAGACAACCAATAACAAAGAAAAGGAAGGAGCCTGAACCCTCCGAATCTGATGAGGAATCAGAATTTGAGTTTGATGTTAAAGACATTCCTCTCAAAAGGAAACTCTCTTCAAGCAAAATGCCTAAAGTCCCTGAAGTTGCCACTGACAACATCTCCTTTCACCATCCTGAGAATGCAAATAGGTGGAAGTATGTATGTTTGAAAAGGATCGCCTTGGAAAGAGAACTGAACAACAGTGCCATGGAATGTAAGGAGATCATGGATCTAATCAAAACTACTGGTCTAATAAATACTGTGGTAAAGTTTACCAACTGCTATGAAGTTCTTGTCAAAGAATTCATAGTGAATTTATCTGATGGGTGTGCTGATGGAAAGTCAACTGATTTTAAGTGTGTATATGTGAGAGGAAGGAAGGTAAATTTCTCTCCCTCTGAAATAAACAAATTCCTAGGAAGACCTGATGATGCTTGCCTTGAGCTAGAGGTTACTGACAACCAAGTGTGCCAAACCATCACTGCAAATCAAGTCAAGAGTTGGCCCTTAAAAGGGAAGCTGAATGCAAGCAAGCTGGGCATGAAATTTGCCATTCTGCACAAAATTGGTGCAGCTAACTGGGTTCCCACCAACCATAAATCAACCATCTCCACAGGCTTGGGAAGATTTATTTATGCTGTTGGAACCAGGACAAACTTTGACTATGGCAAGTATATCTTTGATCAAACATTAAAACATGCTGGAAGCTGTGCTATTAAAGGCCCTATTTCCTTTCCCTCTCTCCTATGTGGTATAGTCCCTACTCAGTATCCTGACACTCTAGTTGAAAAAGATACTGTATGCAAAAGAGCCCCTGCTCTTGGGTTGCACTATAAGCTATTTCAGGGAACACATGTTCCTGACATTGTCATGACATCAGCTGAGACATCAACTGTCAAGTCTCATTCTAAGAAAACTGATGTTATAGCTGTGCTGAAGGAAACCTGCAAAGAGCTTGATACAAGGAAAAGGACTCTTGAGGACCTGATTGCTAGACTAGAACAGGAGGAGATTGAAGGACAAAGAATGGAAGAGGATGCTGCTGAAGACCAACTTAATGCTGAAGATAGTGCCTCCTCTGAAGATGACAGTGCTTGAAGATCAGTGCAGTTGAAAAGTTTGTTGCTGGTACCTGATGCTGCAAATGACTTTTGATTTTTCTCTCTCTGTTTTTATTATTCCTTTTGGATGACTGTATAACCTAAAAGTACAATTATCTTTGGCCTATTTATGGCTGAAGAGGGGGAGAATATTTTGTGATAATTTTGGTAGAATTAGACTTGGTAGATATTATTAATTCTGCTACTTTCTAACCTCTGATTGTTTAGGGGTTTTAGCCAAAAATTTGCCAAAAGGGGAGTTTGTAAGTGTTTGGTTGTTGGCATGTTTTTTGGTAAAACCAGTTGTGTGAATGTCATGACTGATGTCATAACATTCTGGGATACAAGGTACATTTTGCAGAAAAAGAATGTCATACAGGAGCTGCTCAATATGAGTGTTTAGCTGATCATTATGCAATGATCATATTTATTGCATTCTACCAAAATCAGTAAACAGGATTCTTGTTGTCATAACCAATGTTAAGACATCCTGTACTGAACTAACATTTGTGCAGATTTGTTATTTCTGAGAATTTTCAGGAATCTGGTTTATTCAGTCCAGATCAGATTCTCACGTGGACTTAGGTTAACTTTACTTAACCCTAATCTGGTTGTTAAAATCCTATGACCAAGTCTTGAGGTTAACCCTAATTAACCCTAGCTATTTTCGTGGAAGCCCTAACAGAAGAATAACTGGCTATATATTCCTTATGAAGACTGTTGGTGAAAGATACTTTTTGACAGAAGATCAATAAGGGACTGTATAGTTGTAACTACTGTGAGCCAATCAATTATCATTGTGATAAGTGATTTGGAGTAGGATTTGGTTGTAAGGGTTGTGTATCACTCAAAGCTTTGAAGCACGAGTGTTTGTGTTACTTGATTAAAGCTTTGAAGTAAAGCCAAGTTAGGGTTGTGTATCACTCAAAGCTTTGAAGCAAGAGTGTTTATGTTACTTGATTAAAAGTTGTGAAGCAAAATCAAGTGTATGTACTGAAGAGTGTCTTCATAATTTCATTAGTCAATTGTTTAGTATCACTGCTGTGATTAAGGGGGAGTGAGTAGGAACTCAGGTTTAAGTTGAACTTAGATTGAAGTTGCATTGGGTAGGTCTTAAGTGAAGGAGATAAACTGGTTGGTTTATTCCTGAATTAATATCTCTTATAGTGAATTTCCTCCCTGGCTTGGTAGCCCCCAGAGTAGGTGTTGTTACACACTGAACTGGGTAAACAATTGACTGTGTTCTTTACTGCTTTTAGATTTACTGTCTTGAAGAGTGTCAGATATGGTGTCATAACATTCACTGTGACATTAAGTATATGCAGCAAGAATTTCAGAATCTGTGTGGGGTGCTAAATCCTCCAGTCTACTGGAAGGATGAGGACATCTATGTGGGATGTGGAAAACTGGATCCTCCAATATGCTGAAAGGATGAGGGTATCTGGGTATGAGGAAAAAGAAAACCAGGTATCCTAACAAAAGATGATACCCCATACGGGCTAATAAAAATAAACTCTCAGATGGGAATGACATATTCTGAGAGGAGAGTAATGGCACAAAAGGCTGAGTACTGGCCATGGACATATGATCGATCTGACTCTGTGGAGGAGGACACGTGGCCGACCGAGGTGCCTCACATGTTACTAACCACGGGCATTGAGACTTCTTACCACTATCCTTACTCTTATCAATTCGAGGTGGTATTTTACCTATTTATATAGAATACACATTATATATATATATATATATATATATATATATATATATATATATATATATATATATATATATATATATATATATATATATATATATATATATATATATATATATATATATATATTTATTCATCAACAAAAATAATAATTTTAAAAAATGCATTCTCATTAATACATATTCATTAACACATTAAATAGATGATTCATTGTTCTCATCAATACATATTTATTAACACATTCAATAAATAGTTCATTATTCTAAACCTTCATGCTCGTCATCTATATCATTTTCATCATGTGATATGATATTGTCCTCGGATTCAAACTCTTCATCATGCTCTTCGTCCATATTATTATCAATCAACAATATAGACGCATCAACTTGATGTCTCTCAACCATTGTATCAGACAAACTTATAATTTGTTCATCTGCAATCACATTATTAATTTGCTCAACTTGATCAACTTGGTAAGCAACATCTTCCACTAGATCGTCAGTTTCAATATGACCCAGCAGTTTTGTTTTTATTACAACACACCATCCTCGTTTACGTGGTACAAATGAAAGATAAGGAACTTAATAAACTTTCCTAACAATATGTGACATTATGAAAGGGTCATACTTTTTGTACCTCCGATCCATTTGAATCTCAACAATACCATATGACTTATCTATTTTTGTGCCTCTAGTAGGATCATACCATTCATAATAAAATAAGACAACTTTATTTTCCGAGTCCATATAATTAAATACCAACTCGTAGATATGTTTAAAAAAGCCATAAAAGTCATCTTCACCGCCATCTGTAACTCATTTTACAAATACACTACTTTTTATGGTTTTTTTCCCTTCAGCCCGTGTCTCAGTGTGAAATTTATATTCGCTCACGAAGTATGTGTGCCATTAATTTACGCTTTGAACAGAGCCTTTAGACAAGTTTCTTAAATGGAGTATTTCTGGAGGCAGTGCAACAATGCTAGATAGTCTCTCCTTGAACCATGCTGGAAATTGAGCATGAATGACACCAAATGCTGATTGTACATCGGCACTATGAAAATAGGCGATGTTAAATTCCCTAAAAAGAAACACACTATAAGTTTCAAGATAATAAGTTTTACATTAACACTACAAAAAAAATTTAACAGTTTGGGTATACTTACTCAAGATATGGTTTAACTTGAACGCAGTTGATCAAGACATGGACATGTGCGAATTGCATTTATTTTTGGGTCAACCAATGCACACCCTTCTTTCCAGAGGGACGGCCTGAAATCCCGAAGACTGATAAGGTGAATTGACTTCTCTCGTTGACATTTACATGATTCCGTATGATTCTAGGAGTTAACATCAAGTGATTGAAATAATGATTGCAAAAATGTGATGTTTCCCGATGCAAGTAATATGCACATATAGATCCTTCAACTCTAGATTTATTTTTCACTTATCGCTTTGAATCACCCATGAAACTTTCAAATAGATAAATCCACCTATATTGAACAGGTCCACGAAGATAAGCTTCATATATAAGATGCACAGGTAGATGTTCCATGGAGTAAAAAAAACCAGGCGAAAATACTTGTTCCAACTTACAGAGAACGAGTGGAATGTTTTGGTCCAAATTAATGATGTCATCCACTCTTAAAGCTTACGCACAAATATCTCTAAAAAATTGACTAATTTCAGTTAGTGGATTAAGCACATGTTTGGGTAGTGAACCAAACGCAATTGGTAGCAATTGTTCCATAAAAACGTGGCAATCATGACTTTTCATACCATGCAACTTCCTAGTGTTAGCGTCGACACATCTTGCTAAATTTGAAGAACACCCATCTGGCATTCTCAAATATTTTAACCATTGATAAACCTTTTTAGCTTCTTGGGAAGTCAGACTAAAACAAACCTTGGGTTTTAATAATTTTCCATTTGATTGAGGTTTCAACTCCAACTCTTTTCGGTTACACCAAATTTTCATGTCCTGTCTAGCCTTATCATTATGTTTTGTCTTTAACATCCATCACTGTGTTAAATACATTATCAAAAAATTCTTCACAATATGCATAACATCAAGATTAAGGTGCAACAAATTATCTTTCCAATATGGGAGGTCCCAAAATATACTTCTTTTGTCCAATTGTGTGTGACTCCATATCCTTCAATTCTACATGCTTTGCCAGTATCTGTAAATTTTGGTAGTTCATAAACTTGATTCCATATATCACCTGGTGACAATCGATGTAGAGGTAGATTTGTTACTCATTCGTATTTTTTAAAAGTTGTCTTGTTTCTTCTATAGGGATGATTTGTTGGTAGGAATCTGCGGTGACATTCAAACCACGAGCTTTCCCCCCCTTTATCCAACGTAAACGCTTTGGTGTATACCATGTAATCCGAACAACCCATTTTACCATGCGTACTCCAACCCGATAACATGCCATATGCTGGAAAGTCATTAATGGTCCACATCAAGGCAACTCGCAAAGTAAAGTTTTGTTTATGGGATATATGATAAGTCCATTCTCCAACCCATAACCGCTTTAAATCATCAAATAAAGATTCTAAGTACACATCGATTCTGGCTTTTGGACTGGACGGCCCTAGAATGACGCGCGTCAAAAACATGTATGGTTTTGTCATGCACATCTCAGGAGGGAGGTTGTAAGGAGTTACAATAACTGGCCAACAAGAATACACACTTCCTGACGCTTGCACATATGGAGAAAAACCATCAGAGCATAATCCAAGCCTGATATTTATAGGTTTTGCAGAAAAATCAAGATGTGTTCGATCAAAGTGCTTTCATGCCTCGTTATCAGATGGATGTCGCATAGTGCCTGAACTTGTTTGGTTTTTATGATGCCATGTCATTTGAATTGTACTGTGCATTGAAGCAAACATTATTTTTAACCTTGGTATTATCGAAAGATAAAACACAGACTTTACTGTTATACACTTCCGCTTGCTGTTAATGGCTCTACTAAAAACTTGATATCTTTGACTCTTATAAAACTTGCATTCCTCCAACAATCCATCTTGAGTACCAAACTCATTGTCATAAAACAACATGCAACCACTAATGCAACAATCAATCTTTCTTAATTTTAAACCCAACTTCGACACCAAATTCGTTGCATCATAAAAACTTATAGGCAAGTTGTTTTTCCGTTGCGGTGGAGTCCAACATCATTTTTGCGAAATGTTCGAAACACTGATAAGGAATATTCCAATTTGACTTGGCGGCCAATAATCTCACACACATTGATAACTTTAAGTTTGATGATCCCTCGAACAACGACGTATTCATCTCATTCAACAACTGATAAAATCGTTGCACTTCCTCATTCGACAACTCTTCCCCGTCAAAATCTTCAGGTTGATCATATGTCACGTTCACACCAAAAGCATCCTCAACCATTTCACCGATCAGATTAAAGTTTTCCTCATATTCCATAGGTGGTCGACTACTTGAAGCATGCGTGTTGCTAGTCTCTAGTACGTTACTCGACATTTCTTCACCATTATACGTCCAAACCCAATAATTTTCAATGAAACCCCTTCTATGTAAATGACGTGCTACTTCCTCCGGGTCACTAATTATTGCTCTATATTCACATTTAAGACAAAAACACCTAACTCCTCCTTTGCTTCGACAATATTCCTGAGTAAATGCCCACATGATAAACTCATTAACTCCTTCTATAAAATGAGGTTTAAGTACACGTCTTCTTGAATATAATCTATTGTACATCCAACAACGATCATACCGATAATATTCCATACTGCACATTTATACAATCATTATCTTATTATTAACTATAAATAAACATTTAACTATAGTAACTATAATTAAATTTTATAACTATTTTGAATATATATATATATATATATATATATATATATATATATATATATATATATATATATATATAATATTTCCTTTTTTATTATATTTTATTTATAATTCTATTTTTAAAAATTAATAATGTTTCTTTATTATATTTTGTTTTATTTTTCTTACAAAATATACATAAAAAAGTTTAGTTTATACATTTAAGAAAATACTGTTTTAAAATTCTGTTTTTTAAAATTATATTTTAATATATATATATATATATATATATATATATATATATATATATATATATATATATATATATATATATATATATATATATATATATATATATATATATATATATATATATATATATATATATATATATATATATATATATATATATATATATATATATATATATATATATATATATATATATATATATATATATATATATATATATATATATATAAACAGAATAAAATTAAAACTAATGTTATCTATACCAAATTTATATATAAAAATTAAAATAGTAATAAATCAATTTATAAAAAGAATAAAAAATCATAATAATATTATAAAAAAATAAAATTCAAATTATATATAAAATAAAATAAAAATAAAGAATTGCATAAATATCTCTTCTTCAATCTCTTTCAATCAATCTTCTTCTTCAATCTTTTTCTAAACTCTTCAATGTTCTTCAATTTTGACAAAACAAATTAAACTAAAATTACAATTATAAAATATAATAAATAATAAACAAAATTATATCAATATATTGAAATTAAATTATATTAAAATAATTACCAGTATCAATAAAATTGTAGATTTAGAATATTTTTTGGGAAATTTAAGCCACGCAGATGGAAGAGTCGTGGGGAAACAAAGAAGAGAAGGAAAGAAGAAGAAACAACAGGGGATATGGATGGATCTGTGCACGAAAATGTTTTGTATATACGTCACGTAGCGACGTGATAATCACGTAACAATCTTGCCATGTGAGATTCACGTCGCAACACACCTATCGATCAAAAAAGTATTCGTTCAGTCTGCATAATATTAAACCAAGTCAAATCTAAATCAGATATGTTTTCCCTCAAATGTTGCGACATGAAAATCACGTCACAATTAAATTTTTTAAAATTTTAAAAAATGCCTCCATCTAAATATTATAGCTTTTTTTTATATTAACTTTTTGGTAGTGACGTGCATCCCACGTCAAAATAATTTTATTTTAAAAAAAAAACTAAGAATCCCTCCTTGTGAACGTTTTTTTTTATTTTTTTAATATAAAAAATTATAGTGATGTGATTATCACGTCGCAACATCTTTTTTTTAGCCACGTGATAATCACGTCACAACTTCATATCACTGAAGGATACATTTCTTATAGTACCAGACAGAAAAACCAAAAAACAAAAGAGTTAAATTCAAGAATCTGTAGGACCACTTGAACTTATTCCACCACCCTCTTAATTAGTTTATTAATTTGTGTTATTATTTAGTTAAAATACACATCTTGCTTATTCGTTCAAAAAGCTAACTATTTCAAGTTTTGGTGAGTTCTTTAAAGTGTTTATTAATATTTTCTTTACAATTTAATATTAAAATTAGTAAGAGATATGTGTTTTTGCACTCATAAATTTATTTGATTTTGTATAAAATTTATTTAGATATATGTAAGTTTGAAACGAGTGACTTAATTATAAAAGAACAATAATTATATAAATTCAATTGTATTTGATCTTATCGGTTGATCAGAACTTGCAACATGGTCGGATGATGATCTTTTGTTGGGCTGAAATATCGAGGAGGAAAAATGGGGTTGTACCTGCAAGGCACTCTGAGAATCAAGTAAGTGTGGGAGCAAAGAGATACAAGCAAATTATTAGGGTTTTTGTAGTAAATAGTGAATATTCGATACCTGACCCTCACATGTGTGAGGGTTTATATAGTGCTCTTGACGCTTGGCCATTGTTTCCTATTTTTGGGCCTAGATATACGGGTCCGCAAAAATAGGTAACTGCCAAGACTTGGTCAAATCGGGCAGGTGTGTCTGTAACTAGCCGTTGAAACTGAGGAGGAGGTAGGTTACGGGCAGCAGTCTAGTCGATTCCTGGTTGTCTGACCGATTTGAGGTCGGACAGACTGAGAGGCACTCGTCAGATATCGTAGGTCAGTGCTGGTCTAAGAGGGCGAACGAACAATGGTGCCCGACAGAGGGTGAGGAATCCCAGACTGCGATCGTACGGGCCGTACCGAAGGAGCAGGTTAGACTGAGCCCACTATAACTGTCAGGTCAGTCAAGAACAATAGTAAATAACCATATAAGAACATCGCTGAGATGGAGAAAAAAATGAAATTTAACATTTGAAAATAAAAATTATCTCTCGAATAAAGATAATTTGATTAAAAATAAAATAGACACTGTGTTGATAATGATCTATGAAATAAAGAAAATTATTTGATGCGGTATAAAATATATTTAAATAAAAATATAAAATTTGAAATAATTTACTAAATTGTAAAATGAACAATAATCATATAAGTTTAATTATATTAAATAGTTATTATAAAAAAATCGTGAGATGAAAAAAGAAAAAAAAATTATTTCACAAAGTAAGACTATAATTGATTAAAATAAAATAAATATTGAGTTGATACTAAACTATGAAATAAATAAAATTTTAATTTTATTAAAATTAAAAATATTATTAATATTTTTTATGATAATCAATAAATAAAAAAATTAAAATTAAAATAAGAAAGTGTGAAAAAAATAAATTTAAGAAAAATTTAAAATTTAATCTAGAGATAATATTGTGTTGGAAAAAAAGTTGATCAATTAGATCAATAAACAAATGACATTTATAAGACAATGTGATATGGAAGAGAATTTTAATTAGGACATTTGTTATTTACTTATAAGTGTAATAATTTAAATAAAAAGGATAATTTAGACAAAACATACCATTGATTTATGATAGTTAGATAGTAGATTTGAAAAGAAAAAGAAAATTTAAAATATCGATACACAAATTAGACAAATTTTATATCATATTCAAATTTTTTTGTAAATTATATTTATCACGGTAATCATGAAACATGTTTGGATATTAAATGTAAAAAATTAAAACACCTCTCCAATTATTTTACAAAGAATAGAGCTAGCCTAGAAATTAAAAAGTTATATAGAAACGTAATTGAGTCTTTGAAAAGTGCACCTTCAATCAAAGGAAGATTCGCAGCATATCCTGCCAACCAAGTTAGCTTCCTCCGTACTTGCTTTTTTGTTTGTTTGTTATGTATTTTATGTCCTTAATTGAAAGTGCTACATCTTATTATATTTAAGTTGTAACTTTTTTTTAGAGAATTTCCTATGATATTCTATATAGAGAAATTTTTTTTTATGAAAAATCAATTTTTTTTTCGGAAATGAATTTTTGGAATGCATTTTTTTTTGAAAACTCGTGTTTTAAAATCGGAAATGAAACTACGATTTAATATCGGAAATGCATATATGATTCCTGTACAGACATTCAGACTATATTATTATGTAGGTTTTGGTGCATTTACAAAATATGTAGTAAAATATAATTTGATTAAATATGAAGTAATCACAAAATACGTACAAATATTCATAAATATTATGTTCCAAAATACGATATGCAAAACATTCATCAAAGAGTTATCCAAAATATGAAAAATATAATAGTACTATAAACAAAATACATCTAAAACTATCAGACTACTGAGTATGGCGGATAATGAGTCGGCCCATGATATTCACGATATTTCTCCGCTACCGTCTGTAACACAGAGCCTCCCCAGCCTCCACCATGATGGCATCTAGAACACCTCTAACATCAGAGTCATCAGAAAAAGGACCTCCATCAATATCCGCCTGCACGATCTACATGATACGACAACACCTAGGCAACACATCATGAGCATGACCGGCCCTAGCCTGCTCCTCCTCTAGAAGCTCTACACGTGCTGGTCTAGGTGGGTTTCCTGTACCAGATATGGATGTGACACCTTGAAGAACCATAAGATATATCCATCCTCATAGCTCTAACTCTTTTGGTTCTATGGTACTCCGGGCCTCATCCGGTACGAGATAGTTAAGATAATCATCAAATATGTCATCTATATCCCTCAGTTTCATCATGGGAGGGAACACTCAAAGGATGGTCTGAGAATGTGTTGCATGTATCTGAACTGCCGCATCACGCGCTCAAGCAAATAAGCAGCTGTCTTATGCGACCCGCATGCCAACCACCCAGTGAATAACACAATATTGTCATAGGGAACCGTCTCAAGGTGAGCCTCGTATGCATGGAAGCATATATCCTCATAGGCCGGGCGGTTTATATACACCTTGAATGGCTCTATCACCTGGTTCCCTCGGAGTGGGTCGAATGAAGCGGCACATGGTTGGACCTCAGTATACGTAGGCTCAAGTGACCATCCGGATATGTAAGGGAAATGATGTAGGATCCAGGCCTGAAATGTTACCGTCATTAGTAAGTAACAACATCAAAGTAATTTACATAACAAGACAAAAACAACATAAGAATGAGAAATATTATCGTCAAAAGTTTGATGCTTTTGGACATCCGCTTTATATTCCACTTAATTCCTTCGGATGACTTCTGGTACAAATACACCAAACAAGTTGCCCTCTAATTCCACTCAGCAATCCGCTGCAAATCGCTAAAGAATTGCAGGTACATGATATCCGTGTAAGTGGCATTAGTGTCCACAAAAATCTGTGTGCCAACTAGATACAAAAGTGTAAGTTCAGATGCGCCTAAGAGGGGGGGGGGGGGGGGTGAATTAGGTTCTTAAAAACTTTTTTTGAATTGTATGAATATTTTTTGCACGAGTTTCTTTTCTTTCTTTTTCTGATAAATGATGAAAGCAGTAAATGCGGAAAGTAAAGAACATAGAGATGTATCCTGGTTCCCCTCACAGTCCGAGAGTACTCCAGTCCCCTTTCAACATGAAAGAGATTTCCTTATAGTTGGTAATTTATACAAAGACTACCTAACAACCAAGAACAATCCTCTTGGACCAAGAACAATCCTCTTGGATTTTCACTAAGACCACAAAGAGAACAATCCTCCCTAAGTGTCTTTCTTGTTTCCAACAATCCTGAAAACAAGGATACAATAGTTTGTTTGATTTGTATAAGAGTTTGAAAGATGAAAGATAAATGTCAATCACTTGATTGATCTTTTCTATTCAATATGAAATTTAAGATGGAATACTCTTTTAAGTGCTCAAGAACAATTTTCAGTATGCATATGAAAATGATGAACAAAAATCTTGAGTATAGAGAGTATGATCAAAGAATAGAAAATAATAGTTGTTAGTGATTGTTGTTGTATTGTTGTTGTTTTTCAAAATTCTAAATAAAAATAATTTATAGTGTAGTAATACCTCTTCAATGAAACATAACAATGTTTAAACCATTTTTACTAACAAAATGTATTTGAAAAGATACAAAGATTGCCATGAAAAGATGTTACAAAAAGTTGCTGGAAAAATAATTTTTTTCAAAATCTGAAGCACAAAAACCGATTGCACTAAAGCAACAATCGATTGCAGCACAACAACGTTTTAAAAAATTTGAAAAATATAACTATGACAACCGATTGTCATTGAGGAGCAATCGGTTTCTCATAAGCCAACGTTGAAAAAATTTGAAAACAAAACACATGACAATCGATTGCTGCTAGATGACAATCGATTGTATGTCAAAACAGAAACTTTTGTTTTTTTTAATGCAACCGATTGTCCTAGCATGACAATCGATTGCTTGTGTACAAAAATTGAAAAATCATTTTTTTCAAAGATTTTAAGCAATTTAAAACATCCTTCTTCAATCATACATAGTATATACTCAAAAGATTATTTTAATAAAGTAAATGCATGATTAAAAATAGTTTTGAGCACTAAGAGCATAAGATCAAAAATTTCATATACCTTAAGCCATAAGTCTTGAAATGTTGATCTTGATCAATGAATCTTTGCTTGAGATAAATCTTCTATCTTGATCCATTCATTTTTGCATGCTAGCTTGTCTTCATCAAAACATTTGGAAAGCTTGATTTCACAGTCTCCCCCTTTTTTATGATGACAACCATTGCTTGAAGTTTGGAGTGCATCTTGGTTTTATCTAATCAAGTTGTTTAAAAACTCCCCCTAAGTCAAAGACCCCCCTTGATATATTGCATGAGGGTTTTGAAGATTGCTTGCTTGCTGCAATTTGGGTTAGAGAAACACAAAAGAAACTACAAAGTCTTCTCCCCCTTTGTCATTAGCAAAAAGGAATGGGAAAGAAGATCATAAATTTTTTTGCACATAGAAACAACATAGCATAAATAAAGTTTGCATACAAAGATATAACAAAAACAAAGTGCACAAAACAAAAGGGATCATAATACATGAAGTGTCTTAAACGAAACTAGAAACACGACATAAAACATAAGAACATAAAGTACTAAGAAATATAAGAACTTAAAGACTAATCATCCATGCCTTCAACAAAGTATTCATCATCTTGATTTTCACCATCATTGCCTTCATTGGTTTGAGGTTGAATGAAAGGGTAATGATAAGGTTGAGCTTCATAAGGAGGGACATTTGTATGGGCATAGAGATGAGCAAATTGATTGTTCATGTTGTTGTTCATGTATTGAAGATAGTCAAAAACTTGATTGTAAGAGTTTTCCATTGGTTATGGAGGTTGATTTTGAAGTGGTTGTTCTTGTGGAGGTTGGTTTTGTGGAGGAGTATGAATGTATGTGATGGTTCTATTAATCAGATCAAATTTGACGCCGGTTTTGGTATTACATACTTTCTTCGGAGTGATTTCATGTTTGGGGTTAGTCATAGGCACCATGTGTTCACCAGACAAGGGAACATTGAACTTCTCAAACACAAGGGTAAGCCAGGAGCCATAAGGAAGAGCAAAAGCATTTTCATTATGTAGTGCCATGTGATGTAGAATCACATAAGACCAGTTGATTTAAATCCCATTCTTCATCGCATACAGAATCTGCATCTCACAATCGTTAATGTTGGAAATGTTTGAAAACTTTGGCATAACCACATACGCCAAAAAGTAGTGGATCAAACGATCATCAATAGTGAGAATTCCTGCAGACCAAGAGTTCCTCTCTGGAGTTCCACCAATAAGCCTTTGCCTTTTCTGAATAAAATCACGCTCGGGAATTCTTGCAATTCCATAGTAGAAGTCTCTTTTGCTGTAGCCAGGCAGATTTGCATTTGAGAGAAGTTTAATGCAAGCACCATCATTGGGAATACCCAAAGCTTCACCAAAATTCTACACTGTGAGTTCTATAGGAATCCCTTTAATATTTGAGATTATGCATCCTCTACTAATGGTTAGATTGTTGTAGAAAATTCTAACCAAAGTGGGGTAGATGGGTCCATTAACACCAATCAACTTGTATATCCCTTGAGATCTAAATAAAGCTGGAAAACTAAAGCATTCGGAATAGAAGTTGTCAAGATTACCGAACCTTGGTAGAAGAACTGTCATCTTCTGAAAGTGAGACACAAATATTTTCCTTTGGCTTCTTGATGGAATGAGTTTTGAGATATCATCACCTTGAGATAAGGAAGAAGCTTTTCCCTTGCCTTTCTTTGACGTTGACATGGTGAGGGATGAGAGAATTGGAAGGGGAAAAGGGTATTTGGTGTTTGTAGGGTTTCTTGAGACAAAAGAGGATATATGAAGTTTAGGTTTTGGTTGGGCTTTTATAGATAGATCAGCATTCAATGGATAGGTAAGGCATTCAATGGATAGGTAAGGCATTCAATGGATTAGTCAAGACAATAAAAACTTGTAGCATAGAGATTCTTGAGTGTGTGAGTATCCAAAAAATTGTGTCATAGGAAAAGACTAAGCATTAAAAAGTTGTTGACCAAACACTTTAAAACATTAAAAAAAAAGAATAAGAATCTTGTACAAAATAAATAATAGTAATGGCAATGGAAGAGAAAGAATAAAAGAGAGTGTAACTGAAAAAAAAATAAAAAAATTTCAAAATTTTGAACTGTGCAATCGATTGTTGTTTGATGACAACCGATTGCACCCTTTGAAAATTTAAACAGGGGCGGAAAAATTGAGAGATCAACCGGTTGTCGTGGAGTGACAACCGATTGTTGTGAAGACAAAATATAAAAAAATTTAGATACAACCGATTGTCACTCTATGACAACCGATTGTCTTTAGTGAAAAAGTGAAAAAATACTTAATTTTTGGGGATTTCATGGTCATATATCAAACATTTAGTAATAAAAACATGGATCATGATATATTACCATAAAGTTAAGATTAAGATCATAGCCATGTACCTTAATTAGATAATGTCATTTTCGTCCAAGATACCTAGCTCTCTTCGGATCTTGAAGAATGGTTCTCTTGCCAGCGGTTTAGTGAAGATATCTGCTAGTTGATTATGCGTATCCACGAAGGTGACTTCGACATCTCCTTGAAGTACATGATCACGAAGAAATTGATATCGAATGTCGATATGCTTTGTTCTAGAATGCATCACAGGATTTTTTGTAATGTTGATTGCACTTGTGTTGTTGCATCGGAGTGGAATGCATCCAAGGCCGAGTCCGTAGTCACGGAGTTGTTGCTTGAGCCATAGAATTTGCGCACAACAACTACCTGCTGCAATGTATTCCGCCTCGGCCGTACTAAGAGCCACACAAGCTTGTTTCTTGCATGCCCAAGAGACTAATGCATTTCCCAAAATGTGACAAGTGCCCCTTGTTCTTTTTCTATCCGTTTTACATCCTGCATAATCAGCGTCAGAATAACCAATTAAATTGTATATATTACCTTTTGGGTACCATAGGCCGACATTGGTTATTCCTTTGAGATATTTCATGATTCTTCACAGAAATCTTCAAAGGAGGAATTCTGGAATTCTCCACCATGGTCGCTTCTTATGGAGGCAATAGATAGTGACTTCTCATTTTGAATTTGCTTTGCATATTTCTTGAACGCCTTGAATGCATCATTTTTCTGCACTAAAAAGAGTGTCCAAGTATATCTATAAAAGTCATCAACAATAACTAGAGCGTATACATTACCTCCGAAGCTCCTCGTTCTAGAAGGGCCAAACAAGTCCATATGAATCAATTGTAGTGGCCTAGTAGTGGACACCACATTCTTGGATTTGAAAGTTGATTTTGTTTGCTTTCCCTTTTGACATGCATCGCAAAGTCTATCTTTGATGAACTTTATCTTAGGCAGTCTAACAACAAGGTCATGCTTAATCAATTTGTTTAAATGCTCCATATGAATATGAGCGATTCTTTTGTGACATAGCCATGAGTCGTTGTTGTTTGCCATGAGACATTTAACCTTCAAAGACAAATCGTTAAGGGAAATCATAAAAATATTATTTACTCTTTTACCTTTAAGTTTATCCTCATGTGTGACTTCATCTTCTATCAAACATTCATCTTTAGTGAACTTGATCTTGAAGCCTTTGTCACATAGTTGGCTAATACTTAGAAGATTGTGCTTTAGTCCTTCGACATAAAGAGCATCTTCAATTGATGTGAAAGGTGGACCACCAACTTTTCCTATGCCAAGAATCATTCCTTTATTGTTATCTCCATACGTCACATAGCCCTTGGCCTTAAGCGTTAGATGTGAAAATTTGTCGATATCTCCCGTCATATGCTTGGAACAACCACTATCGAGATACCATAGATTTGAATTGGTCGTCAAGATTACCTACAAAACAAGATTAGGTTTTGTTAGGTACCCAAGTTGCTTTGGGTCCTTCATAATTAGTTCCTTTCTTAACCCACACATAATGCCCATTTTCCATGCCAAAGTTTCTAACATAACAAGCATTAGGCGTGTGTCCTCGAATACCACAATAAAAACAAGTAGGTTCAAATTTACTTCTATATCTAGAAGGATAAGATTTCTTCTTAGAGGGTATTTTCTTTTTAGGATAGTGATGAACTATTTTGGGAGTGATTTCTTTCTCTTTGGTTGGTTGATCGCTAGCCTTGACAAAGATGGTTTTGTTGGTACTTGGTTTTGAAAATTTTGAGTATCCAAGACCACTTTTGTCATTTGAGTATCTTTGTTGGCTAAGAACACCTTCCAATCCAATTTGTCTTTTTTCATACCTTTCAATAACCCCTTTCAATTGGACAATTTGGAAAGAGAGAGATTCACACTTTGTGCATACAGAATTCTGTTTTTCATCACTAATTTTTTGCTTTTCATCTTTGAGATCTTTTTCAATAGATCAACATTTTTCTTCCAACGATGAAATTTGTTTCTTTTGTGATGAGATAGTTTTGTACAGAATTTTGCATTAATTTAACAGTTCATTTATAGCACCTTGTGCATCACTATCAAAAAGAGAGAATACGTTACTAACCTCATCGTCTTCGCTTTCGGAGTGGTGTGAGGCCATTAATGCAAGATTGGCACTTTCGTCGCTATCGGAGTCAGATGACGAACTCAGTTCAACATCTTCCCATGCAACATATAATTTCTTATCTTTTGATTCCTTCTTGCCTTTGTAGCCACTTTTCTTTGAAAGTTTTGGACAGTCCGGTTTGATGTGACCTTGTTTACCACATTCATAGCAAGTAACTTCTTGTGTTGATGAGGATCCTTCCTTCTTCTTGAAGTGTTTCTTCTTCTTTGAGTGCGAGAAGGCTTTGTCATTTTTACCAAAGAATTTTCCAAGTCTTCTAACGAGAAGCATGAAGTTTTCATCTTCATCAGGATTATCTTTCTTTTCGTCTTCCTTGGAGTCAATCTTCAAGGCAATGTTCTTAGACTTCTTTTCTTGATTTTCACGCTTTTCCAATCTACCAAGTTCTGTCTCGTATTCTTGAAGTTTTCTGAACAAGGTTGCGGATGTCATAGTAGCGAGACTCTTCTTTTCTGAGATTGCCGTTTGTTGTACCCCAAAATTTGCCCTCCCATTTCCTCAACATTTTCTCATCACAAGACCTTTGAAGATCAAGATCCAGTTAGGGTTCCCTCTGCTCAAAACTTCTCCTTGCACTGTGGACTCAAATTAGGGTTTGTGTTTGCCTAAGGATGTTTTGACCTAAAATGCCTAAGATGACTTTCATGCTTCATATTGGACTCCCAAGTTTACCTATACCAAGTTTCAAGTCTTGATTCCAAGTTTTGCCCAATCAATTGGACAGTTGACCTAGAAATCAGCTGTATTGGGGAAAAAGTCAACTGTGGCCAACTGACAGTCAAACCTCATGAAAATTGACCCACATCAACATATTGAATTCATATAAACCATTTGATCAAGTTTGGATCACAATTCCACAAGAAATTTGATCAGATCACCAAAAGGGCAAAATGGTCATTTTTAGGGTTTTGACTGCACAAAGGCAACTTTTGACTGTTTGACCTAGCCAATGGCAAACCAAGCTCACATATGGACTCAAGGACCCCATGGAATTATCTTGACACATTCATCAAGCTCAAAAGATCCCAAGTACACAAGATTGACAGTTGAATTTCCCAGTCAATTGATCAATTTTGACTGTACACTGAAAAGTCAAACTTTGACTTTTTGGTCAAAATCAAGAGTCAAGATTCATTTTTCATCAAAACATGCCAAATCATGAAACTTGTTCATCAAGAAATCACAAAATGCAAATTAGGGTTAGAAAATGGAATTTTTCATAACTTAGAATTTTTCTAAGTTATGAAAAGCCCTAATTTTTTCCCAACTTTGCCCCATCTTTTCACCAAGATCCATTTGGATTCAAACAAAAGTCAAAACATGAAAGTTGTAGCTTGTTGCATAATCTACAACTTTGATTCACAAAGTTTTCTCATTTTAAGCTTGTATCTCAAGTTACAATTTTTTGAATAAGGGCACTAAACCATTTTTAACTTAGTGAAATTTTAACCTATTTTGACAAGGTTTTCTACCCCACTTCAAGGCCACTTTTCATACCCTTCCACTTGGAATTTTGATTTGCATTTCAAAGATGGATTGTAGTACACATTCCAAGCTTTCCAAAATGTCCAAGAACTCACCAAACAACCTCATAACTTGAGAGATTCGAATTTCACAAGTTGGCAAAAATTCACTTTTGTTCTTCATCAAAACATGTTCTTAACTTTGCAAATCTGAACTTAGCTTGCTTTATGCTTGATTACAGGTCCTTGAACCATTCCATACTCAATAATTTAATGCATATTCAATGTGTTAAGGCCATGTTCTTTGTGTTCTAACATTGCATAGTGGATTAATCCTAAACTAGATAAAGTGAACTTTCCATTTTTGAAAAGATTAGCTTTATGTCAATTTAGAAATCAAGAAGGTACAAGCTAAATCCTTTTGGCACAAGATTATGGACAAGTTGCTCTGATCAAGAGAAGATTATGCAGCACATTAGGAGGCCCCCTACTGACCTAAAACCATCAACTTGCTTTTGTTGCTTAACATAGAAGAAAAGTCCATAACTTATGCCAACTCTCTCTTCAACATAGAGACACAACACAAAAGCTATCAAACACATTCCAAACTACCCAACCAAGCTTTTGCACGAGCCATTTGCCTCTCAAGCACTCTCCATCTCAGAAACACCACAAAACTTCTCAAACAGAGCAAGCCCTGCAGATTGAGTGCTATCTCTCAATCCCTTCAAGCATTTTTGTCCAAACTTGTTCCTCTACCTTCCTTACAACCTATGCAAGCTATCCAGAAGCTAAGGCACGATCTGTAGTTGCTCTAACCACTTCCACCATTTTCACATCTTTGACTTGCAGGTGAAGTTCTACAGCTTGATTCAGAAGCTTTCAAGACAAAGTAAGCATTGAAACAGCATCCCTGGACCTCAAGGAAGCTTTTCCAATCATCACATTGCACTGAAAGTTCCTCATTCTCCAGATTGAAGTTCAACTGCACAGGTAAAACTTTGAACTGGTATCTCTCTTATTATGCATATTTAGTCTTAAGTTTGTGAAGAAACAAGGTTCTACTCATAGCCCTGAGCATGTACATATCTTTACATTTCATTTCTTTTGCCTGAGTAGAGAGAATTTGTAGTTTGAAAATGGCAGAAAAATTAGGTTAGGATTTGGGGGAGGAGAAATTCTCCCTCATCTTAGAGAGTTAGGTCAAGTTCCATATATGGTTAGAACCGTCTCTTCATGCTGAACATTTGTTGTGTTATGAGTTTTTGCTGAAAAGCCAGGAATCGAGAGTTGGACATTGAAGAACAGGGGCGCGCGTTTTTTTGAATTTTGTTGCTGGAGGTTGAAGACAGTGTTTCCTGGGCTGGGCCTGGAATTTTTTCCTATTCACACCATTTATTTTGATTCTCACCCCCCTGAGCCCATTTGTTCATTTTTTTAACATTTTTGACTTTTTCTTTTTTTGTTTGACTTGTTTATTTTTTCCCAGCACATTAAAATTTTGAAAAAAATTTTTTTTCATCATTTTTTGTATTTATTGCATATTTATTTGTTTATTACCTTTGTTTATACATAAATATTATATATACTATTATTAGAATAAAAATAGAAAAATAGTGAAAATACATTTTTTATTTTTATTTACCTTCTGAAAATATTTCACATAAAAAATACCTTTTTACTTATTTTATTAAAATATTAAATAAATATTTATTTTTGTGTATAATACATATTTAAGGTTTAATATATATATATATATGTTTATTAATATATTTAAGCTAAAATATAAAAACACTTGAATTTTTCATTTTGTTAATATTTGATACAAAAATACCTTTTTTCATAATATACTTCATTTTATTTTATTTTTATAAATAATGAATAAATAGTTGCATTAAATCAATTAATATTTATTTTCTTTAAAATTAGGGTTTTTGCCCTAAATTCAAAATACTCCAAAAAAATAATATAATTTTTATTTTCTTTTCTCTTTTACATAAATAATATTTTCTCATACATATACAAAACATTTCTTTTGCATCTTGCATTCTTATTTAATTTTGTACATTGATTAAATTGCAAATATCCAAATTGATGTAATAATCTTAGATTTAAATTCTTGTCAATATCCCCATTTGAACATTTGTACACCCCTTCCCATATTTGGTTTTGTAATAGCTTAGTAAATTTAATTTCGCACTTTATTGCTTTCTAATGATAACATGTTAGAATTAGGGTTTGTATGCGAAAAAACGATAAAAAATAGTTTGACCTAATACAAGATAAATGAGCATGAAAATAAACAACACATCTCACACTTGCACCCCTAGGGTATTCCACTTGTTGCCTTTCAAATAAATGGGCCATATTGTATGTTGAACTTCTTTGGGCAAAGCAAACAATTTGAATGATCATAGTCCCTCGACAAAACTTTTCAAAACAAACAAATGATCAAGTCCCTTAAAGAAAATTGCCCAAAGACCTTTAACGCCGTTGCAATTATGGTCTAAACGATGACCCGCGCCTGTCCCTTTCACATCCTAACACAAGATTGTCCACCAAATACAATGGTGGAACAAACTTGTTAAAAGGGTTAAAACATAGCAATAATCTTTTGAGAAATTTAGGAGTAGATAACCTCTTAGTTACTTGAGACCAAACTTGCAAAAAACACTTGCCTTCTTTTCAAAAACCACAATCCACAACACTTTCAAAAACAACTTTCAAAAACAAATGAAAACTTTTTCAAAAGACATACACCTTTGTATACATCCCCACATGGATCATTACAAAGGTTGCCACAACAAATGGCTTCTTTTCAAAATATTTTCAAACCCACACACAAAGCACCATTTCAAACAATTGAAAACACAAGGCAAGTGATCTAAGCAAGTAACTAAGAGCCCATGGATAACCATGGATAGAAAGGGTGCTAATACCTTCCCTTTCTATAACCTACTCCCCGAACCCAAGAAAACATCTCAAAAGGTTTTTTGCTGTGCTTTTTTAACCTTTCCTTTAGGATAAAATAAAAAGTCGGTGGCGACTCTTGCTAACCGCAACATTTGCGAATACAAACGCAAAACCTCAAATCAGTTCTCCCACCGTATCACAGAACTGGCGACTCTGCTGGGGAATTGCTTTAAAAGTGGAGTAACCTTAGGGCTTAGATCACCTTTGTTTTCAATTGTTTGCTTTGTTTGCTTTTATATTTGTGGGCCTTGCATCGGAGTTCATAGATCCTAACCCGGATCTGGGAAATACCCTTTTTAGGTAGCATAATCTGTGAGGGACCTGTCTGGCGTAGACCGACATGGGTGAAGCAGTGGCTACATTGGTGTGGCATCTTAGTCTGTACCTATATCCCTTGTGTTGCAACGGGGAGAATATAGGTCTTCTAAGGGGTCATTAAACACCAACCAACCTTAGAACCCTAAATTGACCAACTTGGCTATTAGGACAGTAGCAGCATGCTACACTCATTGAGGCTAAACTCTCGAGATGGTTCTGGCCGCGAGAAAAGATTGCGATGCTGGAGTTATGACCGATTGAGGGTAGCCAATGATTTGAGATCCTCTAGAACCCGGTTACTTTTGATAGGACAGGTTTTAACCAACAAAACCAAAAGAGGGTAATACCTGAAACTCATGCTGGCCTGAAACCTAAGGGTGTCTTGTGTGACTTGTGTGCCTTATTTGCCTATGTGAATACTTGTGGTGTGTTTCATCATAGCATCATGCCATCATACCATTGCATGCATCCTGTATAAAAGGCTAACCCATTTCAAAGACAAAAAGGTTTCATCTTTGCTCTGTTTTGTAGGACATTATGATGCCCGTGCGTAGAAATACTGTCTGGCTCAACTTTGTTCAACCACCAGTTTTACTCCAAGATTTGGTTGGAAGGATTCCAAACACTACCTCCTTCATCAACAGACATGGTTCTCTCCTTGGCTTGGTCACTGCAAGATGGGACCAACAACTGATAAGTGTTCTGACCCAGTTTTATGACCCTCTGTACCACTGTTTCACCTTTCAAGACTTCCAGCTGGTTCCTACCCTGGAAGAATTTTCTTATTTGCTTGGGATTCCTGTCTTGGAACAAACTCCATTCACTGGTTTGGAAAAGACTCCTAGGCCTGAAGAGATTGCTGCAATTCTCCCCTTGACCAAGGAAGAGGTTTTGTCCAACTGGGAAACTAGAAATGGGATCAAGGGCTTTTTGGTCAAATTTCTGGTTGGTAAGGCTAATGATTTCTGGAATGACTTGGACTTCAAGGCATATGAAGATATTCTAGCTCTTTTGATCTATGGTCTGGTACTGTTTCCCAACCCTGACACCTTTATCAGTATCCATGTCATAAGGATCTTCATGTCTCGGAATCCGGTACCCACTCTTTTGGGTGATATTCTACAACAACTCTATGCTCGTACTGCTCGAAAACGGGGAACTCCGTGGTGTTGTGCTCCTTTGCTAGTAAGGTGGTTTATTTCGCACCTTCCTAAGTTCGTGCTGAAGAATGAAGAAGGAAAAGGTTGGGCTCGGAGGTTAATGTCTCTCACTGATAATGACATCACTTGGACTCTCAGAGGCTTGGATGAGGTAGCTGTTATTGACCGTTGCAGAGAATACCCTAATGTCCCGTTGATTGGTATCCAAGGAGGAATCTCTTACAATCCGTGCTTAGCTCTCCGACAGTTTGGAAGAGCCAGAGGAGATGGGCCTCATGAAATGCTGGTTCCTCACTTCCATTTTGAGTTTCAGGCAGACAGTGACAAACTACGCCAAGGATTCATTAAAGCTTGGGACAGAATTCACAAAACTGACCCACATGAGTTGGGACCGAAGACTTCTCTGCCATTGAAGCCCTATTGCAAATGGGTCCGCATCCGTGCTCAGAGGTTAGGTATGCCCTACGAAGCTGATAGACCAATCATCCTTGAATCTCCTGATGAAGATAGGGTTCCTCCAACTGTCCTCCCTCCTCAGATACCTACTGATTTTGACACCATGAAGAGATCTTGGGCGCAGCTAAAGGAAGAACGGGATTTCTATCGGGAGAAATTCAACGAGCAGGAACGGAAGATCCAGAGGCTGACTAAGCAATTGGAGGAAGAACGGGTCCTGAACAACTGCATCAGCACTGAAAAGAGGAGGCCATGGGAGCATTGATGAGCTTTGGATGTTTCCTTTTGTAGTTTTATTTCCTTTTTCAGTATTTTTCATTCCTGTAATGCCTAAGGGCAAGTTGTTGAACAATTGAAATTTTAATCTAATGAAGTGTGTTTCCCTTTTTGTCTACAAAGTTGAATCTTGTTTGTCTTTGAAAACATAAAGCATACGCATTCCATTGCACCATATGCATAGCAGGTACCCTATTTCACAGGTTGCTTAATCTCCTTCGCTGTTTATTTTGCACAGTCATCATGAATCCAGACTCCTCCAGTGAGCAAGCAATCAAGGCCCTTCAGGCCCAAAGTGCACAGTTTCAAGAGATGGTCCTAAGCCTAGCCCAAGGTCAGCAAGAATTGAAGACTCTACTCCTGAAGAAGAAGAAGAAAAAGAGGACTGCGTTGTTCAATACCGGACGCAGATTTGGGAACACACTCCATAATGAAGCTGATCCAACTACTTCTTATGCTGAGAAAAACAGTCCCCAAGGGGGAGGAGCTCCTAGTCCCGCAGTCTCCGACAACGAGACGGACTATAATGACGAACAATACCCACCTGCTGCTGCCAGATACAAGCAATTGGAGGACCGCTTGAGTGCCATGGAAATTCAGAATGTGCCGGGACTGGATTTCAGAGATTTGGGGTTATCTTCTGGGGTAGTAATTCCACACAAGTTTAAGGCGCCTGCCTTCGCCAAGTATGATGGGGTCTCCTGCCCAAAGCTGCATCTGAGGTCGTACGTAAGGAAAATCCAACCTTACACGGCAGATAAGAACCTCAGGATTCACTTCTTCCAAGATAGTCTCTCGGGGTCACAGCTTGAATGGTTCTACCAATTGGATGGAGCTAGCATCCGACACTGGGAAGATTTGGCAACCGCATTCTACAGACAATACCAATACAATTCTGATCTCGCTCCTACGCGTACCCAACTTCAGGGTATGTCTCTAGGAACGGGTGAAGGGTTCAAAGAGTACGCTCAAAAATGGAGAGATTTGGCTGGCAGGGTGCAGCCTCCGTTAACTGATCGAGAGTTGGTTGTTATGTTTCTAGGGACGTTGTCTGGTCCGTTTTTCAATCATTTGGTTGGTAACTCCTCCACCGGGTTTACAGATTTGATATTGACGGGAGAAAGAATTGAAGCTGGCATCAGGTCAGGCAAGATACAAAAGGCTGCCTCTACAAGTGCTGAGAAGAGGCCGTTTAAGAAAGAAGCAAGTGCCGTCTATGGTCCTAGAAGACAAGTCAAGCCCGAAAGTCGCCAAGCCGTCAATGCTTTGGTCATCTCCAAACCTGTTGCTGCTCCTCAGCAGTACAATCAACAAAGAAGCGAAAGGCCCAAGAGGCAGTATACCCGACTGAGTATGACCTTATCTCAAATTTTACCCCAACTGTTATCCACCAACCTGGTGACCCTCAAAGAAGCTCCTAAGGTTGTCAACACTGCGTCTCCTAAGTATAACCCAAATGCCCGGTGTGCTTATCATTCTGATAGTCCCGGGCACACTACTGATGATTGCTGGGCCTTGAGAAACAAAGTGCAAGATCTGATCGACGCAAAGGAAATCCAGTTTGAAGCGCCAGAGAGACCAAATGTTGTAACTGCTCCTATGCCCCAGCATAGAGTAAATGCCATTGAGGAAGAAATGTACGCTGTTTCGGTAAATGAAGTTGTTACCCCTCTGAAGACCGTTAAGAAGAATCTACTGCGGGCCGGTTTATTTCCGGGTTGCGGTGAAGGTTGCCTGTTCTGCGCTGTTTCCCTATCTGATTGTCCCTTGCTGAGGTTAGGCATCCAAGGCCTAATGGATAGCAAGGAAATTCTATTCAAAAAGTCTGCTGTTCAGTTGGTTCCGATAAAAGAAGTTTCTGTGGTTACCATCTTCAATAATCCAATCAAGGCTCCCCCGAAGAAGCCTGTTCAAATCATGACTGTTGCACCTGTGATTATTACTGTTCCAGGGCCTCTCCCTTACGTATCTGATAAAGCTGTCCCCTGGCATTATGGGGCAGACGTATATGTAAATGGAATCAAACAAGAATTCGACACTAGCGCCCGTATCTGTGATATCACTGGTCCAGCCAAGGTCACCCGCAGTGGCAGGCTCTTCTCGCCTGACATTGCACCGCCCGCTGTTCGAAAACCCCTCCTCATAAAACCTACAAGTTTACCTGTTCCTGCTGCTGGTCAAGTTGTTTCCCCTGCTGCCGAGTCATCAAATTCTCGGGGCAAAGGGATTGAAGAAGATCCTGCCCGGATGGAGGCACCAATACCCATAAATGCTGAAGCCTCCCGACAAGAAATGGAGGAGATTCTGAAAATAATAAAGAAAAGTGATTTCAATGTTGTCGAGCAGCTGGGGCATACGCCCTCCAAGATCTCCCTGCTCTCCTTATTACTATGCTCCGAGGCCCATGCTAAGGCCTTGATCTCATTTCTCAAAACGGCCCATGTGCCGCAGGAGACGTCTGCAGTCCAGTTCACTGATTGCATAGCGAATCTGACAGCAGACAATGGCTTGGGTTTTTCAGATGCTGACCTGACTGCGAAGGGGAAAGACCACAACGACGCCCTGCATGTCTCTATCGAATGCAGGGGCACTACTCTGGCGCATGTATTGGTGGACACTGGTTCTTCCTTGAATGTCCTACCGAAAAAGGCTTTAGACCGTTTGGATTATGAAGGCCTGGAACTGAAGCCCAGCAACATCATCGTCAGGGCCTTTGACGGTTCAAAAAGGATGGTTCATGGAGAAGTTAACATCCCTATTCGTGTGGGCTCTCAAGTGTTTGACTCTACTTTTTATGTGATGGATATACGTCCATCGTACTCTTGTCTACTGGGTCGACCTTGGATCCATAAAGCTGGGGCAGTGACCTCCACCTTGCACCAGAAGCTGAAGTATCCCGTCAGGGGGAAGATCGTCACTGTGCAAGGAGAAGAGGAGTACATGGTGAGCCATTTGAATTCCTTCAGATACATTGAAATGGATGGGGAGTTTATTGAAACCCCCTTTCAACATTTCGAGGAAGTACTTCCAATTTCAGCAGCAGCAGAGACAGCAGTCGAAGAGAATGTTTCCTTGAAGATGGCTTCCCTAAGGGATGCCCGGGCTGTGGTTCAGAAAGGCAATTGTGCAAACTGGGGTCAGCTTCCTGACTTCACTCAGAAGAATGACAAGTTTGGGCTAGGCTTTACTGCAGAGGCTCAGAAGGCTGTGCGCAAAGAGAAGATCAGAAAGGCTCCGGTGTTTATTTCCAGCTCAAGGGTGAATGCTATCGAGGAGGATGTAGAGGAAGCAGAATTTGACAGTTGGATCTACCCGACTACCAGCAACGGACCAAGCAACTGGACGACAAAGGATTTTACCCCTATCACATTTGTCACGCAGTAATTAATTTCTTTTGATTTTGTAACAAACAATATGTTAAAACTTTGTTGGCTCGGTGTCCTACCCGGGGCATCGTAGCTCCATTTGTGAGGGCTTTTTGTATGACATTTTCATATATCATCAATCAAAACATTGGACGTTTGTTGCATTTCAAATCTTGTGCTCTTTTCCTTTCCGTGTTATATATATATTGCAAAACAGCTATATTTACACACACTCACTTATACAGGTTTCAATCCACTCTGGATCTCACTGGTAACAGCTCTGCTACCGCCAGTTATGACTTCGAAAATCCGATCAACTTGGCCGAAGACGAAGGTGAAGATGATTGCGAAGTGCCTGGTGAACTCGCAAGACTGCTACTCCAGGAAGAGAGGGCTATTCAACCACATGAAGAGCCGGTGGAGACAATTAACCTGGGTACTGAGACAGATAGGAAAGAGGTCAAGATTGGTTCCAATCTAGAGCTCAGCGTGAAGCAACGATTGATCCAGATGCTACAAGACTACATGGAGATTTTTGCTTGGTCCTATGAAGATATGCCTGGTTTGGATGCCGACATTGTAGTTCACCATCTGCCAACCAAGGAAGATTGCCCCCCGGTAAAGCAAAAAGTCCGACGGATGCGACCAGAGATGTCTGAAAAGATCAAGGCCGAGGTTATGAAGCAGTTTGATGCCGGTTTCCTTGCAGTGACTTCTTACCCTCAGTGGGTTGCCAATGTGGTGCCAGTGCCAAAGAAGGACGGTAAATTCAGAATGTGCGTCGACTACAGGGACTTGAACAGGGCCAGCCCCAAGGATGACTTCCCCTACCTCACATTGATGTCCTTGTTGACAATACAGCTCAACACAGGGTGTTCTCCTTCATGGATGGTTTTTCGGGGTATAATCAGATCAAGATGGCTCCAGAGGATATGGAGAAGACTACCTTTGTGACTCAGTGGGGCACCTTCTGTTATAAGGTCATGCCATTCGGATTAAAAAACGCTGGGGCAACCTATCAACGTGCCATGGTTGCTTTATTTCATGATATGATCCATCATGAGATTGAGGTATACGTTGATGACATGATTGCAAGGTCTCAAACTGAGGAGGAGCACCTTGACCATCTAAGGAAGTTGTTTGACCGACTCAAGTTATACAAGCTGAGGTTGAATCCCAACAAATGCACCTTTGGGGTAAGATCCGGAAAATTGCTAGGTTTCATCGTAAGTGATAAGGGTATTCAGGTGGACCCTGCCAAGGTAAAAGCCATACAAGAGATGCCGACTCCAAGAACAGAGAAAGAAGTCAGAGGCTTCCTAGGACGACTGAATTACATTGCCCGGTTCATCTCACATCTGACTGCTACTTGTGAGCCAATCTTCAAATTACTGAAGAAAGATCAAGTAGTACGCTGGAATGATGAATGTCAGGCCGCCTTCGAAAGGATAAAGGAATACCTCCAAGAGCCACCCATTCTTATGCCACCAGTGGAAGGAAGACCTTTGATACTATACTTGACGGTGCTCGATAATTCAATGGGGTGTGTGCTGGGGCAGCATGACGAGTCTGGCCGAAAAGAGCACGCTATTTATTACTTGAGCAAAAAGTTTACCGACTGTGAGTCTCGTTACTCACTGCTTGAGAAAACTTGCTGCGCTCTTGTATGGGCTGCTCGCCGGCTGAGACAGTATATGCTGACTCACACTACTTTATTGATTTCAAAGATGGATCCCATCAAGTACATATTTGAAAAGCCCGCTCTGTCTGGAAGAATAGCGAGATGGCAAATGATCTTAACAGAATATGATATCCAGTATACAACTCAGAAAGCAATTAAGGGAAGTGTACTGGCAGATCATTTGGCACACCAACCTGTGGACGATTACCAATCATTGAACTTTGATTTTCCGGACGAAGACATCATGGTGGTAACTGACTGTGAAGTACCTGGACCGGATGAAGGACCTGAGGAAGGATCCCGATGGTCTATGCATTTTGACGGAGCCTCCAATGCTTTGGGTAACGGCGTCGGCGTTGTAATCATATCTCCCAAAGGAACTCATACTCCCCTCACCGCCCGATTATGTTTCAACTGCACCAACAACATGGCAGAATATGAGGCATGTATCATGGGTTTGCAAGCCGCGATCGACTTAAGGATAAAATTTCTAAGTGTTTTCGGAGATTCCGCTCTCGTGATCAATCAGATCAAAGGCGAGTGGGATACGAAACACCCGAATCTTATTCCTTACAAGGAGTATGTGTCGACCCTGCTTCCCCACTTTGAAGAGATAACTTTTGAGCACTTCCCTAGAGAGGAGAATCAGCTAGCGGACGCCCTAGCTACGATGTCTTCAATGTTCAAAGTTAAATGGGACAATGAGGCTCCCCGAATCATTATCTGGAAGTTGGATGAACCGGCATACTGCTGCGAGCTAGAGGCTGAGAAGGTGATTGAAAAACCCTGGTATCATGAGGTGAAGAGGTACTTGGAAGCTCAGGAATACCCTGAAGGTGCGTCTGTCAATGATAAGAAGTTCATGAGGAGGTTTGCTGCAAAATTCTTCCTCAGCAACGACATTCTCTACAAGCGGAACCATGATTCAACTCTGCTACGTTGTGTGGATAAGGCTGAAGCAGAGAATATTATGATGGAATTACATGAAGGTACGTTTGGAACACATTCCAGTGGACACACCATGGCTAAGAAAATCCTTCGAGCAGGATATTTCTGGTCCACAATGGAAGCCGATTGTTACCAACACTCCCGAACTTGTCATAAATGCCAGGTCTATGCTGACAAGGTGCATATCCCTCCGGTTCCTTTGAATGTTCTGACTGCGCCCTGGCCGTTTGCAATGTGGGGTATCGATATGATCGGTGAGATCCGACCAACAGCATCCAATGGGCATCGCTTCATCTTGGTGGCGATCGATTACTTCACGAAATGGGTTGAGGCAGCTTCCTATGCCACAATAACCAAGAGCGTCGTGGCACGTTTCATCCGGCATAATTTGATCTGTCGGTACGGAGTCCCAGAAAGAATCATTACGGACAATGGTACCAATCTCAATAACAAAATGATCACTGAACTCTGTGAACAATTCAAGATACAACACCACAATTCTTCTCCCTACCGGCCGAAGATGAATGGGGCTGTAGAGGCAGCCAATAAAAATATCAAGAAAATTGTGCAGAAGATGACAGTGACATATAAAGATTGGCACGAGATGTTACCGTTCGCTCTTCATGGGTACCGCACTTCAGCAAGGACGTCAACCGGGGCAACTCCCTTCTCCTTAGTCTATGGCATGGAGGCAGTCTTGCCAATTGAAATCCAGATACCCTCTCTCTGGATAATGAAGGATGCAGACTTGGATGAAGATGACTGGATCCATACTCGACTTGATCAACTAAATCTGATTGACGAAAAGAGGCTCACTGCTATCTGTCATGGTCAAACGTATCAAAAACGGATGATCAGGGCATTTAACAAGAAAGTCAGACCACAAGAGTATCAAATTGGGGACCTGGTAATCAAACGCATCATCCTTCCTCAAAGTGATCCCCGGGGAAAATGGACCCCTACGTACGAAGGGCCATTTGTGGTTAAACGTGTGTTCTCAGGAGGAGCCATGATCCTAACCACCATGGATGGTGACGACCTTCCTCACCCCGCCAATGCAGACATAGTGAAAAAATACTACGCATAATAAAGACCCGCTAGGTTGACATACCTAGGCAAAAATAAGGGCTTCCCGGCGAACCAAAAGGGTTCGGGCAAAAATAAGGGATGAAATGAATAAAAATTTGTACACCCGGCAAGTCGAAAACCTGAAAGGGCGGCTTGGGCAAAAATGGGTATCCCGGTGGACTGAAAACCCGAAAGGGCGGTCCAGGCAAAAGTTAGGGATGAAAGCGTAACACTATGTCTCATTGGGTCACTTCGCATTCGGAATTCGGCATCAACTATCTGGCTCCAGATTTCGGCATTGACCAATCAGCTTCATCTTCAACTAGGCAGCAAAGCGATGAGATGTTCGAAGACATAAAGGCGATAGCAGAATTGGAACCCAGTGGGATTGTTCACATAGCTGTTTTGTTTCCTTTTTCAAATTGTAAACTCCATATTATTTGGCGGCATCCTCTTACTAGGATGTCAGCCTCTTGTACAAAAACGCCTATTTACAGGCAAACTCAAAAATCAATACAAATTCACTTGTCCATACAAATTACCATTGTTTTCTTTTTCTGTTTTGTCTTGTGAAGAACGTCCAATGTTCATTTTTGATATATGCATTTGACATTAAATTGCTAATTCATAAATACTTGCATATGAAACGAGAGATTGATTACAGGTGACATCAGAGACAGGGGCAATGGAAGTTGTCTAATGCAGTCTGGTTGTTTGGTCCGCCAAAGTACCAAGGTAAATTCAACCGAAGAATGTGGCCAAATCATCTCAACTCCCCGCAGAGTAAAACAAGATTCAACAAATTTCCTCAAGCAGAGTTAACTCCCCGTCAATCCAGAAAAGGCACAACATTCCCCGGCAGGTCTTAAAGCTCATCCCTAGTAGATTCTGGAAGCTTGTCCCCTGCAGAGTACGGACGTCTCTCCCGAGTTTTATTTAGAGTTATTTCCTCACAAGGACTTATAACTGGGTTATCCTCAGCTAAAAACCACGGAAGACCGCCCTCGGCAAAGTTCCTTCAATCCCCAGCAGAGTTTATCATCATTATCCCCAGCGGAATCCATCTTTAAAGTCCTTGACAGGCCTCTCAGCAAAACCTTGGCCAAGTATCTCTACCACGGAGCAACTCCCCGGCCGTTCGTCAAGGATTTATTTTCCTAAGACAAGATTGCATTCATAAACATTTCACGTTTTCATACATCTTGCTTACATACATGACGAAGCGCATACAACACTATCTCATGATTGAACATCATAACACCATGTATATCATACATCATAACATTGCATACAACTTACGTTTTTGCCTTTTCAGGAAAAAGACAATCCCAAAAACAATTACCTTCAACTGTCGCAATTCCAGATTCGATACCTGTATCTAGCCAGGGCACATCTGAGAGTGATCAGTTTCCAGACTCGATTCCTGTATCTAGCCAGGGCATGTCTGAAGAGTTCAAAGATTCGATTCCTGTATCCAGCCAGGGCACATCTATCAACTACAACATTCCCGGATTTGATTCCTGTATCCAGCCAGGGCATATCTGTTGACCACGTTTCCAGACTCGATTCCTGTATCTAGCCAGGGCACGTCTGAAGAGTCCGAAGATTCGATTCCTGTATCTAGCCAGGGCACATCTATTAACGACTATTTCCAGATTCGACTCCTGTATCCATCCAGGGCACATCTGTGAGCGACCAATTGTAGATTCGATACCTGTATCTAGCCAGGGCATATCTGCATAAGGAGACTGAAGATCAAACACCTGTAACAAGCCAGGAAAACATCCGCCTTTCTCAAATACACAAGTTCTCTCTAAGGAATCTCTTATGCGACCGACACTTCTAAATGGCATCTATAAGCCCATTCCCGACACCACGTTGTTGAAACTCCAGCATGCGAGTGCAAATTTCCGGGCACTCTAGTGTCCAATCTCCTTTTACCCTCGAGTCGCGAAAGGCAAACTTGCCAATCTAACTCTTCAGGTTCAAGAAGATTGAACAGGGGCAACTGTTGTACCCCAAAATTTGCCCTCCCATTTCCTCAACATTTTCTCATCACAAGACCTTTGAAGATCAAGATCCAGTTAGGGTTCCCTCTGCTCAAAACTTCTCCTTGCACTGTGGACTCAAATTAGGGTTTGTGTTTGCCTAAGGATGTTTTGACCTAAAATGCCTAAGATGACTTTCATGCTTCATATTGGACTCCCAAGTTTACCTATACCAAGTTTCAAGTCTTGATTCCAAGTTTTGCCCAGTCAATTAGACAGTTGACCTAGAAATCAACTGTATTGGGGAAAAAGTCAACTGTGGCCAACTGACAGTCAAACCTCATGAAAATTGACCCACATCAACATATTGAATTCATATAAACCATTTTATCAAGTTTGGATCACAATTCCACAAGAAATTTGATCAGATCACCAAAAGGGCAAAATGGTCATTTTTAGGGTTTTGACTGCACAAAGGCAATTTTTGACTGATTGACCTAGCCAATGGCAAACCAAGCTCACATATGGACTCAAGGACCCCATGGAATTATCTTTACACATTCATCAAGCTCAAAAGATCCCAAGTACACAAGATTGACAGTTGAATTTCCCAGTCAATTGATCAATTTTGACTGTACACTGAAAAGTCAAACTTTGACTTTTTGGTCAAAATCAAGAGTCAAGATTCATTTTTCATCAAAACATGCCAAATCATGAAACTTGTTCATCAAGAAATCACAAAATGCAAATTAGGGTTAGAAAATGGAATTTTTCATAACTTAGAATTTTTCTAAGTTATGAAAAGCCCTAATTTTTTCCCAACTTTGCCACATCTTTTCACCAAGATCCATTTGGATTCAAACAAAAGTCAAAACATGAAAGTTGTAGCTTGTTGCATAATCTACAACTTTGATTCACAAAGTTTTCTCATTTGAAGCTTGTATCTCAAGTTACAAATTTTTGAATAAGGGCACTAAACCATTTTTAACTTAGTGAAATTTTAACCTATTTTGACAAGGTTTTCTACCCCACTTCAAGGCCACTTTTCATACCCTTCCACTTGGAATTTTGATTTGCATTTCAAAGATGGATTGTAGTACACATTCCAAGCTTTCCAAAATGTCCAAGAACTCACCAAACAACCTCATAACTTGAGAGATTCGAATTTCACAAGTTGGCAAAAATTCACTTTTGTTCTTCATCAAAACATGTTCTTAACTTTG
The DNA here is from genome assembly GCA_948472305.1 of Vicia faba. NCBI lineage: Eukaryota > Viridiplantae > Streptophyta > Magnoliopsida > Fabales > Fabaceae > Vicia > Vicia faba. The sequence continues at coordinate 347,919,730 of OX451740.1, read as the reverse complement.
CAAATCTGAACTTAGCTTGCTTTATGCTTGATTACAGGTCCTTGAACCATTCCATACTCAATAATTTAATGCATATTAAATGTGTTAAGGCCATGTTCTTTGTGTTCTAATATTGCATAGTGGATTAATCCTAAACTAGATAAAGTGAACTTTCCATTTTTGAAAATATTAGCTTTATGTCAATTTAGAAATCAAGAAGGTACAAGCTAAATCCTTTTGGCACAAGATTATGGACAAGTTGCTCTGATCAAGAGAAGATTATGCAGCACATTAGGAGGCCCCCTACTGACCTAAAACCATCAACTTGCTTTTGTTGCTTAACATAGAAGAAAAGTCCATAACTTATGCCAACTCTCTCTTCAGCATAGAGACACAACACAAAAGCTATCAAACACATTCCAAACTACCCAACCAAGCTTTTGCACGAGCCATTTGCCTCTCAAGCACTCTCCATCTCAGAAACACCACAAAACTGCTCAAACAGAGCAAGCCCTGCAGATTGAGTGCTATCTCTCAATCCCTTCAAGCATTTTTGTCCAAACTTGTTCCTCTACCTTCCTTACAACCTATGCAAGCTATCCAGAAGCTAAGGCACGATCTGTAGTTGCTCTAACCACTTCCACCATTTTCACATCTTTGACTTGCAGGTGAAGTTCTACAGCTTGATTCAGAAGCTTTCAAGACAAAGTAAGCATTGAAACAGCATCCCTGGACCTCAAGGAAGCTTTTCCAATCATCACATTGCACTGAAAGTTCCTCATTCTCCAGATTGAAGTTCAACTGCACAGGTAAAACTTTGAACTGGTATCTCTCTTATTATGCATATTTAGTCTTAAGTTTGTGAAGAAACAAGGTTCTACTCATAGCCCTGAGCATGTACATATCTTTACATTTCATTTCTTTTGCCTGAGTAGAGAGAATTTGTAGTTTGAAAATGGCAGAAAAATTAGGTTAGGATTTGGGGGAGGAGAAATTCTCCCTCATCTTAGAGAGTTAGGTCAAGTTCCATATATGGTTAGAACCGTCTCTTCATGCTGAACATTTGTTGTGTTATGAGTTTTTGCTGAAAAGCCAGGAATCGAGAGTTGGACATTGAAGAACAGGGGCGCGCGTTTTTTTGAATTTTGTTGCTGGAGGTTGAAGACAGTGTTTCCTGGGCTGGGCCTGGAATTTTTTCCTATTCACACCATTTATTTTGATTCTCACCCCCCTGAGCCCATTTGTACATTTTTTAACATTTTTGACTTTTTCTTTTTTTGTTTGACTTGTTTATTTTTTCCCAGCACATTAAAATTTTGAAAATTTTTTTTTTCATCATTTTTTGTATTTATTGCATATTTATTTGTTTATTACCTTTGTTTATACATAAATATTATATATACTATTATTAGAATAAAAATAGAAAAATAGTGAAAATACATTTTTTATTTTTATTTACCTTCTGAAAATATTTCACATAAAAAATACCTTTTTACTTATTTTATTAAAATATTAAATAAATATTTATTTTTGTGTATAATACATATTTAAGGTTTTATATATATATATATATATATATATATATATATATATATATATATATATATATATATATATATATATATATATATATATATATATATATATATATATATATATATATATATATATATATATATATATATATATATATATATATATATATATATATATATATATATATATATATATATATATATATATATATATATATATATATATATATATATATATATATATATATATATATATATATATATATATATATATATATATATATATATATATATATATATATATATATATATATATATATATATATATATATATATATATGTTTATTAATATATTTAAGCTAAAATATAAAAACACTTGAATTTTTCATTTTGTTAATATTTGATACAAAAATACCTTTTTTCATAATATACTTCATTTTATTTTATTTTTATAAATAATGAATAAATAGTTGCATTAAATCAATTAATATTCATTTTCTTTAAAATTAGGGTTTTTGCCCTAAATTCAAAATACTCCAAAAAAATAATATAATTTTTATTTTCTTTTCTCTTTTACATAAATAATATTTTCTCATACATATACAAAACATTTCTTTTGCATCTTGCATTCTTATTTAATTTTGTACATTGATTAAATTGCAAATATCCAAATTGATGTAATAATCTTAGATTTAAATTCTTGTCAATATCCCCATTTGAACATTTGTACCCCCCTTCCCATATTTGGTTTTGTAATAGCTTAGTAAATTTAATTTCGCACTTTATTGCTTTCTAATGATAACATGTTAGAATTAGGGTTTGTATGCGAAAAAACGATAAAAAATAGTTTGACCTAATACAAGATAAATGAGCATGAAAATAAACAACACATCTCACACTTGCACCCCTAGGGTATTCCACTTGTTGCCTTTCAAATAAATGGGCCATATTGTATGTTGAACTTCTTTGGGCAAAGCAAACAATTTGAATGATCATAGTCCCTCGACAAAACTTTTCAAAACAAACAAATGATCAAGTCCCTTAAAGAAAATTGCCCAAAGACCTTTAACGCCGTTGCAATTATGGTCTAAACGATGACCCGCGCCTGTCCCTTTCACATCCTAACACAAGATTGTCCACCAAATACAATGGTGGAACAAACTTGTTAAAAGGGTTAAAACATAGCAATAATCTTTTGAGAAATTTAGGAGTAGATAACCTCTTAGTTACTTGAGACCAAACTTGCAAAAAACACTTGCCTTCTTTTCAAAAACCACAATCCACAACACTTTCAAAAACAACTTTCAAAAACAAATGAAAACTTTTTCAAAAGACATACACCTTTGTATACATCCCCACATGGATCATTACAAAGGTTGCCACAACAAATGGCTTCTTTTCAAAATATTTTCAAACCCACACACAAAGCACCATTTCAAACAATTGAAAACACAAGGCAAGTGATCTAAGCAAGTAACTAAGAGCCCATGGATAACCATGGATAGAAAGGGTGCTAATACCTTCCCTTTCTATAACCTACTCCCCGAACCCAAGAAAACATCTCAAAAGGTTTTTTGCTGTGCTTTTTTAACCTTTCCTTTAGGATAAAATAAAAAGTCGGTGGCGACTCTTGCTAACCGCAACATTTGCGAATACAAACGCAAAACCTCAAGTCAGTTCTCCCACCGTATCACACTGTTACCTTTGGTTGCCATTCTCTAGTCAAGGATCTGAGCACTTTTAGGTTCAATTCATCATTAGTCAATGTTTTGCCAAGTGCCCTTAGATGATTTGTTAGATGCACAAATCTCTTTTGTAAATCAAGAATGGATTCTCCGGGTTGCATGTGGAACAATTCATATTCTTGACTTAACGTATTAAGTCTCGATCTCTTTACTTCAGTTGTTCCTTCATGTGTTTCAACCAGTGTATCCCAAATTTCTTTTACCGTTGTGCATGCTGAGACACGGAAGAATTCATCCATACTAAGTGCGCTTTGAAGGAGGTTTATTGCCTTTTTGTCATACATGACCTTTTTCTTATCATCATCATCCCATGTAGTTTTAGGCTTTGATGAACCAACTCGTTTACTACAGTTACCAGAACAAAAGGATCATTTTGGACAGCATCCCATATTTCTTCTCCTTGTGCTTCTAGACGAGCCTTCATACGGATCTTACAGAAATCAAAATATTCACCACATAATAGAGGAGGCTTGTTGCTACTGCCACCGTCTCTGAACACATAATTGTTGTTTACGGAAGCCATTCTGGGTCTAGTAGGAACAGGATACCTATAACCTGCTCTGATGCCAATTGTAAGTTCAGATGCGCCTAAGAGGGGGGGGGGGGGGTGAATTAGGTTCTTAAAAACTTTTTCTGAATTGTATGAATATTTTTTGCACGAGTTTCTTTTCTTTCTTTTTCTGATAAGTGATGAAAGCAGTAAATGTGGAAAGTAAAGAACACAGAGATGTATCCTGGTTCCCCTCACAGTCTGAGAGTACTCCAGTCCCCTTTCAACATGAAAGAGATTTCCTTATAGTTGGTAATTTGTACAAAGACTACCTAACAACCAAGAACAATCCTCTTGGACCAAGAACAATCCTCTTGTATTTTCACTAAGACCACAAAGAGAACAATCCTCCCTAAGTGTCTTTCTTGTTTCCAACAATCCTGAAAACAAGGATACAATAGTTTGTTTGATTTGTATAAGAGTTTGAAAGATGAAAGAGAAATGTCAATCACTTGATTGATCTTTTCTATTCAATATGAAATTTAAGATGGAATACTCTTTTAAGTGCTCAAGAACAATTTTCAGTATGTATATGAAAATGACGAACACAAATCTTGAGTATAGAGAGTATGATCAAAGAATAGAAAATAATAGTTGTTAGTGATTGTTGTTGTTTTTCAAAATTCTAAATAAAAATAATTTATAGTGTAGTAATACCTCTTCAATGAAATATAGCAATGTTTAAACCATTTTTACTAACAAAATGTATTTGAAAAGACACAAAGATTTCCATGAAAAGGTGTTACAAAAAGTTGTTGGAAAAATAAAATTTTTCAAAATCTGAAGCACAACAACCGATTGCACTAAAGCAACAATCGATTGCAGCACAATAACATTTTAAAAAATTTGAAAAATATAACTATGACAACCGATTGTCATTGAGGAGCAATCGGTTGCTCATAAGCCAACGTTCAAAAAATTTGAAAACAGAACACATGACAATCGATTGCTGCTAGATGACAATCGATTAATGTCAAAACAGAAACTTTTGTTTTTTTTTAATGCAACCGATTGTCCTAGCATGACAATCGATTGCTTGTGTACAAAAATTGAAAAATCATTTTTTTTCAAAGATTTTAAGCAATTTAAAACATCCTTCTTCAATCATACATAGTATATACTCAAAATATTATTTTAATAAAGTAAATGCATGATTAAAAATAGTTTTGAGCACTAAGAGCAAAAGATCAAAAATTTCATATACCTTAAGCCATAAGTATTGAAATGTTGATCTTGATCAATGAATCTTTGCTTGAGATAAATCTTCTATCTTGATCCATTCATTTTTGCATGCTAGCTTGTCTTCATCAAAACATTTGGAAAGCTTGATTTCACAAAAAGATATGCTCTCATAGATTGTGCTATGTTCTAGGCTACCTGCAGATTATCACCAGCAGCCTGCCGCGCATACCCTAGCTCAGTTGTGAACACCTGCTGCAAGTATCTAAATCTAACATGACACCCACGGGTTTTATCGATCTCAACCATAGCATCCTCTGGAGTAACTCCTAAGTACTCCACCAACATATCCAGCGCCTCCTCTTTGGTGCACCTCTCATAATCTAAAAACCTCCCTCTAATCGGAAGGTGCAACAGACATGCGACATTGTCTAGTGGGATTGTCATCTCACCATGTGGTAGGTGGAACGACGATGTCTCGTGATGCCATCTCTCAACAAAAACGTTAATCATACCACGATTAACGATAGTATATCCACATAAGACCAAATCACGAAGCTCAGTGATGTGAAGTAACTCTTTGAACCATGGTTCGGCGGGTGGTTCCAGGCGACTGGTTTTCCTAGCATGGTTAATTATCTCGAGTGGATAGCGGTCCTGCATGCATAGATAAACACCCAAGACTTAAATGAGCATAATACTTAGCAAAAAAAAACATAATACGTAATAATTGTAAAATGAAATATTTACCTCTTCATCTGTTTACTGTGGAAAATGGTAAACAACCGCTAGTCTTCCCAAAGCCTAAAAACTAAGGGTTATGTGCATGATCGACTAGTTGATCCTAAGACATGTTCTAATGTATCTAAGTATAACTTGTTCAACCGATGTAAGACTTTGCTTTTCGAGAAACGGTTTTATCTGATGGGTAAAACAAGTATGAGTTTCCATAATGTAATGTTTTGACCGACTGAAGGTGACTCGTGATCGACAGTAGGTTACGACTTGTTTAAATGAAATAAATGTTGAGTGACTCTTTAGTAAATTCTAGTATAGAGATAAAAGGAGTTTCAAAACCGTAAATGATAATATAAAAGGATTGTTCAAAAGTAAATAAAATCAAAACAAAAGATTCAAAAGGAACAAATAAAAAGAAAGGAATTTGCATTGGCATAAAGATGGTGATTCACGTACATTCACACCTTTGAAACCCTCTGTTTTCTTACACATGGAATATGGTTTTTGTTAAGTGATACTAGTATAAAGTGAACACCCTGAATCCTACACCGGACTCTTTTATTTATAGTAATTACAAATATAACTGCCTACGTACTAGAACACGCTATACACTTGACACGTATTTGTCCTAAGGTAACTGTTTATCTATACTTTCACCATGTACTTGGCGCTTGATTTAGAAAACTATCTTGCAACTGCTGGTATTTTTAAATTTCAAAATTATCCCGCTCCAACGCTCACTTTGACGCCATTCTTTAGAGTAGATAGATGATCCAAACTTCTCTAAGTCTCAGATTTCAATTTGGTCTACAAGACCAAACTTCGACTGATGTCAACTTGGTATACAAGACCAAACTTTGACTAGCTCGTTTGTCAATTGTGTCAACTTTCTGCTGCCAACTATTTCTCATTCTTGAGCTTGATTTCCTTACAAACTTTATTTTTAGGAAACCTTCTCCTTAACTCATGGGATTACCCTCATTAGTTACATAATATATACCTTAAAGATTTTTTAAGGTAACAAAATGCCCCCCAGAGATGCCATTTTCGAATTTTTGCCAACATGAGACAATAGCATCTTTGAAATGTCGACCATTCTTCCAAAAAATCAATCACTTCCACTTCTCCCTTAGTTGGTGTAACTGTTCCACCCTTACTCATGACGTCATGCCATCATGATAACATATCACACCTTCTCCTTGAAACGTGCATCTATCAAATCTCCATCATTTCTTTTCTTAGTGGGAGACGTGGCCCACCATCTCTGTACCCCCTCTCATCACGTGTCCAAAAATTACATGGCACGAATTTGAGGAGTTGAGAAAAAGAAATTTTAATTGTTTTTCTTAATTATTTTATTTTCTTTTTTACTTAGGGTTTTCTTTATATAAAACCCATTTCTTCTCTTTTTGACTCTTCTCTTCAACCCGACTCAACGCATTCTGTCTTCACAAAAAATTTCAATCTTCTTATTCTTCAAGCTTCTGTGTCTTTTCCAATGGCAAGCTCCAGTAGAAATATTCCTTCTTCTGCAACACTCCTACATCCACTCCTTATTGATGGAAAGGAGTACGTTCCTGAGCCACCCTTTTCAGAAGAAAAAATAAAGATATGGCAATCACAGGTATTAATCCCTTTCTCTCTAGATGATAGACCTCTGGCATTTCTAGGTCCTCTTCCTGAAGAATATAAAATAAATATTTCTATGGATAAACATGCATCATTCCTAACTAGTTACCTTACTAAACCACTGGTTTCTCTTGAACAACCTTTGTCACTACACTATGTAGATAGAAACTTTAGGACTACTCCTCCTAGAAATTGCCCTAAGTTTCGTGCCTGGATGACACATTTAGAAGCAGAGAAACTTGATAAATGGAAAAATTTAGGTATCTACACCCTTTTACGAATCTCTTGCCATGGTCCTCCTTATTCCTGCAGGATGCTGCTGGCTGCAATCTAATTTTGGGAGGGTTCGAACAATACCTTTCATACGAAGTGTGGCATGATTAATCCCACACTTTTAGACGTTGCTTCCATTACTGGATTAAAACCGACTGATCGAGTATTCAATCATGAGGATGCAGACCCCATACCTTTGAAGTTTGATGTAGATGATTCTGGTAAATCGACGTATAATAACTTCATCAACTATCATGCCAAGACCTCAGGCCCTGTGACTCCTGAAGAGCATGTAGCGTTTCTGACCTTATGGTTGTCTCGCTTTTTTTTTTGTCTATGCAGATAGCCAAACAATTTTCCTATTTGGCTACTCAGTCACATCAAGGTCGTGACATTGCTTTGGGCCAGCTGATATTGGCTTCTCTTTATGAGTCATTATCTGATGTCGTTTCTCAAATCAAAACTTTCGACCCAGCCAACTCCAAGAAGAAGAATGGTTTGGCCCATGGCCCCTTTTGGTTCTTACAATTGTGTCTCAATGCCACTTTCTCTAAAGATATTAAGCCATATGGGATGAGAAGAGTGGCGTGTCCTCCATCTGAACGCCACATTGTTTGGAAACACCTAATTCCTATGACCCATGGTGATAAAACTTCACCCAACGTTGAGGTATTTCGACTCTTGTTCAGCATCATGTTGACTCGTGTCAATTTTGAACCTTCAATGGCTCCTTTTTGTAATAGACCTAATGTCCCTGAGTGGTTTACTAGAGATTTTCCTCCTCCAAGAAATGAAGATAAGAGTAATTCTTTAGCTGTTTGGAGGCGTTTTTTGCTTCCTTAGTTTCTGTCGGCTGTAATTGTTGGCACCACTCCAGGCTTGGTTTCTTACCAACCTAATTTAGTGGCTCGAAAATTTAGGCTCTGTCAGTTTATCCTCAAATCTCTATTTCCCTCCTTTGAGTTACTTTATAACATCACCAGCGGTCAACCTTATGATGTATTCCGAGAAGATGTCGAGAATTTTTGGGAAAAGAGGCCTAAGCTTGGTTATATCCCTTTTCAACTTGCATTTTATTGTACCAAGGAATTTGAAACTTGGTGGCAGTTATATCTTACTGCATATGTTGGTGCCCCTGAGGCAAAGCTAGTTGAACTAACCGAAGCTTTTACCAATTTCCAGGCGAAGGCAACCAAATGTAAGACTACTCATGCCAAACAAATTCAAGCTTTCCAGCAGTATTTCCGAGTTGTGTATCGACCTAATGATCTTCGCCGGACCATTTTTGAGGCAGCCAAAGAATTAAAGGAGAAGGTAACCGACAGGATCCAAAAACTTAAAATTCCTGGTTACGCAAAAGATAAGTATCTTTATGCCCTTCATTTTGGAAAAATTAAATTTCCTCCTTTGCCATCTAGCCCCTTGGCTCACCTATTCCTGACTGGTGGTATAGCCCTTGGTCAGATATTGAAAACGCTTATAAGAAAAAGGCCGAGAGAGTGATACCGACGAAGCATTATCTACCCAACTACTCATGGCCTCTTCATATTGATCCTCAATATGTTAGAGTATGCTCTACCATGCAAGTTGGTAACAATTTTTTTTGGAAAGCTTGCCCCCTTACTCTTTTTGCTCTTGTTACTTATTTAATTGTTCTTTCCTTACAACCATTCAAATAGACCAAAGGGGTGCTCTTTTCGACCAGACTGGTCCTTCTACAGAAAAGGTTCAGGTTTGAACTTTGCTGATTTCTTGTTTGCTTTTTTTTATCATACACTTAGCCAATTTTCAAACCTCGTAGGTTACTCCTGATAAATATCCCTCTGATGATGACACCATTTCGACTGTTCTTAAGAAACCTAGTTCTTCAGTACGTATGTTTGTACACTATTTCTTCAACTTTCTTTATGGTTTGAATGTTTTCTAACACTTCATCTATATGCAGAGTCAAAACCGTTTGACGAATTTGATTGCTCCCTCCACCAAATCCAAAAGGTCCAAGAAGGACAAACATCATTCTACTATGGGGACATAGGTATCTTTATCAGCTTAGCTACCTTTATTTATTTATTTATTTTAATAACTTATAGTTCCTTCTATTGTCTTCATCCATCTCTTGATACTCAGTCCCCTCATCATTCCCACAAATCCAAAGGCCACAAAAGGAAGAAAGATTCTCCTACCAAGAGTGGAGTAGCAAAGAAGAAAAAGAAAACCAAGGCACCTTTGGCCGACGCCATTGAGGATATCCCTGATTCGGCTACCGATACCATAGTGGTGGACACAACAATTGTCGACCCACTTCCTCCCCCCAAGATTGTTGAAGCTTCAGGCCAACCGGGACCATTGTTGTTGTTCCTGTTGAAGATAATTTAAATGTCAATCTTCACTTGTCGGTACAGGTAGTCACCTATCCCACTCTCACTCAACTCGTTGGATTCATCTTATTAATATATTTTCTCTTTTTAGGTTGAGATTTCTGATCGACAGCCCCAAAGTTTGGCCGAATATAACCCACTGTCAATGGGTTCTTCTCCTCATAATCAAGGAACACATGTCTTTGAAGATGGTGAGTTCGTCGATCTGACTATTCAGGCTACTCGTAGTGATTCTGACTCAACCACTAGTCCTGCCACGCACATGGATTGTAGCTCGATTAGTTCTGATTCTAGTCTTTCAGATTCCTTGTAGGGTTCAGGGGCGAGAAAAGATGCCACCACCTCTGAAACTGTGCCCCAAAAAAATGTTGATTCACCTACATTGTCGAAGAAAGTTGTGATAAAACCTTCTGCTGCTCTGGAGGCAATGGCTAGACTACGTAGCTTAATACGTTCTTGTGAACTTTCTTCTGACTCCGACCAATCTCAATGATCCGCTGTCGCGCGCGGGTCAAAAACGAGTTAAATTGCAAATTGTAGTAACGACGGTAACGGTAACTCGAGTATCGTCTCTCAAGGACTATTGGGTTTTACTAACTAAAATCGAAATTGGGGGGTTGTTTGGTTCGAGTTTAGGCAAATAAGCTAATTATAAAAAGTGATTATAAAATAAGCTGTTTGGAAATAAGTGATTATAGAATAAGTCGATCTACTATTTTGGGTTCCTACTATCATCGATTATTATAATTCTAATACCCGAAGCGGATTGTCTATTCCTATTTGGGTACAAACTCAATGACAAGCGCGGTGAAGTTTGTGAGATGTACGATCCTATTGTCCGAATTAAGCAAACGGGATAAGTTTTCATGGATTAAGCAAACATGACTGATCAGACACAACAACGGATTAAGCAAACGTGATGAGTCTATGTTAGGATCATACAATCAACCAAATTGAATCAATATATTTTATGCAATCGAATTAAGCATACAATAACACAAAATATCATTGAAAGGAATTAAACTTAAATTAACATTATAATAATCTCAAGTATTGGAACCTGAATTACAGTAGATCAACCCAAAGGAATTAGTTCTCCATAGTCATTCGTCCTAGCTTTTCCAAATCGTGAATGGAATTTTTTTGAACAGTGAATTCGAATGGAATGCTACAGTACCACGGATGCTACCCTAAGGGGAAAAAGAGCGACCCGTTTTACAACCCAACTGGGTCAAACAAACGACCCAGGCCCAAAACTAATTGACCCGAAACTTAACTAAAACTAGTGCTGCAACTTCAACAATTTTTTCAACCTTGCTACAGTCCGAATTGGCTCTTGACTTCTTCATGAAAGTTGTAGGTCTTTTTCTTAGCTTTCCAACCAATATTAGAACGCCTCAATCCGAGTCCTGTAGCTCCAGTTATGAATTTTTTATTGAAAGCTGCACATGCTGAAAAATAAAATACGAAAATTAATTAAATGCAAAAATAAGATAAATTAGCAAAACAATTTAAAACATAAAAATAAACACAATAAACTAAAGAAATGCATTAGTACAATCGTGGAAAGATGTGCATCAAAATGCACTGATCAAAATCCCCCACACTTGAACTTTTGCACTCCGAGCAAAATGCAATCAAAAGAAACGCAAAAGCATCGTCAGTTACTCATCCTAGGCTACAAATCTTCTTCGGGTAGGTTTGCATCAACAGGTACTAATCTTGCACACTAAAAACATCGTAAGAACACTAACCACAGATAAGCAGACATAAGCCTCCTAAATACACAAACCAATTTCAAATCATATTATTATACCATAGCCTAACTTACTCATCCTTTTTGCTCTTTTTCATTCAGGCGCAATCACATTAAGCCCGTTATCTCCACACACTAATAACAGGACGACCGGTTAGTGACTCTGATCCTTTTGCACGGGGTTCCGGTACTTACGTGGCATAACCCTTTACTTACTCAGATGTAGTTGCGGAGGATCGGACCGTAATCCTCCCTACCAAGTCCAGCACCAGAAACCGCTGAACCAACTAACAAAGAGTTTTGAAAACTTTCTTCTCTTTTTTTTTGTGAAGATTACACAACCGTTGGGTTAAGTGACCGGGTGAGGGTCACCAAACTTAGAAGGTGTATTCTCTTTTTCTTTTCTCTTTCTTTTTTTTTTCTTTTCGGAACATTCACTTATATTCATCGGTTTTCCTGCGTAAAGTGTGTGAGAGATGGTGCTGACTGCTGAAATAAACTACTCAAGAGCTGTCAAAGATTGAGAAATTAAGGCTAAAACATAATAACAAATTCAAATAAATTTCCATATGTAGGAGACTTACGGTGTTAGAACGATACCGATTTTGTGAATCTTTCCCACGTCTCCGCAAACCCGACTCAAATCAGTCTATAGCCTAAAACTTTCAAGAAGATGCATTTTTTATTGGTTGAAATTAAAATAAAATAAAAACTAACAAACAAAAACAAATAAAACACACGATTTCCTCCCCCACACTTAAACTAAGCATTGCCCTCAATGAAAGGACATTACTAATAAAGTAGAGAGAAGGAAAGAAGGACTTCCTGATCAAGTTGCAGTGTAGCTAGGTGCTTCCAAAGAAAGCTCCTCTATGCTGACCTTTTCAGGCACCGAACTTTCATGGAATAACTTCAGCCGCTGCCCGTTAACCTTGAAAATTTTGTCAGTACCTGCACTTTTTATTTCTACTGCACCATGAGGGAAAACATTAGTGACAACAAAGGGGCCAATCCATTTGGATCGAAGTTTCCCAGCCATAAGCTTAAGGCGGGAGTTAAACAGTAAAACCTGTTGGCCCACAGAAAATTCCTTCCTAGAAATCATTTTATCATGGAAGTGCTTAGTTTTTTCTTTATAAATCCTAGAGCTCTCATAAGCCTCTAATCTAAGCTCTTCCAACTGTTGTAATTGGAGTTTTCTTTCTATACCTGCTTGTTGCATCTCCAAATTACAACTTTTCACCGCCCAATAAGCACGGTGTTCTAACTCAACAGGAAGATGACATGCCTTACCAAAAACAAGTCGATAAGGAGACATCCCAATGGGTGTCTTGAAAGCTGTCCTTTGAGCCCAAAGTGCGTCTTCTAGACGACGGCTCCAATCTTTCCTGTTTGGCTGCACCATTTTCTCTAAAACCTGTTTGATCTCCCTGTTTGAGATCTCAGCTTGCCCATTAGTCTGTGGGTGATATGCAGTAGAGACTCTGTGCACAACTCCATACTTCCGGAGTAAAGCTTCCATGGTGCGGTTGCAGAAATGAGTGCCTTGGTCACTTATGATAGCTCGCGGTATTCCAAACCTGCAAAAGATATTAGACCTGACAAAATCTGCAACAACTCTAGAATCATTAGTCCTAGTGGGGATAGCTTCCACCCACTTTGAAACATAGTCAACAGCAAGTAAAATATAAAGGAAACCAAATGATACAGGAAAGGGACCCATGAAGTCAATTCCCCATACATCAAATACCTCACAGAAAAGCATCGGCTGCTGAGGCATTTCACTCTTGCGAGTGATGTTTGTACCTGCTATCTGACACTCTTTACAAGTGCGGTAAGTCTCAAAAGCATCCTTAAAAATAGTTGGCCAGTAGAAACCTGAATCAAGGACTTTTCTTGCAGTCCTTTGAGGACCGAAGTGTCCGCCGACTTGAGATGCATGAGAAAATTTCAAAATAGATTCAATCTCATTGTCGGGGACACATCTCCTGATTACCTGATCACTACCAAACTTCCATAGATACGGATCATCCCAGACATAATATTTGGCATCACTCTTGAGTTTGTGGATTTGTGATCGAGATGCACTTGTGGGAAAAACACCAGCAACAAGAAAATTAACAATGTCAGCAAACCAAGGTGTAATCCCATGCAAAAGAAACAACTGCTCATCAGGAAAGTCATCCTGAATAGGAAAAGGGTCTTCATCTCTCTCTATCCTGCTTAAGTGGTCAGCCACTAAGTTCTCAGCTCCACTTTTGTCTTTTATCTCGACATTAAACTCCTGGAGCAACAACATCCACCGAATCAATCTCGGTTTTGCATCCGGCTTCTTCAGCAAGTACTTTAAAGCTGCATGGTCAGTAAAAACAACAACCTTGGAACCTAGCAAATAAGATCTGAATTTGTCAAGAGCAAAAACAATAGCTAGCAGTTCTTTTTCAGTGGTAGTGTAATTTGACTGTGCAGAATCTAAAGTCCTAGAAGCATAGTAAATAACATGGGCAGCCTTGTCAACTCTTTGTGCAAGGACAGCCCCAACAGCATAATTCGAAGCATCACACATAAGCTCAAAAGGGCGTGTCCAGTCAGGGGGCTGAATGATGGGAGCGGAGGTCAATGCTTTCTTCAAGAAGTCAAACGCTTGTTTGCATTTGTCATCAAAATCGAAAGTGACGTCATTCTTCAACAAGTTCGACAGCGGAAGAGCTATCTTGCTGAAATCCTTGATGAAACGCCTGTAAAAACCTGCATGACCAAGAAAAGAACGAATCTCGCGAATGCAAGAAGGGTAAGGCAGTGTAGAAATCACATCAATCTTAGCAGGGTCAACAGAAATTCCTTTTTCAGAAATAATGTGACCAAGGACAATTCCCTGCTCAACCATAAAATGACACTTTTCATAATTCAACACAAGGTTAGTCTCGATGCATCTTTCTAAAATCAAGCTTAAACTGTTCAAGCATGCATCAAAAGAAGAACCATAGACAGTAAAGTCATCCATAAACACTTCCATGCAATTTTCAATAAAATTAGAGAAAATACTCATCATGCATCGTTGGAAAGTGCCAGGAGCATTGCAAAGGCCAAAAGGCATCTTCCTGTAAGCAAATGTACCGAATGGGCACGTGAAAGTGGTCTTTTCTTGATCTTCAGGTGCAATATGAATCTGAAAGTAACCTGAAAAACCATCAAGAAAACAATAATGTGATTTACCAGCTAGCCGTTCAAGCATCTGGTCAATGAACGGCAAAGGAAAGTGATCCTTTCTAGTAGCCTGGTTCAGTCTCCTGTAATCAATACAAACTCTCCAGCTGTTCTGGACTCTAGTGGGAACAAGTTCATTCTTTTCATTTTTTACCACTGTGAGTCCAGATTTCTTAGGTACAACCTACACTGGACTTACCCACTTACTGTCAGAGATAGGATAAATGATACCTGCTTGCAAGAGTTTGGTTACCTCTTTCTTTACAACATCAAGAATCAAAGGATTAAGCCTCCTTTGGGACTGCCTTACTGTTTTCGCTCCATCCTCAAGTAAAATCCTGTGCATGCACATCGAAGGACTAATACCTGGAAGGTCGGCTAATGTCCACCCGATTGCTTTCTTGTGCCTCTTCAATACCTGCAAAAGTCTGTCTTCTTGATTGAAATCAAGGTTAGAAGAGATAATCACAGGAATTTTTTCATTATGCTCCAAGTAAGCATATTTCAGGTTCCCAGGGAGCTCTTTTAGCTCTAAGGACGGGGGCTGCTCGATGGATGGAATGCTTGGGGCAGCTGGGATGTCAAGAGCATCGACAACAAAAACAGCCTCATCGGTAACAACTTCACCTGTAGGAAATGTATCAGGCTGCAAGGAAGCATCAATCTCAGTACAAAGAACACAAACGTTAGTGTCAGTGCAATCAGGACATGAATAAGTATCATCAAAATCAGAGAGAGATGGAAAATCAAGTGCAAATAATTCAGAACAACTATCATCAACTAGTTCAGAAATCAACTCAATGTGAAAAACGGAATGCTCCTCCAAGGGATGTTTCATGGCGTCAAAAATGTTGAATTTTGCAACAATGTCACCAAATTCCATGGACATGGTTCCATCGTCAACATCAATCTTCATTTTTGCCGTTTTCATGAACGGTCTGCCTAAAATTATGGGAGCTCTGCTTGTCTTGGTTTCGCCTTCCATGTCTAGAATGTAAAAATCTGCAGGAAAAATCAAATCGTTAACTTGAACAAGGACATCTTCGACAACCCCGGCGGGTCGAGCGTTGCTCCTGTTTGCCAATTGAATAATTAAACCTGTATGCTGCAAAGGGCCAAGACAAAGGTTATTATAAACAGAAGTAGGCATAACATTAATGCCCGCTCCCAAATCAAGCATGCAATTCTCAAATTTACTATCTCCGATGGTACAAGGAATAGCAAATGTTCCCGGATCCTTCTGCTTTTGTGGCAGCACCTGAGTAGTGAGGGCTGAAACATTTTGCTCACTTACAGCCTTGTCAGATGATTGTTTGGGCTGAATAAAGGCTGAAATATTTCGTCCTAAGTTCACTCTTTCACTTCCCTTAATCCTCCTCTTGTTAGTACACAAATCTTTCAGAAACTTTGCATACTTAGGAACCTGTTTTATAACATCAAGTAGCGGAATATTTACCGCCACCTTTCGAAACACATCCAAAATCTCTCTTTCTTTGTCTCCCTCCTCAATTCTTTTATTTTTCAGAACTCTATGTGGGAAGGGGACAGGTGGCACATACTCCTTTTCTCTAATTTTTTCAGTTTCAACCATAACAGAAGAAGGAGAAGAAAGTGCAGAAGGAGAAGGTTCAGATGGAGAAAGTTCAGAAGTTACCTCAATGACTTTTTTATTTTTTTCAGGGCCTGTTTTTGTAACCTTTCCGGATCTCAAAGAAATAGCGCTCACATTAGCATTACCATTCGGATTGACAACAGTTTGTGCTGGAAGTTGGTTCGAACCTTGAGCTTGCATATTATTTATTTGAGTAGCAAGTTGTCCCATCTGTGTGGTCAAGGTCTGAATGCTAGTGTCGGTTCTTTGTTGGAACTGAAGGTTGTTCACGGCCATTTGTTTAACAAGATCTTCCAAGGACGGTCCGAAAGCAGTAGCTGGAGGGGTGTGATGTGGCTGGGGTAGTGGAACGGTGAGTTGTTGTTGTTGTGAGGGCTGCTGATTTCCATATCGAAGGTTGGGATGATTCCTCCAATTGGGGTGATATTTGTTGGTGGACAAGTCAGGGGTGTTGTTGTACCTGTTCTGGTTGTAAAGGTTGGCTGCATAAGCTTGAGGCAGCTCGGTAACAGTATCATCTTTCAGAAGAGGACAAGTATCAGTGGGATGATCATGAGCTGTACAAATGCCACATACAGTTGTTGTTTGAGGTTTCGCTACTGCAAGTTGTTTGACTAAAGCGGTCAGCTCATCAATTCTGGTTTCTAAAGCTCTGTTCGAGGAACCTTGAATTTGATGTACACCCTTGGTCTGGACAGAATTAGTTCGAGTGGTGAACTGCTGGGAATTTAAGGACATATTTTCAATGAGGGCCCTGGCAGCAGCTGGAGTTTTGTCAACAAGTGCTCCACCACTAGCAGCATCAAGAATGTTTCTATCCATAGGTAACAACCCCTCATAAAAGTACTGAATGAGAAGTTGCTCGGTAATCTGATGTTGAGGGCAGCTTGAAACTAACTTCTTGAACCTATCCCAATACTCAGCCAATGACTCGTTATCTTGTCTAATGCCACAAATCTCCTTTCGGATTGAAGCAGTTCTAGAGGCAGGAAAATATCTCTCCAAGAACACTCTTTTCAGAGCATTCCAGCTTGCGATTGAATTCGGTTCGAGATCATATATCCAATCCTTCGTTGCACCCTGCAAAGAAAAAGGAAAAGCACGAAGTTTGATATGATCTTCAGTGATCCCTTCAGGCTTCAATGGTGTAGAGCACACCACCTGGAATTCCTTCAAATGTTTATGCGGATCCTCACCTGCAAGACCATTAAACTTTGGCAACAAGTGTATTAAACCCGATTTTAATTCAAAAGGAACAGCAACAGCATCATATTCAATACACAAGCCATTATAATTCACATCAGGGGCTGCAAGTTGTCTTAAAGTTCTATTGTCAGCCATTTCAAAAACAAATTCAGAATCAGAAGCAAACAAGTTATGCAAATAGTCGGACTCAGAATCAGACTCAACTATGGTCGGTGAAGGTGAACTATTGCTAGCCTGGCCTGCTCTACGAAGTGTGTGCAAGGTTCTTTCTACCTCAGGATCAAAAGCAACAAGTTCAGGACAAGAGGACCTAGTAGCCAGGACTAGTGCACAGCAATGCAGCAACAATCGTGAAAATGCCAACTATGTCCCTAAATAGCAAAAACAAACACAAAGAAAGAAAACGATTAAATTTTTTTCAAAAAAATAAACTGAACACGAAATTAATCTAATGGGTGAAAAATAGAATTTTGATAATTTTTTCGAATTTTTTCGACTCTATGAAATCAGTAAATAAATCATTAAAAATAGAAAAATGATGAATTTGGGAAATTGAGACCAAAGTCCCATAACTACTCCGTAGTAAGGGACAAATGATCAGTGAATTTTTTCCCCTCCACTGGTCGAAACAGATTTCAAATCGGATTCAATTTTCAAAAAAACCGAATTTTTTTACTACTATGACGCAAAAAACGCGAATTGGCTTAAACCGAAGGAAATCTAGAACCTAGGCACGAAAACACTAAACCTATGACTCTAAAATTGGTTAATAAAATCAAGAATCCCCGGCAACGACGCCAATTTGATCCGCTGTCGCGCGCGGGTCAAAAACGAGTTAAATTGCAAATTGTAGTAACGACGGTAACGGTAACTCGAGTATCGTCTCTCAAGGACTCTTGGGTTTTACTAACTAAAATCGAAATTGGGGGGTTGTTTGGTTCGAGTTTAGGCAAATAAGCTAATTATAAAAAGTGATTATAAAATAAGCTGTTTGAAAATAAGTGATTATAGAATAAGTCGATCTACTGTTTTGGGTTCCTACTATCATCGATTATTATAATTCTAATACCCGAAGCGGATTATCTATTCCTATTTGGATACAAACTCAATGACAAGCGCGGTGAAGTTTGTGAGATGTACGATCCTATTGTCCGAATTAAGCAAACGGGATAAGTTTTCATGGATTAAGCAAACATGACTGATCAGACACAACAACGGATTAAGCAAACGTGATGAGTCTATGTTAGGATCATACAATCAACCAAATTGAATCAATATATTTTATGCAATCGAATTAAGCATACAATAACACAAAATATCATTGAAAGGAATTAAACTTAAATTAACATTATAATAATCTCAAGTATTGGAACCTGAATTACAGTAGATCAACCCAAAGGAATTAGTTCTCCATAGTCATTCGTCCTAGCTTTTCCAAATCGTGAATGGAATTTTTTTGAACAGTGAATTCGAATGGAATGCTACAGTACCACGGCTGCTACCCTAAGGGGAAAAAGAGCGACCCGTTTTACAACCCAACTGGGTCAAACAAACGACCCAGGCCCAAAACTAATTGACCCGAAACTTAACTAAAACTAGTGCTGCAACTTCAACAATTTTTTCAACCTTGCTACAGTCCGAATTGGCTCTCGACTTCTTCATGAAAGTTGTAGATCTTTTTCTTAGCTTTCCAACCAATATTAGAACGCCTCAATCCGAGTCCTGTAGCTCCAGTTATGAATTTTTTATTGAAAGCTGCACATGCTGAAAAATAAAATACGAAAATTAATTAAATGCAAAAATAAGATAAATTAGCAAAACAATTTAAAACATAAAAATAAACACAATAAACTAAAGAAATGCATTAGTACAATCGTGGAAAGATGTGCATCAAAATGCACTGATCACTCAACTTCATGGTGGCAAACTGGGACCTAAGGCAACAAAGGCCAAGATCTTGACAGATAAGATTCGTACTTATGCGTTGAATCCAGATTTTCCTCATTTGCTTCTTACTGAGCCAATTATTGGTCTAGAGAATTTGGACGTGCTTTCTCAGTTGAAAGAGCTCAATATTTTAGAAGTCGCTCGAACCATGATGATTGCATTTGAGAAATTATTTGTCCCTATGCTCCACAACACTGAGAATATAATAAAAAACGAGCAATTGGTCGAGCGAAGGAGACTTTTGTAAAGGAGAATTGGGAGGTGGTGGTAAAAGCCAACAAAGAGGTCACCAAGATGTTGGCAATGATCGAGGAGAAGAAATCAGTGTTGATTCCCAAACAGCAAAGGGCTGTTGAAATACGCCTTCAGATTGTTGCTTTACATAAAGAATTGGAATCTATTGCTGAGCAGGAGGGAGAAATCATTGATAAGATTTTCAATCTGACTCAAGAACAAGCCGACCAGACTGCATTGGATGTTGTGGCTATATGTGAAGAGATCTCTTATGTCGAAGAATAGATAAAAGAGACTTAAAATTGAAGCAGAGGATTTTGAATCCTGGGCCGTACACTTCAATGCTGAACTGAAAGCACTCCAGGCCAAATTTCGGCATTTCTAATCATTGTACCAGTCTTAGGATTTTTTATGTAATATTTGAACAATGGCCTTGAGCCACCTTTTACAGTAACATTTTTTTTTAAATTTATTGTACGCACTATATATGCCTTTTAGTTGGTTTCAAATGCAGTTTTCTCCAACTTATTTACTTGACATATGTTTATTCTGTCGAAATTTTGACCTCTTGAAGAATAGGCCTATACTTCTTCAAGTACTTCCCGCTCACCCTTAAGATTCGTCGATCTAAGGCCAATTCTTCAATTTCATAAGCGTTGTTGGAAAAAACGTGCACTAGCTTAAAAGGTCCTTCCCAATTTGGGGACCATTTTCCCAAAACCCTATCATTTCTATCCATAAGCAATATGACTTTCCAAACTAAATCATCGACAAAAAATACCTTATCCTTTACCTTTTTATTGTAAGCTTTCGCAACTCTTTCCTTATGTCTTCTTAACGAGTCTAGGGCCAACATTCTTTCTTCGTCTAAGTCAGCTAGTTCATCTGCCATCATACTCCAATAATATTCAGATGGTATTTCGTGTTGTCTTTGAGTCCTTACTTACTGAACATGAATCTCTATTGGTAGCACTGCATCATGTCCATAAGTTAGTCGAAACGACATAGTCCCTGTTGCCTCCTTTGCCGATGTCCTACATGCCCATAAAGCTTGATCTAGCGTTTTGTGCCAATTTTTTGGTTTCTTTCCCACATGCTTCTTGATCAGGCTAATTATGACTTTATTGGCTGCTTCGACTTGACCATTTTCCTGGGCATAGTAAGGAGTAGACGTTAATGGTTTAATTACAACTTCTTTTGTGAAATCTTGCATTTTGTTTCCAGTAAAGACTGGCCCATGATCGGTTGTAGTTGTCTCTGGAATCCCAAACTGACACATGGTCTGATTTTGGATGAAGTCTATAACAGCTTCTTGGTCGACATTCACCAAAGACATGGCTTTGACCCATTTTGTAAAATAATCAATTACAACTAGAATATACTTTTGTTATTTTGATGAAGCTGGTCTTATTTCTCCAATCACATCCAATGCCCATCCTCTAAAGGGCCAAGGTTTTATCATTGTATGCAATTCACTTGCAGGAACATGTCGTATGCCCCCATGCAATTGGAATTCTTGGCAACCTTTAGCAAAATCAATGCAATCTTTCAACATTGATGGCCAATAGACACCCATACGCACTAAGAGCCACTTCATTTTTTGTCTAGCCTGATGCACACCACAAGCTCCACTATGCACATTTGACACAACTATATATCCCTTACTTTCTCCAACGCATTTAAGCAATACTCCTTCAACTGTCTTTTTGAATAACTCATTCTCTATCAAGACGTAACTGAGAGCATGATATTTGATTTTATGATCTGTCGAACCCATAGGGGATCGTAGATAGTCGACTGATGGCTTTCACCAATCGTTTCCTGAAAAATTGTTGATGGTCAGGATCTCAAAAATTTCGGCATCCACAGCCCCTAATTTTATAATCGACAAGTCTGAAGGCGACAACAAAGTTGCTCGCACCTTCTCCCTTACTTGAAGTGGTTCTTCATTTTGGTATTTCAAAACCGTATATCCTGAAGCTTCTTGCGCTAGATCATTAACTTCTTCATTCTCCTGTCGGGGTATGTGTTGAATACTCACTTGTTCAAACTGTTTAAGTAGCCTGGCGGTGATCATGAAGTACATGATTAAGTTTTCCTTAACGCATTTATATTCTTTTTATACTTGTTTAATTACCAGTTCAGGATCTCCCATAATTTCGACATTCCTTGCCCCCAATTCTAGCAGAAGTTCAAGTCCTATTATCAAATACTCATACTCTACTTCATTATTTGTACATACGTCGTCGATTCTGTACTTGAATTATGCTGGAATTCCACTTGGAGAAATTATAACTCCTCATATACCAACTCCATTTTTATGGCTAGAACCATCGAAATGTAACATCCATGGCCTTATTTCCAAATAATTCTGGGGCATTTTGACCATTGAATGGTCGCCAAGGAAATCAACCACTATTTTCCCTTTCATTTCTTTCAAAGGCATATATGTCATAGAATACTCAGTTAATGCTAGAGTCGACTTACCAATTTAACTATGCAGAATTGGTTTGGACAACATATGTTTAATAATATCAAAATGAGAAGACACATATACATCTACTGGTTTGATATATTTCTCTAATTTGATACAAGATAAGTACAAGAATAGGCATAGTTTTTCTATATCACTGTACCTAGTTTCAGGGTCATCAAGCATTTGACTAAGATAATATATAGGTCTTTCGACACTTTTTCTGTCCTCTTGGACTAACATGCTTCCTATAGTCGATTCTGACGCTGAGATATAACCTCATTGGCCTATTTCTAGAAGGAGGTTCTAATATTGGAGGCTTCATCAAATACTCTTCGATTTTTTTAAAGCATCTTGATGTTCTTCCTGCAGATAAACTCCTCATTTTTCAGTCGAAATAATGGTAAAAATGCTTTAATTTTACCTGTTGTACCCTAAAATTTACCCTCTTTATTTTGATTATTACATACTCGCATATTATTGGTTTTATGGTTATAGAATCAAGGTATATTTAGCAAGATTCGTCAGGTTACAAGTGACATTTATTTCGCTAATGAATGTTCTCAGAGTGTTTTCCGTGCTGAAGATCGGTTCGTCGTTTCGCAACAATTCGGGGTTCAAAGATTCACAAGTCCAAACTGGCGCGTCATATTCAGGTGTTATTTCGCCAAGATATCTCTGATAACATATTTGCAAATTCAGGTTCGGCTCGAGAGCCAATTATTTAAAGAAGGTCTCCGAATGTGCGATTTTTCTCAAAGAAATATGGTGAAAAAGTGTGCTAAAAGTGCAGTTTTTACGCACTAAAAAATTCATAACTAGAAGATGATGACTCATTTTGAACCCATTCTGGTGACCAAAATTCTGTTTTGACGTCATATATGTTTTCATCTCTCACGGATGGAAGCCAATTTCGATCAGAAGGTCTTCAAAAATATGGATTTATCAAGTATCTTCGTACAGAAAATTTGTGACAAAAGTTTATTTTCATCATGTTGAGAAAATCATAACTTAGTCGATTTTCATTGCATCGAGTTGGTTCCAGCGCCAAAATTTCACAAATTGAGTTGGCTACGTTTTCACAGGAGGTATCGAGTTTGAAAGGTACCCAAAAGGCCTTCGTTTTTTGCTCAAAGTGCGCGTGACGCGCCGAAAATCCTGAATGCTGAATATTATTTCATCTGGGTCGAAACTTAGAAAATTCATAACAATTTTTATCGGATCGGGCCCACATTTTTACACAAGGTTACTGACTTAGAGGTCTACAACTTTTCTTCCAAAGTCGAGACCGGGTTCTGCTCCGATCAATACCAATTTTTTATTGAAGAACGTGTCAGAGTTGACACTGAAGCCCAAAATAAGTTTGTCTGAGACAAAACTTCAAAAATTCATAACTAATTCACCGTTTATCTTATTGAGCCCATTTTCTGACAGGAGTTTGTTCTCGATGTCGACTATATTTTGTTTTCACACTTCAACTTCAAAAATTGCACTTAAGTC
The DNA here is from genome assembly GCA_948472305.1 of Vicia faba. NCBI lineage: Eukaryota > Viridiplantae > Streptophyta > Magnoliopsida > Fabales > Fabaceae > Vicia > Vicia faba. Next base: position 347,895,789 of record OX451740.1, on the reverse strand, counting down.
CCTGCGATTTAGCCTGTAACGTGACAGACTCAAGTGAATAAAAATCTGCACTATTGCTTGTGGTTATTGGAGGCCCAATTGCATATTCAAATCCCATATATTTGCTTTAATTTCCATTATATAATCTCATTCTTTTCACACAAACAGGAAACAAAAAAAAACCTTTGCCACAACCTTATCAAAATATCAAATTCTTTCAAGAATCCTAGAAATCTTAAAATCCTTGTTACAAACCCCTATCTCACTACAAACGAGTCATCTCATTCTCCAGTAAGGTTAAGGCTGGTTTGATCTCCATGATCAAAAGGATGCTTCCTCATTCTCTAGTAAGGGTAAGGCTAGTTTGATCTCCATGATTAAAAGGGTGTGGAAACATTCATACATGCCATATCGATTTTAACATTACAAAATTTCATATATTTATTTTCTTTGTATTTCATGGTATACTAATTTGTTTAATGTGTTCATGAGATTCAACACTACAGGTTTAGACCATCTAATGGTACCATACGAGTTCATTATAAAATGCTGAGGCCAAATCAGAACAACAACCAATGCATGGTTCAGTGGCAAGGCAGACATCCTGAGAAGGTTAAGAGTGTGAGTTCAACACTCACCCCTATTGGTTTTGATTTTCTTCTATTCTATTTATCCTTTTACCTATTTTACTTATTTTCCTTCTTTCTGTTTAAAACCTTTTTCATAAAACCTAACATTTTTCACAAACCTTTGATTTTTCCTAATAAACTCAAATAATTAATTTTAGGTTTTTAATTTAATTTTAGGTTTTAATTTAATTTTAGGTTCAACATCCACCCCTGACATTTGCATTATTTGTATTTTCTAACCCTATTTTTCATTGATGCTTCTTCCCCTATCTATTTTTTGGCAAACTTAATTCTTTTTTTGTTAATCATTAAACATAAGCTTTTTTTAAAAACTTTTTTTAATTAAAATGAATTAAGTTTTAGGTTTTTTTTAATTAACATTTTTTTTAAAATTAACCTTTTTTTATTATTAATTAAAATTAATTAGGTTTTAGGTATTTTAATTTACTTTTTTCAAAATTAACATTTTTTATTAATTAAAATTAATTAGATTTTTTAGGTTTATTTAATTAATTACCATAAATCATTTTTTTCATAAAAAATCACCAAAACGTTTTCTTTGCTATTTTCATCTTATTTTTATTTTTTTAGATAAAGTGTATAGGGCGCGCGTTCAATTGTAATATCGTTGCTTTTATTTTTCCCGCTTTTTTTATCATTATCATGTAATTGTTTCCGGGATGTTATAGTTTTAGGATTTCTTTTCCACACTCTTTACTATTATGTAACTGCCCCAAAACTCTATAATAGCCTATGTTTACATTTCCGTCTTTACCTTCAGCTACTATATTTTATGCAATGCTTAGATTAATAGGATTGTATGGAAAGATAAAAATGAACGATAGAAAACCCTAATTTCAAGATAAATAAACGAACTTAATCATTTGCACATTCGTACCTCTAGGGCAACCTCACTTGTTGCCTTCGGAAAAATAATGGTCATGTCCCTCGAACGTAGGGATACCCTTAGCAAAGACCCTCGGTTAAAGTCATCATAAATAACATAGTACCTTAATGTCCTCGAGTTTCCTACGAGAAATGATCTTGTCCCTCGATGTTGCCTACGAATATATGATGACAGTCCCTTCGAACTGCTAAGGTATCCCTACATGTTGCCTTCAATGACCATAACGATGACCCTACGCTTGTCCCTCATACATCTAACAATAGGGCTACCTACTCACTAATAGTAGGATAGCATTGTCTAAAGGATAGAGAGAAAAGAACAACTTTTTCGAGTATAAGTAAATAAGTTCTTAGATGCTTGCTCAAAACAACTTTTTGCACCTACACAAAAACATTTCAAAACACTTTCAAAAACATTCGCCTTGTCAACACTCTTGAGGACTGATACAAGAGTTATCACAAAGCGAATCGCCATACTAAGGCATTTTCAAAACAATTTTCAAAACACACAAAGTACAAGCAATTTTCAAAACATGAGCTAAGCATCTAAGAGCCCGTAGAAAACTACGGATGGAAAGGGTGCTAACACCTTCTCTTTCCATAATCTGCCCCCTTACTCAGAAAACTCTCGAAAGGTCTTTTTCTGTTCTTTTCACCCTTTCCTTTGTTGGATAAAAGAAAAGTCGGTGGCGACTCTTGCTTACCGCATATTTGTGAATACAAAATACAAACCAGTATAACAGTCGGTTCTGCCACCGTATCACATTACCACTTAAGTTGGATATGAATTTCTAAGGAAATTTATTTTGCCCAATAATGACTGAAGCTTCTTTTTAGTCGATGGAGGCTTTACATCCATAATGGCTTTGGTTTTATTTTAATTTACTTAAATTCCTTTTTTATGCACCACAAAGCCAAGGAAGTCACCTGCTTGCACACAAAAAGCACATTTCAATGGATTCATTTTTAACCCATATTTTCTCATTCTCTCAAAGGCCTTTCGAAGATGTTTTACATGAGTTGGCCTGCTATTGGATTTTATCACAATGTCATCAATGTATAATTGCATAAAATATTCAATAAAATCATGAAACATTGAATTCATTACCCTTTGGTACGTCGCTCCGGCATTTTTCAGGCCGAATGGCATGACAATCCATTCATAGGTACCCAAGGCTCATGGACAGCGAAACACCGTTTTTGGCACATCTTCGTATGCAATAAAAATCTTATTATATCTAGAATAACCATCAAGCATACTTAAATATTCAAAACCATCAGTAGAGTCGACTAACATTTATGCTACAGACATGGTGTATTCATCTTTAGGAGTAGCTACATTTAAATCTCTAAAATCAATGCATACTCTTAAAGTTCCATTTTCCTTAATTAAGGGTACTATATTTTCTAACCAGTCTATATAACTTGCAGTTCTTATGAACTTGCTTTTGAGGAGTCTTTCTATCTCCTCTTTGATTTTTGACATTATGGTTGGGGCGAAACGCCTAGGAGTTTGCTTTACTGGCTTTTTTCCAGTTTTTATTAACAGTTTCAGCTCTACCAAGTCCCTGCTTAAACTAGGCATTTCATTATAGTCCCAAGCAAAACAATCTTTAAATTCTTTAAGTAAAGATATTACCTCAGATTTCAGCTCTTTGTTGATATTGACGCTGATATATGTTGGTCTTTTGTCCCCCTCTTTGCCAATATTCACTTCTTCTAAAGGGTCCCGTGGCTGCATCTTTTTTGGCGCCATTGGATCCTTCTCGAAACCTAGGGGTTCGTCGTCATAAATGCAGTCCATACGCTGCTTGTCGATGCTATCCTCGACCATTTTTGGCTTGTCTGGTGGTTTTGGCTCAATAGCCAAAATGATTCCTTCTCTTGGTATATGAGATTTATTGGCTTCGATAGCCATATCTTCTTCAGCTTTTAAAGCCGAATTCAACTTGTATTCGGCAATATATGCTGAAATCCTATTTAGAGCTTCTAGCTCAGACATCATCATCTGTGATGTCTCCCCTGCCTGTCGGTCGGATTCCTCCATAGTATGTTTCTTCTAAGGGCTCTACATCCCAAATGAAACCATGAGTCTCATGTAACTTCAAAAAAACAAGTGCCTTATCCAAATTAGAATAGACATCTTCAACTGGGTTCCAAGGAGAGATGTTAGCTAACTTTCTCTCGAATTGCCTTTTGCCAACATTATTCACATCAACCATGAAATACCCTTGATCCGCTTCGATATTTTCTACTATTTCATCTTCCATCTAGATCACAATTTGCTGGTGAATAGAAGATGGCACGTCCATGTAGCCATTCTCTTCCCACCAGAAGGTTGTAGCTTGGTTTGGCATTAATGACCATAAATATAGTCGGTCTGGTAATGGTGCCGACAGTTATGTCTACTTGGATTACACCCATGGTGCCTCGAGTTTTACCCCCGTAGTCTGATAAGACCATGTTGTGATATCTTATATCAGTGTCATACTTTTCGATTTTCTTTAGCAGGTAGTGTGGCATAATATTTACCGTAGCACCATAATCTACCAACACTTTGTTGATAGCTACCCCTTCAACCTTAGATCAGATTAAAAGAGGTTTTAGATGGCTCTTCATAGCCATACTTGGTTTTTCAAAAAACGTATCTTGTTTCTATACAAAACCATTATTCACCATAAAATAACATGTAGGCTTATGTAAAGCCATTTCCTCAGCATCGACATCTGCCAAATCTTCTACTTCAGTGAGATAATCATATTCAACTGGAAAGATTGACACCATATTAACCAAGATGTTCAGACTCTCCTCAGAATCTGACTTGAAGTCATCAATGACTTCCTTTGAGCATTTGAAATTCGGTCGACTGATGAACTCTCTTACCCATTTCTTTGCAGTGGTATCAATTTTCACCATGTATTTCTTTCCAACACCTGCTTTATTTGCAGCATTATACTCAGCAACTTACCTTTCAGCCTACCTTCGTCGCTGGAAACGCCTCCATTGAGTCCTATTCACGGGGTTCTTACCATGTAATTCTCAGAGACATGACTCTTTTTCTCGGACCTGAACTCGCGCCTATAATGGACAGTCCACTTTCCTTTATCTCTAGCATTGGAAACACTTTTTTGTGTTTCCATTTTTCCTTGAGGCTTAATCCATGTGCCTCTAGGGGAATTGACAGATGGAACAGAACTCCTTGGTTTGGATTGGAAGTTTCTCACAACATTTCTTGAAGTCCCCTCTTTCCTCTGATGGAACCTTTCGTTAGAGAATTTTTCTTTGGTTTTCTCCAACTGTAGCCTTCGAAAGTTGTCAGCTGCAACTTTGTCAATAAGAGAACCACATCTAGGGAATAAACAAGCTTGTGAGCCCTTGTTCTTGCATCAGTACAAAAAATCTAATAGATCTCCTTCAGGCTTAGGGTACATTTCAGCCAAGCCTATGTCAGGACTTTCATCAGTTCCTTCGACCATATATGCATCCGCAAATTCAGTGATTTCTACCATATGGATATCGACAGAGTCTACGAACAACGCTTCTTCTTGTTGGAGAGGATCAACATCAATTTTCATTTTTCGATTAGCGGACTTCAATCTTCCCTCCTGCAGTGATTTCTGCACAAGATCCCTGAAAAGAAAACACTGAGAGGTTGTATGACCAAGATAATTATGATATTTGCAAAAACCTTTTTTTTCCGTTGTTCTAGTGATGGTAACTTAGCACCTGGAGGTACTAAAATCTGACCATCTTTGACCAGCAAATCAAAAATTTCTTCACATTTAGTGAGATCAAAAGTATAAGTTTTCGCCAGAAATTTTGGATTATTCTCGACAGGATTTTTTCCTTTAGAGGGGAATAATAATTTACATTCATAAGAAGGTCCTGGATTCATCTCAGCAACATCGACCTCTACCTCAGTTGATGAAATATAATAATCTTCATAAATAGGATATGTATCATCAAAGTTTACAAAGGCCACTTTTTATTTTTTAGCCTTTGTATGTCTGACTTTTTGTAATCTCAGACGTTCAAGATGTCGAACTCTATCAACTAATTGCGACATAATTTTCACAAAGGTTTGGGTCTATTTTCTTCCTAATGGAATAGTTCAAACCCCCAGCTTCCATTTGAACAAGTTCATGTTCAGGCACCTGCGTAAAGCACCTTGCCTTCAACGCGTGAAACCTATTTAAATAATCATCAATACTTTCATCAAACCTTCTTTTTATGTTTGATAATTCTACCAAACTAATTTTTGAATGTCCTTCATAAAATTGTTCATGAAATTTTTTTCTCCAATTTAGTCCATGACTCAATCGAATTTGGGGGTAAGGTAGTAAACCATGTGAATGTTGCCTTCGTAAGGGATGAAGGAAAATTCTTTACCCTTAGGTTTTCATTATTTGTCATATCCCCTGACTCAGTTAGATATCTAGCAATGTGTTCCACTGTCGACTCACCTGATTCACCCCTAAACTTTATGTATTTAGGGATTTTCCATCCTCTGGGTAATTCAGTATGCAAAATGTATTCAGACAAAGGGGAAGAATATGTTGGCCCCTGCAGTGTGGTATTCATACCATTCCTAGCCATAATTCTTTCAACAATAGTTGTTAGGTTATTTTCTACCGCTAAATCCTCTTGTCGATATTGATCAACAATTTGATCAGCATCTTGTTATCGATTAACCAATATCATCAGATGACGTTCTACTACTCTTGGTTCGACAACTTGGTTTTGCTGTACTTGAGGTGTAGGCACTTGGCCCTGGTAGACTGTTTCATCTTCCACTGCCCCCATTTCCACTTGGGCGAGGACAACTGGTCTAACAACAGGTGGCACATGTCGAACAGGCACTTAGGTTGCCCCCAGGAAATTACACAAGCATGTCAATTGAGTGACTACCTGCCTATTCGTTTCAGCGGACAGTCTATTAGTCTCAACCCACTCCTATATTACAGGGTTAATCACAAAACCTATTTGATTTGTTAATAAATTTACTAACTCATGGTCACTATCATCCATTTACTGCCTCAAAACTGCTACCGAGGTCTTAGTTAAAGGCGACACTGGTGGAGGAGGCCCCACTCTATTTTGGTTATTCCAATTTAAGGAGTTTCTTCCCGGTGCAGACCCTTGCAACAGGGAATTCATATTTTGATCGTTATCAACCAATAACGCTGGGTTTGATGTCGACTAATATCCTGGAATTAAGGAATACGACATTCCATAAAGAGGATCTGCAATGCCGAAATGAGGTATATTACTAACGGTCATGGCCATCACTGGTCTTGGACTCACCGGCAGAGCTTGAGAAATTGGCACTAGAATTGCGCCTACAGTTGACATTGTTGCATTTGTGTTTGCCAACAAGGGCAAAGACACGACTTGAGACACTATTGTATCTGTGGTAGTTATTGTTCTTTGTGGCACTACGCCCATATTAGGGTTGGTAGGATTAGTCATCCTTGGTGTATGTTGCTTAACTTGTAGGCTATCATACTTTTTAGTTAGTGTGATACGGTGGCAGAACCGACTGTTATATACTGGTTTTGCATTTTGTATTCACAAATGTTGCGGTAAGCAAGAGTTACCACTGACTTTTATTTTATCCAACAAAGGAAAGGGTGAAAAGAACAGAAAAAGACCTTTTTCGAGATTTTATGAGTAAGGGGGTAGGTTATGGAAAGGGAAGGTATTAACACCATTTCCATCCGTGGTTTTCCACGGGCTCTTAGGTACTTGGTCATTTTTTAAAACTGTTTGTGTTTGTGTGTTTTGAAAGATTTTTGTTTTCTTTATGGTAACTCTTGTATCAGTCCTTAAAAGTGTGATAAAGCATTTTTTTGAAAATAGTTTTTGAAATGTGTGTAAGTGTGAAAACTTAGGTTTGAGAAAGTACTTAAGAGTTATCTACCTACTCGAAGAAAGGATGTTCTTTTCCTCCTACCCTTTAGATAGTTCTATCCTACTATTAGTGAGTAGGTAGCCCTATCGTCGAATATTGAGGGACAATCGAAGGGACGTTTTACAATCACGAAGGAAATTTATGGAGACGCTTTAGCAATTTTCTTTTAGGGACTAGATCATTTACCAAAAGGCAACTGTAGGGTCATCGAGGGACTATGATCTTTTTATTTATTTATGGGTCTTTAATAAAGCGTTCCTGCCTCATGACTGTTTTATTTAAAGGCAATCAAAGTGGGAGATACCTTAGAGGTGCGCATGTGCAAGTATATTGAGATTCAATTATTTTTTTTGTCTTTTTGTTAGGTTAACTAACGTTTGATTATTAGTCTTCTCATACACGTCTAGTTACTAACAGTAATATATACAGAAAAATAAAATGTGGAAAGTATAAATCTAGACTATTACTTGGCTTCGGGGTGGGGGGTTTACATTCCAAAGCAATTGGGGGAAAAAATAAAGAAAGAAATGAAAAGTCCTTTTTAAAACTATTACATCTCAAATAACAGTTACATGAATATATAAAAAAAATGCGAAAAATGAATAATGCCAGAAAGAATGAAAATACGTTCTAAAACCTACTGGAAAAAAATCTTTTTTGGTTTTATTTTTATTTATATCAAGAAAAATAATTAAACTAAATCTAAATTTAATTTAGGAAAATAAATATTAAATAAAATTAATCTAATTCTAATATTTTTGCATTTTTTATTAAGAAAACATTTGAAACATAAATTAAATCCTAAATTCTAGTTCATTTTAAAATAAGAAAGTAGTTAAACTTTAATTAATTAATTAATTAAAGAATTTCATTATTTTAATTTTAAAAAAAAGTCTAAGCCTAATTTTTTGTGATTTTTTTTATTATTTGCTTAATTAAGTAAAGAAGATAAAATAAATTAAAACATTACAAAAAAAACTATATGGACCTGAGATAGTAAAAAAAAAAGTGAGTGTGGTTGTTGAATTCGCTGGCCCATGAAGGGAGAGGCCTAGATTTTCTTCTGGATCCAATGTGGATTGTTCTTGATGGCACATGGTGAGCTCGCAGATGGAGTGCGCTAGATCTGATCAGATGGACATCTGATGGCACATGTCTGATGGTGTATAATGCATATCTACCTACGAGGAACACCGGATCTGCATGAAACAAGTTAAAAAAATATAAAAATGGAGCTTAGTGAGGTGTTTTGTGATGTTTCAGGGCTTAGTAATAATTGCAAAAGCTTCAGGGAGCCTCCAGGAATATATTTGGATCTTTTGTTTGGACTGAGAAAGGTTGGAACCTAAAATGCGAATTTTTACAACTTTGATAATTTTTGCAAAATTTGTAGAGCTTTTCCAGGTTGTATATCATGTGTTGAAGCTTGCTAATGTGTCCTTTATATAGAGAGGATGGAGGAGACAAGAGAACAAAGATAATAACAACCATAAACATGTGTTTTTAAAGTCATGGATGATGTTTTATAATTTTGCCAAAGACATGGAATCTTGTCCTTTTTGAATTTGAATGAATGTGGACATTGCTTGCACGAAATTTTATGGGCCTAGGCTGTCCAAAACATCAACCCAAAGCTCAAAGCCTATTTCCATTTATTTTATACATTTTATTTTATATTCATTTGAAATAAATTAAAATAAATATGAATAAAATAGTTAGAAAATGTAAGGCATGGCAAGAATAATTTTAGAGGTCCTCTATAAACTTAGGAAGATGCTTGAAGTCCAAGAAATTCATCCCTTGCCTTAAAACTTCAAATTTGTTCAATGCATAATTCTTGAAAATTCTCAAATTTTCCCAACTTGGGTAAGCCATAACTTTCTCAATATTTATCTCATGATGATGATCTTTGACTTTTTGGAAATACCAATATGTCTACTTCAATCTCTCTTTTGACCAATTTTGCATTTGAAGATTTTACCTTTTTGTAAAAGTTCTTGGTAAGAAGTGGCTTTTGTTGACTTTTTAAAATGACCTGTAATGTATGAGCTTTTATCTTTCAAATTGTGAATTTACTGGACTTGAGGGATCAAGAGAAGTTGTAGGGAATGAGATTATATTCAATAAGAGCTTTGGTTGGGGAAAAATGGATGAAGTATGTGAAAGTTATGCCTAGTCAAAGTTCAGTTGACTTTTCCTATAGAAACTCTAATTTAGCAATTTTGACTTTTGATGAATTAGGGGCATTTCTTGAGGAATAATGATCAAACCTTGATCAAATGATGGATATAACTTCAAAATGTTGATTTTGACCAAAAATATTGAAGTTTGACTGTATATAGACCATAGTTGACTTTTGACCTAGTACAGTTGATTTTCAAGCATTTGAGCAATTGACTGAGCAAACTTGTAGTGCAAGGTATGAAATTTGTCATGGATAATCTTGAATACATATTAGGACCATGGAAGACATTTGAGACCTTTGGAGCCCACACATCTTGGTGAAAAATGAAACCCTAGTTGGAAGGCCAATGCTTAGGAGGAGAGATTGTCTGACCAATTCTTGATCAACCTTGAGCAATTGAGGACCTCTAGGAGTATGTCTTGTATGAAAATGGGAGGAAAATTTTTGGGGTACAACAACTGCCCCTATTCAATCTTCTTAGACCTGAGGATGTAGATTGGCTAGTCTTCCTTTTGTGATCTGAAGGTGGAAGATGATTGAACACTAGAGTGCCCAGAAATTTGCACTCGCCCGAAGTGAGACTGTTCGTGAATAATATCGGGAATGGGCTTACGTATTCCATTTGGAAAAGATGACCGAAGACTGTCGGAGATGGGCTTAAAGATGCCATCCAAGGAATATGACGGAGAGTCATCAGAGATGGGCTTAAAGATGCCATCCAAAATAGCTGCTGACTTCATAAGAAGTCTCTTTGTGGGGATTCCTGTTCATGCTGTCCGAGGAGGAGTCCGCTGGAGAATGTTTTTTAGGGGAATAGAGTCTAAGAGCTTCGGTTGTCCATTACTCTACTGGGGATTCATCTCTTGACTGAAGAAACGGAAGTGAATTACTATCTGGTCAGGATCCAGGCTTCGTAGTGACTTGCTGAGGATGATAAGGCTGACTCCTATCTGGTCATATTCTAGGCTTCATAATGACTTACTGGGGAAATGAGATTAAACTACTATTGTCTGGTTATACTCTAGGCTTTGCAGTTTCTTAAACTGGAATAGAAATCAGAAAAATCTTAGTGTCGATTTAACTGAAACAAAGAAAGGATCTCCCGGAAAAGAACCAGTAACAAATCAATGGTCGATTCAAATAGAACCAGCAGAGGTCTTGATTTATCTTTGACTGGATAAGAATCAGAAAAATCTTAGTCTCGATTTAAATGAACCATAAAAAAGTCTTGGATCATCTTAAACTGGAATAGGAATCAGAGAGATCTTAGTGTCGATTTGACTGCACCAAAGAAAAATCTTGAATTAACTTTGATTGGATAAGAATCAGAAAAATATTAGTGTCAATTTAACTGAACCAGAAAAAAGTCTTGGATTATCTTCAACTGGAATAGGAATCAGAGAGATCTTAGTATCGATCTGACTGAACCAGAGAAGGTCTTTAATTAACTTTGACTGGAATGGAAATCAGAAGAATATAGTATCAATTCAATTGAACCAGACAAAAGTCTTGGAATATCTTCAACTAGAATAGGAATTAGAGAGATCTTAGTGTCGATCCGACTGAACCAGATAAAAATCTTGAATTAACTTTGACTGGATAAGAATTAGAAAAATCTTAGTGTCGATTTAACTGAACCAGAAAAAAGTCTTGGATCATCTTCAACTGGAATAGGAATCAGAGAGATCTTAGTGTCAATCTGACTGAACCAGAAAAGGTCTTTAATTAACTTTGACTGGAATGGAAATCATAAGAATCTTAGTATCGATTTAACTGAACCAGACAAAAGTCTTGGAATATCTCAACTGGAATAGGAATCAGAGAGATCTTAGTGTCGATCTGACTGAACCAGAGAAGGTCTTTAATTAACTTTGACTGGAATGGAAAATATAAGAATTTTAGGATCGATTCAACTGAACCAGACAAAAGTCTTAAATTAACTTCGACTGGATAAGAATCAGAAATATCTTAGTGTCGATTTAACTGAACCAGAAAAAAGTCTTGGATTATTTTCAACTGGAATAGGAATCAGAGAGATCTTAGTGTCAATCTGACTGAACTAGAGAAGGTATTTAATTAACTTTGACTGGAATGGTAATCAGAAGAATCTTAGGGTCAATTCAACTAAACCAGAAAAAAGTCTTGGAATATCTTCAACTGGAATAGGAATCAGAGAGATCTTAGTGTCGATCTGACTGAACCAGAGAAGGTCTTGGATTAACTTTGACTGGAATGGAAATCAGAAGAATCTTAGGGTCGATTCAACTGAACCAGACAAAAGTCTTGGAATATCTTCAATTGTAATAGAAATCAGAGAGATCTTAGTGTCGATCTGACTGAACCAGAGGAAAATGTTGGATTAACTTTGATTGGATAAGAATCAGAAAAATATTAGTGTCGATTTAACTGAACCAGAAAAGGTCTTGGATTATCTTTAACTGGAATAGGAATAAGAGAGATCTTGGTATCGATCTAACTGAACCATAGGAAAATATTGAATTAACTTTGACTGGAATCAAAATCAGAAGAATCTTAGTGTCGATTCAACTGAACCATACAAAAGTCTTGGGATAGCTTCAACTGGAATAGAAATCAGAGAGATCTTAATGTCGATCTGACTGAACCATAGAAGGTCTTCAATTAACTTTGACTGGAATGGAAATCAGAAGAATCTTAGTATCGATTCAACTGAACCAGACAAAAGTCTTGGAATATCTTCAACTGGAATAGGAATCAGAGAGATCTTAGTGTCGATCTGACTGAACCAGAGAAGGTCTTTAATTAACTTTGACTGGAATGGAAATCAGAAGAATCTTAGGATCGATTCAACTGAACCAGACAAAAGTCTTGGGTCATCTTCAACTGGAATAAGAATCAGATAGATCTTAGTGTCGATCTGACTGAACCATAGGAAAGTCTTGAATTAACTTTGGCTGGATAAGAATCAGAAAAATCTTGGTGTCAATTTAACTTAACCAGAAAAGGTCTTGGATCAACTTTGACTGGAATGGAAATCAGAAGAATCTTAGGATCGATTCAACTGAACCAGACAAAAGTCTTGGGTCATCTTTAACTGGAATAAGAATCAGAGAGATCTTAGTGTTGATCTAACTGAACCAGAGGAAAATCTTGAATTAACTTTGACTGGATAAGAATTAGAAAAATCATGGTGTCGATTTAACTGAACCAGAAAAGGTCTTGGATCAACTTTGACTGGAATGGAAATCAGAAGAATCTTAGGATCGATTCAACTGAACCAGACAAAAGTCTTGGGTCATCTTCAACTGGAATAAGAATCAGAGAGTTCTTAGTGTTGATCTGACTGAACCAGAGGAAAATCTTGAATTAACTTTGACTGGATAAGAATCATAAAAATCTTGGTGTCGATTTAACTGAACCATAAAAGGTCTTGGATCAACTTTGACTGGAATGGAAATCAGAAGAATCTTAGGATCGATTCAAGTGAAATAGACAAAAGTCTTGGGTCTTCTTCAACTGGAATAAGAATTAGAGAGATCTTAGTGTCGATATGACTGAACCAGAGAAGTTATTGTGAGGAGATCTTTCTGCGGAGAATGCTGAAATAGCCCTTCGTTAGATATAGCTTTCGAGAATACTACCATGTCACATAAATAGTCAACTATGTTCATTGATTTGATCTTTTCCCTGATGATGTATGAAATGCATTGTGATGATGTTCTCAAAATAAATGATATGATGTTGTATGCGATGTGTATGCACATGCCATGATGTACGAATATGGGATGCTATTGAGATGTTTCCCAGTCTAGGAAAATAAATCCCAGACTACTGCTGGAGAGTATTGGGAAGCTGAATCCTTCATTTACACTGAGGATGATGAATGGATATGATTTGTCGGGGATTTCCTCTTTCTGTTTGAGGATATTTTGTCAGGGATTGACTCTGCTTGAGAATAAATCTATGGAGGGAGATGCTTTATTGGAAGATTTTGCCGATGTAGAGAAATAAACTCTGTTGGGGAATGAACTTCCGCATTCTGAGAAATAAACTCTAACCGGGAGGAGGTTTTATAAACTGTTTAAGGTTATAAAGGTCGGATGGGGAACACATATTTCAGCTCTCTGAAGGAACTTGGCTGGAGGAAGTAATTCCTGCTTGGGGAAGAAGAGGTCAAAACTTTTGTTGTTTCTACTCTGTGGGGAACATAGGTGTCACGGGGTCATATGTAGCGGTGACTTCATCTCAGAATATCTCTGCCCCTGTACCTGTCGGAGAAAGTACCTGTGGAGACTTTATGGATGGTTTGAGTGTCACCCCTACTCATGAGGTGCTTGGTAAATGCTGATCAGGATAACAAGTCTTCTACTGATAGACAAGTGACAAGATGACGGGACATAGTCGTACGCTTTAATCCCTAACTTTTTCCTAGCCGCTGTTGTACCCCAAAATTTTCCCTCTCATATTTCTCAATACATTTCAAGTGAGGTCCTCAAATTGCTCAAGGAAGTCCAAGGGTTGACCAGACAAACTCTCTCCTAAGACAGTCTACCCCAAATTAGGGTTTCAGTTTGCATTAAGATGTTTGAATCAAAAGGGTCCCAAATTCTCACTATTATCATAATATGTTCTCAAGATCATCCATGTCAAGTTTCAAGCCTTGCAGAAGAAGTTTGCTCACTCAACTATTCAAATGCCTGAAAATCGACTATGCTAGGGAAAAAGTCAACTGTGGCCCACATACAGTCAAACTTCAAGATTCTTAGTCAACATCCTCATGTTGAAGTATTATTCATAATTTTATCAAGGGTTTATCATGATTCCTCAAGGATTGCTCACAATTCATCAAAACCCAAAAGTTGCTAAATTAGGGTTTTGCAGGAAAAGTCAACTCAACTTTGACCAAGCATAACTTTCTCATACTTTATCAGAAATGACCCATCCAAAGCTCATTTTTAATAGAATGAAATTCCCTACAATTCATCTTCATCTCCAAAGTTCAAAATATGCGCTCACAAGAAGACATAAATTTGGATATTATAGGTCATTTTGGAAAGTCAATAAAAACACCTTTTATGTCAAAGCTTCATACATGAACATGGAAGACTCAATTGAGATGAGACCAAAATGATTGATTAGAGGACATCTTAAGATTTCTAAAAAGTCCAAGAACACCTCTCTAGGTTCAAAATTGAGGGAGTTATGCATTGGCAAAGTTGACCCTTTTTTGCAAAATTGCCAAAAGTCAAATATGTCCAAATTTTCAATTTTTGCCAAATGGGCCCAACTTTTTATGCTTGCATTGAGTTTGTAACATGGTCTAAGACCTCTAAGCCCACCCATACATTTTTCTACTATTTATGCTATTTATTTTGATATTTTATTCATTAAAATTCAGAATTAAATAAATAAATAATAGAAATAATGTAAATTTTGATGTGAATCTATTTTGGGCAAGTTTTATGCTGGTTTATGTCAATTGATTTCGTGCAATAACCTTTAAAATATGTCCAGGTTCATCCACATATGAAAATGGCATAAAATCATCAAATATGGCATTTTTTTTCAAATTTTGATCATGGTCTTAAAACACAACATTATGAGGGAGATTCTTTCCATGCTTTCTTGTCTCCTCATTCTCCTCTATAAATATAGAGCCATACAAGATTGAAAGGGACGAAATTCCTATCTAAAAAGCTCTCAAAAAGCTCTTCAAAAAGCTCTCTAAAAGCTCTTCAAAAAGCTCTCCAGAAATCAAAGAATTGGTGCAAGTCATATCTCGAGGTTCCCGTCTCTCTCAATTTACATCAAGCCTCAAACCCTCCTCTTGAAGTCCTCAGGAGTCTTACAAGGCCCAAGAGCAATCCATCACACGCCTAGCACGCCCCCATTTGACAACACGAGTTTGGTAAAATTTTAAACTTCGAATCTCTAATTTTAATCACATTTTATGGTATGCTAACGTTTGTTTGAGTTTATATAGAAAATTTATGGATGGTTGAATCATAGGTTCCACGCAAGAATAAAAAAACACCATAGTTAGAGCATGAAGCTTTCGAAGATTCGGGCCGAGGGATTTCTGATGATTGCACCCCCTGTTTACTTTTGCTACTAGGCCCATCTTTTTTTTGTTTTATTCATTTCATTTATTTCTTTTAATCCCTTTTTTATTTTTATCAATAAACAAATATAAAAATCACATAAAAATATATTTCGGTATAACATAACACACCTTGCACATATGCACTCTTAGGGTATGCCTCACTTGGTTGCCTCGGAAAACAATGGTCATGTCCCTCGAACGTAGGGATACCGTGATACGGTGGAAGAACTGACTGTTTTCGGAATGCTGGTTTGTGTTTTGCGTTTGCTTTTGCAAAATTTCGCGGTAAGCAAGAGTTGCCACCGTCTTTTATTTTATCCAACAAGGAAAGGAAAAAAGCACAGAAAAATTCCTTTTTCGAGATATTTCTGAGTACGGGGGGTAGATTTATAGAAAGGGAAGGTATTAACACCCTTTCTATCCGTAGTTATCTATGGGCTCTTAGGTACTTGCTCATCATTTTCAAAATCGTTTTCTTCGTGTTTATGGGTTTTGAAAAGTTTTTGTTTTGACTTCGATTTAACTCTTGCGTCTGTCTTCAAGAGTGTAATGAAGTGTTTTTTTGAAAACTTGTTTGTAAAGGAGTGTAAGTGCGAAAAACTTGTTTTGGATGAACAAGTATCTAAGAACTAATCTACCTACTCGAAAAAGGAATCGTTCTATGTTTGTTTCCTTTAGACAATGATGTCCGACTATTAGTGAGTAGGTAGCACCGTCGTTGGAGTTTGAGGGTCAATTCGAAAGAGGGACATACGGTCACTAAAGCAATGTTAGGACGTCTTAGTGGTAACCCTAATGTCTTAGGTCATTTATCCGAGGCAACTATTTCGAGGCAACTATGATCTTTTAGACAAGAGGGTGACTTCTAAAACAACCTATACTCAATGATCGTTTACAAAGGCAACCAAGTGGGGTGTACCCTAGGAGTGCGCATGTGCGGGTGTGTTGATTTCAATTATTTTTTTCTTTGCACAATTAAGGGTGATCTAACTGTTTTAAAATTAAACATTCATTCTTGTCATGCAAACCCTATTATCAAACATCTAACAGTTGAATATTTGCAGAAATTAAAGTGCGGAATTTAAACTAACTATTACAAGGCGTCGGATATTTACATCGCCAAAAACAAACCCTTTGAAATTTAAAAGCTGAAAAATAAATAAATGTCCTAATTAAAATTATTACAAACCGGGAGCAGATACAATAATTTGGATAAAGAAAAGTAAAGCGCGCGAGACAATTGGATCGAATGCGAAACTAGGGTTTTGACCCTCCTAATTAAAAAAAAAATATTTTTGTTGTTTTTATTTTTTAAGAAAAAAAATTAATTCCTAAAATTAAATGCTAAATTAATTAGTTATTAAATTAATTAATGAAAAAATAATTAAGTGTCATATTTTTGGATTTTTGGTTATTTTAGGAAAGAAATAAAATAAGTAAATTAATGTTAAAACCTATTGATTCTAATTAATTTTAAATATTTACAAAAATAAATCAAAGTTATCTAATTAATCAAGTAAATTAATTAATATTTATTGATGAAAAATAAAATTCTAAAATTTAATTGGACATAAAATATTTTTTGTGATTTTTTGATAAAAGGAAAATAATTTTTGGTTAAGTAAATAAATAAATAAATAATTAAATGAAATAAATAAAATATAGAAAAAAGAGAGAGATGGGCTTGAAAATGGTGTGCCAATAGCAAGAATTCTGGCCCAATGATGTGAGGTCCATTTGACTTTCTTGATCATGTGTATTGCGCTGACTTTGGTCTATGGTGTTCCTTCAAATGGTGGCCACCAGATCTGGCCATCTAGCCATCTAGCGTGTTGATGAGGAAGGTCCATGGTGGGTGCCTGGCTTATGCATGCATTGGATTACCTGAAATAAATGAGAAAAATAACAAATGCTGGAGGCAGGGGTCGAACCCCTGACCTCCAGCCTCCTAGCGCCTTAAGCATACACCTGGTGACCACTGGGGCATTTGGTTCTATTTGTTCATTAATCAAACGCTGAAAATAATATATAAAACAAAAGAAAATTGGAAAACAAATAAAAAAACACGCGCTCGTTTAAACAATCCAATGGTGGGACGACAACTCATCGTCTTCTTCTTCCCTCCGTAGCTAAAAACCTTGAGACCTATACCCACGAACAAATGTCTGTCGCTACAAACCTGTCCACTCTCAAAATCTCGTACAGGTAACAAAAACGACCACCAAGGCCATGGTTAGAGCCGTCTCCTTCTTCTGAACACAATGGTACCCATTACTAAGGCCAATTTTCCGTGAAATTGAAAACCCTAAAACCAAATCTGAAACCCTAACAATGGTGGATTTCGTTACAGACCATTAAAATGAAATTGAATAATGTCAAAAGCTTGCAAATGATATGGTGATCAAGAATATGCCATTATTTTACACTATGGATGCAAGAATAAAGCTTTTCGAATTCAAGAAAAGGGTGATACCGTGACAGACTTACAGTGCACTAGAGGGCTTGAAAATGATTGGTCTCGATTGCTTTCTCTTGCTGAAGGTGCTAGGAAGTGATTGGGAGAGGTCTCGAGCCTTGAGGATGCCTCTAAGTGGGATTTTGATCTCACACTTTTTCCTTGATTTTTCAGTTTTTGTTCTCTCTCTCTCTCGCCTGTTTCCAACCTTGTCTTTGATCTGCACGCGGTCCTTATGTATCACACAATGCATTAGGGTTGATTCTTGTGTCCAAATCCCTCTCCATCAATGATTTTGATATTTGATTTGATTCTTCTTTAAAGCTTTCCAAATTTGGCTTCTTTTCAATCTTTTTGTGCACTCTAGGGCTTGGCACGAATTTGAATGATGATAGCTGTATAATGAAGCCTGAAATAATCACAAGATCCTTTGTTATCAATATTTTGGATTTCATTTGATTTATTATGATTTAATTTAAATTAATTCAAATAAAAATCAAAATAAATAATAAAAATAAGATATGGACAAGTGGAAAGGGCTAGAGCACGTGGGCTATGATGCCAACTCAAAACAAGTGAAAAAGAATGGGCCTATTTGGCAAAATTTGAAGTTTTGGGCATAGTTGACTTTTGGCAATTTTACAAAAAAGGTCAACTTCACCAATGCATAACTTCCTCAATTTTTAACCTTTGGAGGTGTTCTTGGATTTTTTAGAAATCTTGAGATGTCCTCTAATAAAAAATTTTGGTATCATCTCAAATTGATATTCCATGCTCATGTATGAAGCTTTGACAAAAAAAGTGTTTTTGTTGACTTTTCAAAATGCCCTATAATGTCCAAATTCATAACTTTTTGTGAGTGCATATTTTGAACTTGGGAGATGAATATGGATTGTAGGGAATTGCATCCTCTTCAAAATGAGATTTGTATGGGTCATTTATCATAAAGAATGAGAAAGTTATGCTTGGTCAAAGTTGAGTTGACTTTTCCTACAAAACCCTAATTTAGCAACTTTTGAGTCTTGATGAGTTATGAGCAATCCTTGATGAATCATGATCAACCCTTGATAAAATGATGAAATATACTTAAAAATGAGGATGTTGACCAAAAATCTTGAAGTTTGATTGTATGTGGGTCACAATTGACTTTTGCCCTAGCATAGTCAATTTTTGGACCTTTGAGCAATTGACTGAGCAAACTTCCTCTGCAAGGCTTGAAACTTGACATGGATGATCTTGAGAACATATTAGGACATTGGTGAGAATTTGGGGTCACTTGGACTCAAGGATCTTGATGCAACATGAAACCCTAATTTGAGGTAGACTGCCTTAGGAGAGAGCTTGTCTGGTCAACCCTTGGACTACCTTGAGCAACCTGGGGATCTTTCTTGCAATGTTTTGAGAAATATGGGAGGGCAAATTTTGGGGTACAACAACTGCCCCTGTTCAATCTTCTTAAACATGAGGATGTAGATTGGCTTCCATGCCTTTCGTAGTCCGAAGGTGGAAGAGGATTGAACACTAGAGTGCCCAGAAATTTGCACTTGCATGAAGTGGTAATTGTCTTGTAATGGCGGGAATGGGTTTACAGATTCCATTTGGAGATTGCTGACGAGGAGATGGGCTTAAAGATGTCATCCTAAGAAGTGTTGATCGCATAAGAGATTCCTTAACGAGAGCTTATATATCTGTTGTTGAGGAAGATCCCGCTGGGAAAGCCTGATCTTTGTTGAGAGAAGTAGAATTTTAGGAGCTTCGTCGTCCGTCATTCTGCCGGTGAGCCGTCTATGCTGAGATTTAGGAACTTGTCTGTAATTCAACTGAGAAAACATCTTTGATGATATTTAGGAATTGGTCCGTGTTGTACCCCAAAATTTGCCCTCCCATATTCCTCAAGATTTGACAAGAATAATTCTCAAATTGCTCAAGATTGCTCAAGGATTGCACAATCCAAATACCTCCTAAGCCAGCTGAAATTAGGGTTTTGGTTCTTTCAAGGAATTTGAGGTTTTCAATGGTTCAATCAAGTCTCATAGGCCTATATACATTCTCAAACACCTACATGTCAAGTTTCAAGACTCACAATGCCAATTTGCACAGTCAAAAAGCTCCATTTGACCTACAGTCAACTAAAAGGGCAAAATGGTCATTTTACAGTCAAAAGTCAGAATTTTTGGTCAACATATTATTTTGAGTCCACAATCATCATTTGATCAAGTCTTGATCATGATTCCACAAGAATGGCTCAAAAATCATCAAGATGCAAAAAGTTACTATTTTTGGACAGTAGAAAAAGTCAATTGTATCTTGACCAGGGCATAACTTTTTCATGGTTCATCATAAAAATCCCATCCAATGCTCATTTTGAAGGGGATGACATTTCCTACAACTCATCTTCACATTCCAAATCCAAGAAATGCTCTCACAAAAAGTTATAAATTTCTACATTATAGGTCATTTTCAAAAGTCAACAAAAAGGCACTTTAAGTCAAAGACCATAACTTGAGATTGGTAAATCCAAATGACATGGGACCAAAGGCATTGGTTAGAGGACTTGAAGACCTTTCCAAAATGTCCAATAACATGTTCATATGATCAAAATTGAGCAAGATATGCATTGGAGAAGTTGGGAAATTTTTATGAATTTGCAAAAGTCAACTTTGCTTAAAACACCTTGTTTTTGCTAATGGGCCTCAAATCTCTTCTTGAAACTTCATCCATGGCCTATGCACGACCCATCAAGCTTAATTGAATTTATTTTCTTATTTTTATTAATTAATTGGATTTTTAATTGATATTAATTCATTTAATTAATTTAAATTGTAGGAAAATACAAGATTTGGTTTTTCAATCTTTTTGTGAAGCAAATATGGTCAAGATATGCTGGCAATTTCGTGTACAAATCAAAGATGCAAAAATCTCCAAAATTGGCAACTTTATTCAATCATGAAAATGCAAAAAGATTTGATTTTCAATCAAATATTCAATCATCAATTCAATGGATTTTTGTGCAAGATTCTGACCTAATTCCATTCCTCTATAAATATGCAAGCCAACCCTGATGCATACACGTGAAAAAAAGCTGCAGACAAAGGCCATAGCATATTGAAAAATTCCAAGAAAAACTCAAAACTGATTTCTATATTCCAGGGCGATTCAAAGCTTTTTGTTGATTCTAACATCTTGCAGGAGTTCCCAGGAGTGTGTGGCAATCAATTTCAAGCCTTGAAGCTCAAAGGATCGTTCTAAACAGAACCACGGTTTGAAGCTTTTTTTCAAAATCGTATTGTCCAATTCACGAGCATTTAACATGATTTCTTGATTGTTTTGTATTGCTAGAGACCACATGAAGCTATTGGCATAGGTTAATTGAATTATAATGTCTTGAATCCAAAGATGCCATGGTTGAATTTTAGGGTTCATGAGCTTTGAAATTGGGGATTCCTAAACCAGGAAAAATTGAGACCACTAAGGCACATGGTTGGAATCCTGAGAACAAGACGAACCTGACCAAACCCTCGCGAAACATTTATATAAGCCACAGTTCTATTCGCTATTTTTCGCCACACTGTTTAGTGGGGGTTAAAAACCCCCGCTATCTAATGTTTATTATGCAGGAACCAGCGAGGAAGATGATGAGGTGTTAGCCTCTGAGTGGATAGTTTAAATAAGCGCGCGTTTTTTTGTGTTTTACAGCTTAGTGATTTGTTTCCCAATATAATATTCTCTCTCTATCCTAATAACAATTAAAGCAGGTGGTTGGAGTGGTTAAGGCATTGGCTTGGAAGCATTGGGACCTGGGTTCGAATCCCAGGTCCTCCAAAATATTTGTTTCTATTTTTCTTAACATGTTCACATGCAGCTTGCAAGAAGGAGTACACCATACGCTTCTAATTCCCAGATGCCATGTGTCTCCATCCTCCAATCCAATGGCCCAGATGGAAGGATCATCATACTCCCAGTCAACACGCGCCCTGGACAATCACCAAAAGTCAAAGCAGGCTTGAGGTTAATGGGCCACAATTTGCAAAAACACCTCCTAACTTGGCCCATCACCCCCTGGTTTCATTATTTCTTTTCTTCTTTTATTATTATTTTTTCTTTTAATTGTTTAATTATTAATTATTATTATTATTTAATTAACCTAAATTAACTTTTTCACAATAAAAATCAGAAAACTAAAAAATGTAATATTGTATTATTTATTAATTTCACCCTTTATTATTTTTGTAAATAAATACTAACAAATTAATTTAGTCTTTTTTAATTAGGTTAATTTCAATATTTTTTGCAATAAATAAAATAAGTTAGAATTAGGGTTTACTAACTTTTGACTATTTTATTTTATTTTCCTTGAGACATTAAAAATTAAAAATATATTTCTTTTAATTAATTAATTAGGTACAATTTAATTTAATTCATAAACAATCAAAACTTCTTTCTTTTCTCAAAAAGGGTCAAAATCCTAAGGACTTCTCCGATTCAATTTCTTTCGCGCATATTATTTTTGACCATATAATTGTATTTGCTCCGAGGATGTAATAGCGTTTAATTAGGACTTTTATCGCTTTTCTTTTATTTTCCGCAATTTACTTTTCAAAGGGTTGTTTTTGGCTATGTAAATACCCGACGCCTTGTAATAGCGTAGATTTATTTTCCGCAATATTTAACTGTTAGATGTATGTTAATTAGGCTATGCATGATAAGAATTATCTGAAAATTAAAATCAAAACGTAGCTCACCATAACATGTGCAAAGATAATATGACTGAAACTTGACACACTCGCACATGCCACTCCTAGGGTACGCCTCACTTGGTTGCCTCGACGTGGTCATTGAGTATAGGGTGTTTTAGAGGTCGCCCTCTTGTCTAAAGATCCAAGTTGCCTCGAAACGGTTGCCTCAGATAAAAAGGATCTAGGACATTAGGGTTACCGCTAAGGCGTCCTACTATTGCTTTGGTGACCACATGTCCCTATAATCGAATTGACCCGAAAACTCCAACGACGGTGCTATCTATTCCTCCATAGTGGGATAGTACTGTCTAAAGGACATTTACACAGCCTAATTCCTTTTGAGTAGGTAGAGGTTCTCAGGTACTTGCTCTTTCAAAACAAAAAATACTTTTCGCACCTACACTTTTCTGACGAAAGTTTTCAAACAACACTTCATACACTCTTGAGGACTGATACAAGAGTTAAATCGAAGTTTTCAAACAAACTTTTTTTAAAAACCCACAAACACAAGAAAAGAAAAACATTTTTGAAAACATAGTGAGCAAGTACCTAAGAGCCCGTGGATAACCACGGATAGAAAGGGTGCTAACACCTTCCCTTTCTATAATCTACCTCCCGAACCGAGAAACATCTCGAAAAGGAATTTTGCTGTGCTTTTGTCCTTTCCTTATTGGAGAAAATAAAAGACGGTGGCGACTTTTGCTTACCGCGACATTTCACAAACCAGCATTAAAAACAGTCAGTTCTATTTCCACCGATCACAGAACTGGCGACTCTGCTGGGGAATATTATAATAAGTGAGGTGTACCTTAGGATTAGAACACTTATGTTTTCAATTGTATGCCTTGTTTGCTTTAATATTTTGGTCTTGTATTGGAGTTTCATAGATCCTAACCCGGATCTAGGGGGTACCCTTTAGGTAAGTAGCAATAAACTGTGAGGGACCTGTCCGGCGTAGACCGACACGGGTGAAGCAGTAGTTACGTTGGTGTGACACCTTGGTCTGTACCGATATCCCTTGTGTTGGAACGAGGAGAATATGGGTCTTCTGAGGAGTCATTAAGCACCAACTGACCTTAGAACCTTAAATTGACCAACTTGGCCATAGAACAGTAGCAGTATGCTACACTCATTGAGGCTAAACTCTCGCGATGGTTCCGGATGCAAGAAAAGATTGCTAAGCTGGAGTTATGACCGATTGAGGGTAGTCAGTGATATTGAGATCCTCTAGAACCCGATTATTATTTCTAGGACAGGTCTTAACCAACTGAAACTGAAAGAGGGTAGTACCTAAACTTCATGCTGGCCTGAAATCTAAGGGATGTCTTGTGTGACTTGTGTGCCTTTACCATGTTTGCCTTTTGTGAATACTTGTGGTGTGCCTTTATCATAACATCATACCATCATACCATTGCATGCATCCTGCATAAGAACTAACCCATTTCAAAGACAAGAGGGTTTCATATTTGCTCTGTTTTGTAGGACATTATGATGCCCATGCGAAGGAATACTATCCGACTCAACTTTGTTCAACCACCTGCTTTGCTTACAGAATTGGTTGACAGGATTCCAAACACTACTTCCTTCATCAAGAGGCATGGTTCTCTTCTCGGTTTAGTCACTTCAAAGTGAGACCAACAATTGATGAGCGTCCTGGCCCAGTTTTATGATCCGCTATACCATTGCTTCACCTTTCAAGACTTCCATCTGGTCCATACCCTGGAAGAATTCTCTGATTTGCTTGGTATCCCTGTTTTGGAACAGACTCCATTCATTGGTTGGGAAAAGACTCTTAGGCCTGAGGAGATTGCTGCAGCCCTTCCTTTGACCAAAGAAGAGGTAATGGCTAACTGGGAAACTAGAAGTGGAGTTAAGGGATTTTTGGCTAAGTTTCTGATTGGCAAAGCTAATAGTTTCTGGAATGACTTAGACTTCAGGGCGTACGAAGACATTCTGGCTCTCTTAATCTATGGTCTAGTATTGTTTCCAAATCCTGATACCTTTGTTAATGTCAACGCCATAAGGATCTTCATACCTCGGAACCCTGTACCCACTCTCTTGGGTGATATCCTGCAACAACTCTATGCTCGTATTGCCCGAAGACGGGGAACTTTGTGGTGTTGTGCTCCTTTATTGGTGAGGTGGTTTATTTCGCACCTCCCTAAGTTCGTACTAAAGAACAAAGAAGGAAGGGGCTAGGCTCATAGGATAATGTCACTCACTGATAATGACATCGTTTGGACTCTTAGAGGTTTAGATGAAGTGGCTGTTATTGATTGTTGCAGAGAGTACCCTAATGTTCCATTGATCGGAACCCAGGGAGGAATCTCTTATAACCCATGTTTAGCTCTCCGTCAGTTTGGAAGAGCCAGAAGAGCAGGGCCTCATGAGATGTTGATACCTCACATCAGTTTTGAGTTTCAGGTAGATAGCGACGAACTGCGCCGTAGATTCATCAGGGCTTGGGACAGGATTCACAAAGCTGACCCACATGAGTTGGGACCAAAGACTTCTCTACCAATGGAATCCTACTTCAGATGGGTCCGCATCCGTGCTCAGAAGTTAGGTATGCCATACGAAGCTGTCAGACCCATTACTCTTGAAGTTCCTGATAAAGACGGGGTTCCTCCAACTGTTCTCCGTCCTCATATGCCCACTGATATTGACACACTAAAGAGGTCTTGGGCACAACTGCAGGAAGAACGGGATTCTTATCGGGAAAGGTTCAATGAACAAGAACAAAAGATCCAGAAGTTAACTAAACAATTGGAGAACGAGCGGATCTTGAATGACTATATCCGCACCGAGAAGAAGAGGCCATGGGAGCATTGATGGGACTTGGACGTTTCTTTTACAACTTTTTAGTATTTTCCATTCTTGTAACGCCTAAGGGCGATTTGTGGAACAATTTAAATTCCGAAGTTGAATCTAATAAAGTGTGTTTCCTTTTTGTCTACAAAGTTGAATCCCGACTGTCTTTGAAAACATAAATCATACGCATTTCATGTCATCATATGCATAACATGTACCCCTTTTTACAGGTCACTTATCTTCTTTGCTGTTTATTTCAGCAATCATCATGTCTTCTGAACCTACTACTGAACAAGCTATCAAGGCCCTCCAGGCCCAGAATGCCCAGTTCCAAGTGTTGGTTATGAGCCTAGCCCAGGGTCAACAGGAGTTGAAGACTCTGATTCTGAAGAAGAAGAAGAAGAGGACCGTCTTGTTCAACACTGGACGCAGATTTGGGAATGGACTACAAAATGAGGTTGATCTGACTACTTCCTCTGTAGGGAAAGACAGTCCCCAAGAGAGAAGGGTTCCTAGTCCCGTGGTCTCCGACAACGAGACGGATTATAATGATGAACAGTACCCTCCTGATGAGGATAGGTATAAGCAGCTGGAGGACCGCTTAAGTGCTATGGAGATTCAAAATGTGCTCGGGTTGGACTTTGGAGACCTAGGCTTATCCTCTGGGGTGGTGATTCCCCACAAGTTCAAGGCACCTGCTTTTGCCAAATACGACGGAGCTTCCTGTCCTAAGCTGCACCTCCGGTCGTATGTAAGGAAGATCCAACCTTACACTGCTGACAAGAATTTGTGGATCCATTTCTTCCAGGATAGTCTTTCAGGGACTCAACTCGAATGGTTCTATCAGCTGGATAGAGCCAGTATTCGTAACTGGGAGGATTTGGCTACTGCGTTCTATAAGCAGTATCAGTATAATTCCGACCTCGCTCCTACGCGTACCCAACTCCAGGGTATGTCACTAGGGACGGGTGAAGGATTTAAGGAATATGCTCAAAAGTGGAGAGACCTGGCTGGAAGGGTGCAGCCACCTTTGACTGACCGTGAGCTTGTTGATATGTTCTTAGGGACCCTGTCTGGTCCGTTCTTCAACCATTTGATTGGAAATTCTTCTGCCGGGTTTAAAGACCTTATCCTGACTGGTGAGAGGATAAAAGCTGGTATCAAGTCTGGGAAGATACAGAAAGGTGCCTCCTCGAGCACTGAAAAGAAACCCTTCAAGAAGGAATCCAGTGCTGTTTATGGTTCAAGGAGACAGAATAGACCGAACGCCGCCAAGCTGTCAACGCGGTGGTTATTTCAAAACCTGCTGCTGCTCCTCAGCATCATAACCAACAAAGGAGTGAGAGACCTAGAAGGAAGTTCACTCGGCTCAGCATGACCTTGTCCCAGATATTGCCGCAACTACTGACAACCAATCTGGTAACCATAAAAGAAGCTCCGAAGGTTGTAAACACCACATCTCCAAAGTACAATCCTAACGCCCACTGTGCTTATCACTCTGATAGCGCGGGGCATACTACGGATGATTGTTGGGCTCTGAAGAATAAGGTTCAGGACCTAATTGATGCTAAAGAGATAGAGTTCGAGGCGCCTGAAAGGCCCAATGTTGTGACTGCTCCCATGCCCAAGCATGGAGTGAATGCTGTAGAGGAAGACCTGTATGTAGCCTTTGTGGATGATATTGTTACTCCGCTGTTGACTATCAAGAGGAACCTGTTGCTAGCCGGTTTATTTCCGGGATGTAGTAAAGGTTGCCATCTATGTTCTGTTTCACCTGCTGGTTGCCCATCTTTGAAGTCAGGTATCCAAAACCTGATGGATAATAAAGAAATCTTGTTTGAGAAGATTTATGTTCCTGCTACCCACACTGAAGAGGTGTCCATTGTTACTATTTTCAACAACTCTCCTAAGGCTCCCCCGAGGAATCCTGTCAAAATCATGCCTGCTCAGAAGATTGCACCTATAATTATCACTGTTCCGGGGCCCATCCCCTATACATCCGACAAAGCTGTCCCGTGGCACTATGGGGCAAATGTTTATGTGCTTGGAGTTAAACAAGAGTTTGATACTAGTACCGGCGTCAGCAACATCACCGGGCCTGCCAAAGTCACCCGCAGCGGTAGACCTTTCTCACCAGATATTGCGCCACCAGCTATCCAGAGACCTATTGTCATCACACCTGCAAGTGTGCCTACTCCCCTTCTTGATCAAGTTCCTATTTCTACCCCTGCTGCCGAGTCATCTGACGCTCGGGGCAAAGGGATCGCTACTGATGTGCCTTCCCGGACGGAGGCACCAAAGACCGTCAAAGTTGAAGCTTCCAAGCAGGAGATGGAAGAGATTCTTAAGATTATCAAGAAGAGTGATTTTAATGTAGTTGAGCAGCTGGGGCACACCCCATCCAAAATTTCTATGCTATCACTGTTATTGTGTTCTGAGGCCTATGCCAATGCTTTAATTACCTTCCTGAAGACGGTCCACATGCCACAAGAGACGTCAGCTGATCAGTTTACTGATTGTGTGGCCAACTTAACTGCTGATAATGGTTTGGGTTTCTCTGACGCTGATCTGACTGCTAAAGGGAAGAACCATAACGATGCCCTGCATGTCTCCATTGAATGCAGGGGCACTACTCTTGCACATGTGTTGGTTGACACGGGTTCCTCATTGAATGTCTTGCCCAAGAAAGCTCTAGACAGGTTGGATTGCGAGGGGTTGGAACTAAAGCCAAGTAACATTATTGTCCGGGCCTTTGACGAGTCTAAAAGAATGGTGCATGGTGAGGTCGACATTCCAATCAGAGTTGGTTCTCAGGTCTTTGATTCAACATTCTATGTGATGGACATTCGACCGTCCTATTCTTGTCTGCTGGGTCGTCCTTGGATCCACAAGGCTGAAGCTGTGACCTCCACACTACACCAGAAGCTAAAATACCCGGTCAGAGGGAAGATTGTGACAGTTCAGGGGGAGGAAGAATATATGGTCAGCCACCTCGACTCGCTCCGGTACATAGAGATGGATGGGGAATTCATTGAGACTCCATTCCAGCACTTTGAAGAGGTTCCTCAGACACTGGCATCAGCTGAAACTGTGATTGAAGATTCTCCTTTGAAGATGGCTTCCTTAAAGGATGCCCGGGCTGTTATTGAGAAGGGCAAGGGCGCAAACTGGGGCCGACTTCCTGATTTCACTCAGAAGACTGACAAGTTTGGTTTGGGTTTCACTGCAGAAGCTCAGAAGGCTGTTCGTAAGGCAAGGATTGGAAGACCTCCTGTGTTCATCAGTAACTCGGGAGTAAACGCCATTGAAGATGATGTAGAGGAATCTGAATTCGACAGCTAGATCTACCCTACGACCAATGGTAGACCAAACAACTGGACAGCGAAAGACTTCGTCCCCTATTACTTTTGTGACTCAGTAATGAACTCCTTTGTTTTGAATTTGTAACAAACAATAATTTGAAACTTTATGGCCCAGTGTCTTACCCGGGGCACCGTGGCTTCATTTGTGAGGGCTTTTGTGTGTCATTTTCATATATCATTAATAAAAGCATTGGACGTTTTTTGCATTTCAAATCTTGCGCTCCTTGTCTTTCTTTATTAATATTGCAAAACAGCTATTTACACACACTCACATATACAGGTCCCAATCCACTCTGGATCTCACTGGTAACGACTCTGCTACTGCCAGTTATGACTTCGAAAATCCGATCAACTTAGCCGAAGACGAAGGCGAAGATGATTGTGAAGTGCCTGGTGAGCTTGCAAGACTATTACTCCAGGAAGAGAGGGCCATTCAGCCACATGAAGAGCCAGTGGAAACGGTAAATATGGGTACTGAGACAGACATAAAGGAAGTCAAGATTGGTGCCAATCTGGAGTCTAGTGTGAAACAACGGTTAATTCAGATGCTGCATGACTACGTGGAAATCTTTGTCTGGTCTTACGAAGATATGCCTGGGTTGGATACTGACATTGTGGTTCATCACCTGCCTACCAAGGAAGAATGCCCTCCGGTAAAACAGAAGGTCCGTCGTATGCGTCCAGAGATGTCTGAGAAAATCAAAGCTGAGGTTATGAAACAATTTGATGTCGGGTTTCTAGCAGTGACTTCTTACCCTCAGTGGGTTGCCAATGTGGTTTCGGTACCAAAGAAAGATGGTAAGGTCCGAATGTGTGTTGATTACAGGGATTTGAACAGGGCGAGCCCTAAGGATGACTTCCCTCTGCCTCACATCGACGTTCTGGTTGACAACACTGCTCAGCATAAGGTATTCTCCTTCATGGACGGTTTCTCCGGGTATAATCAAATCAAGATGGCTCCTGAAGACATGGAGAAGACCACCTTTGTCACTCAGTGGGGCACCTTTTGCTACAAGGTCATGCCTTTTAGGTTGAAAAATGCTGGGGCAACCTACCAGTGTGCCATGGTTGCTCTGTTCCATGATATGATCCATCATGAGATTGAAGTATACGTCGACGATATGATTGCAAGGTCCCAAACTGAGGAGGAACACCTTGACCATCTACAGGAACTGTTTGACCGGTTGAAGTTGTACAAGCTGAGATTAAACCCGAACAAGTGCACCTTCGGGGTGAGATCTGGAAAACTGCTAGGTTTCGTCGTAAGCGACAAAGGTATTCAAGTGGACCCTGCCAAAGTGAAAGCCATACAAGAGATTCCAGTTACCAAGACAGAAAAAGAAGTCAGAGGCTTTCTAGGACGGCTGAACTACATTGCCCGATTCATCTCACACCTAACTGCTACATGTGAACCAATCTTTAAGCTATTGAAGAAAGATCAAGTAGTACGTTGGAACGATGAATGTCAGGCCGCTTTCGAAAGAATCAAAGAGTATCTCCAAGATCCACCCATTCTTATGCCACCGGTTGAAGGGAGACCTCTAATCTTATACTTGATAGTACTTGACAATTTAATGGGGTGTGTGTTGGGGCAGCATGACGAGTCTGGCCGAAAAGAGCATGCTATTTACTACCTTAGCAAAAAGTTTACCGAATGTAAGACCCGATACTCACTGCTTGAGAAAACTTGTTGTGCTTTGGCATGGGCTGCTCGCCGGTGAGACAGTATATGCTAACTCACACTACTCTATTGATATCAAAGATGGATCCAATCAAGTATATCTTCGAAAAACCTGCCTTGTCCGGAAGAATAGCAAGATGGTAGATGATCTTGACTGAGTATGACATCCAATACACGACCCAAAAGGCAATCAAGGGAAGTGTGTTGGCAGATCATTTGGCGCATCAGGCTGTAGACGACTACCAATCCATGAACTTCAAATTTCCGGATGAGAGCATCTGTTAATGACAAGAAGTTTCTGAGAAGGTTCGCGGCAAAGTTCTTCCTCAACAATGACATTCTTTACAAGCGAAACCATGATTCAACCTTACTGCATTGTATGGATAAGATTGAAGCAGAAAGGATCATGGCAGAGCTGCATGCAGGTACCTTCGGAACTCATTCCAGTGGACATACCATGGCAAAGAAAATCCTTCGGGCAGGATATTATTGGTCCACAATGGAAGCCGATTGTTATCAACATTCTCGGACATGTCACAAGTGCCAGGTCTATGCTGATAAGGTGCACATTCCTCCAGTTCCTTTGAACGTCTTGACAGCACCTTGGCCTTTTGCAATGTGGGGCATTGATATGATCGGCGAGATTAGACCTACGACATCCAACGGGCATCGCTTCATCCTGGTAGTGATTGATTACTTTACGAAGTGGGTCGAAGCAGCTTCCTTTGCCACCGTAACCAAGAACATCGTGGCACGGTTCATTCGGCACAACCTGATCTATCGATACGGTGTACCCGAGAGAATCATTACGGACAATGGTACCAATCTTAACAACAAGATGATCACTGAGCTCTGCGAGCAATTCAAGATACAGCACCACAACTCTTCTCCTTACCGGCCGAAGATGAATGGGGCTGTCGACGCAACTAATAAAAACATTAAGAAGATTGTGCAGAAGATGACAGTGACCTACAAAGATTGGCACGAGATGTTACCATTTGCTCTTCATGGGTACCGTACCTCAGCACGGACGTCAACAGGGGCAACACCCTTTTCCTTGGTCTATGGCATGGAGGCAGTCCTACTCGTCGAAGTTCAGATACCCTCTCTCCGAATCATGAAAGATGCAGGTTTAAGTGAAGACGACTGGATCCAGACTCGGCTTGATCAACTAAACCTAATTGACGAAAAGAGACTCACTGCTATTTGTCATGGTCAGACGTACCAAAAACGGATGATCAAGGCATTTAACAAGAAAGTCAGACGACAAGAGTATCAAGTTGGGGACCTGGTAATCAAACGCATCATTCTACCTCAAGGTGATCCCAGGGGCAAATGGACCCCTACGTACGAAGGGCCATTTGTGGTTAAGAATATCTTCTCAGGAGGTGCGATGATTCTAACCACCATGGATGGTGACGACCTTCCTCACCCCGCCAATGCAGACATAGTAAAAGATACTACGCATGATTAAAGACCCGCTAGGTCGACTGGTCTAGGCAAAAATAAGCGCTTCCCGGCGAACCAAAAGGGTTCGGGCAAAATGAGGGATGAAAATGAAAAAATATGTACACCCGACAAGTCGAAAACCTGAAAAGGCGGCTTGGGCAAAAATGGGTATCCCGGTGGACTGAAAACCCGAAAGGGCGGTCCAGGAAAAAGTTAGGGATTAAAGCATAATACTATGTCTCATTGGATCACCCTGCATCCAGACTTCGGTATCGACTATCAGGCTCAGATGGCACCAATCAATCAGCTTCATCTCCAACTAAGCAGCAAAGTGATGAGACGCTCGAAGACATAAAGGCGATAGCAGAGTTGGAACCCAGTGGGATTTTTCACATAGCTATTTTGTTTTCCTTTTCACAAATTGTATAAACTCTATTTTGTTCGGCGGCGTTCTCTTACTAGGACGCCAGCCTCTTCTACACAAAACGCATATTTACAGGCAAATTTCAAAATCAATACAAGCTCATTTTTCAGACAAATTTCAAATTATTTTCCCTTTATCTGTTTTGTTTTGCAAAGAACGTCCAATGTTCATTTTTGATATATGCATTTGACATTAATTGCTGCTCATAAATACTTGCATACGAAACAAAGGACTAATTACAGGTGACATCGGAAGTAGAGGCAATAAGAATTGTCTAAGCGATCTAGTTGCTCTGTCCACCAAGGTACCAGGGTAGGTTCGCCTGAAGAATTTTACCAAGATACCTTCACTCCCCGCAGAGTAAGGCAGGAGTCAGCAATACTCTCCCCCAAGCAGAGATGGTCTCCCATCAGCCCTAAAAAGGCACAGTATCCCCAACAAGTCAGCAATACTCTCCCCCAAGCAGAGTTGGTCTACCATCAGTCTTGAAAAAGTTGGGTATCCCCAGAAGATCTTAATATTCCCTAGCAGAGTATACAAATATTCCTCAGCAAGCATCCCCGACAGTCTTAATATTCTTCGACAGAAATATAAGATTGTTCCCCAGCGAAATACAAGATACCCCCAGTGGAGCCATTTCCCAGCACAGTCCAAAAAGTTTTATTTCCCCAGGAGAGTTGAACCACCTCCCCAGTAGATTCTGGAAGCTTGTCCCCTGCAGAGTACAAATGTCTCTCCCCAGCCAAATTCAGAGGGTTATCCCCACCAAAGTCTAACTGGGTTATCCTTAGCAAATTGCAATGGA
Organism: Vicia faba; assembly: GCA_948472305.1. Taxonomy (NCBI): domain Eukaryota; kingdom Viridiplantae; phylum Streptophyta; class Magnoliopsida; order Fabales; family Fabaceae; genus Vicia; species Vicia faba. The sequence goes on along the minus strand of OX451740.1, from coordinate 347,862,374 downwards.
AAGATCGTCCTCGGCGAAGTTCTTTCTATCCCCCAGCGGAGTTCATCAAAATCCCCAACAAAGCTTATCAACGGAATCCCCAGTGGAGTTATCGTTAAAATCTCAGCGAAGCATCTCTTCCCCACAGAGTAATTCCCCGCAGAGTAATCTCTTCACCAAGTTTATTCCCCAACGGAGTTATTTTCTCCTACAGGTTTATTCTCACAACCATCTTCGTTCATCATCCCCAGCGGAAACAAAGAACTCTACTCTTCAACATTAGCCCAGGATTTAACAAACTCCCGACATTCGTCAAGGATTTATTTTCCATACGAAAATACATTCATAAACATTTCACATTTCATACCTCCTGCTTACATACATGATAAAGTGCATACGACACAATCTCATTTATTTTTGAGAACATCATGACATCATGCATTTCATACATCATGACATTACATACAACTAATGTTTTGCCTTTTCAGGAAAAGGTCAACCAAAAGATGATTACCATTAACTTTTGCAGTTCCAGATCAACACCTGTAACTAGCCAGGAAATATCTGTGGACGACTGATTGTAGATTCGATACCTGTAACTAGCCAGGAAAGTATCTACATGAAGAGATTGAAGGTTAATACCTGAAACCAGACAGGAAACCATCTTTCTTTCTTAAATCATAGATTAATACCTGTAACTAGCCAGGAAAGCTATCTCGACCCAACTTTTTCAAGTTCCAGATCAACACCTGTAACTAGCCAGGAAATATCTGTGGACGACTGATTGTAGATTCGATACCTGTAACTAGCCAGGAAAGTTATCTACATGAAGAGATTGAAGATCAATACCTGTAACAGGCCGGGAAACCATCTTTCTTTCTCAGGTCAGAGATTAATACCTGAAACCAGACAGGAAAACTATCTCCCCGACCACCTTTTCTTAAGTTCCAGATCAACACTTGTAACTAGCCAGGAAATATCTGTGGACGACTGATCATAGGTTAACACCTGAAACTAGACAGGAAAACCACCTATATGAACTGAGTGTAGATCTATACGTGAAACCAGACAGGAAAGTTATCTACATGAAGAGATTGAAGATTAATACCTGAAACCAGATAGGAAAACCATCTTTCTTTCTCAGGTCAGAGGTTAATACCTGAAACCAGACAGGAAAACTATCTCATTGGCCAGCCTCCTTAAGTTCCGGATCAACACCTGTAACTAGCCAGAAAATATCTGTGGACGACGGATTGTAGATTAATACCTGAAACCAGACAGGACAACTATCTACTTGACCATTATGAAGCAACCCTACACCGGTTCCTCCCTTCCAAGATGCAGTTTTACACGGACTCATCATCAGGCAACCCTACACAGGTTCCCTCTTTCAACCTACCAAGTTACAATTCAACGAACAATCTCCAGATGGCATCTATAAGCCCATCCCCCGACAAGATTCTGTCACATATCCATATGGCATCTATAATCCCATCCTCCTATCCATCATATCTCCAAATGGCATCTGTAAGCCCATTCCCGACATCACATTGCTGATACTACACCATGCGAGTGCAAATTTCTGGGCACTTTAGTGTTCAATCATCTTCCACCTTCGGATCACGAAAGGCACGCAAGCCAATCTACATCCTCAGGTTTAAGAAGATTGAACAGGGGCAACTATTGTACCCCAAAATTTTCCCTCCCATATTCCTCAAGATTTGACAAAAATAATTCTCAAATTGCTCAAGATTGCTCAAGGATTGCACAGTCCAAATACCTCCTAAGCCAGCTGAAATTAGGGTTTTGGTTCTTTCAAGGAATTTGAGGTTTTCAATGGTTCAATCAAGTCTCATAGGCCTATATATATTCTCAAACACCTACATGTCAAGTTTAAAGACACACAATGCCAATTTGCACAGTCAAAAAGCTCCATTTGACCTACAGTCAACTGCAAGGGCAAAATGGTCATTTTACAGTCAAAAGTCAGAATTTTTGGTCAACATCTTATTTTGAGTCCACAATCATCATTTGATCAAGTCTTGATCATGATTCCACAAGAATGGCTCAAAAATCATCAAGATGCAAAAAGTTACTATTTTTGGACAGTAGAAAAAGTCAACTGTATCTTGACCAGGGCATAACTTTTTCATGGTTCATCAGAAAAATCCCATCCAATGCTCATTTTAAAGAGGATGACATTTCCTACAATCCATCTTCACACTCCAAGTCCAATAAATTATCTCACAAAAAGTTATCAATTTCTACATTATAGGTCAATTTCAAAAGTCAACAAAAGTACACTTTAAGTCAAAGGCCATAACTTGAGATCGGTAAATCCAAATGACATGGGACCAAAGGCATTGGTTAGAGGACTTCAAGAACTTTCCAAAATGTCCAAGAACATGTTCATATGATCAAAATTGAGCAAGATATGCATTGGAGAAGTTGGGAAATTTTTATGAATTTGCAAAAGTCAACTTTGCTTAAAACACCTTGTTTTTGCTAATGGGCCTCAAATCTCTTCTTGAAACTTCATCCATGGCCTATGCACGACCCATCAAGCTTAATTGAATTTATTTTCTTATTTTTATTAATTAATTGGATTTTTAATTGATATTAATTCATTTAATTAATTTAAATTGTAGGAAAATACAAGATTTGGTTTTTCAATCTTTTTGTGAAGCAAATATGGTCAAGATATGCTGGCAATTTCGTGTACAAATCAAAGATGCAAAAATCTCCAAAATTGGCAACTTTTTTATTCAATCATGAAAATGCAAAAAGATTTGATTTTCAATCAAATATTCAATCATCAATTCAATGGATTTTTGTGTAAGATTCTGACCTAATTCCATTCCTCTATAAATATGCAAGCCAACCCTGATGCATACACGTGAAAAAAAGCTGCAGACAAAGGCCATAGCATATTGAAAAATTCCAAGAAAAACTCAAAACTGATTTCTATATTCCAGGGCGATTCAAAGCTTTTTGTTGATTCTAACATCTTGCAGGAGTTCTCAGAAGTGTGTGGCAATCAAATTCAAGCCTTGAAGCTCAAAGGATCGTTCTAAACAGAACCACGTTTTGAAGCTTTTTTTAAAAATCATATTGTCCAATTCACGAGCATTTAACATGATTTCTTGATTGTTTTGTATTGCTAGAGACCACATGAAGCTATTGGCATAGGTTAATTGAATTATAATGTCTTGAATCCAAAGATGCCATGGTTGAATTTTAGGGTTCATGACCTTTGAAATTGGGGATTCCTAAACCAGGAAAAATTGAGACCACTAAGGCACATGGTTGGAATCCTGAGAACAAGACGAACCTGACCAAACCCTCACGAAACATTTATATAAGCCACAGTTCTATTCGCTATTTTTCGCCACACTGTTTAGTGGGGGTTAAAAACCCCCGCTATCTAATGTTTATTATGCAGGAACCAGCGAGGAAGATGATGAGGTGTTAGCCTCTGAGTGGATAGTTTAAATAAGCGCGCGTTTTTTTATGTTTTACAGCTTAGTGATTTGTTTCCCAATATAATATTCTCTCTCTATCCTAATAACAATTAAAGCAGGTGGTTGGAGTGGTTAAGGCATTGGCTTGGAAGCATTGGGACCTGGGTTCGAATCCCAGGTCCCCCAAAATATTTGTTTCTATTTTTCTTAACATGTTCACATGCAGCTTGCAAGAAAGAGTACACCATACGCTTCTAATTCCCAGATGCCATGTGTCTCCATCCTCCAATCCAATGGCCCAGATGGAAGGATCATCATACTCCCAGTCAACACGCACCCTGGACAATCACCAAAAGTCAAAGCAGGCTTGAGGTTAATGGGCCACAATTTGCAAAAACACCTCCTAACTTGGCCCATCACCCCCTAGTTTCATTATTTCTTTTCTTCTTTTTATATATATTTTTCTTTTAATTGTTTAATTATTAATTATTATTATTATTTAATTAACCCAAATTAACTTTTTCACAATAAAAATCAGAAAACTAAAAAATGTAATATTGTATTATTTATTAATTTCACCCTTTATTATTTTTGTAAATAAATACTAACAAATTAATTTAGTCTTTTTTAATTAGGTTAATTTCAATATTTTTTGCAATAAATAAAATAAGTTAGAATTAGGGTTTACTAACTTTTGACTATTTTATTTTATTTTCCTTGAGACATTAAAAATTCAAAATATATTTCTTTTAATTAATTAATTAGGTTTAATTTAATTTAATTCATAAACAATCAAAACTTCTTTCTTTTCTCAAAAAGGGTTAAAATCCTAAGGACTTCTCCGATTCAATTTCTTTCGCGCATATTATTTTTGACCATATAATTGTATTTTCTCCGAGGATGTAATATCGTTTAATTAGGACTTTTATCGCTTTTCTTTTATTTTCCGCAATTTACTTTTCAAAGGGTTGTTTTTGGCGATGTAAATACCCGACGCCTTGTAATAGCGTAGATTTATTTTCCGCAATATTTAACTGTTAGATGTATGTTAATTAGGCTATGCATGACAAGAATTATCTGAAAATTAAAATCAAAACGTAGCTCACCATAGCATGTGCAAAGATAATATGACTGAAACTTGACACACTCGCACATGCCACTCCTAGGGTACGCCTCACTTGGTTGCCTCGACGTGGTCATTGAGTATAGGGTGTTTTAGAGGTCGCCCTCTTGTCTAAAGATCCAAGTTGCCTCGAAACGGTTGCCTCGGATAAAAAGGATCTAGGACATTAGGGTTACCGCTAAGGCGTCCTACTATTGCTTTGGTGACCACATGTCCTTATAATCGAATTAACCCGAAAACTCCAACGACGGTGCTACCTATTCCTCCATAGTAGGATAATACTGTCTAAAGGACATTTACACAGCTTAATTCCTTTTGAGTAGGTAGAGGTTCTCAGGTACTTGCTCTTTCAAAACAAAAAATACTTTTCGCACCTACACTTTTCTGACGAAAGTTTTCAAACAACACTTCATACACTCTTGAGGACTGATACAAGAGTTAAATCGAAGTTTTCAAACAAATTTTTTTTCAAAACCCACACACACAAGAAAAGCAAAACATTTTTGAAAACATAGTGAGCAAGTACCTAAGAGCCCGTGGATAACCACGGATAGAAAGGGTGCTAACACCTTCCCTTTCTATAATCTACCTCCCGAACCGAGAAACATCTCGAAAAGGAATTTTGCTGTGCTTTTGTCCTTTCCTTGTTGGAGAAAATAAAAGACGGTGGCGACTCTTGCTTACCGCGACATTTCGCAAACCAACATTAAAAACAGTCAGTTCTATTTCCACCGATCACAGAACTGGCGACTCTGCTGGGGAATATTATAATAAGTGAGGTGTACCTTAGGATTAGAACACTTATGTTTTCAATTGTATGCCTTGTTTGCTTTAATATTGTGGTCTTGTATTGGAGTTTCATAGATCCTAACCCGGATCTGGGGGATACCCTCTAGGTAAGTAGCAATAAACTGTGAGGAACCTGTCTGGCGTAGACCGACACGGGTGAAGCAGTAGCTACGTTGGTGTGACACCTTGGTCTGTACCGATATCCCTTGTGTTGGAATGAGGAGAATATGGGTCTTCTGAGGAGTCATTAAGCACCAACTGACCTTAGAACCTTAAATTGACCAACTTGGCCATATAACAGTAGCAGTATACTACACTCATTGAGGCTAAACTCTCGCGATGGTTCCGGACGCAAGAAAAGATTGCTAAGCTGGAGTATGACCGATTGAGGGTAGTCAGTGATATTGAGATCCTCTAGAACCCGGTTACTATTTCTAGGACAGTTCTTAACCAACTGAAACTGAAAGAGGGTAGTACCTAAACTTCATGCTGGCCTGAAATCTAAGGGCTGTCTTGTGTGACTTGTGTGCCTTTACCATGTTTGCCTTTTGTGAATACTTGTGGTGTGCCTTTATCATAACATCATACCATCATACCATTGCATGCATCCTGCATAAGGACTAACCCATTTCAAAGACAAGAGGGTTTCATCTTTGCTCTGTTTTGTAGGACATTATGATGCCCATGCGAAGGAATACTATCCGGCTCAACTTTGTTCAACCACCTGCTTTGCTTACAGAATTGGTTGACAGGATTCCAAACACTACTTCCTTCATCAAGAGGCATGGTTCTCTTCTCGGTTTAGTCACTTCAAAGTGGGACAAACAATTGATGAGCGTCCTGGCCCAGTTTTATGATCCGCTATACCATTGCTTCACCTTTCAAGACTTCCAGATGGTCCCTACCCTGGAAGAATTCTCTGATTTGCTTGGTATCCCTGTTTTGGAACAGACTCCATTCACTAGTTGGGAAAAGACTCTTAGGCCTGAGGAGATTGCTGCAGCCCTTCCTTTGACCAAAGAAGAGGTAATGGCTAACTGGGAAACTAGAAGTGGAGTTAAGGGCTTTTTGGCTAAGTTTCTGATTGGCAAAGCTAATAGTTTCTGGAATGACTTAGACTTCAGGGCGTACGAAGACATTCTGGCTCTCTTAATCTATGGTCTAGTATTGTTTCCAAATCCTGATACCTTTGTTAATGTCAACACCATAAGGATCTTCATACCTCGGAACCCTGTACCCACTCTCTTGGGTGATATCCTGCAACAACTCTATGCTCGTATTGCCCAAAGACGAGGAACTTTGTGGTGTTGTGCTCCTTTATTGGTGAGGTGGTTTATTTCGCACCTCCCTAAGTTCGTACTGAAGAACAAAGAAGGAAGGGGCTGGGCTCATAGGATAATGTCACTCACTGATAATGACATCGTTTGGACTCTCAGAGGTTTAGATGAAGTGGCCGTTATTGATCGTTGCGGAGAGTACCCTAATGTTCCATTGATCGGAACCCAGGGAGGAATCTCTTATAACCCATGTTTAGCTCTCCGTCAGTTTGGAAGAGCCAGAAGAGCAGGGCCTCATGAGATGTTGATACCTCACATCAGTTTTCAGTTTCAGGTAGATAGTGACGAACTACGCCGTAGATTCATCAGGGCTTGGGACAGGATTCACAAAGCTGACCCACATGAGTTGGGACCAAAGACTTCTCTACCAATGGAATCCTACTTCAGATGGGTCCGCATCCGTGCTCAGAAGTTAGGTATGCCATACGAAGCTGTCAGACCCATTACTCTTGAAGTTCCTAATAAAGACGGGGTTCCTCCAACTGTTCTCCGTCCTCATATGCCCACTGATATTGACACACTAAAGAGGTCTTGGGCACAACTGCAGGAAGAACGGGATTCTTATCGGGAAAGGTTCAATGAACAAGAACAAAAGATCCAGAAGTTCACTAAACAATTGGAGAACGAGCGGATCTTGAATGACTATATCCGCACCGAGAAGAAGAGGCCATGGGAGCATTGATGGGCCTTGGACGTTTCTTTTACAGCTTTTTAGTATTTTCCATTCTTGTAACGCCTAAGGGCGATTTGTGGAACAATTTAAATTCCGAAGTTGAATCTAATAAAGTGTGTTTCCTTTTTGTCTACAAAGTTGAATCCCGGCTGTCTTTGAAAACATAAATCATATGCATTTCATGTCATCATATGCATAACAGGTACCCCTTTTTACAGGTCACTTATCTTCTTCCCTGTTTATTTCAGCAATCATCATGTCTTCTGAACCTACTACTGAACAAGCTATCAAGGCCCTCCAGGCCCAGAATGCCCAGTTCCAAGTGTTGGTTATGAGCCTAGCCCAGGGTCAACAGGAGTTGAAGACTCTGATTCTGAAGAAGAAGAAGAAGAAGAAGAGGACTGTCTTGTTCAACACTGGACGCAGATTTGGGAATGGACTACAAAATGAGGTTGACCTGACTACTTCCTCTGTAGGGAAAGACAGTCCCCAAGAGATAAGGGTTCCTAGTCCCGTGGTCTCCGACAACGAGACGGATTATAATGATGAACAATACCCTCCTGCTGAGGATAGGTATAAGCAGCTGGAGGACCGCTTAAGTGCTATGGAGATTCAGAATGTGCCCGGGTTGGACTTTGGAGACCTAGGCTTATCCTCTGGGGTGGTGATTCCCCACAAGTTCAAGGCACCTGCTTTTGCCAAATACGACGGAGCTTCCTGTCCTAAGCTGCACCTCCGGCCGTATGTAAGGAAGATCCAACCTTACACTGCTGACAAGAATTTGTGGATCCATTTCTTCCAGGATAGTCTTTCAGGGACTCAACTCGAATGGTTCTATCAGCTGGATGGAGCCAGTATTCGTAACTGGGAGGATTTGGCTATTGCGTTCTATAAGCAGTATCAGTATAATTCCGACCTCGCTCCTACGCGTACCCAACTCCAGGGTATGTCACTAGAGACGGGTGAAGGATTTAAGGAATATGCTCAAAAGTGGAGAGACCTGGCTGGAAGGGTGCAACCACCTTTGACTGACCGTGAGCTTGTTGATATGTTCTTGGGGACCCTGTCTGGTCCGTTCTTCAACCATTTGATTGGAAATTCTTCTGCCGGGTTTACAGACCTTATCCTGACTGGTGAGAGGATAAAAGATGGTATCAAGTCTGGGAAGATACAGAAAGGTGCCTCCTCGAGCACTGAAAAGAAACCCTTCAAGAAGGAATCCAGTGCTGTTTATGGTTCAAGGAGACAGAATAGACCGGAACACCGCCAAGCTGTCAATGCGGTGGTTATTTCAAAACCTACTGCTGCTCCTCATCATCATAACCAACAAAGGGGTGAGAGACCTAGAAGGCAGTTCACTCGGCTCAGCATGACCTTGTCCCAGATATTGCCGCAACTACTGACAACCAATCTGGTAACCATAAAAGAAGCTCCGAAGGTTGTAAACACCACATTTCCAAAGTATAATCCTAACGCCCACTGCGCTTATCACTCTGATAGCCCGGGGCATACTACGGGTGATTGTTGGGCTCTGAAGAATAAGGTTCAGGACCTAATTGATGCTAAAGAGATAGAGTTCGAGGCGCCTGAAAGGCCCAATGTTGTGACTGCTCCCATACCCAAGCATGGAGCGAATGCTGTAGAGGAAGACCTGTATGTAGCCTCTGTGGATGATATTGTTACTCCGCTGTTGACTGTCAAGAGGAACCTGTTGCTAGCCGGTTTATTTCCGGGATGTAGTAAAGGTTGCCATCTATGTTCTGTTTCACCTGCTGGTTGCCCATATTTGAAGTCAGGTATCCAAAACCTGATGGATAATAAAGAAATCCTGTTTGAGAAGATTTCTGTTCCTGCTACCCCCACTGAAGAGGTGTCCATTGTTACTATTTTCAACAACTCTCCTAAGGCTCCCCCGAGGAAGCCAGTCAAAATCATGCCTGCTCAGAAGATTGCACCTATAATTATCACTGTTCCGGGGCCCATCCCCTATACATCCGACAAAGCTGTCCCGTGGCACTATGGGGCAGATGTTTATATTCTTGGAGTTAAACAAGAGTTTGATACTAGTACCGGCGTCAACAATATCACCGGGCCTGCCAAAGTCACCCGCGGCGGTAGACTTTTCTCACCAGATATTGCGCCACCACTATCTTTCTCTTACTCTGCGGGGAATGAACGTACTTTCAATTGTTTCCTCCAGCTAGGTCTATCCCTATACCTGGTGGACAGAGCAACTGTACGGTTTGGACATTTCTCGTTTGCCCCTGTTTCTGATATTACAAGTAATCGTCTTTTGTTTCGCATGTAAATATTTATGAGCAACAATCAATGTCAAATGCATATATCAAAAATGAACATTGGACGTTCTTGCAAAACAAAACAGAAAAAGAAAATTTTATTTGTGAAAATGATTTATATTAATTTTGAAGTTAGCCTTTAAATAGGCGTTTTTGTACAAGAGGCTGACGTCCTAGTAAGAGAATGCCGCCGAACAAATAGAATTTATACAATTTGTGAAAAACAAAGAAAAGCAGCTATGTGAACAATCCCGCTGGGTTCCAACTCTGCTATTGCCTTTATATCCTCGAGCATCTCATCACTTTGCTACTTAGTTGAAGGTGGATCAGACTGATTAGTGTCATCTGAGCTTGATAGTCGATACCGAAGTCTGGTTGCGAGGCGATCCAATGAGACATAGTGTTACGCTTTAATCCTTAATTTTTGCCTGGACCGCCCTTTCGAGTTTTCAGTCCACCGGGATACCCTTTTTTGCCCAAGCCGCCTTTTCAGGTTTTCGACTTGCCGGGTGTACAAATTTTTTCATTTTCATCCCTTATTTTTTCCCAAACCCTTTTGGTTCGCCGGGAAGCCCTTATTTTTGCCTAGGCCAGTCAACCTAGCGGGTCTTTGATTATGCATAATATTTTTTCACTATGTCTGCATTGACGGGGTGAGAAAGGTCGTCACCATCCATGGTGGTTAGAATCATGGCTCCTCTTGAGAAGATGTTCTTAACCACAAATGGCCCTTCGTAAGTAGGGGTCCATTTGCCCCTGGGATCACCTTGTGGTAGGATGATGCGCTTGATTACCAGATCCCAAACTTGATACTCTTTTCGTCTGACTTTCTTATTAAATGCCTTGATCACCCGTTTTTGATACGTCTGACCGTGACAGATAGCAGTAAGTCTTTTTTCGTCGATTAAGTTCAGTTGATCGAGTTGGGTCTGGATCCAGTCACCTTCGCTCAAACCTGCGTCCTTCATAATCCGAAGAGAGGGTATCTGAACTTCAATGGGCAATACGGCCTCCATGCCATATACCAAGGAATAGGGTGTTGCCCCTGTTGACGTCCGCGCTGAGGTACGGTACCCATGAAGAGAAAATGGTAACATCTTGTGCCAATCTTTGTATGTCACCGTCATCTTCTGCACAATCTTTTTAATGTTCTTATTAGCCGCTTCTACAACCCCATTCATCTTCGGCCGGTAAGGAGAAGAGTTGTGATGCTGTATCTTAAACTGTTTGCAGAGCTCAGTGATCATCTTATTGTTGAGATTTGTATCATTGTCCGTAATAATCCTCTCTGGTACACCATATCGACAGATCAGATTGTGCCGAATAAACCGTGCCACGACGTTCTTGGTTACCGTAGAAAAGGAAGCTGCTTCAACCCACTTTGTAAAGTAATCGATTGCTACCAAGATGAAACGATGCCCGTTAGACGCAGTAGGTCTGATTTCACCGGTCATGTCGATGCCCCACATTGCAAAAGGCCAAGGCGCTATCAAGACGTTCAGAGGTACTGGAGGTATGCGCACCTTATCCGTATAGACTTGGCACTTATGACAGGTCTGAGAATGTTGATAATAGTCGGCTTCCATGGTGGACCAATAATATCCTGCCCGTAGGATCTTCTTTGCCATGGTGTGTCCACTGGAATGAGTCCCGAAAGTACCTTCATGCAAATCTACCATAATACTTTCTGCTTCGTTCTTATCCATACAACGCAGTAAGGTTGAATCATGATTACGCTTGTAAAGGATGCCGTTACTGATGAAGAACTTCGCTGCGAACCTCCTCAGAAACTTCTTATCATTAACAAATGCACCCTCAGGGTATTCCTGAGCCTCAAGATACCTCTTCACCTCGTGGAACCAGGGTTTATCTGTTACCTCCTCAGTCTCAATGTCACAGCAATGTGCGGGTTCATCCAACCTTTCAATGGTAATCTGGGGAGCTTCATTGTCCCATCTGACCTTAAACATAGAAGACATCGTAGCTAGCGCGTCCGCCAACTGATTCTCCTCTCTAGGGAAGTGTTCAAAGGTTATCTCCTCAAAGTGCGGAAGCAAAGTCAATACATACTCCTTGTAAGGAATAAGATTTGGGTGTTTCGTATCCCACTCGCCTTTGATCTGACTGATCACGAGAGCTGAATCTCCGAATACACTTAAGTACTTAATCCTTAGGTCAATAGCTGCTCGAAGACCCATGATGCACGCTTCATACTCCGCCATGTTATTGGTGCAGTTGAAACATAGTCGGGCGGTGAACGGAGTATGAGAGCCTTCAGGAGATATGATTACGGTGCCAATGCCATTACCCAGAGCGTTTGAAGCTTCGTCAAAGTACATAGACCATCGGGATCCCTCCTCAGGTCCTTCATCCGGTCTAGGTATTTCGCAGTCAGTCACCAACATGATATTCTCATCCGAGAATTCGAAATTCATAGACTGGTAACCGTCCACTGCCTGATGTGCCAAATGATCTGCCAACACACTTCCCTTGATTGCCTTTTGGGTCATATATTGGATGTCATACTCAGTCAAGATCATCTGCCATCTCGCTATTCTTCCGGACAAGGCAGGCTTTTCGAAGATATACTTGATTGGATCCATCTTTGATATCAACAAAGTAGTGTGAGTCAACATATACTGTCTCAGCTGGCGAGCAGCCCATGCCAAAGCGTAGCAAGTTTTCTCAAGCAACGAGTATCGGGTCTCGCAGTCGGTAAACTTTTTGCTAAGGTAATAAATAGCATGCTCTTTTCGGCCAGACTCGTCATGCTGCCCTGTAATACGGTGGGAGAACTGACTTGAGGTTTGCGTTTGTATTCGCACTTGTTCGGTTTAGCAAGAGTCACCACCGACTTTTTATTTTATCCTAAAGGAAAGGTTTAAAAGCACAGGAAAAACCTTTTGAGATATTCCGTGGGTTCGGGGGGTAGATTATGAAAAGGGAAGGTATTAGCACCCTTTTCATCCATGGTTATCCATGGGCTCTTAGTTACTTGGTTTTTTAGATCACTTGCCTTGATTTTCGATTGCTTGAAATTGTGGTGTGTGTGTGTGTGTTTTGAAAAATGTTTTTGAAGAGATGCCTTGTCTTAGGCAACCTATGTAATTGACTCGTGTTTGAGTGTTTTACAAAAGTGTGTATCTTTTCGAAAAGATGTTTCAAATGTTTTTGAGAGTTTGTTTTGAAAGTGTTTGTGAAGTGTGGTTTTTGAAAAGGAGGCAAGTGTTTTTGCAAGTTGATCTCAAGTAACTAAGAGTTTTGTCTACCCCTATTGTACTCAAAGGTTTTCTCTATGTTTTTAACCCTTTTTAACAATTTTGTTCCACCATTGAATTTGGTGGACAATCTTGCGTTTAGGATGTTTAACGGGACGGGCGCGGGTCATCGTATGGACCATGAATGCAATGGTGCCAAGTGTCTTTGGCAATTTGCTTTGAAGGGACTATGATCATTCCATTTAGGCAACTTTAGAAAGCGTCATCGAGGGACTTATGATCATTTGAATTTGTTTTGCCAAAGAAACTCGACGTGCAAGCATGGCCCATTTTGGAAGGCAACATGTGGGATTACCCTAGGGGGTGCAAGTGTGATTGTGTATTGATTTCATGTATTTGTCTTGTATTAGGTTATCTAGCGTTTGATTTTATGTACATGCAAACCCTAGGTCTAACCATGGTATAATTCGAAAGCGGTAAATTGCGGGAATTTAAAGTCTACGCTATTACAAAATAAGTATCCGGGAGTGGGGGTACAAATTTACAAATGGGGATGAGATTTTAGGAATGTAGTGTCCAATAATTTACAACCAAATTGAATCGCGATCAAATGTAAACAATGTAATGTAAAGTATAAGAATAGCAAATGTATATTGTCAAATGTAAAGTGCATTGTGTAGGTGTACGTGTACGTATGTGAGAATTATTTACAAGTTAAGAAAATGTGAATTTTAATGTGCAGATTAAGTATTGTTAACTTAAATGAAAAGAATCAGATGTTTATTTATTTAATCTTTGTAATCTTGTATTTTTCTTTAATATGTACAAAAAGAATATTTTAATAAAAGAAAGGAAAAGGTTTTAAGTTCCATTTTTCATGTATTAATGTATTTTAATAAATATTTTTATGTATAAAAGGGAAAAGAAAAATGTTTCAAATTTAGGGAAGAATTAATGTTTGTATATTTTCTAGAAATGTAACAAGTAATAATATTTTAAAAAAAGGTATTATTTTATTTAACAAAAAAAAAGATATTAGTCATTAGTTTAAACCAAATTAATAAAAGATAAGTAAAAGAAAAGTTAATTAAATGATAAAAAGGTTAGTTGTGTTAAAAACAAAAGAACATGGGCTAAGGGAGGTTTGGGCCCAAATGGATTAATCAGAATGATAGAGAAAGGGGGGGGGGGTGCATCCAGAACAAATAAAACGGGCTTAGGCGCGATTGGAGGGCGAGGCCCAAGATGCTAACAATGTTTTTAGGGTTGAAAACGTTTGTTCATTTGGAGAACAGCTAGGGTTAGGCAAGTTACAGCGCCGTTCTTCGTTTTGCTTCGTTCGTCTTCTTCATCTTGTCTCCGAATCATGCTTCTGACCCCTCTCCATCCCTAGCCACCAGACGCCATTGTTCGTCTTCTTCCCTCCATGGTTGGGCAACGCGAAAACGAGAGAAAAGGTAATGATTTCGTTCCCTTCCCTTTTAGGGTTTTACGTTTTATAATTTTTGCATGTATTGCTTCAGATTTTTAATGTTTGTTATTTGCCTTCTGTTTGAGGATCATGAGAGGGAAGAGAAGTTATACTACCTTCGATCTTGGAGACGGAGGAGGATGAACCGGAGGCGTCAAGGATGGCTGAGGGCGGAGTTATGATGACGACGCTAGCTTTGAATCCTGGTTTGTGTATTCTGTTTGCTTCTTCTGTCTCTGTTTGCCCTGTTGCCTGCCTTATATGATTCAGTACTTCTTTATCTCCTTCTTCTGTTGCCTGGACGCCTGCCCTGTGATGAGGCTTCCTCTAAGGGACCCTTCGTGTTGCCTTTGAATGTTTGCTTGCTGAGTCTCTTCTTGCCTTTGAGTTGCCTTGAGTTGCCTTGCTTATTGTTTGTCCAGTGATGAAGATTTTTCTGAGGGCTTGTGTGGGTTTGGAATATTTGGTTATTTTTGCTTTGGTTGGTTAATGGCTTCTTAGTGTTTTTGATGGTAAGGCTTGACAGGTTCAAGCTTTAGTTCAAGGTTGTTAGCTTTGGCCTTTTGACAGGTTTACTGGTTAGGCTTTAGCTTGGACAATTTTGTGGTTGAAAGGCTTAAGGCTTTGAGGCTCACACTTCTGTTTGTATTTTTTTTGGCTTTCTGTTTGAGTTGAATGGTAAGGCTTTTTGTGCTTGCAAGGTTTACAGGTTGGGTGAGTTTTAGTGGTTTTCTGGTTAGGCTTGACAGGTTTAAGCTTATGCTATTAGGACTTGGTTATTTGATGTTCTAAAAGGCTTGAAACAGGTTCAGGTTTGCATCAGGTAAGGTGTTTTTTTGAATGGTAAGGCTTGATGTTGTTTGGACATGGCTTTGTGCTTGATGGCTGGTACAGGTTTTAGGCCTGGAGACTGGTTAGGCTTCGGGCTATCCTATGGCTTGGACATGCTGTTGCAGTTTTTGTATATTTGTTTTTTTCTTACAGTTTTGTGGTTTCTGCCTCCTTTATATTTTCTGCCTCCTTTGCTTCTGACTGTGTTAGCAGTTTTATATTTTTTTTCCTGTCTCAAGCCTAAGCCTGCAAACCTGTACTTCCTTTACTCTCTCCTCTCTCTCTCTAGTACAAATTTAAAGCATTTTTTTATTGCTTATGATTTGTCTTATGCTGAAAAGGTGACTGGTGGAACATGATGACATTGAAACTTGCTTGCTTGCAACATGTTTTCTCTGCATACTTTATCTTCTTGATATCTTTCCATATCTTCTTTTGACAACATTTTGTACTTGTATCTGAATAGCCTTTTGGACTTGGACAGCTTTGGACAGTTGTTAGTTCAGTTTGAACCTAGTTTGAAATTGTGACTTGCATTGTTCTCTTGGCATATTCAGTAACTACTCAGTTTGCCTTTTTGGTTGCCCACTTGGATTTTGTTTGTCATTTTATGCAGTATGTTTTGACAAACTTGAATTTGTGCAATTAATTTTTTTGTGCATTTCATACCTTTTGCAAGCATTTTTCATCCCTCTCTGTGAACCGGGAGAAATCTCGTGATTTGCAGAGAGGGCAAACTGATTCCGGCCAGTTGCCTTTAATGATGACTTCTGAATTAACTGTCTGCTCTTAATTTCAATTTATCTATTTCTAACTTTTCTTCTTTTCTTTTGCAGATAAAAATTGAATGGAGAGGATTTAGCAACAGATGAAGAATGAAGAATTGAAGATTTAGAAACAATTAGGATAGTCTTATTTTAAATTTAATTATTGTAAAATTATTATTGTAAACAAAACAATTGTACAAATAAATTAAAGATAAATAAAAACTCTTTTTTATCCAATTAATTCTTTTCTTCTTTTCTTTTGTTTACTTTATTATCTATAATTCTTTAAATTAAAATAATTGAAAATAAATTCCAACTATTTAATCTTAGAATAATAAATAATTAAATAAACATTGCTTCAGCATTGATCAATTAAACTTGGCGCTTCCAACGTCCAAAGCAAAACAACAATCAATCACAACAACTGTCCAGACGTATTTTCTTTTTATTGACTTTAATCAAACACTGCAAATTCAAACCCAATGCATCCTTTCACTGATTTAGTCACACAATGCGAATTCAATCCAAGTGTATTTTTTACTGATTAAGTCAAACAATGTGAATTCAATCCAAATCTCGGAATATCTTGCAAAGCACCGCAGAATTAAATCTTTCTGAGGAGCCGCGCATGAAAACCCTAATTCCTGATTAAATGCCAAAGAAGCGTTCGCCTGATCGAAGTTGAGTCAAAATCAACCAAAACTCTAAGCAAACTGTTTGAAATATTCTAGGGCCATGAAAACCAACGAAAACCCTAATTTTGTCTGACTGACGAGAAAAATCTGTTTGACCGATTCTTGAGCCAATCTGAAAAATCAGGAAAAGCCTGAAGTTGTGATTTCTTGTGGAAAAACACGAGGGCAAATTTTGGGGTACAACAGTTGCCCCTGTTCAATCTTCTTGAACCTGAAGAGTTAGATTGGCAAGTTTGCCTTTCGCGACTCGAAGGTAAAAGAAGATTGGACACTAGAGTGCCCTAAAATTTGCACTCGGTGATGTGATGGTAGAGGGAATGGGCTTACAGATGCCATCTGAGAATGGGCTTAAAGATGCCATTTGGTGATGGGCTTAAAAGATGCCATTTAGAAATGTTTGTAGGAGGATGGGCTTATAGATGCCATCTGGAAATGGGCTTAAAGATGCCATTTGGAGTTATGTGTCGATCGCATAAGAGATTCCTTAGCGAGAACTTGTGCATTTTGAGAAAGACAGATGTTTTCCTGGCTTGTTACAGGTGTTGATCTTCAATCTCTTCATGCAGACATGCCCTGGCTAGATACAGGTGTCGAGTCTACAATCGGTTGCTCACAGATGTGCCTTGGCTGGATACAGGTATCGAATCTGGAATTAGTCGTCAACAGATATGCCCTGGCTGGATACAGGAATCGAATCTGGAATTAGTCGTTAACAGATATGCCCTGGCTGGATACAGGAATCGAATCTGGAATTAGTCGTCAATAGATATGCCCTGGCTGGATACAGGAATTGAATCTTCAAACTCTTCAGATGTGCCTTGGCTAGATACAGGAATCGAATCTGGAATTGTAACAGTTGATAGATATGCCCTGGTCGGATACAGGAATCGAATCTTCAAACTCTTCAGATGTGTCCTGGCTAGATACAGGAATCGAATCTGGAAACTGATCACTCATAGATGTGCCCTGGCTAGATACAGGAATCAAATATGGAATTGTGACAGTTGAAGGTAGTCGTCTTTTGGATTGTCCTTTTCCCTGAAAAGGCAAAACATCAGTTGTATGCAATGTCATGATGTATGAAATGCATGATGTCATGATGCTCAAAATGAGATAGCGTTGTATGCACTTTATCATGTATGTAAGCAAGATGTATGAAATGTGAAATGTTTATGAATGTATTTTCGTCTAGGAAAATAAATCCTCGACGACCGGCCGGGCAATTAAATCCTGGGCTGATGTTGAAGAGTAGAATTCTTCATTTCTGCTAGGGATGATGGTTGCAAGAATACACCGGTAGGAGAAGATGACTCCGTTGGAGTTTGATGAGAACTCCGCTGGGGATTCCACTGATATGTTATGTTGGGGAATTTGATGAACTCCGCTGGGGATAGGAGGAACCTGACTGTTGTTGGGGGAAGTAATTCCTTGGCTGTTGCTGGGGAAGGCAAGGATCTTTTGATTGTGAGAAGGAACCGGCGTAGGGTTTCCTGATGATGAGTGCGTGTAAAACTGCATTTTCCAACAGGTGATGAAGGAATTTTTGAACACTTTTGACATTCGAATGCCCCAAGTGGTGCCGATCTGGAATAAGTTACTGAATGTCGCCATCTATGGGTCACATCCGGAACTATATCTGGATGCAAGTCTGAATGAGTTATAGAATGTCGCCAAATCTGGGTCACATCTTGAACTATATCAATCTTCTGAGGTGATGAAGGAACTGTTGAACACTTTTGACATTCGAATGCCCCAAGTGGTGATGTAGATAATTTCCTGGCTTGTTACAGGTGTTAATCCACAATCGGTCGTTCACAGATATTTTCCTGGCTTGTTACAGGTGTTGATCTGGAACTTAAGAAAGGTAACAGAATGGCAACCGTGTCTGGAGCACATCTGGACCGTATCTTCCAACAGGTGATGAAGGAATTGCTGAACACTTTTGACATTCGAATGCCCCAAGTGGTGATGTAGATAATTTCCTGGCTTGTTACAGGTGTTAATCCACAATCGGTCGTTCACAGATATTTTCCTGGCTTGTTACAGGTCTTGATCTGGAACTTAAGAAAAGTTGGTCAAGGAGATATTGTCCTGGCTTGTTACAGGTGTTGATCTCTGACCTGAGAAAGAAAGATGGTTCCCTGGCTTGTTACAGGTGTTGATCTTCAATCTCTTCATGTAGATGATTTCCTGGCTTGTTACAGGTATTAATCCACAATCAATCGTCCACAGATATTTTCCTGGCTTGTTACAGGTGTTGAATCTGGAACTTCAAAAGGTTGTTTACAGACATGCCCTGGCTGGATACATGTATCGAATCTCTAAACTCCTTATGCAGACATGCCCTGGCCGGATACAGGTATCGAATCTACAATCAATCACTCACAGATATGCTCTGGCTAGATACAGGAATTGAATATGGAATTGTGATAGTTGATCTGTTAGCGGTTGTAATTTCCAGCAGGTGGTGAAGGAATGATTGAACACTTTTGACATTCGAATGCCCCAAGTGATGATGAAGGAGTCTTGAATCAGACTACTCTGCGGATTGAGAGATTTCTTGAAATCTTGACTGGACTGCCCCAGGTTAACTGAACTTTGAAAGATCTGTTGAAACCTTGACTGGACTGCCCCAGGTTAACTGAACTTTGAAAGATCTGTTGAAACCTTGACTGGACTGCCCCAGGTTAACTGGATGGTGCCATGTCATGCCCCTTGTTGATAGGAGATTTGTCGTTGGAAGTGTCATCCTTCTGAAGTGATTTTTGTTCACTGAGAGAGTTTTCGTTCCTCCGAACATTCGCTGTATGAATTTCTTCGCTGTCAAACAAAAGCCAAATGCGAACAGTGATATTCAAACAATGCAAAGTCTATGTTTGTCTCGAAGTTTTGCAAAATGCGTTTTTTAGCAGAAAACTTTTTATAAGACAAGTCAACACAAGATTTAGAGCAAAGCCTTACAGGAGTCAGGATACCTTTTGTAACAGTATGCTTTCGAACTAACCCATGCTTCAATTAGGACTTTTGAAGGGTTGTAACGTGGTCTGGTTCACGGTTTAAGAAACAAAGGATAAAGGCTCAAAGTGTATTTGTACCCACCCGCTCTTCGTGATGTTCTTCAAACCTAAGCTCAGTTAATTGCGTGTCGCACTCTGTTTTGAATTTGGAACGACTTTTTGGGTGATGGTTCACGAATTGAATTTGGGGAGACAGTCATCATCTCTTTTTCTTTTTTTTTTCCAACATTTTTCATGTTGTTGAGGATTTGTAATGACCCCACTATTTTGATTTTGATTTGTTATCCCTAACTTTTGCCCGACTGCTCCCATTTTCGAGATTACAGTCAGCGGGATGCCCCAGCTTTCTTAAGCCTCCTTTATAGGTTTTGGCTTGGTGGGCTTTTCTCTTTTGAGAGATTGACTGCCTATGTGATAGGGGACCACCCTTGTCTTTTGATTCCAAAGGAATGCTTTTCTTTTTCTTTGACGTCTGTTGTACCCCAAAATTTGCCCTCGCATTTTTCCCCAAGAAATATCAGCTTCAAACATTTCCTGACTTCTCAAACTGGCTCAAGAATCGGACAAACGGACTTTTCTTGACAGTCAAGCAAAATTAGGGTTTTTACTGATTTTTAGAGCTCTGGATTGTTTCATACAGTGGGCTTAGAGTTTTGATGGATTTTGGCTCAATTTTGATCAGGCGAGCGTTATTCGACATTTAATCAGGAATTAAGGTTTTACGGGCATATTCTCAGAAAGGTTTAAATTCCACAGCATTTTGCATTTTTATTCCGAGATTCGGGTTAAATTCGCATTATCTTGATTTAATCAGTAAAAGAGACAGTGGTTTGAATTCAGTACGTTTTGATTGGGCCAGTCAGATACAGTATGCAGTGTTGGATTCACAGTGTTTATGCGTTTAATCAGTCTATTTGGATTGACTGCTGCTTTGCTTCGGATTTTGAATAAGACGGGTTTAATTGACCAATATTGTTATTATTTAAGTTATTTATTATTCTAAAAAATTGAATGATTGAAATTTATTTTTCAATTGTTTTAATTCTAAGAATTTTAAATAAATAAATAAACAATAAAGAAAATTAGAATTAATTGGATAATTTAGATTTTATTGATAATTGAATTATTTGTACAAATTGTTGTTTATAATTTAAATTATGAACAATAATATACATTAATTTAAATATTACATAAAATTAAAACTATCCTATTTTCTAATATTCTTCATTCTTCACTCCGCTCCGGTGCTCCATTTTTATCTGCAAAAAGAAACAAGAAAAGTCAGAAAGCAGTTAATAGAAAAGACAGATAAAATATTGCTCATCATTAGGGGCCACTGACTGGGATCAGTTGACCCTCTCTGCAAATCACGGGATTTCTCCCGGTTCACAGAGAGGGAAGATTTTTTATTCATAAAATGCAAATGTCAAATGCATAATTTCTAAAAATTCAAACTGCAAACTTCCAACTAAACTGAAAAAATCCAATCTCAACTTTCTATCCAAAGCAAAAGGCAAGCTACTGTCAAAATGCCAAAGTCCACTCAAAGAAAATCAAGAAAGTACTCAAAAGCTGTAAAAGAAGATTTTGGAAAAGATATCAAAATGCAAAGTCAGATCCAAACTGTCAAAAGAGAGATAAAGGAGATGCAGAAGATGTGTTATGCAAGCTAAACATCATTTCCCATAGGCCCCTTCAGAAACAGTACAAAGAAATCATATAATAATCTTTAAACTGTACTAAAAAGTGAGAAAAAGAGAGATAATAGAAGCATAGGCAAGGGTTCAGGCATAGACAGTAGGACAGCAGAAAAAAAGATACACAAGCCAATACAAAGCAAGTGAAGGCAGTTCAGAGATAGGGAGAAGAGAAAAAAGATACAAAGCTCAGTTCAGCAGCAGGCAGCATAGAGAGGAGAGGATAGAAGAAAAATATACAAACTCAGAAAGCAAAAGAAGGCCTCATTACTGTCAAGGCAGAAAAATCTGCATCAAACACACAAGAGCAACTGAAGCAAGCTAAAACACCTAACAAAAAGCATACTGAACCTGTCCCAAACCTCACATAACCTGCAAACTGTGAATCAGAACCAGGTTAACAACCTCAAGCTTCAAAACTGAAACCTCACAAGTTATCAAACCCTTTTCAAAAACTCAAAAACTAAACATCTCAAACATAAAACTCAGAAATACCAACAACCTGCCTGTCTAATTCAAACCTCTCAAGCATATCCAAACCAACCTCTCAAGCATATCCAAACCAACCCCTCAAGCATGTCAAAACATTCAAACCAACCTCTAAGCCTCAGAATTTCTTCATCATAGGCAATAAAAACATGACATCCAACTCAACGAAAGCGTCAAGGGCATCAAAAATCTAAAGGCAAGCAAACGTACAAAAGGGCAAGTTCAAGATAACACAGAACAATCATTCAAGGCATCAGGGGCTCAGAGGAAAACAAAGATTCAAAGGCAACCTAGGCCCTCAGACCTTTGAGGTCATCACAGGGAGATACAAGCAAGTATACAGTGTTCAAGAGAAGAGAAAGAGGCGAACTCAGTGAACATACATTACGAGCAAACACATCCCAAGGCCACCAACAGTTCAAAGGGACGAAAATAGAAGAGATAAAGATACCAGGAAAAATCAGAAGCGTAGCAAGCGTCACCGAATCGCCGTTCCGGCCTCCTAAAGCGTCTCCACTTCGCCTCTCCTCCATCCCCAAAGTCAGGTAGTCAATATTCTTCCCCTTTCCCCTTCACTATCTCATAATAACGCGAATTCCAGAATCAGGACTCACACTAAAACACAAATTCGTAAAGAACAGAGACAAAAGCATAAGCACTAAAACGAACCTTAAATCGATGACGCTGGGCTCATGTCGATGGGGGGAAGAAAGGCTTCAGGAGTAGCGCTGGTGGCCGGAGAAAGCGTTCAGGAAACTGATGATCGGAGAAGACGAATGCACAAATGGCGCCGCTCAAACCCTACGTTTTCGTCTCAATTGACTAACAATCCCTAACCCTAAGTTTGTTTCAGAATCCATGGGCTTGACCCGTTTTGACTTTCTCCAAAGCCCAACAGCATCACTAATCTTTTTTTTTTCTCTTTTACTAACCTATTCTTTTTTATTTTTTCATATTAACACTAACCTTTTATATATATTATGTAAACACTTCATTTGCTTTACAAAAATCATTTTAATGCAAAATACTTTCTTTTTTTACATTTTTTTAAAACCTTTTTTATACACATCAAAATACATTTATACATACCAAAATAAATATACATCTCTTGCATAATTTAAATTTCTTAAGACATTTTATACATAATTTAGTTAGAAACATGAATATTCTATTAAAAACATTTATTTTGTACATACATTTTAAAACATTAATTTTGTACATATTATACATTTTTGTACATAATTAAAATTGAAACTTTTTAATTAACATACACCTTTGTACATAATAACTTAAATACATTTCTCTAATATTAAACTCATAAATATTTGATTAAAATACTTTCTTTTTTATGCATAATACAATTTAAATTTGAATCTACCATTTAATTAAAACATTTTTCCTTTTGTACATAATTAACATATAAATCTAAAATACAAGATTAAAACATGTATCTAGGTCAAAAACCCTAATACGTTTTAATTCCATATCGCGCCTGTACATAATTACACGACTCATATACATATACACTTGTACACTTACACAATACATTGCCCTACACACATTTTATCTTATATTTGCCTTTGATATTTACATTTTGATCGCACATTCGATTTGGTTGTAACTTATTGGGTACTATAAGTCTCATCCCCCTTGTACATTTATACCCCCATTCCCGGATATTATTTTGTAATAGCGTAGATTTACATTCCGCAATTTACAGTTTTCCAATTATACCATGGTTAGACCTAGGGTTTGTATGTACATAAAATCAAACGCTAGATAACCTAATACAAGACAAATACATGTAATCAATACACAATCACACTTGCACCCCCTAGGGTAATCCCACATGTTGCCTTCCAAAATGGGCCATGCTTGCACGTCGAGTATCTTTGGCAAAATCAAATGATCATAAGTCTCAAAGTGTTGCCTAATCGGAATGATCATAGTCCCTTCAAAATAAATTGCCAAAGACTCTTGGCATCATTGCATCCATGGTCCATACGATGACCCGCGCCCGTCCCGAATAAACTTCCTAAATGCAAGATTGCCTACCAATTTCAATGGTAGAACAAAATTGTTAAAAGGGGTTAAAACATGACAAAAACCTTTGAGTACAATAGGGTAGACATAACTCTTAGTTACTTGAGATCAAACTTGCAAAAACACTTGCCTTCTTTTCAAAAAAAACCACAATCCACAAACACTTTCAAACAAACTCTCAAAAAACATTTGAAAACATCTTTTCGAAAAGATTCACACTTTTGTAAAACACTCAAACACGAGTCAAATACATTAGTTGCCTAAGACAAGGCATCTTTTTTCCAAAACATTTTCAAAAAAGCACCCACACACACACCATTTTTTAAAGCAATCGAAAAACAAGGCAAGTGATCTAAAAAACCAAGTAACTAAGAGCCCATGGATAACCATGGATGAAAAGGGTGCTAATACCTTCCCTTTTCATAATCTACCCCCCGAACCCACGAAACATCTCAAAAGGTTTTTGCTGTGCTTTTTTAACCTTTCCTTTAGGATAAAATAAAAAGTCGGTGGCGACTCTTGCTCAACCGCACAAGTGCGAATACGAACGCAAAACACTAGTCAGTTCTCCCACCGTATCACAACGTCGTCCGTTGTATTACGAACTGAGAGTTTGCGACTTCAATGTGCGTTTTCTTTTGAATTAATTGAGATACTACCCTGCCCCAGGTTTATATCTAAGGTTTTGATTGTTTAAAACAGAAAACTCCTACTTCTTTGGCTCAAAGGGGTTGACTAGGGATTATCTTCCTTATAACTCCTGTGTTTGGGAATTGAAAGAAATGCCTGTACATCATCAGCAAGGTCTGTTCAAAAGCATACTGTATGAGATTATGGTATTGTTTCGTCATCCTCCCTCTAAAGGCTTGCAGCTTTTTATCAAGAGTTAAATATCATAAAGAAAGCATAAGAGTAGTGAAACGAATGGATGAATTCAAGACAAACATATGCAATGCATTAATGAAAACAGAGTTTTGACATCAACAGTTAATTGTTTGAATAACAAAAGAAAATTACAACTTTGAAAATCCAAATGAAGCAAAAGTCTCTCAGTTTGAGCTTCGTCACTTCAGGTGGAGAACCCCTTAACGGAAGATTTTCATCTCGCCGTCTGGCATGAATTCCAGCACTCCAATGTCGATCAGATCTTGAATCTTGTTCTTCAAGGCCCAACATTCGTTGGTGTCGTGTCCCGGGCTGTAGGAGTGGTAAACACAAAATGCGTCGGGACGATAGTTAGGAGAGGAGGTATTGAGCTTCTGAGGAGGATCCCTTAAGGTAAGCAGATTGACCTCCAATAGGCGCTTCAGTATGAAGAATGATGGTATCTCAGTCTCCGTGAACTGTCTTCCCGACGTTTCTTGCTTACGTCGATTACCCCGTTGACACTGGCGAGGTTGTTGGTGGGCTTGTGACCCTGAAGCAAGCGAAGGAGCCTTCCCCTTGTCTTCTTGAGTGGATGGAGGCTGAGCGGTGACTTGCTCTTCAACCTCAGATGTTTGCCCCAATTGGTTGTTTTGAAGCAGTTGGCGGACGAGAACTCTGAGTTCTTCTTGTCTTTGAGACATGTCTTGGATGAGAGCCATCTGGCCCACCAACAGCCCCATCACTTGGATTCTCAATGTTGCCAGATCAAACTGCAGCTCCGCCAGCTGATCACTCCTGGCATTGTTTGAATTCTCCAAGCCCTTTGTGAGGAGAGCTTTCATTTCTTCTTGCCCCAGAGACAAGTTCAGGAACATTTCCTGCAGCTGAGCAGTCTGGTCTTGGATGTCTTTGACAGACCTTTCTAGAGCCATCTCTTACTGAAATAAACAGCAGGAGAGTAAGGAAACCTGAAAAAGGAAAGATCGTCAAGATGCAATGCATGATATGTGGATGCATGCTTTCAAGGATCTCTTGGGGTAAACACAAGAAAATGTTAGAGGTTGAACTTTGCTCTTGGATTAGAGAACTTTGCATCGGTGGACGTCTTTCCACGAGAATCAAGCTCACCATGTCAAGTGGGTCATAGCCCCTGATTCAAGTTGTTGCACTTGATCTTTGACTGGAGAACTTTGCGACGGTGGATGTCTTTCCACGAGAATCAAGCTCACCATGTCCAGTGGGTCATAGCCACTGATTCAAGTTGTTGCACTTGAACTTCGATTGGCATTTGTTAGAGGAGGAAACCTATTGCCCTTTGGTAGACATTTGGTTCAACGTAACCCTGCATCAAAAGAACCCTCGAGATCCTTGAAATGGTTATTGAAAATGCTATGGTATGATGTTATGATGTACATCTATGCAAAAAGCAAGTGAGTGTATATACAAACAAACATATTCACACAAAGCAAACAAGTCCTTAGGTTTAGGCTTGCATGAGGTTCAGGTACTACCCTCTTTCAGTTTCGTTGGTTAAAACCTGTCCTATCAAAAGTAACCGGGTTCTAGAGGATCTCAATATCACTGACTACCCTCAATCGGTCATAACTCCAGCATCGCTATCTTTTCTTGCGGCCGGAACCATCGCGAGAGTTTAGCCTCAATGAGTGTAGCATACTGCTACTGTTCTAATGGCCAAGTTGGGTTAATTTAGGGTTCTAAGGTCGGTCGGTGCTTAATGACTCCTTGGAAGACCCATATTCTCCCCGTTTCAACACGAGGGATATCGGTACAGACCAAGGTGCCACACCAATGTAGCCACTGCTTCACCCATGTCGGTATACGCCGGACAGGTCCCTCGCAGATTATGCTACCTAAAAAAAGGTTTCCCCCAGATCCGGGTTAGGATCTATGAAACTCCGTTGCGAAGCCCACAAATGTAAAAGCAAACAAAGCAATCAATTGAAAACAAAGGTGATCTAAACCCTAAGGTAACCCCACTTTGAGTAGTAATCCCCAGCAGAGTCGCCAGTTCTGTGATACGGTGGGAGAACTGACTTGAGGTTTGCGTTTGTATTCGCACTTGTTCGGTTTAGAAAGAGTCACCACCGACTTTTTATTTTATCCTAAAGGAAAGGTTAAAAAGCACAGGAAAAACCTTTTGAGATATTTCGTGGGTTCGGGGGGTAGATTATGAAAAGGGAAGGTATTAGCACACTTTTCATCCATGGTTAACCATGGGCTCTTAGTTACTTGGTTTTTTATATCACTTGCCTTGATTTTTGATTGCTTGAAATTGTGGTGTGTGTGTGTGTTTTGAAAAATGTTTTTGAAGAGATGCCTTGTCTTAGGCAACCAATGTAATTGACTCGTGTTTGAGTGTTTTACAAAAGTGTGTATCTTTTCGAAAAGATGTTTCAAATGTTTTTGAGAGTTTGTTTTGAAAGTGTTTGTGAAGTGTGGTTTTTGAAAAGGAGGCAAGTGTTTTTGCAAGTTGATCTCAAGTAACTAAGAGTTTTGTCTACCCCTATTGTACTCAAAGGTTTTCTCTATGTTTTTAACCCTTTTTAACAATTTTGTTCCACCATTGAATTTGGTGGACAATCTTGCGTTTAGGATGTTTAACGGGACGGGCGCGGGTCATCGTATGGACCATGAATGCAATGGTGCCAAGTGTCTTTGGCAATTTGCTTTGAAGGGACTATGATCATTCCATTTAGGCAACTTTCGAAAGCGTCATCGAGGGACTTATGATCATTTGAATTTGTTTTGCCAAAGAAACTCGACGTGCAAGCATGGCCCATTTTGGAAGGCAACATGTGGGATTACCCTAGGGGGTGCAAGTGTGATTGTGTATTGATTTCATGTATTTGTCTTGTATTAGGTTATCTAGCGTTTGATTTTATGTACATGCAAACCCTAGGTCTAACCATGGTATAATTCGAAAGCGGTAAATTGCGGGAATTTAAAGTCTACGCTATTACAAAATAAGTATCCGGGAGTGGGGGTACAAATTTACAAATGGGGATGAGATTTTAGGAATGTAGTGTCCAATAATTTACAACCAAATTGAATCGCGATCAAATGTAAACAATGTAATGTAAAGTATAAGAATAGCAAATGTATATTGTCAAATGTAAAGTGCATTGTGTAGGTGTACGTGTACGTATGTGAGAATTATTTACAAGTTAAGAAAATGTGAATTTTAATGTGCAGATTAAGTATTGTTAACTTAAATGAAAAGAATCAGATGTTTATTTATTTAATCTTTGTAATCTTGTATTTTTCTTTAATATGTACAAAAAGAATATTTTAATAAAAGAAAGGAAAAGGTTTTAAGTTCCATTTTTCATGTATTAATGTATTTTAATAAATATTTTTATGTATAAAAGGGAAAAGAAAAATGTTTCAAATTTAGGGAGGAATTGATGTTTGTATATTTTCTAGAAATGTAACAAGTAATAATATTTTAAAAAAAGGTATTATTTTATTTAACAAAAAAAAGAAAAAGATATTAGTCATTAGTTTAAACCAAATTAATAAAAGATAAGTAAAAAAAAAGTTAATTAAATGATAAAAAGGTTAGTTGTGTTAAAAACAAAAGAACATGGGCTAAGGGAGGTTTGGGCCCAAATGGATTAATCAGAATGATAGAGAAAGGGGGGGTGGGGGGGTGCATCCAGAACAAATAAAACGGGCTTAGGCGCGATTGGAGGGCGAGGCCCAAGATGCTAACAATGTTTTTAGGGTTGAAAACGTTTGTTCATTTGGAGAACAGCTAGGGTTTGGCAAGTTACAGCGCTGTTCTTTGTTTTGCTTCGTTCGTCTTCTTCATCTTGTCTCTGAATCATGATTCTGACCCCTCTCTATCCCTAGCCACCAGACGCCATTGTTCGTCTTCTTCCCTCCATGGTTGGGCAACGCAAAAACGAGAGAAAAGGTAATGATTTCGTTCCCTTCCCTTTTAGGGTTTTACGTTTTATAATTTTTGCATGTATTGCTTCAGATTTTTAATGTTTATTATTTGCCTTCTGTTTGAGGATCATGAGAGGGAAGAGAAGTTGTACTACCTTCGATCTTGGAGACGGAGGAGGATGAACCGGAGGCGTCGAGGATGGCTGAGGGCGGAGTTATGATGACGACGCTAGCTTTGAATCCTTGTTTGTGTATTCTGATTGCTTCTTTTTGTTAGGGTTTCATGATGATGTGTGACAATCTGAAAATGCCTAGTATGATTGCTTTCCTCTTCTGTCTCTGTTTGCCCTGTTGCCTGCCTTGTATGATTCAGTACTTCTTTATCTCCTTCTTCTGTTGCCTGGACGCCTGCCCTGTGATGAGGCTTCCTCTGAGGGCCCCTTCGTGTTGCCTTTGAATGTTTGCTTGCTGAGTCTCTTCTTGCCTTTGAGTTGCCTTGAGTTGCCTTGCTTATTGTTTGTCCAATGATGAAGATTTTTCTGAGGGCTTGTGTGGGTTTGAAATATTTGGTTATTTTTGCTTTGGTTGGCTAATGGCTTCTTATTGTTTTTGATGGTAAGGCTTGACAGGTTCAAGCTTTGGTTCAAGGTTGTTAGCTTTGGCCTTTTGACAGGTTTACTGGTTAGGCTTTAGCTTGGACAATTTTATGGTTGAAAGGCTTAAGGCTTTGAGGCTCACACTTCTGTTTGTATTTTTTTTGGCTTTCTGTTTGAGTTGAATGGTAAGGCTTTTTGTGCTTGCAAGGTTTACAGGTTGGGTGAGTTTTACTGGTTTTCTGGTTAGGCTTGACAGGTTTAAGCTTATGCTATTAGGACTTGGTTATTTGATGTTCTAAAAGGCTTGAAACAGGTTCAGGTTTGCATCAGGTAAGGTGTTTTTTTGAATGGTAAGGCTTGATGTTGTTTGGATATGGCTTTGTGCTTGATGGCTGGTACAGGTTTTAGGCCTGGAGACTGGTTAGGCTTCGGGCTATCCTATGGCTTGGACATGCTGTTGCAGTTTTTGTATATTTGTTTTTTTCTTACAGTTTTGTGGTTTCTGCCTCCTTTATATTTTCTGCCTCCTTTGCTTCTGATTGTGTTAGCAGTTTTATATTTTTTTTCCTGTCTCAAGCCTAAGCCTGCAAACCTGTACTTTCTTTACTCTCTCCTCTCTCTCTAGTACAAATTTAAAGCATTTTTTTATTGCTTATGATTTGTCTTATGCTGAAAAGGTGACTGGT
Organism: Vicia faba; assembly: GCA_948472305.1. Lineage (NCBI taxonomy): Eukaryota > Viridiplantae > Streptophyta > Magnoliopsida > Fabales > Fabaceae > Vicia > Vicia faba. Next base: position 347,832,426 of record OX451740.1, on the reverse strand, counting down.
GGAACATGATGACATTGAAACTTGCTTGCTTGCAACATGTTTTCTCTGCATACTTTATCTTCTTGATATCTTTCCATATCTTCTTTTGACAACATTTTGTACTTGTATCTGAATAGCCTTTTGGACTTGGACAACTTTGGACAGTTGTTAGTTCAGTTTGAACCTAGTTTGAAATTGTGACTTGCATTGTTCTCTTGGCATATTCAGTAACTACTCAGTTTGCCTTTTTGGTTGCCCACTTGGATTTTGTTTGTCATTTTATGCAGTATGTTTTGACAAACTTGAATTTGTGCAATTAAATTTTTTGTGCATTTCATACCTTTTGCAAGCATTTTTCATCCCTCTCTGTGAACCGGGAGAAATCTCGTGATTTGCAGAGAGGGAAAACTGATTCCGACCAGTTGCCTTTAATGATGACTTCTGAATTAACTGTCTGCTCTTAATTTCAATTTATCTGTTTCTAACTTTTCTTCTTTTCTTTTGCAGATAAAAATTGAATGGAGAGGATTTAGCAACAGATGAAGAATGAAGAATTGAAGATTTAGAAACAATTAGGATAGTCTTATTTTAAATTTAATTATTGTAAAATTATTATTGTAAACAATTTGTAAACAAAACAATTGTACAAATAAATTAAAGATAAATAAAAACTCTTTTTTATCTAACTAATTCTTTTCTTCTTTTCTTTTGTTTACTTTATTATCTATAATTATTTAAATTAAAATAATTGAAAATAAATTCCAACTATTTAATCTTAGAATAATAAATAATTAAATAAACATTGCTTCAGCATTGATCAATTAAACTTGGCGCTTCCAACATCCAAAGCAAAACAACAATCAATCACAACAACTGTCCAGACGTATTTTCTTTTTATTAACTTTAATCAAACACTGCAAATTCAAACCCAATGCATCCTTTCACTGATTTAGTCACACAATGCGAATTCAATCCAAGTGCATTTTTTACCGATTAAGTCAAACAATGCGAATTCAATCCAAATCTCGGAATATCTTGCAAAGCACCGTAGAATTAAATCTTTCTGAGGAACCGCGCATGAAAACCCTAATTCCTGATTAAATGCCAAAGAAGCGTTCGCCTGATCGAAGTTGAGTCAAAATCAACCAAAACTCTAAGCAAACTGTTTGAAATATTCTAGGGCCATGAAAACCAACGAAAACCCTAATTTTGTCTGACTGACGAGAAAAATCTGTTTGACCGATTCTTGAGCCAATCTGAAAAATTAGGAAAAGCCTGAAATTGTGATTTCTTGTGGAAAAACACGAGGGCAAATTTTGGGGTACAACATGCCCCAACACACACCCCATTAAATTATCGAGTACTGTCAAGTATAAGATTAGAGGTCTCTCTTCAACTGGAGGCATCAGAATAGGTGGCTCTTGAAGATACTCTTTGATCCTTTCAAAAGAGGCCTGGCATTCGTTGTTCCATCTTACCACTTGATCTTTCTTTAGTAGCTTGAAGATTGGCTCACAAGTAGCAGTCAAGTGTGAGATGAATCGGGCAATATAGTTCAGACGTCCCAAAAAGCCTCTGACTTCTTTTTCTATTCGGGGAGCTGGCATTTCCTGTATAGCCTTCACCTTTGCAGGATCCACTTGAATACCTTTATCACTTACGACGAAACCCAGCAGCTTACCAGACCTCACCCCGAAGGTGCACTTGTTCGGGTTTAACCTTAGCTTGTACAACTTCAACCTGTCAAATAGCTTTTGGAGGTGGTCAAGATGTTCCTCTTCAGTCTGGGATCTCGTAATCATGTCGTCAACGTATACCTCAATCTCGTGATGAATCATGTCGTGGAACAAAGCGACCATGGCGCGCTGATACGTTACCCCAGCATTCTTCAATCCAAACGGCATAACCTTGTAGCAAAAGGTACCCCATTGAGTAACAAAGGTTTTCTTCTCCATATCCTCGGGAGCCATCTTAATCTGATTATAACCGGAGAAACCATCCATAAAGGAGAAGACCTTATGCTGCACGGTGTTGTCCACCAGAACGTCAATATGAGGTAGAGGGAAATCATCCTTGGGGCTTGCCCTGTTTAGATCCCTATAGTCAAAACACATTCGAACTTTACCATCTTTCTTCGGCACCGGAACCACGTTGGCCACCCACTGTGGGTAAGAAGTAACTGCTAGAAAACCGGCATCAAACTGTTTCATAAATTCAGCCTTGATTTTCTCAGACATTTCTGGGCGCATTTGGCGAACTTTCTGTTTCACTGGAGGACAGTCTTCCTTGGTAGGCAGGTGGTGAACCACGATATCGGTATCCAACCCAGGCATATCTTCATAAGACCAGGCAAAGATCTCAACATAGTCACGCAGCATCTGAATCAACCATTGCTTAACACTAGACTCCATATTTGCACCGATCTTGACCTCTTTCTTGTCTACCTCTGTACCCAGATTTACTGTTTCCACTGGCTCTTCATGCGGATGTATGGCCCTCTCTTCCTGAAGTAACAATCTAGCAAGTTCACCAGGCACTTCGCAATCATCCTTACCTTCGTCCTCGGCTTGGTTGATCGGACTTTCGAAGTCATAACTGGCAGTTACAGAGTCGTTATCAGTGGGATCCAGAGTGGATGTAGACCTGTATATGTGAGTGTGTGTAAAATAGTTGTTTTGTAAGATAGAAAAGAAAAACAAGGAGCGCAAAATTTGTAATGCAAGAAAACGTCCAATGATTTTATTAATGATATATGGAAATGACACATAATAAGCCCTCAAACAAAGCCACGGTGTCTCGGGTAAGGCACCGGGCCGTAAAGTTTAAAATTGTCTGTTACAAATCCAAAACAAAAGTATATTACTGTGTAATAAAATAAATCGACATGAAGTCATTTTCCGTCCAATTGCTTAGTCCGCCGTCAGTAGTTGGGTAAATCCAGCTGTGAAACTCAGACTCTTCATCATCGTCTTCAATCGCATTCACTTCAGGATTTGTGATACGCAGGAGAGGTCTTCCAATCCGCGCACGCCGAACAGCCCTTTGAGCTTCTGTAGTAAAACCCAAACCAAACTTGTCAGTCTTGTGTGCAAAGTCAGGGAGTTGGCCCCAATTCGCACACCCACCTTTCTCAATAACAGCCCGGGCATCCTTGAGGGAAGCCATCTTCATTGGAGGATCTTCAGTAACAGTTTCAGTCGACGCCAGCGTCTGGGGGACTTCTTCAAAATGTTGACACGGGGTCTCAATGAACTCCCTGTCCATCTCCACATACTGGAAATAGTTGAGGTGGCTCACCATGTACTCCTCTTCTCCTCGTACCGTAACAATTTTCTCCTTTACTGGGTATTTCAGCATCTGGTGGAGCGTAGAAGTTACTGCCCCAACTTTATGGATCCACGGACGACCCAGCAAACAAGAATAAGATGGTCGAATGTCCATCACATAGAACGTAGACGCGAAAAGCTGAGAACCAACCTTAACTGGAATATCCACTTCTCCATGTACCATCCTCTTGGACCCGTCAAAGGCCCTAACCACAATGTTACTCGGCTTCAACACCAACCCTTCATAGTCCAACCGGTCTAACGCTTTCTTGGGTAAAACATTCAACGAGGACCCAGTATACACCAACACGTGAGCTAAGGTAGTGCCCCTGCACTCGATTGAAACATGCAGAGCGTCATTGTGATTCTTCCCCTTGACGATCAAATCTGCGTCGGAGAAACCCAATCCATTATCAACAGTCAAACTAGCCACACAGTATTTGAATTGGTCAGCCGATGTTTCCTGGGGCACGTGCGCAGTTTTCAGGAAAGCAATCAGAGCCTTAGCATGGGCTTCTGAACACAACAATAAAGATAACATAGAGATCTTCGACGGGGTTTGCCCTAGCTGTTCGACTATGTTGTAGTCTCTTTTCTTGATGATCTTTAAAATTTGCTCTATCTCCTGTCTAGAGGCTTCAACAGTAATCTTCTTCGGTGCCTCCGTCTAGGCAGGCTCACCAGTGATCCCTTTTCCCCGAGTGTCAGATGACTCGGCGATAGGGGTAATGATTGGAACATGAACACATACAGTAGAAGATGTACTGGAAGGTGTAATAACAACAGGCTTCCGAACAATTGGTGGAGAGATCTCAGGGGAGAAAAGTCTTCTACTTCGGGTGACTTTACTAGATCCAACAATATTGCTGACATCAGTATCAGCCTCTTCATCCTTCAAGTCTTATTTAATCCCGCGATAATATACGTCGGCCCCATAGTTCCATGGGACGGCCTTATCTGACGTGTAGGGGATAGGTCCAGGAACAGTAATGATCAAAGGAGAAATTCTCGGAACAGATGTAATTCTAACAGGCTTTCTCGAGGAAGCCTTGGAAGAATTGGCGGAAATGGTGATTATGGAAACTTCTTCAACATGAACCAAGGGAATAAAAGTTTTTTTGAACAAGATTTCTTTGTTATCCATCAGGCGTTGGACACCTGACTTCAATAGATGGCAACCAGTAGATAGGACGAAACACAGATGGCAACCTTCGCCACAACCCGGAAATAAACCGGCCAATAATAAATCCTTCTTCACTGTCAACAACGGGGTAGAAATGTCTTCTACAGAGGTTACAAACACATCATCATCCACAACATTTACTCTATGCTTGGGCATAGGAGCAGTCACAACATTAGGCTTTTTCGGCGCTTCAAACTCAATCTCCTTAGCATCAATCAGATCTTGTACCTTATTCTTCAAGGTCCAGCAGTTATTGGTATCATGCCCCGGGCTATCAGAGTGATAACCACAATGGGCGTTCAGATTATATAGTGGTGATGTGGTGTTGGGATTCTTCGGGGCTTCCCTCAGAGTCACCAAGTTAGTCTTTAGCAACTGTGACAGAATTTGAGATAGAGTCATACTGAGCCGAGGAAACTATCTCTGATGTCTCTCATCTCTTTGCTAAGTGTTGCATTATGGGGCAACAGTTGGTCTTGATATAACCACCACGTTAACTGCTTGGCGGCGCTCAGGTCGATTCTGGTTCTTTGAACTGTAAACTACACTAGATTCCTTCTTGAAAGGCTTCTTCTTGGTACTTGATGAAGCACCCTTCTGTATTTTGCCGCTCTTGATACCGGCTTCAATTCTCTCCCCAGTCATAATTAACTCAGTGAAACCAGATGACGAACTTCTGATCAAATGATTGAAGTACGGGCCAGATAAAGTCCCCAAAAACATATCCACTAACTCCCTGTCAGCCAGTGGAGGTTGTACTCTTCCAGCAAGGTCCCTCCATTTCTGAGCATAGTCCTTAAAACCTTCGCTTGCACCCATAGACATACCATGAAGTTGGGTACGCGTGGGAGCAAGGTCGACATTATATTGGTACTGCTTGTAAAAAGCAGCAGCAAGGTCCTCCCAGTTATGAATGTTAGCTCCTTCTAGCTAATAGAACCATTCAAGCTGAGTCCCTGACAGACTATCTTGAAAGAAGTGAACCCAGAGGTTCCTATCAGCTGTATATGGTTGAATCTTCCTGACATACGAATGGAGGTGTAGCTTTGGGCAGGAAACCCCGTTGTATTTAGCAAAGATAGGAGCCTTAAACTTGTGGGGGATCACCACCCCAGACGCCAGACCCAAATCTCCAAAATCCAACCCAAGTATCTTCTGGATTTCCATTGCACTTAGCCGATCTTCGAGTTGTTTATACCTATCCTCGGCAGGAGGATACTGGTCTTCGTCAAAGTCAGTGTCATTGTCAGAAACAACAGTGCTAGGAACCTTCCTTTCTTATTGGTTCTCTCCTCCTCCAGATGAGTGAGATAAATCAACTTCTTGTCTCAACCAGTTCCCAAATCTAAGACCCATGTTCAGTAGGACCATCTTTTTCTTCTTCTTCTTCTTATCCTTCAAGATAAGAGTCTTCAAATCTTGTTGACCCTTGGCCAGGTTCATGAACATTTCCTGGAACTGAGCATTTTGAGCTTGAAGGGCCTTAATAGCTTGATCAGTTGACGTTTCAGCAGACATGATTGCTGAAATAAACAGCGAAGAAGATAAGAGACCTGTAAGGGTACCTGTAATGAGGTGCATGGGAATGGAATGCATATGATATGATTTCAAAGACTTTAGGGAAATTTAAATTTGTAAACCAAAATGAAACACACTTTTATTAGATTAAAACTGAAACAATGTTTGACAAATGCCTTTAAGGCGTTACAAAAGAAAACTGAAAAGTAAATCAAAACTAGAAATAACAAAAGACATCAGCGCTCCCATGGTCGTTTTCCTCTCGTGCTGACATAGTCGTTGATGACCTTCTCATTCTCCAACTGCCTTGTAAACTTCAGGATCTCCCGTTCTTGCTCATGATACTTCTCTCTGTAAGTATCCCGTTCTTCCCTTAACTGGATCCAAGACCTCTTTAATGCCCCAATGTCAGTAGGCATGTATGGATGGAGGACAGTATGAGGAACCCCTTCTTCATCAGCTTGCTCTATAATTACCGGTAAGACAGCTTCGTATGGCATCCCCAGTTTTTTAGCACGGGCTCGAACCCACCGGAGATATGGTTCCATCGGAAGAGAAGTCTTCAATCCTAGCTCATGTGGATCAGACCTGTTAACCCTATTCCAAGCTCGTATGAACCTGCGGCGATGTCCCTCACTATCCCCTTGGAAGTCAAAGACAATGCTCGGAATCAGCAATTCATGAGGACCGTCCTTTCGAGCTCGCCCAAACTTTCGTAAGGCAATACAAGAATTATAGGTTATTCCTCCCCTAATTCCAAGCAAAGGAACATTGGGGTATTCCCCTCACCGATCAATAACAGCTACTTTTTCCATGTCTTTAGTGCTTCAGATGATGTCCATATGAGCAAGGGACATAATTCTGTAGGCCCAACTCATACCTTCCTTGTTCTTCAAAACAGATTTGGGGAGGTGAGAAATAAACCACCTCGCCAACAATGGTGCACAACACATAAGGGTTCCCCGTTTCCGAGCAGTATGGGCGTAAAGAGCATGTAGAATGTCACCTAAGAGAGTAGGCACTGGATTACGGGACATGAAGATCTTGACTGCGTTCACGTCGGTGAAAGAATCTGAATTAGGGAACAAAACCAAGCCATAAATGAGAAGGGCCAGGATGTCTTCAAATGCTTGAAAGTCCAAACTGTCCTAGAACTGTTGAGCCTGATCAATCAAGAACTTAGCCAGGAAGCCTTTTACCCCACTCCGGGTCTCCCAGTTAGACATTACATCAGCCTTTGTCAGATGTAGGGCTGTAGAAACATCCTCTGGCCTAAGAGCTATCTCCCAACCTATAAATGGCGTATGCTCTAGAATAGAAATACCAAGTAAATCAGAGAACTCCTCCAAAGTAGGGACCAACTGATAGTCCAGGAAGGTAAAACAGTGATGCAACAGGTCAAAGAACTGGAATAAAACGCTCATCATTTGCTCGTCCATCTTAGAAGTGACCAAACCAAGGAGGTGACCATGTATTCTGACAAAGGAAGAAGTATTAGGAACCTTTGCAACCAGATCTCTAAGCTGAACAGAGATTTGTACGAAGTTGATCCGAATAGTATTTCTGCGCATAGATGCCATGACCTACAAAATAGAACAAAGATGAATCCCCTCGGTCTTTGAAATGGGTTAGTCCGATGAAATATGCATGCAATTTCATGATGCATGATGTCATGATGGAAACACACCACAAGTATTCATAGATAGAAAACATGGTAAGGGCAAACAAGTCACACAGTAGCCCTTAGATTTCAGGCTGGCATGGAGTTTAGGTACTACCCTCTTTCAGCTTAGTTGGTTCAACCTGTCCTAGTAATAGTAACCGGGTTCTAGAGGATCTCAATATCACTGACCACCCTCGATTGGTCATAATTCCAGTTTAGCAACCTTTTCTTGCAGCCGGAATCATCGCGAGAGTTTGGTCTCAATGAGTGTAGTATAATGCTACTTTTCTATGGCCAAGTTGGTCAATTATAGGTTCTAAGGTCAGTTGGTGCTTAATGACCCCTTAGCAGCCCCATATTCTCCTTGTTCCGCCACAAGGGATATCGGCACAAACTAAAGTGTCACACCAACGTAGCTACTGCTTCAACCGTATCAGTCTACGCCATACAGTTCCCTCACAGTCTATTGCTACTTACCTAAAAGGTATCCCCAGATCCGGGTTAGGATCTATAGTAACTCCAATTCAAACCCACAAATATAAAGCATACAAATCAAGCAATTGAAAACATTATGATGAATTAATCCTAAGGTACACCCCACTTATTAATTTCCCCAGCAGAGTCGCCAGTTCTGTGATACAGTGGAAGAACTGACTGTTTTCGGAATGCTGGTTTGTGTTTTGTGTTTGTTTTTGGAAAATGTCGCGGTAAGCAAGAGTCGCCACCATCTTTTATTTTATCCAACAAGGAAAGGAAAAAAGCACAAAAGAATTCCTTTTCCGAGATATTTCTGAGTACAGGGGGTAAATTTATAGAAAGGGAAGGTATTAGCACCCTTTCTATCCATAGTTATCTACGGGCTCTTAGGTACTTGCTCATCATTTTCAAAATTGTTTTCTTCGTGTTTGTGGGTTTTGAAAAGTTTTTGTTTTGACTTTGATTTAACTCTTGCGTCTGTCTTCAAGAGTGTAATGAAGTGTTTTTTTGAAAACATGTTTGTAAAGGAGTGTAAGTGCGAAAAACTTATTTTGGATGAGCAAGTATCTAAGAACTAATCTACCTACTCAAAAAAGGAATCGTTCAATGTTTGTTTCCTTTAGACAATGCTATCCCACTATTATTGAGTAGGTAGCACCGTCGTTGGAGTTTGAGGGTCAATTTGAAAGAGGGACATACGGTCACTAAAGAATGTTAGGACGTCTTAGTGGTAACCCTAATGTCTTAGATCATTTATCCGAGGCAACGATATATGAGGCAACCATTTCGAGGCAACTATGATCTTTTAGACAAGAGGGTGACCTCTAAAACAACCTATACTCAATGACCGTTTACAAAGGCAACCAAGTGGGGGTGTACCCTAGGAGTGCGCATGTGCGGGTGTGTTGATTTCAGTTATTTTTATCTTTGCACAATTAAGGGTGATCTAACTGTTTTAAAATTAAACATTCATTCTTGTCATGCAAACCCTATTATCAAACATCTAACAACTGGATATTTGCAGAAATTAAAGTGCGAAATTTAAACTAACTATTACAAGGCGTCGGGTATTTACATCGCCAAAAACAAACCCTTTGAAATTTAAAAGCGGAAAAATAAATAAATGTCCTAATTAAAATTACTACAAACCGGGAGCAGATACAATAATTTGGATAAAGAAAAGTAAAGCGCGCGAGACAATTGGATTGAATGCGAAACTAGGGTTTTGACCCTCCTAATTAAAAGAAAATATTTTTGTTGTTTTTATTTTTTAAGAAAAGAAATTAATTCCTAAAATTAAATGCCAAATTAATTAGTTATTAAATTAATTAATGAAAAAATAATTAAGTGTCATATTTTTGGATTTTTGGTTATTTTAGGAAAGAAATAAAATAAGTAAATTAATGTTAAAACCTATTGATTCTAATTAATTTTAAATATTTACAAAAATAAATCAAAGTTATCTAATTAATCAATTAAATTAATCAATATTTATTGATGAAAAATAAAATTCTAAAATTTAATTGGACATAAAATATTTTTTGTGATTTTTTGATAAAAGGAAAATAATTTTTGGTTAAGTAAATAAATAAATAAATAATTAAATGAAATAAACAAAATATAGAAAAAAGAGAGAGATGGGCCTGAAAATGGTGTGCCAATAGCAAGAATTCTGGCCCAATGATGTGAGGTCCATTTAACTTTCTTGATCATGTGTATTGTGCTGACTTTGGTCTATGGTGTGCCTTCAAATGTTGGCCACCAGATCTGGCCATCTGGCGTGTTGATGAGGAAGGTCCATGGTGGGTGCCTGGCTTATGCATGCATTGGATTACCTGAAATAAATGAGAAAAATGGCAAATGCTGGAGGCAGGGATCGAACCCCTGACCTCCAGCCTCCTAGCGCCTTAAGCATAAACTTGGTGACCACAGGGGCATTTGGTTCTATTTGTTCATTAATCAAATGCTGAAAATAATATATAAAACAAAATAAAATTGGAAAACAAATCAAAAAAATGTGCGCTCGTTTAAACAAGCCAATGGTGGGACGACAACTCATCGTCTTCTTCTTCCCTCCGTAGCTAAAAACCTTGAGACCTATACCCACGGACAAATGTCCGTCGCTACAAACCTGTCCACTCTCAAAATCTGGTACAGGTAACAAAAACGACCACCAAGGCCATGGTTAGAACCGTCTCCTTCTTCTGAACACAGTGGTACCCATTACTAAGGCCAATTGTCCCTGAAATTGAAAACCCTAAAACCAAATTCGAAACCCTAACAATGGTGGATTTCGTTACAGACCATCAAAATGAAATTGAATAATGTCAAAAGCTTGCAAATGATATGGTGATTAAGAATATGCCATTATTTTACACTATGGATGCAAGAATAAAGCTTTTCGAATTCAAGAAAAGGGTGATACCGTGACGGACTTACAGTGCACCGGAGGGCTTGAAAATGATTGGTCTCGATTGCTTTCACTTGCTGAAGGTGCTAGGAAGCGATTGGGAGAGGTCTCGATCCTTGAGGATGCCTCTAAGTGGGATTTTGATCTCACACTTTTTCCTTGAATTTTCAGTTTTTGTTCTCTCTCTCGCGCCTGTTTCCAACCTTGTTTTTGATCTGCACGCAGTCCTTATGTATCACACAATGCATTAGGGTTGATTCTTGTGTCCAAATCCCTCTCCATCAATGATTTTGATATTTGATTTGATTCTTCTTTAAAGCTTTCCAAATTTGGCTTCTTTTCAATCTTTTTGTGCACTCTAAGGCTTGGCACGAATTCGAATGATGATAGCTGTATAATGAAGCCTGAAATAATCACAAGATCCTTTGTTATCAATATTTTGGATTTCATTTGATTTATTATGATTTAATTTAAATTAATTCAAATAAAAATCAAAATAAATAATAAAAATAATATATGGACAAGTGGCAAGGGCTAGAGCACGTGTGCTATGATGCCAACTCAAAACAAGTGAAAAAGAATGGGCCTATTTGGCAAAATTTGAAGTTTTGGGCATAGTTGACTTTTGGCAATTTTGCAAAAAAGGTCAACTTCACCAATGCATAACTTCCTCAATTTTGAAGCTTTGGAGGTGTTCTTGGATTTTTTAGAAAGCTTGAGATGTCCTCTAATCAACCCTTTTGGTCTCATATCAAATTTATATTCCATGCTCATGTATGAAGCTTTGACAAAAAAAGTGTTTTTGTTGACTTTTCAAAATGACCTATAATGTCCAAATTCATAACTTCTTGTGAGTGCATATTTTGAACTTGGGATCTGAATATGGATTGTAGGGAATTGCATCCTCTTTAAAATGATATTTGGATGGGTAATTTCTCATAAAGTATGAGAAAGTTATGCTTGGTCAAAGTTGAGTTAACTTTTCCTACAAAACCCTAATTTAACAACTTTTGAGTCTTGATGAATTATGAGCAATCCTTGATGAATCATGATCAAACCTTGATGAAATGATGAAATATACTTCAAAATGAGGATTTTAACCAAAAATATTGAAGTTTGATTGTATGTGGGTCACAATGTACTTTTGCCCTAACACAGTCGATTTTTGGACCTTTGAGCAATTGACTGAGCAAACTTCCTCTGTAAGGCTTGAAACTTGACATGGATGATCTTGAGAACATATTAGGAAATTGGTGAGAATTTGGGGTCACTTGGACTCAAGGATCTTGATGCAACATGAAACCCTAATTTGAGGTAGACTGCCTTAGGAGAGAGCTTGTCTGGTCAACCCTTGGACTACCTTGAGCAACCTGGGGATCTTTCTTGCAATGTTTTGAGAAATATGGGAGGGAAAATTTTGGGGTACAACAGATACCTTTAGCAAAGACCCTCAATTAAAATCATCATAAATATCATGGTCCCTCGATGTCCCTCGAAGTTGCCTACGGTATATGATCTTGTCCCTCGATGTTGCCTACGAATATATGATGACAGTCCCTTCGAAATGCTAAAGTATCCTTACATGTTGCCTTCAATGACCATTATGTCCCTTTCGATAGTCCCTCAAACTCCAACGATGGTGCTACCTACTCCTTAATAGTAGGATAGTGTTGTCTAAAGGAAACGAAAATATAAACAATCTTTTTTCGAGTAGGTAGATGCTAGTAGGTACTTGCTCAAAATAAAACTTTCACACTTACACTTTTTTTTTCAAACAAAGTTTTCAAAAACACTTCGTAACACTCTTGAAGACAGAAGCAAGGGTTAAAACAAAGTAAAACAAAACTTTTCAAAACAAACACACACAAGCAATTTTTAAAAGATGAGCAAGTACCTAAGAGCCCGTGGAAAACCACAGATAAAAAGGGTGCTAATACCTTCCTGTTGTACCCCAAAATTTGTCCTCTCAATTCTCAAGGCTTTTCTCATAAAGATTCTCAAGATTTAAGCTTGAACAAGTGCATTGGGATTTTCCAATACCAAAATTAAAAGGAAACTGTCAAAAAGGGAGAAAATAGATAAAAATAACATTTTGACAAATTTGGAGGAAAACGGGTCTCCTTCGATTCAGCACCCTTCGACTGACTCTTGGCCTCCTTTGATTGCTCAAAATGGCAACTAGCGTGCCTCTTTCGCCTGGGCCTGTAACTTCTTGTTGTAGGCTTCGTTTATGCCTTTTACTGCCTATAAGTCTGCTTCAACTGGACAAGTTTACTGCTTACAAGTCTGCTTCGACTGGACAAGTTTACTGCCTACAAGTCTGCTTCGACTGGACAAGTTTGCTGCCTGCATGCTTGCTTCGTTTGGACAAGTTTCGATGGGACAAAGTAACCATCTCTATGCATCCTTCGAATCCACTTGCTCCAAGGGCCTCTTGCATACTTTGCTTCATACAAGCTTCGTTTGAGCCAAGAGGTATCTTCATACAAGATTTGACTAAGTTCTTGCTTCCCTTGAAGAAGCGCCATTCGATTCAGAAGCCAAGAACTTCCCTCATGCCACAAGGCAATGACTCCCTTTATGATTATTTCGATCCACATGCTTCGATTGGGCAACATGCTTCCTTCGAACACGAGATTTCAATTGGGCAATATGTTTGCTTTGATCCAAGCTTCGGCTGGGCATTAGTTTCCTTCGAGTAAGCTTGTTTCGACCACAAGCTTCGACTGAGGCAAAGGCTTCCTTCGAACAAGTGCTCTTCGATCTCATTCTTGCATTCAACTCAAGACCAAATCTCATTTTCCAGGCTATGTTGCTTCCAAATCTTTACATAATCAGAAGCTTGTACAAGGGTTTTAAAATTTGTCTTTGATACTACTATTCTTGGTTAAAGGCTACGTACTCTTTCTTTTCATAGAGAGTACTTTAGTCACAAAATCAGCTTTCAACCTGATTTTGGTCTGAGCACAAGCAAGGCCAGAAGCATAAGTCACATCTTCTGCACCCCAACTGCCAAGAGGCCCCTCACATGTACTTTCACGCTACATTATTTTATCATTTCTTTACAAGGCTGGTGTGATCGGTGGATCTGGAACTGACTGTTTAACGCTGGTTCGCGAAATGTCGCGGAAGCAAGAGTCGCCACCGTCTTTTATTTTCTCCAATTGGAAAGGACAAAAGCACAGAAAAATTCCTTAAAGAGATTGCTCTCGGTTCGGGAGGTAGGTTATAGAAAGGGAAGGTGTTAGCACCCTTTCTATCCATGGTTATCCATGGGCTCTTAGATACTTGCTCACTTGTGTTTTCAAAAATGGTTTGTTTGCTTTTCAACTGTGGGTTTTAAAAAGTTTCTTTGAAAGTTTCAGATCGACTCATGCGTCAGAGTGTTTGAAAAATTGTTTTGAAAGCTTTTGAAAAGTGTCGGTGTGAAAAGATTTTGATTTGTTTTTGAAGAGAGCAAGTATCCATGAGAACCTACCTACCCTAAGGAATTCGTCTGTGTAAATGTCCTTTAAAGTAGTGCCATCCCACCATTGAGAGATAGGTAGCACCACCGTTGGAGGTGTTCGGGTCAATTCGAGGTTCGGGACATGGTGATCACCAGAGCAATGGGAAGACACCTTAGAAGCTACCCTCATGCCAGGTTCCCGGATCATGAGGACTTACTAAGACGTCCTCTACTCGACGATCACCTTTCGAGGCAAGGCAACAGTGAGGCGTGCCCTAGGGGTGGTGTGTGCGGATTGTGTGTCATTTTCATTGATATTTGTCTTGTCATGTTAAAGTGATCTACGCTTGATTTTATTTAAGGCCATACATTCTTTCATGCTTTTTGTTAACAGTTAATATTTGCGGGAAAGTAAATCTAAGGCTATTACAAATGGCGCGGGTCCACATCGCCAAAATTAACCAGGACCCGATTTGACGGAAAATAAATTAAGCAAAGTAAATAAATAAAAAAAGTGCGAGAAGTAATTGTTACAACGCTTCGGGAGAGATACATAATTATTTAAGCGATAAAATAAATATGCGAAATAGGAGAATTAAAAAACATGGGCGTTGGACCCTTTTGCAAAATTTAAAGTTAATAAGGAATTAAAATTAAAATTTAAAAGAAAAGAAACTTATTTTTTGGTGTTTTTAGTATTTTAAGGCTTAATAGAAAAAGGAATTAATTAAAATTAAAATAAAAAAAGCTAAACCTAAGTCTAATTATTTTTAAGTTTTTAAGAAAATATTAAATTTAAACTAAATTAACCCTAATTTTTACATGCAAATTTAGTTATGAAAATAAATAATATTATGGTAAGAAAAATTAAAAGGAATGAAAATTGTCAATTAAACCTAATTCTACCTTTTTTATATTGATTATGAGAAGAATTAAAATTGCAAAAATCCTAATTAAAACTAAATTCATTACATGTTAATTTATTTACAAGAAAATATCAAAATAAATAATCATTATATTTTTTTATCTTTTTCTGAGTTTTTAAGGTATTTTTGTATTTGGCAAAAAAAAATAATTAATTAAAGAAAAACAATGAGGTAAATAAAATAATTGAAAACAAAATAAATAAAAAAAGAAAATTGCAAACCAGGGGGGGTTCAGGCCCCAATTGTGAGGTATAGGCCTAGCAATCTGGCCCATTTAGCTTTGAATTCGTTGACTTTTCTGAATCATGTGTGACGCGGTGACTAGGGTGTAACGTGTTCATCAGCCTTGAACCTTTGATCTGAATATGCTGGACGCGTGGACGCTTGTATTAAGATGGAATATGATGATCTATGATGCTTACGCTGCATGGGAATATATATGGAAAAATAATATAGGGATTATACAGACCTGGGACTCGAACCCAGGTCTTGGACGTGAATGCATTCTTCGCTTGCCAACTGAACCATGAAACACACGTTAACATGTTATGACGAATAAATAATAAAAAGAAAAACAAACGCGTTAGTGGATTTCTGGCGCGAATTTCAAACCGGCCTATCACGTTTTGACAACGAGGTCGTCTTCTTTCTTTTTCCTGAAACACAAACATGAGGCAACGGTTTTGCAAACGTTGCCTAAGGCCATATACCAGAAAATAGCGATTAGATGCTTATTGAATATAAATTAGGCGCGACAATTGATTCTTCTTCGTCTCTATACGCTGAATCCAACCATGGTACTGAGGATGTCCAATTTTTCCTCTTTTAAGAATCCCTAATTTGAAGCTCTGGAAACCCTAACATTCAATCATGGTATAATCGTATATAGCGCACAAAAAAGCAATTGGATATGTTGGTTAGCATCAAAACATTATAATGAACATGAATCCATAAATAAATTTCACAAATAATGCTTAGATCATGATGTACGAATGGCAATTTTTCTCTGTACAGTTTGAGTTTGTTTTACCAATTCTTGAAGTTTGAGTTGATGTTAGGGATTGGAATCTGATCAGGGCAACCTTGGCAAGCTATTGAAACCAGAATGGAGGCTTGAATCGACCTCTAGAGTGGTTTACAGTTTTGAACTTTTGGACAAAATTTGCAAGTTTGTTAGTGGAATTGCTGCGCAGTTTTCAGTCTCTTGTGATTAGGTTTAGGTTTCTGATTATGTAGTGAAGGCATTAGGTTAACAAAATTGCATAAAATCTCTTGTAATCATGGATTGAATATTTGATTTTTTCCACCATTATTTTCATATCTTTTTCACATGTTCTTGTGCAAATCATGATCCAATTAGTCCAAATCTTTCCCTATTTAGTTGTACACGAAATCTTGAGTATCAAACATGCATAAAAAGATTGGTTAGGTCAAGTTATATATTTTTCACATATTTAAATAATTTAAATGAATTAATATGAATAATAATTCAAATAAATAAATAAAAAATGAGAAAATACTTCCCTTTGGGCCAAGTGGTCGTGCACATGCTTGGAATGATGAATTATGGAAGAAAAATGGGCCCATTAGCAAATTTAGGTCATTTGAAGTAATGTTGACTTTTCAAAATGTCCAAAAATTTCCCAACTTCCACAAGGCATAACTTGCTCAATGTTTAATCTTTTCTCATGTTCTTGGACATTTTGGAAAGGTCTTTGAGTCCTCTAACCAATGCCTTTGGCCCCATGTCATTTTGATTTACCAATCTCAAGTTATGGCCTTTGACTTAAAGTCCCTTTTTGTTGACTTTTGAAAATGACCTATAATGTTGAAATTGATAACTTTTTGTGAGAGCATTTCTTGGACTTGAAGTATGAAGATGAGTTGTAGGAAATGTCTTTCTCTTCAAAATGAGCTTTGGATGGAATTTTTCTGATAATCCATGTGAAAGTTATGCCCTGGTCAATTTCAGTTGACTTTTTCAGCTGTCCAAATATAGTAACTTTTGCATCTTGATGATTTCTGAGCCAAATTTTGAGAATCATGATCAAGCATTGATCAAATGATGTTCGTGGCTTCAAAATGATATGTTGACCAAAAATTTGAACTTTTGACTGTCAAATGACCATTTTGCCTCTACAGTTGACTGTAGTGCAATTTAGGGTTTTGACTGTGCAATTTTGAGCTGAATGCCTTGAAACTTGATATGAGGATGCTTGACCACATTTGTAGGCATATGAGACTTGATTGGGCCTTTGAAAACTTCCTTGTCTTGATCAGAACACAAACCCTAATTTTGACTGTATAGGAGACCTTTGTACTGAGCAACCCTTGGGGGAGTTTTGTGACTTGGCTTGGCAATTTCTTGAAGAATATGGGAGGGCAAATTTTGGGGTGCAACAGTTGCCCCTGTTCAATCTTCTTAGACCTGAGGATGCAGATTGGCTGACGTGCCTTTCGTAATCCGAGGGTAGAAGATGATTGAACACTAGAGTGCCCAGAAATTTGCGCTCACATGGTAGCAGTGATGGGGGAATGGGCTTATAGATGCCATTGGGAGGTTGCTGGATAGGATGATGGGCTTATAGATGCCATCTGGATGTTGATTGCGTAGGAGATTCCTTAGCGAGTACCTGCATACCTGCAAAAGAACAAATGAGTACCTGACACGTTGCAGGAGTTGGTTTTCAGACGCTTGGTATAGATGTGTCCTGACTGGTTACAAGAGCTGAACCTGGAGCTTCAAAAGATGATGAATGAACCAGGTATGGTTACTGCTTTAGCATGAATGGTAAGAGAACCTTGGGTGATTTTAACTTCAACAACGCTCGTTGAGAAAAATCTTGGCGGGAATTACCATCTTTGCAACATCGGGAAGAGACCCATAGAAAATTATAATCTGAGAGGGAATCACCTCACTCATCGTCGGAGAGGGAATCATAGGAAAAGGAATTGTCACCTCACACTCATCGTCGGAGAGGGAAACATCTGAAAAAGGACTTACCACCTCACGCACTTGTCGGAGAGGGGACCATAAGAGATTATCACCTCACACTCACCGTCGGAGAGGGAAACATCTGAAGAAGGAATTACCACCTCACGCACTTGTCGGAGAGGGGACCATAGGAGATTATCACCTCACACTCACCGTCGGAGAGGGAAACATCTGAAAAGGAATTACCACCTCACTCACCGTCGGAGAGGGGACCATAAGAGAATATCACCTCACACTCACCGTCGGAGAGGGAACCATCTGAAGAAGGAATTACCACCTCACGCACTTGTCGGAGAGGGGACCATAAGAGATTATCACCTCACACTCACCGTCGGAGAGGGAAACATCTGAAGAAGGAATTACCACCTCACGCACTTGTCGGAGAGGGGACCATAGGAGACTATCACCTCACACTCACCGTCGGAGAGGGAAACATCTGAAAAAGGAATTACCACCTCACGCACTGTTGGAGAGGGAACCATAACTTCTGCTGAGTCTTTATCAGAAAAATCTGTTGGGAGTCGATTTAGCTGGACTAGAGAAGGCTTTGAAATATGTTTGAGCATTTTAACTGTGTCTTTCCTGAAAGGTAAAGGTCAGTCATACGCCATGCATGATATGGATCAAGCAATGATGTTCTCAACATAAATGAGATTTGTATGATACAATGCGTTATGCATGCTATAATGATGTATGTGATGTTTATGAACATATGTTTCCGTCTTAGGAAAATAAATCCTTGACGGGTGCCGGGAGGCCACTCCTGGGCTGATGTTGGAGAATTAGATCTTGCTCCGCTGGGGATGATAACTGCAAGAATACCGGTAAGAGAAGATAACTCCGTTGGGGAATAAACTTGGCGAATGAATAATTCTGCGGGGAGAAAAGATACTCTAGCGACCATGCTGGGAAGCAATACTCTGTGGGGAGAGAGATGCTTTGCTGAGTGTTGATGACAGTTTGCTGGGGATAGGAAAGAACTACGTTGATGACGACCCTTCTGTGGCTTTTGGCTGAGGATAACCCAGTTATATCCTGTTAAGGAAATAACTCTTTAAATCAAGCCGGACGACGCGTTCGTGCTTTGCGAGGGATAAGCTTCCAGAATCTACTGGGGATAAGCTTATTGCTTGGGGAGATAAATTCCAACTTTCCTGGGGAAACTGGATTGGACTCTTCTGGGGAAGTTTGAACTGCATCGGGGAAGTGACTCTTTTGATTATCGATATACCGCCGGGGAACAATCTTTAGACCAAGACTGCCGGGGATGCTTGTATTGCTGCTGGGGAAGTATTGAGATTTACGGGAGGATACTTAATTTCCTTGAGACTTGATAACTCTGCTTGGAGAAGAATGTATTGTTTGCTGACTCTCTGGGGAATTGAGGTGTACTGGTTACGTTCTTTAGCTGAACCTACCTTGGTACCTTGGAAGATAGAGCAATTGGATTGTTCAGACAACTCTTTATTGCCCCTGTTTCTAGTGTCACCTGCAATTAATTCCTTTGTTTCGTATGCAAATATTTATGAGTTAGCAAATTATTGTCAATGCATATATCACAAATTGAACCTTAGACGTTCTTTGCAAAACAAAACAGAAAAAAGAAAAACACTTGGCACGTTTAACTGAAAATATATTTATTGATTTTTTGAATAGCCTGAAAATAGGCGTTTTGTATACAAGGGGCTGACGTCCTAGTAAGAGGTACGCCGCTGAACAAGAGAGTTTATACAAGTTTTGTACAAAAGAAAATAAAACAGCTGTGTGAAATATGAATGATCCCACTGGGTTTCAACTCTGCTATTGCCTTTATAACTCTGAGCATCTCATCACTTGATGACCTTGGTTGAAGATGAAGCTGACTGATCGATGCCGTCTGAACTTGATGTAGATACCGGATTCTGGATGCAAAGTGATCCAATGAGACATAGTATTACGCTTTATCCCTAATTTTTGCCTGGACCGCCCTTTCGGGTTTTCAGTCCACCGGGATACCCATTTTTGCCCAAGCCGCCCTTTCAGGTTTTCGACTTGCCGGGTGTACAGATTTTTCATTTTCATCCCTTCATTTTGCCCGAACCCTTTTGGTTCGACGGGAAGCCCTAATTTTTGCCTAGGCATGTCAGCCTAGCGGGTCTTTTTTCATGCGTAGTATTTTTTTACTATGTCTGCATTGGCGGGGTGAGGAAGGTCGTCACCATCCATGTTGGTCAATATCATTGCTCCTCCTGAGAACACATGCTTAACCACAAATGGCCCTTCGTACGTAGGGGTCCATTTGCCCCTTGGATCACTCTGAGGAAGGATGATTCTCTTGATTACCAGATCCCCAACTTGATATTCCTGTGGTCTGACCTTTTTGTTAAATGCCCTGATCATCCGTTTCTGATACGTCTGACCATGACAGATAGCAGTAAGTCTCTTTTCGTCAATGAGGTTGAGCTGATCAAGTCGTGTCTGGATCCAATCATCTTCGTTTAGATCTGCATCCTTCATTATCCGGAGAGAGGGTATTTGCACTTCGATCGGCAAGACTGCCTCCATGCCATAAACCAGAGAGAAAGGGGTTGCCCCGGTTGATGTCCTAGCTGAAGTACGGTACCCATGTAGGGCGAACAGTAACATCTCGTGCCAATCTTTATAAGTCACTGTCATCTTCTGCACGATTTTCTTGATGTTCTTATTTGCTGCTTCTACAGCCCCATTCATCTTCGGTCTGTAAGGAGAAGAATTGTGGTGCTGTATCTTGAACTGTTCGCAGAGCTCAGCGATCATCTTGTTATTCAGATTGGTACCGTTGTCTGTAATAATCCGCTCAGGGACGCCGTATCGACAGATCAGATTGTGCCGAATAAACCGTGCCACAACAGTCTTGGTTACCGTAGCATAGGATGCTGCCTCAACCCACTTCGTAAAATAATCAATCGCCACTAGGATGAAGCGATGCCCATTAGATGCTGTAGGTTTTATCTCACCGATCATGTCTATGCCCCCACATTGCGAACGGCCAAGGCGCAGTCAGAACATTCAGGGGAACCGGAGGAACATGCACCTTGTCTGCATAAATCTGGCACTTGTGGCATGTCCTGGAATGTTGGTAGCAGTCAGCTTCCATTGTGGACCAGTAATATCCTGCCCGTAGGATTTTCTTAGCCATAGTGTGTCCACTGGAATGTGTACCAAAGGTCCCTTCATGTAGCTCTTCCATGATCCTTTCTGCTTCAGTCTTATCCACACAACGCAGTAGGGTTGAATCATGGTTTCGCTTGTACAAGATGCCGTTGCTTAGGAAGAATTTTGCTGCAAACCTCCTCAGGAATTTCTTATCGTTGATAGAGGCACCCTCAGGGTATTCCTGAGCTTCCAGATATCTCTTCACTTCGTGGTACCAAGGCTGCTCAGTCACCAATTCAGTTTCGAGATCACAACAGTATGCCGGTTCGTCCAGTTTCCAGATGATGATCCGGGGAGCTTCATTATCCCATTTGACCTTGAACATTGAAGACATTGTAGCTAACGCGTCCGCTAACTGATTCTCTTCTCTTGGAAAGTGTTCAAAGGTTATCTCCGTGAAGTGGGGAATCAGGGTCAACACACATTCTCTGTAAGGAATCAGGTTTGGATGTTTCGTATCCCACTCTCCTTTGATCTGATTGATCACAAGAGCGGAATCTCCGAAGACACTTAGAAATTTGATCCTTAGGTCGATCGCAGCTTGAAGACCCATGATACACGCCTCATACTCTGCCATGTTGTTGGTACAGTTGAAACACAGCCGGGCAGTGAGTGGAGTATGAGTACCTTGCGGAGATATGATTATGGCGCCGATACCGTTTCCCAAAGCATTGGAGGCTCCGTCAAAGTGCATAGACCATCGGGATCCTGGCTCAGGTCCTTCATCCGGTCCAGGTACTTCACAATCAGTTACTATCATGATGCTTTCATCCGGAAACTCGAAGTTCATTGATTGATAATCGTCTACAGCTTGATGAGCTAAGTGGTCTGCCAATACACTCCCCTTGATGGCTTTCTGGGTGGTGTACTGAATGTCGTATTCCGTCAAGATCATTTGCCATCTTGCGATTCTCCCAGATAGAGCAGGCTTTTCGAATATGTACTTTATAGGATCCATCTTTGAGATCAACAAAGTAGTGTGAGTCAGCATATATTGTCTCAGCCGGCGAGCAACCCATACCAAAGCGCAGCAAGTTTTCTCAAGCAGTGAGTATCGAGTCTCACAGTCGGTAAACTTTTTGCTAAGGTAATAAATGGCATGCTCTTTTCGGCCAGACTCGTCATGCTGCCCCAGCACACACCCCATTGAGTTGTCAAGTACTGTCAGATATAGTATTAGAGGTCTCCCTTCAACCGGAGGCATAAGGATAGGTGGTTCTTGGAGATACTCTTTGATTCTGTCGAAGGCAGCCTGACATTCATCGTTCCAACGTACTACCTGATCTTTCTTCAGCAGCTTGAAGATTGGCTCACAAGTAGCAGTCAGATGTGAAATGAACCGAGCAATGTAATTCAGGCGTCCTAAAAAGCCTCTGACCTCCTTCTCTGTCTTGGGGACTGGCATCTCTTGAATAGCTTTGACCTTAGCAGGGTCCACTTGAATTCCTTTATCACTGACCACGAAGCCTAGCAATTTCCCAGATCTTACCCCGAAGGTGCACTTGTTCGGGTTCAATCTTAACTTGTACAGTTTCAGTCGGTCAAACAACTTTTGCAGATGATCTAGATGCTCTTCCTCAGTCTGGGACCTAGCGATCATGTCGTCCACATACACTTCGATCTCATGATGGATCATGTCATGAAATAAGGCAACCATGGCACGTTGGTAGGTTTCCCCAGCATTCTTCAACCCGAATGGCATGACCTTATAACAGAAGGTGCCCCACTGAGTAACAAATGTAGTCTTTTCCATGTCTTCAGGTGCCATCTTGATCTGATTGTAACCTGAGAAGCCATCCATGAAAGAGAATACCTTGTGCTGAGCTGTGTTATCAACAAGGACATCAATGTGAGGTAAGGGGAAGTCATCCTTGGGGCTGGCCCTGTTCAGATCCCTGTAATCGACACACATTCTGACCTTTCCATCCTTTTTAGGTACCGGCACCACATTAGCAACCCACTGAGGGTAAGAAGTCACTGCAAGGAACCCAGCATCAAACTGTTTCATGACCTCGGCTTTAATCTTCTCGGACATCTCTGGACGCATCCGACGGACCTTTTGCTTAACTGGAGGGCAGTCTTCCTTAGTCGGCAAGTGATGGACCACAATGTCGGTATCCAACCCTGGCATGTCTTCGTAGGACCAGGCGAAGATCTCCATATAGTCATGTAACATCTTGGTTAACCGTTGCTTCACGCTGAGCTCTAGGTTGGCACCAATCTTTACCTCTTTTCTGTCTGCTTCAGTACCCAAGTTTATTGTTTCCACTGGCTCTTCATGGGGTTGAATTGCCCTCTCTTCCTGAAGCAACAGTCTTGCAAGCTCGCCAGGCACTTCGCAATCATCTTCACCTTCGTCTTCGGCTAAGTTGATCGGATTTTCGAAGTCATAATTGGCGGTAGCAGAGTTGTTATCAGTAAGATCCAGAGTGGATTGAAACCTGTATGAGTGAGTGTGTGTGTAAATACAGCTGTTTTAAAAAATCATGTAAAGGAAATGAAAGACAGAAAAGGAACACAATATTTGCAATGCGAAAATACGTCCAAGCTTTTCATTCATGATATATGAAATGACAGTTTGTATGCCCTCACAAATAGAACCACGGTGCCTCGGGTAAGACACCGGGCCATAGAGTTTATCATTGTTTATTACAAAATAACGAAACAAAGAAATTTATTACTTAGTAACAAGAGAAACAGATAAGTTGTCCTTTGCACTCCAATTGTTAGATCCGCCGTCAGCTGCCGGGTAGATCCAGCTATCAAACTCAGCATCGTCCACTTCGTCTTCGTCCCCAATAGCATTTACTCCATGAACAGGCAGGGGAGCTGTCACCATATTAGGCTTGTCAGATGCCTCAAACTGTACCTCCTTAGCGTCAATGAGATCCTGCAGTTTGTTCTTTAGTGCCCAACAGTCATCGGTAGAGTGCCCCGGGCTATCTGAATGGTAAGCACAACGAGCATTCGGGTTGTACTTGGGAGATGTTGTATTTGGGAACTTTGGAGCCTCCCTGACAGTCACCAAGTTGGTGGATAGCAACTGTGGCAAGATCTGTGACAGGGTCATGTTTAACCGGGTAAACTCTCGCCGGGGTCTTTCAGCCCTTTGAGGATTGTTCGGCCGAGGAGCGGCAGCAGGCTTAGCAATCATCACCGCACTGACAGATTGGTGGTGCTCCGGTCTCTCTGATTTCCTAGAACCATACACGGCACTAGACTCCTTCTTGAATGGTTTCTTTTCCGAACTAGATGATGCACCCTTTGCAATCTTCCCAGACTTCAGCCCAGCTTCAATTCTCTCTCCAGTCAGAATCAAATCAGTGAACCCAGCAGAAGAATTCCCAATGAGATGGTTAAAAAAACGGCCCAGATAGGGTCCCCAAGAACATGTCAACCAACTCCCGATCAGTCAATGGTGGCTGCACCCTGCCAGCCAGGTCTCTCCATTTCTGGGCGTACTCCTTAAAACCTTCGCTTGCACCTAACGCCATACCCTGGAGTTGGGTACGCGTGGGGGCAAGGTCGGCATTATATTGATACTGCTTATAGAAAGCAGTAGCCAACTCCTCCCAGTTACGAACTTTGGTCCCATCCAGCTGATAGAACCATTCGAGATGAGTCCCTGAAAGACTCTCCTGGAAGAAGTGGATCCATAAATTCTTATCCGCAGAGTACGGCTGAATTTTCCGAACATAGGACCTCAAATGCAGCTTGGGACAAGACGCCCCGTCATATTTGGAGAAGGATGGTGCTTTGAACTTATGCGGGATAATCACACCAGTTGACAAACCCAGATCTCCGAAATCCAGCCCAGGTACCTGTTGAACCTCCATAGCCTTCAACCTGTCCTCCAATTGCTTATATCTGTCATCAGCAGGAGGGTACTGCTCTTCATCAAAATCTGTCTCGTTGTCGGAGACTACCGGACTAGGGACCTTTACTTCTGCCTGAGAAGGACTCTTGCCAACAGAAGAACCAGCCTCTTCATGCTGCAGAGTGTTGCCAAACCTTCGGCCCGAGTTGAACAGAACAGTTCTTCTCTTCTTCTTCTTCTCCTTCTTCAGGAGCATAGCCTTCAGTTCTTCTTGGCCTTTAGCCAGACCCTTGATTAGTTCTTGAAACTGCGCATTCTGCGCCTGGAGAGCCTTGATTGATGTCTCGGTTGATGCAGATTCGGGATTCATGATGCTGAAATAAACAGCGAAGAACTGTAAGCAACCTGAAAAGGGGAAAAACCTGCTATGCACATGATGAATGAGATGTGTTCATGCAATGCATTCAAGGGTTCGAAAGTTCAAATTTGTTGTAAACAAAAAGGAACACACGTTATCATTAAAGAAATCATTGTTTAATACATCAAGGCCTCATGGGCAAAAGTACAAAAGTCAAATCAATCCCAAAATACACTGCGCATCCTCTTCGGAGCTATGTAGGTGTTGAGATTCCTCTCCTCATGCAACAGGCGGGTGAGCTCCAAGACCTTCTTTTCACTGGCATGCAGACTAGTCTCAAGAGAATTCCGCTCTTCCTTAAGCTGGATCCAGCTCTTCTGCATCTCTTCCCAGGATGTGGGCATATCAGGGTGCTGAATAGTGTAGGACACTTCCCCTTCCAAGACTGGTTCTTTGATTACTGGGAGCATGTGAGGATAGGGCATCACTAGCTTCTGGGAGCGAGCTCGTACCCACTTGAGATAAGGTTCCAACGGGATGGAATTCCTATGCCCCAGTGTCTTGCTGTCTATCCTACTAGGCATCCTCCAAGCTCTGATAAATCTCTGGCGAAGTCCTTGAGTATCGTTGTCGAAGTCAAAAACTATGTCAGGAATTAACATGTCATGAGGACCATCCCTCCGAGCATAACCAAACTGTCTCCAAGCTAGGCATGGGCTATAAGTAATACCTCCTCTGATTCCAAGTAAAGGAACATTAGGGTACTCCCCACAACGATCAATGATAGTGACATCTTCTCTGGACCTAGGGCACCAATGTATATCTGCATGTGTAAGAGTCATCAACCGTTGTGACCATCTCAAACCCCGCTCATTCTTCAGGACTGATTGTGGAAGGTGCGAAATAAACCACCTTCCCAGGAGAGGAGTGCAACACATAAGGACACCTCTTTTTCTCATGGTTCGAGTGTAACATGAGTGAAGGATGTCCCCCAGCAACGTAGGTATAGGATTCCTGGACATAAAGATCTGGACAGCACTGATATCAATAAGCTGATCTGGGTTAGGGAACAACACCAAACCATAAACAAGGAGGGCCACAACCTCTTCAAAAGCTTGCAAGTCAAGGGAGTTCCAACATTCAAAGGCCTTCTCAAACAGAAACCTGGCTAAGAACCCTTTGATACCACTTCTAACTTCCCAATGTCCCTTGAGGTCAGATGACTGTATGTGCAAGGCTTTAGCAATCTCTTCAAGCTTAGGCTCCTTTTCTGTACTGTTGAAGGGTAGCTGATCAAGGATAGGGATCTTCAGGAGCCGGGAGAACTCCTCCAATGTAGGTACCAACTGATAATCCAAGAAGGTGAAACAGTGATGCAGAGGGTCAAAGAACTGGAACAAGACCTTTATCATATCTTCCTCAATGTTGGTGTTGACCAAGCTGATGAGGCTTCCATGCCTTTCACTGAATGAAGAGTTCTCGGGAATCCTGGATATAAGCTCCTTAAGCTGAGGAGGTACCCTTACAAGACTGATTTGAATTGTCTTTCTACGAACAGTTTCCATGTCCTACAAAACAAGAACAAAGATGAAAATCTGAACCCCTGAAATGGTTAGTCAATGCATATGATGCTGGATGATGTCATGATGCTATGATTAAACACACCACAGATATTTACAAAGACAAACATGTAAGGCACACAAGGCACACAAGACAAGCCCTTAAGGTTTAAGGCCAGCATGGGGTCTGGGTAGTACCCTCTTGAAGTTGGTGGGTTCAACCTGTCCTAATCAAAGTAACCGGGTTCTAAGGTTCCCAATATCACGGGATTGATTTCATTGTTCATCGTTTCGATTTAGCCACTGAACTGGCGACCGAAATATTCCAGGAAAGCAACCCTCAATTGAGCGTAGTATCGAGTATCAACCAACCTCGGGCTGCACCAAAGTCAGTTATCTCACTACCCTAAAGAGGCCAAGATAGTTCAATTAAGGTTCCTAAGGTCTGTTGATGCTTCACGACACCGCGCGGAGGCCCCGTACTCTCCTTGACTGAACTCAAGGGTTACCGGTACACACCAAAGTGCCACATCAACGTAGCAGACTGTTTCAACCATGTCGGTATACCCCGCACAGTTCCCTCACAGCCTTGTTGCTACTTTCTAAGAAGGTATCCCCCAGATCCGGGTTAGGATCTATAGAACTCCCAAGCAACCCACAATAATAAAGCAAGCAAAGAAGACAATTGAAAACATAGTTATGACCTAGCCCTAAGGTACACCCCACTTTAAGTTTAGTCCCCAGCAGAGTCGCCAGTTCTGTGATCGGTGGATATGGAACTGACTGTTTAACGCTGGTTCGCGAAATGTCGCGGAAGCAAGAGTCGCCACCGTCTTTTATTTTCTCCAATTGGAAAGGACAAAAGCACAGAAAAATTCCTTAAAGAGATTGCTCTCGGTTCGGGAGGTAGGTTATAGAAAGGGAAGGTGTTAGCACCCTTTCTATCCATGGTTATCCATGGTCTCTTAGATACTTGCTCACTTGTGTTTTCAAAAATGGTTTGTTTGCTTTTCAACTGTGGGTTTTAAAAAGTTTCTTTGAAAGTTTCAGATCGACTCATGCGTCAGAGTGTTTGAAAAATTGTTTTGAAAGCTTTTGAAAAGTGTCGGTGTGAAAAGATTTTGATTTGTTTTTGAAGAGAGCAAGTATCCATGAGAACCTACCTACCCTAAGGAATTCGTCTGTGTAAATGTCCTTTAAAGTAGTGCCATCCCACCATTGAGAGATAGGTAGCACCACCGTTGGAGGTGTTCGGGTCAATTCGAGGTTCGGAACATGGTGATCACCAGAGCAATGGGAAGACACCTTAGAAGCTACCCTCATGCCAGGTTCCCGGATCATGAGGACTTACTAAGACGTCCTCTACTCGACGATCACCTTTCGAGGCAAGGCAACAGTGAGGCGTGCCCTAGGGGTGGTGTGTGCGGATTGTGTGTCATTTTCATTGATATTTGTCTTGTCATGTTAAAGTGATCTACGCTTGATTTTATTTAAGGCCATACATTCTTTCATGCTTTTTGTTAACAGTTAATATTTGCGGGAAAGTAAATCTAAGGCTATTACAAATGGCGCGGGTCCACATCGCCAAAATTAACCAGGACCCGATTTGACGGAAAATAAATTAAGCAAAGTAAATAAATAAAAAAAGTGCGAGAAGTAATTGTTACAACGCTTCGGGAGAGATACATAATTATTTAAGCGATAAAATAAATATGCGAAATAGGAGAATTAAAAAACATGGGCGTTGGACCCTTTTGCAAAATTTAAAGTTAATAAGGAATTAAAATTAAAATTTAAAAGAAAAGAAACTTATTTTTTGGTGTTTTTAGTATTTTAAGGCTTAATAGAAAAAGGAATTAATTAAAATTAAAATAAAAAAAGCTAAACCTAAGTCTAATTATTTTTAAGTTTTTAAGAAAATATTAAATTTAAACTAAATTAACCCTAATTTTTACATGCAAATTTAGTTATGAAAATAAATAATATTATGGTAAGAAAAATTAAAAGGAATGAAAATTGTCAATTAAACCTAATTCTACCTTTTTTATATTGATTATGAGAAGAATTAAAATTGCAAAAATCCTAATTAAAACTAAATTCATTACATGTTAATTTATTTACAAGAAAATATCAAAATAAATAATCATTATATTTTTTTATCTTTTTCTGAGTTTTTAAGGTATTTTTGTATTTGGCAAAAAAAAATAATTAATTAAAGAAAAACAATGAGGTAAATAAAATAATTGAAAACAAAATAAATAAAAAAAAGAAAATTGCAAACCAGGGGGGGTTCAGGCCCCAATTGTGAGGTATAGGCCTAGCAATCTGGCCCATTTAGCTTTGAATTCGTTGACTTTTCTGAATCATGTGTGACGCGGTGACTAGGGTGTAACGTGTTCATCAGCCTTGAACCTTTGATCTGAATATGCTGGACGCGTGGACGCTTGTATCAAGATGGAATATGATGATCTATGATGCTTACGCTGCATGGGAATATATATGGAAAAATAATATAGGGATTATACAGACCTGGGACTCGAACCCAGGTCTTGGACGTGAATGCATTCTTCGCTTGCCAACTGAACCATGAAACGCACGTTAACATGTTATGACGAATAAATAATAAAAAGAAAAACAAACGCGTTAGTGGATTTCTGGCGCGAATTTCAAACCGGCCTATCACGTTTTGACAACGAGGTCGTCTTCTTTCTTTTTCCTGAAACACAAACATGAGGCAACGGTTTTGCAAACGTTGCCTAAGGCCATATACCAGAAAATAGCGATTAGATGCTTATTGAATATAAATTAGGCGCGACAATTGATTCTTCTTCGTCTCTATACGCTGAATCCAACCATGGTACTGAGGATGTCCAATTTTTCCTCTTTTAAGAATCCCTAATTTGAAGCTCTGGAAACCCTAACATTCAATCATGGTATAATCGTATATAGCGCACAAAAAAGCAATTGGATATGTTGGTTAGCATCAAAACATTATAATGAACATGAATCCATAAATAAATTTCACAAATAATGCTTAGATCATGATGTACGAATGGCAATTTTTCTCTGTACAGTTTGAGTTTGTTTTACCAATTCTTGAAGTTTGAGTTGATGTTAGGGATTGGAATCTGATCAGGGCAACCTTGGCAAGCTATTGAAACCAGAATGGAGGCTTGAATCGACCTCTAGAGTGGTTTACAGTTTTGAACTTTTGGACAAAATTTGCAAGTTTGTTAGTGGAATTGCTGCGCAGTTTTCAGTCTCTTGTGATTAGGTTTAGGTTTCTGATTATGTAGTGAAGGCATTAGGTTAACAAAATTGCATAAAATCTCTTGTAATCATGGATTGAATATTTGATTTTTTTCCACCATTATTTTCATATCTTTTTCACATGTTCTTGTGCAAATCATGATCCAATTAGTCCAAATCTTTCCCTATTTAGTTGTACACGAAATCTTGAGTATCAAACATGCATAAAAAGATTGGTTAGGTCAAGTTATATATTTTTCACATATTTAAATAATTTAAATGAATTAATATGAATAATAATTCAAATAAATAAATAAAAAATGAGAAAATACTTCCCTTTGGGCCAAGTGGTCGTGCACATGCTTGGAATGATGAATTATGGAAGAAAAATGGGCCCATTAGCAAATTTAGGTCATTTGAAGTAATGTTGACTTTTCAAAATGTCCAAACATTTCCCAACTTCCACAAGGCATAACTTACTCAATTTTTAATCTTTTCTCATGTTCTTGGACATTTTGGAAAGGTATTTGAGTCCTCTAACCAATGCCTTTGGTCCCATGTCATTTTTATTTACCAATCTCAAGTTATGGCCTTTGACTTAAAGTCCCTTTTTGTTGACTTTTGAAAATGACCTATAATGTTGAAATTGATAACTTTTTGTGAGAGCATTTCTTGGACTTGAAGTATGAAGATGAGTTGTAGGAAATGTCTTTCTCTTCAAAATGAGCTTTGGATGGAATTTTTTTGATAATCCATGTGAAAGTTATGCCCTGGTCAATTTCAGTTGACTTTTTCAGCTGTCCAAATATAGTAACTTTTGCATCTTGATGATTTCTGAGCCAAATTTTGAGAATCATGATCAAGCATTGATCAAATGATGTTTGTGGCTTCAAAATGATATGTTGACCAAAAATTTGAACTTTTGACTGTCAAATGACCATTTTGCCCCTACAGTTGACTGTAGTGCAATTTAGGGTTTTGACTGTGCAATTTTGAGCTGAATGCCTTGAAACTTGATATGAGGATGCTTGACCACATTTGTAGGCATATGAGACTTGATTGGGCCTTTGAAAACTTCCTTGTCTTGATCAGAACACAAACCCTAATTTTGACTGTATAGGAGACCTTTGTACTGAGCAACCCTTGGGGGAGTTTTGTGACTTGGCTTGGCAATTTCTTGAAGAATATGGGAGGGCAAATTTTGGGGTGCAACAGCTGGCTTTGGACAACATGTCCATTATTTCTCTATAAATAGAGGAATTTTTTACAATGCTAGTGGAGGATCTTTGGACCAGAGGAACGAATCCCCTAAATTTTCTCAAACACAACAAAACTCTCAAGTTCATCAACACTTGAGAAATCAGAAAAATCACAAAAAAAACAGGATCACATTCATCTCCTTCGACTCTGAAGAACAACCACACTTCAGTCTCCTTCGAATCAAAGAAGCATCACACTTGCTTTTTCTCTTCCTTCGAATCCAACGTTCCAAGCACAGCTATTGACCCCCTCTTTCGAATCCAGCATCCTGGGCCTCCACTCAAAGTCCCACATCCATTCAAGGCCTGAAGCAAGGTAAGTTATTCTCACCTTTGAACTTTTCGTTACAAGGCATAGTAATTTTCCCTTTTGTTTGAAACATGTACATACCATTGTTCCTTTCATTTCCACCCTTTTAACATATTTTTTTCTTCAGAGCTAACCCTTTCGTTTTGCTTTCTATTTACCTGAGCTTGCTTTAACTGTTAAACTGCTTACAAGACAAATACTAGCATGGCCTCAGGCCATGTTGCCATTTAATGCTTTAACTGAAAGAAACAAGAAATAGGAAATGAAGCTTCTGGCTTCTACCCTCTTTCTCCAGGTCAAACGAAAGAGACAACTACAAGGCAGAACCAGAAGGCTTCGCCATACACTGGTGCCAGTCCTCAGTCGAAAGGCATTCCCTCACTGCTTTCAACCTCCAGTCGAAGAAGGCAACAAGGCAGAACCAGAAGACTTCGCTATAAACTTGTGCCAACCCTCAGTCGAAAGGCTTTCCCTCACTGCTTTCAACTTCCAGTTGAAGAAGACAACAAGGCAGAACCAGAAGGCTTCACCATACACATACTTATCCAATTAAAGGCCATGAAGATTTGAGTCGAAGGGTGCTCCTTCCTGGGTCGAAGAGCTCATTTTCCTTTC
Source organism: Vicia faba (assembly GCA_948472305.1). Taxonomy (NCBI): domain Eukaryota; kingdom Viridiplantae; phylum Streptophyta; class Magnoliopsida; order Fabales; family Fabaceae; genus Vicia; species Vicia faba. The sequence goes on along the minus strand of OX451740.1, from coordinate 347,800,160 downwards.
TTTTATTTTGTTTTTGCCTTTACATTTTCTTGTCTTTCAATATGGTTGTAATAGTATAGGATATTTATTTCCTGCACTTTTATTGCTTTATACAAATTTTAGTAACTAGGATGTATGGTAAGATAAAACCAACAAAATAGGCCACCCTAATCAAAGACAAAAATGCATGCAATCAAACACACTATTCACACATGCACCCCTAGGGTAATCTCACTTGTTGCCTATCGGAAAATATTCATGTCCCTCGAACATGGACGTTTTAGAAAATACCCTCGATAAAAGATCGTAGTCCCTCGATGACCCTCGATGTTGCCTTTGGTAAACGATATAGTCCCTAAAACGACATTGCTAAAAATGTCCCATATGTTGCTTTCTATGACTATACAAACGTCCTATACTCGTCCCTTCACATCCAACGATGGGGCTTCTTACCAAATCAATGGTAAGACAGCCACATCTAAAGGAGGAGGAAAAGCATATTTAAGACCTTTCGAGTAGGTAGATTTGCTCTTAGTTACTCGCTTGCTCACAACAAAAACATTTTTACCCACACTCTCATCTTTGAATTATTTTCGAAACAAACACTTTGTAGGCATTCTTATAGAAGCGAGAACCATTGCAAAGTTCCATTTTCAAAATACTTTCAAAAACACATCTCACAAACACATTTTTGAACTATTTTCGAAACAAACACTTTGTAGGCGTTCTTATAGAAACGAGAACCATTACGAAGTTCCATTTTCAAAATACTTTCAAAAATCACCATCACAAGCACACATTCAAACAAAATCAAGTGATCTAGCAAGTAACTAAGAGCCCATGGAAAACCATGGATGAAAAGGGTGCTAATACCTTCCCTTTTCATAATCTACCCCCCGAACCCAAGAAACATCTCTAAAGGTCTTTCCTGTGCTTTTTCACCTTTCCTTTTGGATAAAAGAAAAGTCGGTGGCGACTCTTGCTATCCGCATATTTGCAAACACAAACGCAAAACATCAAGTCAATTCTCCCACCGTATCACACTTCCCTTTCTATAATCTACCCCCCGTACTCAAAATCTCGAAAAAGGAATTTTCTGTACTTTTATCCTTTCCAGTTGGATAAAATAAAAGTCGGTGGCGACTGTTGTACCCCAAAATTTGCCCTCCCATTTCCTCAACATTTTCTCATCACAAAACCCTTGGAGCTCAAGATCCAGTTAGGGTTTCCTCTGCTCAAGACTTCTCCTTGCACTGTGGACCCAAACTAGGGTTTGTGTTTGAACAAAGATGTCTTGACCCAAAATGCCTAAGATGACTTGCATGCTTCATGTTGGACTCCCAAGTTTATCCATACCAAGTTTCAAGTCTTGATTCCAAATTTTGCCCAGTCAATTGGACAGTTGACCCATAAATCAACTGTATTGGGGAAAAAGTCAACTGTGGCCAATTGACAGTCAAATCTCATGAAAATTGACCCACATCAACATTATGAACTCACATGGACCATTTGATCAAGTATGGATCACAATTCCACAAGAAATTTGATCAGATCATCAAAAGGGCAAAATGGTCATTTTTAGGGTTTTGATTGCACAAAGGGAATTTTTGACTGTTTGACCTAGCCAATGGCAAACCAAGCTTACATATGGACTCAAGAACCCCATGGAATTATCTTGACATGCTCAACAAGATTCAAAAGATCCCAAATACACAAGATTGATAGTTGAATTTCCCAGTCAATTGATCAATCTTGACTGTATACTGAAAAGTCAAACTTTGACTTTTTGGTCAAAATCAAGAGTCAAGATTCATTTTTCATCAAAACATGCCAAATCATGAAACTTGTTCACCAAGAAACCAAGAAATGCAAATTAGGGTTTGAAATGGGAATTTTTCATAACTTAGAATTTTTCTAAGTTATGGAAAACCCTAATTTTTTCCTAACTTTGCCCCACTTTCTCACCATGATTCATTTGGATTCAAACAAAAGTCAAAACATGAAAGTTGTAGCTTGTTGCATAATCTACAACTTAGATTCACAAAGTTTTCCCAATTGAAGCTTGTATCTCAAGTTACAAATTTTTGAATAAGGGTACTAAACCATTCTTAACTTAGTGAAATTTTAACCTATTTTGACAAGGTTTTCTACCCAACTTCAAGGCCATTTTCCATACACTTCCACTTGGAATTTCAATTTGCATTTCAAAGATGGATTGTAGTACACATTCCAAGCTTTCCAAAATGTCCAATAACTCATCAAACAACCTCATAACTTGAGAGAATCGAATTTCACAATATGGCAAAAACTCACTTTTGAATTGATCATGTACATGTTCATAACTTAGGCCATTTTCAAGTCAGCATAGTTTGTGCTACATTACAGGTCCTAAAACCCTTTGACACTCATAAATTTAATGCCAAACCTTTGTGCCAAGACCATGTTTTGTGTATTCAAGCATTGCCTAGAAGATTAATCCATTTATAGATAAAGCATTATTTCCATTTTGAAAAAGTAGAACTTTATGTCCATTTTGCAAATCCAAGTGGTACAGTCAAAATCTTCTAGGCACAAGTTATGAGACACATTGCACTGATCAAGACAAGGGTTTGCAGCATGTTATGGGGGCCTGCATCAGTCTAGAATATCAACTTGCCTTTTGTTGCTTAAGAAAGAAGGAATATAGCATAACTTGTACCAACTCTCATATCAGCTTACAAACACTTAAGCAAACTTGCAAAACACATTCAAGAGATACCAACTGAGCTAATACACGACCCTAACATCCCTCATACACTCCCATTCTCAGAATCACCTTCAAACTGCAAGAACAGGGCAGGGCCTGCAGTTTGAGTGCCATCTTCCATTCCTCTCAAGCTTTCTTGCCCAAACCAGTTCACACACCTTCCATACCATCTATGCAAGCTAACCAAAACCTAAAACACGGCATGTAATCCCTCTAACTGGTTCCACCATTTTCACTTTTCTGATTTGCAGGTGAAGTGCTCTAGCACGATTCAAAAGCTTTCAAGACAAAGTAAAGCTTGGAATAGCATCCCTGGACCTCAAGGAAACTATCCCAATCATCACCTTGCATTGAAGACTTCTCCATTGCCAGATAGAACTTCAACTGAACAGGTAAGTTTTTGAATTCGTATCTCTCTTATTAGGCATTGTTAGCTTTAGGTTTGTGAAGAGAATATGTCACAATCATTGCCCTGAACATGCCCATATAATTAGATTTTATTTATATTATGTGTGTTGCAAGAATTTTGAGTCTGAACATGGAGGAAAATCTAGGTCAGGATTTGGGGGAGAAGAAATTCTCCCTCATCTTAGAGAGTTAGGACAAATTCTGCATATGGTTGGATTCGTCTCTTGATGCTGAACATTTTTTATGTTATGAGTTTTCATTAATAAGCCAGGAATCAGGATGTTTGAATGTTGGAACCAAGCGCGCGTTTTCTGAACGTTTTCTGGCTGGAGGTTGAAGAAGGGTCTATTGGGCTGGGCTTGTTCCATATTTCTTATTTGCACCATGTTTTTGGTTTTGCACCCCCCAAGCCCATTTCATTCATTTTAATGTTTTTTTTTACTTTTCTTTTTTTGGCCTGACTTATTTATTTTTCCTCATCATATAAAAAATATAAAAATAATTTTTTGTACCATTTTTCTATTTATTAGATATTTATTTGGTTAGACTAGTTATTTGAACATAAATAAGTAAATAAATATACTTTTATTTAAAAAATGTTAAAATGGTGTAAATACATTTTTATTTTTATTTTATTTTATTTTATATTTTGAAAATATTTTATGTGAAATATACTTTTTTTTACAAAAAATTAAATATTATTATTTTTGTGCATATTTAAAATAATTTGTAAATAATACAAATAAATACATATATATTAGTATACTTAGAATAAAATACCAAAAATATACATATTTTTATTTCATTAATATTTAATACTAAAAATACATTTTTTACAAATATACTTCATTTTTATTTTATTTTTGTACACAAATAATAAATATTGTATATGTTGAATAAATAATACATGTTATTTAATAGAATTAGGGTTTTGCCCTAAACATAAAAAACTCCAAAAAATAATACCTTTTATTTTATTTATTTTGACATGTAAAAATACTTTTTTCCATACATACAAAAACCATTTTTGCATCTTGCATATTTATTTTAGTTTATTTAATTTGTGCAATTAAATTATCTTGTAAATAATTCAATATTGATGTAATAGTTTAGGTTTAAATTCCTTGTCAAAATCCCCATTTGAACATTTGTACCCCCCCTTCCCATATATGGTGTTGTAATAGCCTAGTAAATTTATTTTTCGCACTTTATTGCTTTCTAATTATACCATGTTAGAATTAGGGTTTGTATGCGAAAAACAACGAAAATAGTTTGACCTAATTTCAAGATAAACAAGTATGAAAATGGACACACAAATCACACTTGCACCCCCTAGGGTATTCCACTTGTTGCCTTCAATAAATGGGCCATGTTGCATGTTAGGTCTCTTTGGGCAAAACAAACAATCAAATGATCTTAGTCCCACGATGACGCTTTCAAAATGTTGCCTAAACAAATGATCAAGTCCCTTAAGGAAAATTGCCCAAAGATATTTGGCACCATTGTAATTATGGTCTAAACGATGACCCGCGCCCGTCCCTTTCACATCCTAACATGAGATTGTCCACCAAATACAATGGTGAAACAAACTTGTTAAAAGGGTTAAAACATAGCAATAAACTTTGAGAAATTTAGGAGTAGATGACCTCTTAGTTACTTGGAACAAACTTGCAAAAACAAAACACTTGCCTATTTTCTAAAACCACATCTCACAACACTTTCAAAACAAACTTTCAAAAACAATGAAAACCTTTTTAAAGACATACACCTTTGTATACATCCCAACATGGATCATTACAAAGGTTGCCACCACATTGGCCTCTTTTCAAAACAATTTTCAAACCCACACACACAAAGCACCATTTCAAACAATTGAAAAACAAAAGGCAAGTGATCTAAGCAAGTAACTAAGAGCCCATGGATAACCATGGATAGAAAGGGTGCTAATACCTTCCCTTTCTATAATCTACTCCCCGAACCCAAGAAAACATCTCAAAAGGTTTTTGCTATGCTTTTTAACCTTTCCTTAGGATAAAACAAAAAGTCGGTGGCGACTCTTGCTCAACCGAAACATTTGCGAAAACAAACGCAAAACCTCAAGTCAGTTCTCCCACCGTATCACAGAACTGGCGACTCTGCTGGGGAATAATTTAAAAGTGGGGTAACCTTAGGGCTTAGATCACCTTTGTTTTCAATTGTTTGCTTTGATTGCTTTTATATTTGTGGGCTTTGCATAGGAGTTTCATAGATCCTAACCCGGATCTGGGAAATACCCTTTTTAGGTAGCATAATCTGTGAGGGACCCGTCCAGCGTAGACCGACATGGGTGAAGCAGTGGCTACGTTGGTGTGGCACCTTGGTCTGTACCTATATCCCTTGTGTTGCAATGAGGAGAATATAGGTCTTATAAGGAGTCATTAAACACCAACCGACCTTAGAACCCTAAATTGACCAACTTGGCTATTAGGACAATAGCAGTATGCTACACTCATTGAGGCTAAACTCTCGAGATGGTTCTGGCCGCAAGAAAAGATTGCGATGCTGGAGTTATGACCGATTGAGGGTAGCCAATGATTTGAGATCCTCTAGAACCCGGTTACTTTTGATAGGACAGGTTTTAACCAACGAAACTAAAAGAGGGTAATACCTAAACTTCATGCTTGCCTGAAACCTAAGTGATTATCTTGTGTGATTTGTGTGCCTTGCCATGCTTGCCTGTGTGAATACTTGTGGTGTGTTTCATCATAGCATCATGCCATCATACCATTGCATGCATCCTGTATAAAGGACTAACCCATTTCAAAGACAAAAAAAGTTTCATCTTTGCTCTGTTTTGTAGGACATCATGATGCCCGTGCGTAGGAATACTATCCGGCTCAACTTTGTTCAACCACCAATTTTGCTCAAGGATTTGGTTGGTAGGATTCCAAACACTTCTTCCTTCATCAACAGACATGGTTCTCTCCTTGGCTTGATTACTGCAAAATGGGACCAACAACTGATAAGTGTTCTGACCCAGTTTTATGACCCTCTGTATCATTGTTTCACCTTTCAAGACTTCCAGCTGGTTCCTACCCTGGAAGAATTCTCTTACTTGCTTGGGATCCCTGTCTTGGAACAAACTCCATTCACTGGTTTGGAAAAGACTCCTAGGCCTGAAGAGGTTGCTGCAGTCCTCCCCTTGACCAAAGAAGAGGTATTGGCTAACTGGGAAACTAGAAGTGGAGTTAAGGGCTTTTTGGTCAAATTTCTGGTTGGCAAGGCTAATGATTTCTGGAATGACTTGGACTTCAAGGCGTACGAAGATATTCTGGCTCTTTTGATCTATGGTCTGGTACTGTTTCCCAATCCTGACACCTTTATCAGTATCCATGTCATAAGGATCTTCATGTCTCGGAATCCTGTACCCACTCTTTTGGGTGATATCCTGCAACAACTCTATGCTCGTACTGCTCGAAAATGGGGAACTCCGTGGTGTTGTGCTCCTTTGCTAGTAAAGTGGTTTATTTCGCACCTTCCTAAGTTCATGCTGAAGAATGAAGAAGGAAAAGGTTGGGCTCGGAGGTTAATGTCTCTCACAGATAATGACATCACCTGGACTCTCAGAGGTTTGGATGAGGTAGCTGTTATTGACCGTTGCGGAGAATACCCTAATGTTCCGTTGATTGGTATCCAAGGAGGAATCTCTTATAATCCATGCTTAGCTCTCCGTCAGTTTGGAAGAGCCAGGGGAGATGGGCCTCATGAAATGTTGGTTCCTCACTTCCATTTTGAGTTCCAGACAGACAGTGACAAACTACGCCATGGATTCATTAAAGCTTGGGACAGAATTCACAAAGCTGACCCACTTGAGTTGGGGCCAAAGACTTCTCTACCAATGGAACCCTATTGCAAATGGGTCTACATCCGTGCTCAGAGGTTAGGTATGCCGTACGAAGCTGTTAGACCTCTCATTTTTGAATCTCCTGATGAAGATGGGGTTCCTCCAACTGTCCTCCCTCCTCATATACCCACTGATTTTGACACAATGAAGAGATCTTGGGCGCAGCTAAAGGAAGAGCGGGATTTCTATCGGGAAAAGTTCAACGAGCAGGAACGGAAGATCCAGAGGCTGACTAAGCAATTGGAGGAAGAGCGGGTTCTGAATAACTACATCAGCACTGAGAAAAGGAGGCCATGGGAGCACTGATGGGCTTTGGATATTTCCTTTTATAGCTTTCATTTCCTTTCCAGTATTTTTCATTTCTGTAATGCCTAAGGGCAAGTTGTTGAACAATTGAAAATTTTAATCTAATGAAGTGTGTTTCCCTTTTTGTCTACAAAGTTGAATCTTGCTTGTCTTTGAAAACATAAAACATACGCATTCCATTGCACCATATGCATAGCAGGTACCCTATTTCACAGGTTGCTTAATCTCCTTCGCTGTTTATTTTGAACAATCATCATGAATCCAGACTCATCCAGTGAGCAAGCAATCAAGGCCCTTCAGGCCCAAAGTGCCCAGTTTCAAGAAATGGTCCTGAGCCTGGCCCAAGGACAGCAAGAGTTGAAGACCCTACTCCTGAAAAAGAAGAAGAAAAAGAGGACTGCGTTATTCAACACTGGACGCAGATTTGGGAACACACTCCATAATGAAGCTGATCCAACTACTTCTTCTGCTGAGAAAAACAGTCCCCAAGGGGGAGGAGCTCCTAGTCCCGCAGTCTCCGACAACGAGACGGACTATAATGACAAACAATACCCACCTGCTGCTGACAGATACAAGCAATTGGAGGACCGCTTGAGCGCCATGGAGATTCAGAATGTGCCGGGGCTGGATTTCGGAGATTTGGGGTTATCTTCTGGGGTAGTAATTCCACACAAGTTTAAGGCGCCTGCCTTCGCCAAGTATGATGGGGTCTCCTGCCCAAAGCTGCATCTAAGGTCGTACGTAAGGAAGATCCAACCTTACACGGCGGATAAGAACCTTTGGATTCACTTCTTCCAAGATAGCCTTTCGGGGTCACAGCTTGAATGGTTCTACCAATTAGATGGAACTAGCATCCGACACTGGGAAGATTTGGCAACCACATTCTACAGACAATATCAATACAATTCTGATCTCGCTCCAACGCGTACCCAACTTCAGGGTATGTCTCTAGGAACGGGTGAAGGGTTCAAAGAATATGCACAAAAATGGAGAGATTTGGCTGGCAGGGTGCAGCCTCCATTGACTGATCGTGAGCTGGTTGATATGTTCCTAGGGACTTTGTCTGGTCCATTTTTCAATCATTTGGTTGGTAACTCCTCCGCTGGGTTTACGGATTTGATTCTGACGGGAGAAAGAATTGAAGCTGGCATCAGGTCAGGAAAGATACAAAAAGCTGCCTCCACGAGTACTGAGAAAAGGCCTTTCAAGAAAGAAGCAAGTGTCGTCTATGGTCCTAGAAGACAAGTCAAGCCCGAAAGTCGCCAAGCCGTCAATGCTTTGGTCATTTCAAAACTTGTTGCTGCTCCTCAGCAGTACAATCAACAAAGAGGTGAAAGGCCCAAGAGGCAGTATACTCGGCTGAGTATGACCTTATCTCAAATTTTACCCCAACTGTTATCAACCAACTTGGTGACCATCAAAGAAGCTCCTAAAGTCGTGAATACTGCATCTCCTAAGTATAACCCAAATGCCCGTTGTGCTTATCATTCTGATAGCCCCGGGCATACCACTGATGATTGCTGGGCCTTGAGAAACAAAGTGCAAGATCTTATCGACGCAAAGGAAATTCAGTTTGAAGCGCCTGAGAGACCGAATGTTGTAACCGCTCCTATGCCCCAGCATAGAGTAAATGCCATTGAGGAAGATTTGTATGCTGTTTCGGTGAATAATGTTGCTACCCCTCTTTTGACTGTTAAGAGGAACTTACTACTAGCCGGTTTATTTCCGGGTTGTAGTAAGGGTTGCCTCCTGTGTGCTGTTATCCCCACCGGTTGTCCACTGCTGAAATCAGGCATCCAAAGCCTGATGGATAGCAAAGAAATTATGTTCAAGAAAACTGTTGTTCCATTTGTTTCCGTTGAAGAAATATCTGTTGTCACAATTTACAATCCTGCCAAAACTCCCGTGAAGAAACCAGTCCAAATTATGTATGTTGCACCCATTACTATTACTGTTCCGGGGCCTCTCCCCTATGAATCTGATAAAGCGGTCCCCTGGCATTATGGCGCCGACGTGTATGTGCTTGGAGTGAAGCGGGAGTTCAACACCAATACCAGTATCAGTAACATCACTGGTCCCGCCAAGATTACCCGCAGTGGCAGGCTCTTCTCGCCTGACATTGCACCGCCTGTTATCCGAAAACCTCTCACCATCACACCCGCAAGTGTGCATGTGCCAATTCAAGTTCCTGTGTCTACTACTGCCGCCGAGCCCTCTGATACTCGGGGCAAAGAAGTTGCTACCGATTCGCCTGCCAGGACGGAGGCACCAAAAAAGACTACTGTGGAAGCCTCCCAACAAGAAATGGAGGAAATTCTTAAAATTATCAAAAAGAGTGACTTTAACGTTGTTGAACAGTTGGGGCATACCCCCTCCAAAATCTCTATGCTATCATTGCTGCTATGCTCAGAGGCCCATGCAAAAGCCCTGATTTCATTTCTGAAAACGGCCCATGTGCCGCAAGAGACCTCTGCGGATCAATTCACCGACTGTGTAGCTAATTTGACAGCTGACAATGGCTTGGGGTTCTCAGATACTGACCTTACCGCCAAAGGGAAAGATCACAATGATGCCCTGCATGTTTCCATAGAATGCAGGGGCACTACTCTCGCACACGTGTTAGTGGATACCGGCTCTTCCCTGAATGTTTTGCCCAAAAAGGCATTGGATCGCTTGGATTGTGAGGGCCTGGAGTTGAAACCTAGTAACATCATTGTTAGAGCCTTCGACGGTTCTAAGAGGATGGTGCACGGTGAAGTAGACATCCCTATTCGTGTGGGTTCCCAAGTTTTCGACTCAACGTTCTATGTAATGGACATTCGTCCATCTTACTCCTGCTTGTTGGGTCGACCCTAGATTCACAAAGCTGGGGCAGTAACATCCACTCTACACAAAAAGCTCAAATACCCTGTCAAAGGGAAGATTGTTACCGTGCAGGGTGAAGAGGAATACATGGTTAGTCACTTGAATTCATTCCGGTATATCAAGATGGACGGGGAGTTTATTGAAACCCCCTTTCAACATTTTGAGGAAGTACCTCCAATTTTGGCATCAGCTGAAGCAGTGGTTGAAGAAGACTCTCCGTTGAGGATGGCATCCTTGAAGGATGCCCGGGCTGTAATTGAGAAAGGCAATTGTGCGAACTGGGGTCAGCTTCCTGACTTCACTCAAAAGAACGACAAGTTTGGGCTGGGCTTTACTGCAGAGGCTCAGAGGGCTGTGCGCAAGGAAAAGATCAGAAAGGCTCCGGTGTTTATCTCCAACCCAAGGGTGAATGCTATTGAGGAGGATGTAGAGGAAGTAGAGTTTGACAGTTGGATCTACCCGACTACCAGCAACGGACCAAGCAACTGGACGGCAAAGGATTTTACACCTATCACATTTGTCACGCAGTAATTATTTCTTTTGATTTTCAATTTGTAACAAACAATGTGTTAAAACTTTATTGGCTCGGTGTCCTACCCGGGGCATCGTAGCTCCATTTGTGAGGGCTTTTTGTATGACATTTCCATATATCATCAATCAAAACATTGGACGTTTGTTGCATTTCAAATCTTGTGCTCTTTTCTTTCTGTGTTATATATTGCAAAACAGCTATATTTACACACACTCACTTATACAGGTTTCAATCCACTCTGGGTCTCACTGGTAACAGCTCTGCTAACGCCAGTTATGACTTCGAGAATCCGATCAACTTGGCCGAAGACGAAGGTGAAGATGATTGCGAAGTGCCTGGTGAACTCGCGAGACTGCTACTCCAGGAAGAGAGGGCTATTCAACCACATGAAGAGCCGGTGGAAACAATTAACCTGGGTACTGAGACAAATAAGAAAGAGGTCAAGATTGGTGCCAATCTAGAGCTCAGCGTGAAGCAACGATTGATCCAGATGCTACAGGATTACATGGAGATATTTGCTTGGTCCTACGAAGACATGCCTGGTTTGGACGCCGACATTGTAGTTCATCACCTGCCAACCAAGGAAGACTGTCCTCCGGTAAAGCAAAAGGTCCGCCGAATGCGCCCAGAGATGTCCGAAAAGATCAAGGCTGGGGTTATGAAGCAGTTCGATGCTGGGTTTCTAGCAGTAACTTCTTACCCTCAGTGGGTGGCTAATGTGGTGCCAGTACCGAAGAAGGACGGTAAAGTCAGGATGTGTGTCGACTATAGGGATTTGAACAGGGCCAGCCCCAAGGATGATTTTCCTCTACCTCACATCGACGTTCTTGTCGACAATACTGCTCAACACAAGGTGTTTTCCTTCATGGATGGTTTTTCGGGGTATAATCAGATCAAGATGGCTCTTGAAGATATGGAGAAGACTACCTTTGTGACTCAGTGGGGCACTTTCTGCTACAAGGTCATGCCATTCGGGTTGAAAAATGCTGGGGCAACCTACCAACGTGCCATGGTTGCTTTATTTCATGATATGATCCATCATGAGATTGAGGTATATGTTGATGACATGATTGCAAGGTCCCAAACTGAGGAGGAGCACCTTGACCATCTGCGAAAGCTGTTTGACCGATTGAAGTTATACAAGCTGAGGTTGAATCCCAACAAATGTACCTTTGGGGTGAGGTCCGGAAAATTGCTAGGTTTCATTGTGAGTGATAAAGGTATCCAGGTAGACCCTGCCAAGGTAAAAGCCATACAAGAGATGCCAACTCCAAAGACTGAGAAAGAAGTCAGAGGCTTCCTGGGACGACTGAATTACATTGCCCGATTCATCTCACATCTGACTGCTACTTGTGAGTCAATCTTCAAATTACTGAAGAAAGATCAAGTAGTACGCTGGAACGATGAATGTCAGGCTGCCTTTGAAAAGATAAAGGAATATCTCCAAGAGCCACCCATTCTTATGCCACCAGTAGAAGGAAGACCTCTGATACTATATTTAACAGTACTTGACAATTCAATGGGGTGTGTGCTGGGACAGCATGACGAGTCCGGCCGAAAAGAGCACGCTATTTATTACTTGAGCAAAAAGTTTACCGACTGTGAGTCTCGTTAATCACTGCTTGAGAAAACTTGCTGCGCTCTAGTATGGGCTGCTCGCCGGCTGAGACAGTATATGCTGACTCACACTACTCTATTGATTTCAAAGATGGATCACATCAATTACATATTTGAAAAGCCTGCTCTGTCTGGGAGAATAGCAAGATGGCAAATGATCTTAACCGAATATGATATCCAGTATACAACTCAGAAAGCAATTAAAGGAAGTGTACTGGCAGATCATTTGGCACACCAACCTGTGGACGATTATCAATCATTGAACTTTGATTTTCCGGACGAAGACATCATGGTGGTAACTGATTGTGAAGTACCTGGACCGGATGAAGGACCTGAGGAAGGATCCCAATGGTCTATGCATTTTGACGGAGCCTCCAATGCTTTGGGTAACGGCGTCGGTGCTGTAATCATATCTCCCAAAGGAACTCATACTCCACTCACCGCCCGATTATGTTTCAACTGCACCAACAACATGGCAGAATATGAGGCATGTATCATGGGTCTACAAGCTGCAATCGACTTAAGGATCAAATTTATGAGTGTCTTCGGAGATTCCGCTCTCGTGATCAATCAGATCAAAGGCGAGTGGGATACGAAATACCCAAATCTTATTCCTTACAAGGAGTATGTGTCAACCTTGCTTCCCCACTTTGAAGAAATAACTTTTGAGCACTTCCCAAGAGAGGAGAATCAGCTAGCGGACGCACTAGCTACGATGTCTTCAATGTTCAAAGTTAAATGGGACAATGAGGCCCCCCGGATCATTATCTGGAAGTTGGACGAACCAGCATACTGCTGCGAGCTTGAGGCCGAAAAAGTGACTGAAAAACCCTGGTATCATGAGGTGAAGAGGTACTTGGAAGCTCAGGAATACTCTGAAGGCGCATCTGTCAATGACAAGAAGTTCATGAGAAGGTTTGCGGCAAAATTCTTCCTCAGCAATGGCATTCTCTACAAACGGAATCATGATTCAACTCTACTACGTTGTGTGGATAAGGCTGAAGCAGAGAGGATCATGATAGAACTGCATGAAGGTACATTCGGGACACATTCCAGTGGACACACCATGGCAAAGAAAATCCTACGGGCAGGATACTTCTGGTCCACAATGGAAGCCGATTGTTATCAACACTCTCGAACTTGTCACAAATGCCAGATCTATGCTGACAAGGTGCACATTCCTCTGGTTCCTCTGAACGTCCTGACGGCACCTTGGCCTTTTGCAATGTGGGGCATTGATATGATCGGTGAGATCCGACCGACGGCATCCAACGGGCATCGTTTCATCTTGGTGGCAATCGATTACTTCACAAAGTGGGTTGAGGCAGCTTCCTACGCCACAGTAACCAAGAGCGTCGTGGCACGTTTCATCCGGCATAATCTGATCTGTCGGTACGGCGTCCCGGAAAGAATCATTACAGACAATGGTACCAATCTCAATAACAAAATGATCACTGAACTCTACGAACAATTCAAGATACAGCACCACAATTCTTCTCCCTACCGGCCGAAGATGAATGGGGCTGTAGAAGCAGCGAATAAGAATATCAAGAAAATTGTGCAGAAGATGACAGTGACCTATAAAGATTGGCACGAGATGTTACCGTTCGCTCTTCATGGGTACCGTACCTCAGCAAGGACGTCAACCGGGGCAACTCCTTTCTCTTTGGTCTATGGCATGGAGGCAGTCTTGCCAATTGAAGTCCAGATACCCTCTCTCCGGATAATGAAGGATGCAGACTTGAGTGAAGATGACTGGATCCAGACTCGACTTGATCAATTAAATCTGATTGACGAAAAGAGACTCACCGCTATCTGTCATGGTCAGGCGTATCAAAAACGGATGATCAGGGCATTTAACAAGAAACTCAGACCACAAGAGTATCAAGTTGGGGACCTGGTAATCAAACGCATCATCCTTCCTCAAAGTGATCCCCGGGGCAAATGGACCCCTACATACGAGGGGCCATTTGTGGTTAAACATGTGTTCTCAGGAGGAGCCATGATCCTAACCACCATGGATGGTGACGACCTTCCTCACCCCGCCAATGCAGACATAGTGAAAAGATACTACGCATGAATAAAAGACCCGCTAGGTTGACATACCTAGGCAAAAATAAGGGCTTCCCGGCGAACCAAAAGGGTTCGGGCAAAAATAAGGGATGAAATGAAAAATTGTACACCCGGCAAGTCGAAAACCTGAAAAGGCGGCTTGGGAAAAAATGGGTATCCCGGTGGACTGAAAACCCGAAAGGGCGGTCCAGGCAAAAGTTAGGGATAAAGCGTAACACTATGTCTCATTAGATCACTTCGCATCCGGAATTCGACATCAACTATCTGGCTCAGATTTCGGCATCGACCAATCAGCTTCATCTTCAACCAAGCAGCAAAGTGATGAGACGCTTGAAGACATAAAGGCGATAGCAGAGTTGGAACCCAGTGGGATTGTTCACATAGCTGTTTTGTTTTCTTTTCAAAATTGTAAACTCTATGTTATTTGGCGGCGTCCTCTTACTAGGATGTCAGCCTCTTGCGAAGAACGTCCAATGTTCATTTTTGATATATGCATTTGACATTAAATTGCTGATTCATAAATATTTGCATATGAAACAAAAGATTAATTACAGGTGACATCAGAGACAGGGGCAATGTGAAGTTGTCTGATGCAGTCTGGTTGTTTTGTCCGCCAAGGTACCAAGATAGATTCGACTGAAGAATGTGACCAAATCATCTCAGCTCCCCGCAGAGTAAGACAAGATTCAGCAATACTTTCCCCAAGCGGAGTTGATTCCCCGTTAATCCTGAAAAGGCACAACATTCCCCGGCAGGTTTTAAAGCTTATCCCCAGTAGATTCTGGAAGCTTGTTCCCTGCAGAATACGGACGTCTCTCCCGAGCTTTATTCAGAGTTATTCCTCACAAGGGCTTATAACTGGGTTATCCTCAGCTAATTACCACGGAAGATCGCCCTCGGCAAGGTTCTTTCAATCCCCGGCAGGAGTCTATCTTTGGTATTCCCCGGCAGGAGTCTATCTTTGGTATTCCCCAGCGGAGTTTATCTTTGGTGTTCCCCAGCGGAGTTTATCATCATTATCCCCAGCGGAATCCATCATTGAAGTCCTCAGCAGGCCTCTCATCAAAACTTCAGCAAAGTATCTCGGCCACAGAGCAACTCCCCGGCCGATCGTCAAGGATTTATTTTCCTAAGACGAAGTTACATTCATAAACATTTCACACTTTCATACATCTTGCGTACATACATGATAAAGTGCATACAACACTATCTCATGTTGAACATCATGACATCATGCATATCATACATCATGACATTGCGTACAACTTATGTTTTTGCCTTTTCAGGGAAAAAGACAATCCCAAAGACAACTACCTTCAACTGTCACAATTCCAGATTCGATACCTGTATCTAGCCAGGGCACATCTGAGAGTGATCAGTTTCCAGACTCGATTCCTGTATCTAGCCAGGGCACGTCTGAAGAGTTTGAAGATTCGATTCCTGTATCCAGCCAGGGCACATCTATCAACTACAACATTCCCAGATTCGATTCCTGTATCCAGCCAGGACATATCTGTTGACCACATTTCCAGACTCGATTCCTGTATCTAGCCAGGGCACGTCTAAAGAGTTCGAAGATTCGATTCCTGTATCCAGCCAAGGCATATCTGTTGACGACTATTTCCGGATTCAATTCCTGTATCCAGCCAGGGCACATCTGTGAGCAACCGACTGTAGATTCAACACCTGTATCTAGCCATGGAATATCTGCATGAGGAGATTGAAGATCAAACACTTGTAACAAGCCAGGAAAACATCTGTCTTTCTCAAATACACAAGTTCTCGCTAAGGAATCTCTTATGTGATCAACACTTCCAAATGGCATCTATAAGCCCATTCCCGACAAGGTTCTGTCACATCCCCAGATGGCATCTATAAGCCCATCTCCCTATCCCCCATCTCTCCAAATGGCATCTATAAGCCCATTCCCGACATCACATTATTGATACTCCAACATGCGAGTGCAAATTTCCGGGCACTCTGGTGTCCAATCTCCTTTTACCCTCGAGTCACGAAAGGCAAGCTTGCCATTCTAACTATTCAGGTTCAAGAAGATTGAACAGGGGCAATTGTTGTACCCCAAAATTTGCCCTCCCATTTCCTAAACATTTTCTCATCACAAAACCCTTGGAGCTCAAGATCCAGTTAGGGTTTCCTCTGCTCAAGACTTCTCCTTGCACTGTGGACCCAAACTAGGGTTTGTGTTTGAACAAAGATGTCTTGACCCAAAATGCCTAAGATGACTTTCATGCTTCATGTTGGACTCCCAAGTTTATCCATACCAAGTTTCAAGTCTTGATTCCAAATTTTGCCCAGTCAATTGGACAGTTGACCCATAAATCAACTGTATTGGGGAAAAAGTCAACTGTGGCCAATTGACAGTCAAATCTCATGAAAATTGACCCACATCAACATTATGAACTCACATGGACCATTTGATCAAGTATGGATCACAATTCCACAAGAAATTTGATCAGATCATCAAAAGGGCAAAATGGTCATTTTTAGGGTTTTGATTGCACAAAGGCAATTTTTGACTGTTTGACCTAGCCAATGGCAAACCAAGCTTACATATGGACTCGAGGACCCCATGGAATTATCTTGACATGCTCAACAAGATTCAAAAGATCCCAAATACACAAGACTGATAGTTGAATTTCCCAGTCAATTGATCAATCTTGACTGTATACTGAAAAGTCAAACTTTGACTTTTTGGTCAAAATCAAGAGTCAAGATTCATTTTTCATCAAAACATGCCAAATCATGAAACTTGTTCACCAAGAAACCAAGAAATGCAAATTAGGGTTTGAAATGGGAATTTTTCATAACTTAGAATTTTTCTAAGTTATGGAAAACCCTAATTTTTTCCCAACTTTGCCCCACTTTCTCACCATGATTCATTTGGATTCAAACAAAAGTCAAAACATGAAAGTTGTAGATTGTTGCATAATCTACAACTTTGATTCACAAAGTTTTCCCAATTGAAGCTTGTATCTCAAGTTACAAATTTTTGAATAAGGGCACTAAACCATTCTTAACTTAGTGAAATTTTAACCTATTTTGACAAGGTTTTCTACCCAACTTCAAAGCCATTTTCCATACACTTCCACTTGGAATTTCAATTTGCATTTCAAAGATGGATTGTAGTACACATTCCAAGCTTTTCAAAATGTCCAATAACTCATCAAACAACCTCATAACTTGAGAGAATCGAATTTCACAATATGGCAAAAACTCACTTTTGAATTGATCATGTACATGTTCATAACTTAGGCCATTTTCAAGTCAGCATAGTTTGTGCTACATTACAGGTCCTAAAACCCTTTGACACTCATAAATTTAATGCCAAACCTTTGTGCCAAGACCATGTTTTGTGTATTCAAGCATTGCCTAGAAGATTAATCCATTTATAGATAAAGCATTATTTCCATTTTGAAAAAGTAAAACTTTATGTCCATTTTGCAAATCCAAGTGGTACAGTCAAAATCTTCTAGGCACAAGTTATGAGACACATTGCACTGATCAAGACAAGGGTTTGCAGCATGTTATGGGGGCCTGCATCAGTCTAGAACATCAACTTGCCTTTTGTTGCTTAAGAAAGAAGGAATATAGCATAACTTGTACCAACTCTCATATCAGCTTACAAACACTTAAGCAAACTTGCAAAACACATTCAAGAGATACCAACTGAGCTAATACACGACCCTAACATCCCTCATACACTCCCATTCTCAGAATCACCTTCAAACTGCAAGAACAGGGCAGGGCCTGCAGTTTGAGTGCCATCTTCCATTCCTCTCAAGCTTTCTTGCCCAAACCAGTTCACACACCTTCCATACCATCTATGCAAGCTAACCAAAACCTAAAACACGGCTTGTAATCCCTCTAATTGGTTCCACCATTTTCACTTTTCTGATTTGCAGGTGAAGTGCTCTAGCACGATTCAAAAGCTTTCAAGACAAAGTAAAGCTTGGAATAGCATCCCTGGACCTCAAGGAAACTATCCCAATCATCACCTTGCATTGAAGACTTCTCCATTGCCAGATAGAACTTCAACTGAACAGGTAAGTTTTTGAATTCGTATCTCTCTTATTAGGCATTGTTAGCTTTAGGTTTGTGAAGAGAATATGTCACAATCATTGCCCTGAACATGCCCATATAATTAGATTTTATTTATATTATGTGTGTTGCAAGAATTGAGTCTGAACATGGAGGAAAATCTAGGTCAGGATTTGGGGGAGAAGAAATTCTCCCTCATCTTAGAGAGTTAGGACAAGTTCTGCATATGGTTGGATTCGTCTCTTGATGCTGAACATTTTTTATGTTATGAGTTTTCATTAATAAGCCAGGAATCATGATGTTTGAATGTTGGAACCAAGCGCGCGTTTTCTGAACGTTTTCTGGCTGGAGGTTGAAGAAGGGTCTATTGGGCTGGGCTTGTTCCATATTTCTTATTTGCACCATGTTTTTGGTTTTGCACCCCCCAAGCCCATTTCATTCATTTTAATGTTTTTTTTTACTTTTCTTTTTTGGCCTGACTTATTTATTTTTCCTCATCATATAAAAAATATAAAAATAATTTTTTGTACCATTTTTCTATTTATTAGATATTTATTTGGTTAGACTAGTTATTTGAACATAAATAAGTAAATAAATATACTTTTATTTAAAAAATGTTAAAATGGTGTAAATACATTTTTATTTTTATTTTATTTTATTTTATATTCTGAAAATATTTTATGTGAAATATACTTTTTTTTACAAAAAATTAAATATTATTATTTTTGTGCATATTTAAAATAATTTGTAAATAATACAAATAAATACATATATATTAGTATACTTAGAATAAAATACCAAAAATATACATATTTTTATTTCATTAATATTTAATACTAAAAATACATTTTTTACAAATATACTTCATTTTTATTTTATTTTTGTACACAAATAATAAATATTGTATATGTTGAATAAATAATACATGTTATTTAATAGAATTAGGGTTTTGCCCTAAACATAAAAAACTCCAAAAAATAATACCTTTTATTTTATTTATTTTGACATGTAAAAATACTTTTTTCCATACATATAAAAACCATTTTTGCATCTTGCATATTTATTTTTAGTTAATTTAATTTGTGCAATTAAATTATCTTGTAAATAATTCAATATTGATGTAATAGTTTAGGTTTAAATTCCTTGTCAAAATCCCCATTTGAACATTTGTACCCCCCTTCCCATATATGGTGTTGTAATAGCCTAGTAAATTTATTTTTCGCACTTTATTGCTTTCTAATTATACCATGTTAGAATTAGGGTTTGTATGCGAAAAACAACGAAAATAGTTTGACCTAATTTCAAGATAAACAAGCATGAAAATGGACACACAAATCACACTTGCACCCCCTAGGGTATTCCACTTGTTGCCTTCAATAAATGGGCCATGTTGCATGTTAGGTCTCTTTGGGCAAAACAAACAATCAAATGATCCTAGTCCCACGATGACGCTTTCAAAATGTTGCCTAAACAAATGATCAAGTCCCTTAAGGAAAATTGCCCAAAGATACTTGGCACCATTGTAATTATGGTCTAAACGATGACCCGCGCCCGTCCCTTTCACATCCTAACATGAGATTGTCCACCAAATACAATGGTGAAACAAACTTGTTAAAAGGGTTAAAACATAGCAATAAACTTTGAGAAATTTAGGAGTAGATGACCTCTTAGTTACTTGGAACAAACTTGCAAAAACAAAACACTTTCCTATTTTCTAAAACCACATCTCACAACACTTTCAAAACAAACTTTCAAAAACAATGAAAACCTTTTTAAAGACATACACCTTTGTATACATCCCAACATGGATCATTACAAAGGTTGCCACCACATTGGCCTCTTTTCAAAACAATTTTCAAACCCACACACACAAAGCACCATTTCAAACAATTGAAAAACAAAAGGCAAGTGATCTAAGCAAGTAACTAAGAGCCCATGGATAACCATGGATAGAAAGGGTGCTAATACCTTCCCTTTCTATAATCTACTCCCCGAACCCAAGAAAACATCTCAAAAGGTTTTTGCTGTGCTTTTTAACCTTTCCTTAGGATAAAATAAAAAGTCGGTGGCGACTCTTGCTCAACCGAAACATTTGCAAAAACAAACGCAAAACCTCAAGTCAGTTCTCCCACCGTATCACAGCGACTCTTGCTTACCGCGACATTTTGCAAACACAAACGCAAAACGCAAACCAGCATTTTCCTAAAACAGTCTGGTTCTGCCACTGTATCACAACCGCCCTTTCGGGTTTTCAGTCTACCGGGATACCCTTTTTTGCCCAAGTTGCCTTTTCAGGTTTTCGACTTACCGGGTGTATAATTTTTGTATATATCCCTAATTTTTTCCCGAACTCTTTTTGGTTCGCCAGGATGCCCTTGTTGTTGCCTAGGCCTGTCAACCTAACAGGTCTTTTTCATGCGTAGTCTTTTCTGACAATGTCCATGTTCACCGGGTATGGATAATTATCATTGTCCTTAGTAGTAAGTGTTGTCACACTTCTTGAAGGTGCTTGTTTGATCGTACAGGATTCGTTGCTGGAATTCATGTCCAATGCTCCAAGTAATTCAGATGGAGTTCTGTCCCTGGTTATTTGGAATTTTTGAGAGATTCCTTGAACCTTGACTTGTCTGCCCCAGATCAGGTGGACACCATGATATGCCCCTTGATTATGAATGACCTATCACTGGAATGTCTTTCCATCTGAGGTGATTCTATCCACTGAGAAGATTTTTGTTCATCGAATATCCGTCGTGCGAATTTCTCTGCTGTTGAACAAATAGTCATATGCAAATAATGGTATTTTAAGAATGCAAAGCTTATGTCTGTCTTGAAGTTTGAAAATTCATTTTTTAGTAAAACAAACAAATTTCATAAAAGTTTGATGTCAACTCAGGATTTATAGCGAACCCTACAGGAGTCAGGATACCTTTTGTAACAGTATGCTTTCGAACTAACCCATTCTTCAGCTAGGACTTTTAAGGGTTATAACTTGGTCTGGTTCATGGTTTAAGAAACAAAGGATAAAGGCTCAAGGTTTATTTGTACCCACCCGTTCTTCGTAATGTTCTTCGATCATATGCTCAGTTAATTGTGCGTTTAGATCCTAATTGAGTCTGGAATCTTTGCTCGGATACTTGGTGATGGTTCAGAAATTGAATGTTTGTTTGAGAAGGCAGTCATTTTTGTAGCCTTTTCTTTTGTTGAGGATTTGTAGGACCTCTTTTTTTGATTTTGTTATCCCTACTTTTTCCTAAACTGTTTATTTTGTAATCACAGTCAGCGGGATGCCCCAATTTTTTCTGAAGTCTCCTTCATAGGTTTTGACTTAAAGCGCTTTTATTTTGAGAGATAATGACCGTCGGCTTTAATAATTATGCGGAACCATCACCATCTTTTGATTTGGAAGGATGTCTTCGATGCCATTCATTGTGTACGAAACGGAAAATTGCGACTGAATGCGCGTCTGAATTGACTGAGAAACTACCCTGCCCCAGGTTATATATAAGGGTTTTAATTTGTGTGAAAAGAAAAACTCCTACTTCTTTGTCTCAAAGGGGTTGTGTTTTACTCCAAAATTTTCCCTCTCATTTTATTCCAAACATGCTCCTAGAGGTCCTCAACTTGCCCAAGGATGCCTAAGGATTGACCAGACAAATCCTCCCCCTAACACTGTGAGCCTCAAACTAGGGTTTCCATTTTCATCAAGATGTTTGAGTTACAAGGGTCCCAATTAGTCTCCATTGCCCTAACATTTTCTTAATACCACCCATGCCAAGTTTCATGCCTTGCACAACAAGTTAGCTCAGTCAACTGCTCAGATACCTGAAAATCAACTGTACTAGGTCAAAAGTCAACTGTGGCCCACATACAGTCAAACTTCAAGATTTTTGGTCAACATCAACATTTTGAAGTAACATCCATCATTTGATCAAGGGTTGATCATGATTCCTCAAGGAATGCCCCAAATTCATCAAAACTCAAAAGTTGCTAAATTAGGGGTTTTATAGGAAAAGTCAACCAAACTTTGACCAGGCATAAATTTCTCATACTCTATCATAAATTTCCCATCCAAGGCTCATTTTTAAGAGGATGCAATTCCATACAACTCATCTTCAGCCCTCAAGTTCAAGAAATGCACTCATGAAAAGATATAAATTCAGACATTATAGGTCCTTTTCAAAAGTCAACAAAAACACCTTTTGGGTCAACGCTTCTTACATGAACATGGAAGATCCAATTGAGATGAAACAAAAGAGGTTGTTTATAGGACATCTTATGCTTTCTAAAAAGTCCTAGAACACCTTTTTAGGGTTAAAATTGAGGGAGATATGTATTGTCAAAGTTGGCCAATTTTTGGAAATGTGCATGAAGTCAACATTGATTAAAATGACTTTTTTTTCCAAATGGGCCCATGTTTTCTTGTTTGAAACTTGTTCCTAAGAGGACCCACGACCCTTGAGCTTATCCACTTATTATTTTATTATTTTATAATTTATTTTGATTTTTTCTCCATTTAAATCAAAATAAATCAATTTAAATAGTAGAATAATCAAATAAAATCAAAGATTTGATTTTTTGAGCATTTTATGAGTCAAGGAACAACTAGAAAATCATCCAAATCGTGCAAGAGCTAATTGATTGGAAAAGATCTTAATTTGGTCTATTTTGGAAACAAATCATACAAGGTAAAGAATGAAATCTAATCTCCATAATTTGCAAAGATATGATCAGTTTTTGTTGACCTAAATAATTCTATGATATATACACAACATTTCCAAAGCATAAGAAAAAGGATTGGGTCGTGAAAACAGGGGAAGAAGTTCCAATTTTTTATGAAAAAAGTGCAGGCCGATTTTGATTCTATAGGCCATTTCAAGCAATTCCAAGGCCAGCAATCCGTTCCTGGACATTTTCTGAAGCCATTCCAACCATCCTTGTAACGCCCGTAATTTAATTAATTATTTAATTAAATTATTTTTGGAATATTTATGAAGATGTGTTATAATTAATTGGATTTATTTTATTAAGTGGAGAAATAATATTAGAGATATAATACTATGTGGGGAAATAATATTAAAAGTGTAATATTATTTAATGTGGACTTATTTTGAGAGAGTATAAGTAATAAGGGGGGTGTGTTGGTTTTAAGCCCCATAAGGAATAATGGAATAATATGGTTATTTTATTATTTGTGAGAAGGAAGAGAAGAAAGAAGCAGTAGAAAGAAATAAGGATTTGGAAGAGAACGTGAAGCTGCTGGAAAAAGTAGAAAACGAAAAGAACGAAGATTCAACCCAGAAATTGTAGAGCGACCTTCAATCCAAGGTAAGGGTGGGGTTCTGACTTTATAATTGGGTTCATGATGTTTGATATGTGGGGTTAGAGGTGATTGCTGTTTTGTTCTTGAATTGGATATGTATGATGATGTATGATGAAGATTTGATGAATTTTAGATGAATAATGATGTAATGATGTTGTGTAATCGATGTAGTATTATAGGTTAATGTTAGGTGATCAATTACCATGATTATAATAAGGTTTGTAGGGATTTAACATGATTCTCGTAGTGTAAATACAAAGGAAAACGAAGAATTTATGTAGAATGTAACAGGATGCATCAACCTCAAAGGCTATGTGTCGATACAAGGAGGATGAGAGACTCAGGATGAGTCGACACGAAGAGAGGATGCGTCGATACATGATAGTTGCAAGACTCAGGATAAGTCGACCGGTGAGAAGCATGTGTCGATACATGCTGTGTTTGAGACCAGGATAAGTCGATCCATAAGGATGATGTGTCGACTTATGATGTACAGATGAAGCAGTACACGTCGACCCATAGGGTTTTGCGTCGACCCTTAATGACTGATTTTTGACAGATTCAGTTTCAATTGTTGTAACTTGAATTTTAGGATGCCGTTTGAGAGCCATTCGAACCGTTGAATAGCTAACGCGATGACCTTTATTCTAGATGATTAAAATGATGAATAAGAAGTGTAATCCTAGTAGCCAATTTAGGATTTAGAATTATTTCCCGTGTTGGTCGTTGTGCTGATTTTTAAACAGAATGATGAATAGGAGATGTTTAGAGACTGCTGTTTGGATTATGACAGTAGGATTAGTGACAGTAACAAAGTAAACCTACAGAATAACAGTATGGGTTACTATATTATTGATATACAACTGAGTTATTAGTGAGATGTTATTACTAAAGTTATGTTTGACGATTATGATGAACAAATGACGTGTGATAAATAAATGATGTTTAATAAATTATTTTGATGATATGAGATGTTGATGACGAGACGTTGAGATGTTACTTGAGATGTTTTGAGATGGTTGAGATGTTGTTATTTTTGAGATGTTGTTATTTTTAGATGTTTGAGATGATGTGAGATGCTGCTGACTTGGGTGTTAATATTACATTCATGTTTGAGTCGCATACATTGCATTTTTGAAATGGAGCTTATGCTCGTTGAGATGGCCTGGCAAATTTTAAGATGAAGGCTATGCCTTGTTGATGCCTCTATTAATTGGTAGATTTTTTAGATGGGAGTTCTGCTCCAATGGTACCACATGCATTTGCATAGTATTGAGTCACATTATATGATTGCATAAAGAAGTGTATTTTGATGTTGATGAATGTGTATATACGTTGTAATTATTGTTGATTATGAGATGAAAAGTGGTGATGTTATTGATCTAATTTAATATATTAATTATCATGCGTTTTATTATATTGTTAGATATATCACCCCTTCTGTTTGAATGTTGCCCTTATGTTGGTAACGTGCATGTAATTGAGAGTGAAGGCTGTATACCTTCAATAGTTGAGTCGGTGTCATTGCTCTGATATGTAACACTCGGGGGAATGAACCTTGCTATTTTTGATTGATGATTTTCAGTTGTTGAATTTTAATTTGATTATCATTAAATATGAGATGTTTCGTAGTTGCTGTTTTGTTTAAAAATGTTATTGAAGAATTCCGTTGCGTAGATGTTGAATTATTTTATTAAAGATGTTATGATGATGGTTCATCCGATGATTGAAAGTGTTATATATCCACGATGAATGTAATGAATTTGTTAGAAGAATTTGTGACGTTCTGATTCATTTGTATGATTGAAATTTTATAAATCTAATTTATTTTGCATAATTTGCTTGGGGTAGAATTGGGGTGTTACAAAGTTGGTATCAGAGTAAAAAGTTGGTCCGACCTTTGTCGTCGAGTCTTAGTTGTCTAACAGTCGAGTATTGTTATTTGGGTTCTAATCGTTGTTTATGTTGTAGTGAGAGGTTGAGATGGCTGGAAGGAATGATGCTGCCCTTGCTGCTGCTTTAGAAGCAATGGCTCATGCGATGGAAAATCAGCCGAATGCTGACGGGAATGCTGGATCTCGTAGCTTTGCGATTTTCCAGAGAGAGAATCCACCTACGTTCAAAGAAAACTATGATCCTGACGGAGCATTGGAATGGTTGAAAGAGATATAGAGAATCTTTCATGTGATGGATTGCACTCCGGCGCAGAAAGGTTCGTTATGGGACTCATATGCTAGCAGTCGAGGTTGATGACTGGTGGCTAGAGACTTGTCGGAAGTTAGAAATTGCAGGTGAGAATGTCACTTGGGCTGTGTTCCGTAGGGAGTTTTTGAGAAAGTATTTTCATGAAGATGTCCGTGGTAAGAAGGAAATTGAATTCCTTGAGCTGAAGCAAGGAAGTATGTCTGTGGTTGAGTAAGCTGCCAAGTTTGCTGAGTTGGCTAAGTTTTATCTGCATTACGCTGAGGAAAATGCTGAGTTTTGGAAGTGTATTAAGTTTGAGAACGGGTTACGCCCAGAGATTAAGAAAGCAGTTGGATATCATAAAATTCGTGTCTTTGCTTATTTGGTTGATAGCTGCAGAATTTATGAGGAGGACAATAATGCTCATTACAAGATTATTAGCGAGAAGAGGGGTAAGCACCCACAAAATCGTGGTAAGTGTTATGATGCCCCAACTGGTAAGGGTAAACAGAGAGTTGCTCATGGTCAAAGGACTAGTGGGGGAGATGCTCCTGCTGGAGTGATTTGCTTTAAGTGTGGGAAACCTGGGCATAAGAGTAATGTGTGCACTGCTGAAGTGAAGAGGTGTTTTTGTTGTGGCAAGAACGGACATGTTGTATCTGAGTGTGAGCACAAGAGTGTGGTTTGTTTCAACTATAAAGAAGAAGGGCACATTGGTAGCCAGTGTCCAAAACCGAAGAGGGCTCAGTCGAGTGGTAAAGTGTTTATTTTGGTTGAAGATCAGACAGCTGCCGAGGACGGACTTATCAGAGGTACATGTTTAATTAATAATACTCCTTTAATCACTATTATTGATACTGGTGCTACGCATTATTTTATTGTTGTTGACTGTGTTGAAAGATTGGGTCTTGTGTTGTCTTCTTTGGATGGAGAAATGGTCGTCGATACTCCAGCCAAGGGGTTGGTGACTACTTCTTTTGTGTGTGTTAAGTGTCCCTTGTCGATCTTCGACAGAGACTTTGTTGTTGATTTGATTTGTTTTCCGTTAAGAGGTTTGGATGTGATTCTTGGTATGAACTGGTTAGATCATAATTGTGTTCATATTAACTGTTATGACAAGTTGGTGAGGTTTTCTACTCTTGAAGAAGAGGAAGATGGTCTGTTGTCTGCTAGACAGTTGAGGAGGTTGATGCAAGAGGAAGCACAGATGTTTTCGTTGATGGAGTCGCTATCTGTAGAGACTCAAGCTATAATTGAGGAATTACAGGTGGTGTGTGAATTTCCTGAAGTTTTCCCTGATGATATTCCTGATGTACCGCCAGAGAGAGAAGTTGAATTTGCTATTGATCTTGTACCTGGTACCAGACCTGTGTCTATGGCACCATACAGAATGTCTGCATCTGAGTTGTCAGAGTTAAAGAAGCAATTGGAATATTTACTTGAGAAGAGGTTTGTAAGACCAAGTGTATCGTCGTGGGGTGCTCCAGTGTTGCTAGTGAAGAAGAAAGATGGAAGTATGAGGCTTTGTGTTGATTATAGACAGTTGAATAAAGTGACGATTAAGAACAAGTATCCGCTTCCAAGAATAGATGACTTGATGGACCAATTAGTGGATGCTCGTGTGTTTAGTAAGATTGATCTGAGGTCGGGTTATCATCAGAATAAAGTGAAGGATGAAGATATTCAGAAGACGGCTTTCAGAATGCGTTATGGACATTACAAGTATTCGGTGATGCCTTTCGGTGTTAGTAATGTGTCGGGAGTATTCATGGAATATATGAATCGTATCTTTTACACTTATTTGGATCGGTTCGTGGTGGTGTTTATTGATGATATTTTGATTTACTCTAAGTCAGAAGAAGAGCATGCTGCACATTTAAGAGTAGTATTGCAGATTTTAAAAGAGAAGAAGTTGTATGAAAAGTTGTCCAAGTGTGAATTCTGGCTGAAAGAGGTTAGTTTTCTTGGTCATGTGATTTCAGGTAGTGGCATTGCTGTAGATCCATCGAAGGTTGATGTTGTGTTGCAATAGGAAACTCCAAAGTCAGCTACTGAGGTTAGAAGCTTTTTGGGATTAGCTGGTTATTATAGAAGGTTTATTGAAGGGTTTTCTAAGTTGTCACTTCCATTGACTAAGTTGACTTGTAAAGGTAGAGCTTTTGTGTGGGATGTTCAGTGCAAAGAAAGTTTTACAGAATTGAAGAAGAGGTTGACGTCGACTCCGATTATGACGTTGCCTAATCCAGGAGAGCCTTTTGTGGTGTATTGTGATGCTTCTAAGATGGGTTTAGGAGGTGTGCTAATGCAGAATGGTAAGGTAGTTGCTTATGCGTCAAGGCAGTTGAGGACTCATGAGAAGAACTATCCTACGCATGATTTAGAGCTTGCTGCAGTTGTTTTTGCATTGAAGATTTGGAGGCATTATCTTTATGGTTCTAGATTTAAAGTGTTTAGTGACCATAAGAGTTTGAAGTATTTATTTGATCAGAAGGAGTTGAATATGAGGCAGCAAAGATGGTTGAAATTGTTAAAGGATTATGATTTCAGTTTAAATTACCATCCAGGAAAAGCAAATGTGGTAGTTGATGCGTTGAGTCGAAAGACTTTACATATGTCAGTAATGATGGTTAAAGAGTTGGAATTGATTGATCAGTTCAGAGGTATGAACTTAGTTTTCGAGGTTACTCCGCAGAGTGTTATGTTGGGTATGTTGAAGATTAATAATGATTTTTTAGACAGTATCAGAGAAGCTCAGAAGTTGGATGTGAAACTGGTAGATTTGATGGTTGGGATTGATCAATCTGAGAATAGTGATTTTAAGCTAGATGAGCAAGGTGTGTTGAGATTTCGTAACCGAATTTGTATTCCTGATGATGCTGAGATGAAGAAAGTGATACTTGAAGAGAGTCATAGAAGTAAGCTGAGTATTCATCCAGGAGCTACAAAGATGTATCAAGATTTGAAAGGTTTGTTTTGGTGGCCTGGGATGAAGAGTGATGTGGATCGGTTTGTGTATGCATGTTTGACTTGTCAGAAGTCGAAAGTTGAACATCAGAAGCCTACAAGATTGATGCAACCGTTGGAAGTTCCATAATGGAAATGGGATAGCATTTCAATGGACTTTGTGACAGGGTTTCCTAATACTTCAAGAGGACATGATTCGATTTGGGTGATTGTTGATAGGCTTATGAAGTCAACTCATTTTATTCCTATTAACATCAGTTTTCCAGTGTCGAAGTTGGCTGAGATTTATACTAGTGTGAATGTGAAGCTGCATGGTGTTCCTTTGTGCATTGTGTCAGATAGAGACCCAAGATTTACTTCTGATTTTTGGAAGAGTTTGCAAGAAGCGTTGGGTTCTAAGTTGAGGTTGAGTTCAGCGTATCATCCTCAGACAGATGGTCAGACTGAACGGACGATTCAATCGTTGGAAGAATTGTTGAGGGCACGTGTTCTTGAGCAGGAAGGTTTGTGGGATACTTATCTTCCATTGATAGAGTTCACATATAATAACAGTTACCATTCCAGTATTGGGATGGCACCTTTTGAAGCGTTGTATGGTCGAAGATGTAGAACTCCTTTATGTTGGCATGAATATGGACAGAGTGTAGTGCTTGGACCTGAACTTGTTCGTGAGACTACCGAGAAGGTGAAGTTGATTCGAGAAAAGATGAAGGCTTCACAGAGTAGGCAGATGAGTTATCATGACAAGCGAAGGAAGGATT
This sequence comes from Vicia faba, assembly GCA_948472305.1. Classification (NCBI taxonomy): domain Eukaryota; kingdom Viridiplantae; phylum Streptophyta; class Magnoliopsida; order Fabales; family Fabaceae; genus Vicia; species Vicia faba. The sequence goes on along the minus strand of OX451740.1, from coordinate 347,770,463 downwards.
TAGAATTCCAAGCCGGTGATCATGTGTTTTTGAGAGTTACACTTGTGACTGGTGTTGGGCGAGCATTGAAGTCTAAGAAGCTCACTTCTCATTTTATTGGACCGTATCAGATTTCGGAGAGAGTGGGGAATGTTGCTTATAGAGTGGCTTTACCGCCTAATCTTTCGAATTTGCATGATGTGTTTCATGTGTCGCAACTTCGAAGTATATTTCAGATCCATCTCATGTGATTCAAATGGATGATGTGCAAGTACGGGATAATCTTACGGTGGAGACGATGCCTATACGAATCGCGGATCGAGAAATGAAGACTCTGAGGGGAAAAGAGATTGCCTTGGTTAAAGTGGTTTGGCTAGAAGCTGCCGGTGAAAGCATGACTTGGGAGTTGGAGAGCAAGATGCGAGACTCCTACCCTGAGTTGTTTGATTGAGGTAAATTTTCGAGGACAAAAATATTCTAAGTGGGGGAGAGTTGTAACGCTCGTAATTTAATTAATTGTTTAACTAAATTATTTTTGGAATATTTATGAAGATGTGTTATAATTAATTGGATTTATTTTATTAAGTGGAGAAATAATATTAGAGATATAATATTATGTGGTGAAATAATATTAAAAGTGTAATATTATTTAATGTGGGCTTATTTTGAGAGAGTAGAAGTAATAAGGGGGTGTGTTGGTTTTAAGCCTCATAAGGAATAATGGAATAATAGGGTTATTTTATTATTTGTGAGAAGGAAGAGAAGAAAGAAGCAGTAGAAAGAAATGAGGATTTGGAAGAGAACGTGAAGCTGCTGGAAAAAGTGGAAAACGACAAGAACGAAGATTCAACCCAGAAATTATAGAGATACCTTCAATCCAAGGTATGGGTGGGGTTCTAACTTTATAATTGGGTTCATGATGTTTGATATGTGGGGTTAAAGGTGATTGTTGTTTTGTTCTTGAACTGGATATGTATGATGATGTATGATGAAGATTTGATGAATTTTAGATGAATAATGATGTCATGATGTTGTGTAATCGATGTAGTATTATAGGTTAATGTTAGGTGATCAATTACCATGATTATAATAAGGTTTGTAGGGCTGTAACATGATTCCCGTAGTGTAAATACAGAGGAAAACACAGAATTTGTGCAGAATGTAACAGGATGCATCGACCTCAAAGACTATGTGTCGATACAAGGAGGATGAGAGACTCAGGATGAGTCGACACGAAGAGAGGATGCGTCGATACATGATAGTTGCAAGACTCAGGATGAGTCGATCGGTGAGAAGCACGTGTCGATACATGTTGTGTTTGAGACCATGATGAGTCGATCCATAAGGAGGATGTGTCGACTCATGATGTACAGATGAAGCAGTACGCGACGATCCATAGGGTTTTGCGTCGACCCTTAATGAATGATTTTTGACAGATTCAGTTTCAATTGTTGTAACTTGAATCTTAGGATGCCGTTTGAGATGTCGTTCGAAGCGTTGAATAGCTAACGCGATGACCTTTATTCTAGATGATTAAAATGATGAATAAGAAGTGTAATCCTAGTAGCCAATTTAGGATTTAGAATTATTTCTCGTGTTGGTCGTTGTGCTGATTTTTAAACAGAATGATGAATAGGAGATGTTTAGAGACTGCTGTTTAAATTATGACAGTAGGATTAGTGACAGTAACGAAGTAAACCTACAGAATAACAGTATGGATTACTGTATTATTGATATACAGCTGAGTTATTAGTGAGATGTTATTACTAAAGTTATGTTTGACGATTATGATGAACAAGTGACGTGTGATAAATAAATGATGTTTAATAAATTATTTTGATGATATGAGATGTTGATGACGAGACGTTGAGATGTTACTTGAGATGTTTTGAGATGATTGAGATGTTGTTATTTTTGAGATGTTTTTATTTTGAGATGTTTGAGATGATGTGATATGCTGTTGACTTGGGTGTTAATATTACATTCATGTTTGAGTCGCATACATTGCATTTTTGAGATGGAGCTTATGCTCGTTGAGATGGCCTAGATTGGCAAATTTTGAGATGAAGGCTATGCTTTGTTGATGCCTCTATTAATTGGCAGATTTTTGAGATGGGAGTTCTGCTCCAATGGTACCACATGAATTTGCATAGTATTGAGTCGCATTATATGATTGCATAAAGAAGTGTATTTTGATGTTGATGAATGTGTATATACGTTGTAATTATTGTTGATTATGAGATGAGAAGTGGTGATGTTATTGATCTAATTTAATATATTAATTATCATGCACTTTATTATATTGTTAGATATCTCACCCCTTCTGTTTGAATGTTGCCCTTATGTTGGTAACGTGCAGGTAATCGAGAGTGAAAGTTGTATACCTTTAATAGTTGAGTCGGTGTCATTGCTCTGATATGTAACACTCGGGGGAATGAACGCTTGCTGTTTTTTATTAATGATTTTCAGTTGTTGAATTTTAATTTGATTATCATTAAATATGAGATGTTTCGTAGTTGTTGTTTTTCTTTAAAGATGTTATTGAAGAATTCTGCTGCATAGATGTTGAATTATTTTATTAAAGATGTTATGACGATGGTTCATCCGATGTTTGAAAGTGTTATATATCCATGATGAATGCAATGAATTTGTTAGAAGAATTTGTGACGTCCCAATTCATTTGTATGATTGAAATTTTATAACTCTGATTTAGTTTGCATAATTTGCTTGGGGTAGAATTGGGGTGTTACAATCCTCAAGCCTTAAAACCTTCAGAAATCGTGCCTCACATTGCCACGGTTTGCATCTTTTTCAAGATTCATTTTCAATGATTTATCCATCATAAATATGTTTTGATCATATATCCATATTTGCTATCATATTTGTAATGTTTTTTATTAGTTTGATTGAAGTTTAAGTGCAAGAATGGCACGATGCCATTGTTAGGGTTTTGAGGTCCCAAATTGGGAATTCTGTATAGAGGCAAAATTGGACAAAATTAGGGGTACTATCATGCTTAGGAGATGATTTACAATTGATCCATGTCTTTGGTTTGAATTTATTCTGCTTGTGCTATGTTTTTGAATTTTGCAGGTTTTTAGTTACGAACAAAATCCGTCACTACAACCTATAGTGACAGAAAACTGTTGTAGGTAAAAGTTCCCCACCTAAAACGACGGATCCATGAATAAGGTAATGGCGTGGTGCTCACTGATTCATCCATTCAAACTATTGGGGACCCATAACGCGCACGTTTTTGGCATGTGGCCATAGATCTTTATTTGCCTTATATTTATTTTGTGTTATTTTGCTAACAATTAAAACGATTGGTTCAGTTGACAAGGCAGGACATGATAAGGCTTTAGTCCAAAAGGGGGTGGGTTTGATCCAGCCCTTTTGCAAAATTAATTTTCCCTAATTCGTGTCTTCAGATCCAATGCTCCAGGTCCCTACGCGCTCCTCATGCAATTCCATCTCCATACCACAAGATCTCATCATATCCAGATCTAACACTCAGCACATACAGACCATGGTGGACCCCCAGAGGCCAGCTACATTGTATCACAAGCAAATCTTGGGCCAGAATATGGGCTTTGCAAATTCAGCCATGCACCCCCAAATTGCTGCTCCTAACATGCCCAATTTATTTCTTTTTTTAATTTCTTTTGTTTTATTTGTTTGTTTAATTATTTTTTACAAAATTAATCATTTTTTTATTAAATCAAAAAAATCACAAAAGCATTAAAATCAGATTTTTTTTATATAAATTATTTTATTTCATTAATTAATTAGATTAATTTAATTAGGGAAATTTAAATTCTTTTTCCATAATTAAAATCAATTAGAAAGTTAGGTTTAATTTGCAAATATTTAATTTTCTCAATCAAAAAAACAACAAAAATATTTTCTTTGATTTCCTTCAAATTTAGACTTTGACTCCTGTATTTAATTCTTCTCGCACGCATTTACTTATTTATAATTCCAATTATTGTAATTGTTTCGAGGTTTGTAATAGTTTTTAATTAGGGTTTATTTTACCGCTTTTTATTTACTGCTCATTCCCCAAGTTTGGTTATGTAACCCCCTCCCCGAGGCCTTGTAATAGTTAGGACTTTAATTTCTCGCACTTTACTTTCTGCTATTATAAACTGCTAGATGTATGGATAATAGGCTTGTATGCGAAAGACAGATAAAATTAAAATAGTAGATCACCCTAATTGTGCAAAGATAAATAAACTAAAATTAAACACGTGCACATGCTCACTCCTAGGGTTTGCCTCACTTCGGTTGCCTTCGATAAACGGTCATGAAGCATAGGGAATTTTAGTGGTCGCTCTCTAGTCCCAAAAGATCAAAAATGACCCATTCGAATGTCGCCTTGGAAAGATATTTAAGGCTTTAGGGTAGTTACTAAAGTTTCCTAACCATTGCTTTTGTGACCGTACTTGTCCCTTCGAATGTCCCTTAAAACTCCAACGATGGGGCTACCTACTCCTTAATAGTAGGATAGCGTTGTCTAAAGGAAACGAGAATGAACAATCTTTTTTCGAGTAGGTAGAAACTCTTAAGTACTTGCTCAAAACGATTAAAAACTCTTTTACACAAACACTTTCAAAACAGTTTTCAAAAACAACTTCGTCACACTCTTGAGGACATATACAAGGGTTTCCACGAAGTTAAACAAAAACTTTTCAAATCACACCAATACAAGCAATTTTTAAAAGATGAGCAAGTACCTAAGAGCCCATGGAAAACCATGGATAAAAAGGATGCTAACACCTTCCCTTTCTATAATCTACCTACCATATCATAGGTTGACTAGGGATTATCTTCCTTATAACTCCATTGTTTAGGATTTGAAACAATGCATGTACATCGTTAGCGGGGTCTGTTCAAAAGTATACTGTAGATATTATGGTATCATTTTCGTCATCCTCCCTATAAAGGCTCAGAGCTTTTGATCGGGAGTTGAATATCACAAAAAGGAAAGCAGTTTAAATATAGTGAATACGAATGAATTGATTCAAAACAGATATATGCAATGCATTGATAAAGTAACAAAGTTTAACATGAATAAATGTTCGAACAATCAAAAGAAAATTATAAATTTAAAATTCTAATGAACAAAAGCTTCTTCGTCTGATCTTGACACTTCAGATGGCGTGCCTTGGAGGGATGGAAAAAAAACTCAGCATGACCATCTTGTGTAAACTCCAACACTCTTTCATCAATCAGGTTTTGAATTTTATATTTTAACATCCAACAATCGTCAGTATCATGCCCCGGACTGTCGGAGTGATATGCACACCTTGCATTAGGATTGTAGTTAGGGGAATAAGTCTTGGGATTCAGAGGAGGCCCTATCAACGTACCCAGATTCATCCTTAACATGTGTTGTAAAGCTTGAGACATTGGCATGTTGAGTTTAGTAAACTTCCTCTTGGATGTATCCGGCTTACTCTGATTAACCCATTGTTTTTGGTGAGGTTGTTGTTGGACTCGTGATGTGGTACCAATTTGGAAAGGTCCACTCTTCACCAAACCAACCTCTTGTCTTCTTGGAGGTTGATCAATGACTTGGTCCCCAAACTCGACTGTTTGCTTCACACGGTTGCATCCGTCTTGATGAATCTTGTTGACAATGCCTCTCAGCTCTTCTTGTGCCCGAGCCAGGCCTTGGATAAGAGCCATCTGCCCCAGCATCTGGGTTGTAATTGCTTCAAACTCAACTTGCAGTTGTTCCAACCATTCGTCCTTATTGTCTTCAGGATTTTTCTTGGTCAGGTTCCCGGCGAGGAGTGCTTTCAACTCTTCCTGCCCCTTGGATAGGTTTAGGAACATCTCCATGATATGAGCCTCTTGAATTTGGAGACCTCTATTGTCTTGTTTGAGAGCCATTGCTGAAATAAACAATGAGAACATGAGAGACCTGCTTTGAAACCTGCTTATGCAATGATATGTATGATATATGTATGCAATGTTTTCAAGGATCTCGCAGGGTAAACAAGAAAATGTCAGAAGTTGAAAGTTGCAGCTTTGATTGAAGAAATTGGAGTCGTTGAAATTCCTTCTACGAGAGTCAAGCTCACCATATCAAGTGGGTCATAGCCCCTTACTCAAGTTGTTGATTTTTGATCTTTTGACGGCATTGGCTAGAGGAAAATAAATCCCCTTTCCCCTTGCTAGACGTCTGATTTATCATAACCTGCATCACAAACCCTTGAGATCCTTGAAATGGTTAAGGAAATGATGTGGCATGATGTTATGATGTGTATGCTATTCCTTAAGCAAAAGTATAAGGTGATGAAGACAAGTGAGTCTAAGAAGTCCAGGTTACTGGATAATAACTGTAAACAAATCCTGCAAGGAGATCATGTTATTAGATAAAAACCCTACAAGTAGCTCAAGTTGAAAGAAAACAAATCACACAAGCAACCTTAGGCTTAGGATTGCATGGTGTTTTAAGTTCATACCCTCTTGAATTTGGATTGGTTCAACCTGTCCTATAAATAGTAACTGGGTTCTAAGGGATCTCAATATCACTGATCTTTCCCACAAGTTTCATTCGATAAGCAACTGACTTGAAACCAAATAAAACTCAAGAGTCAAATCTCAATGAATTTAGCATCGAGTATCTGCCGACTTTGGGAATACACCAAAGACGGACATCTCACTACGTCCTAATGGACAAGTTGTTCATTTAAAGGTTCTAAGGTCAGTTGATGCTTCATGACACCATGCAGCGGCCCCGTATTCTCCTTGATTAACTCAAGGGCTACTGATACCAACCAAAGTGTCGCATCAACATAGCCATCGCTTCAACCGTGTCGGTATACCCCACACAGTTTCCACGATCTATTGCTACTTACCTAAAAGGTATCCCCAAATTCGGGTGTAGGATCTATAGTAACCCAAACAATACCTTTAAAAGTAAAACAATCAAAACAGACAAATAAAAGAGTTTAGAAGTGATCTAGACCCTAAGGTAAACCCCACTTTATTATTTAGTCCCCAGCAAAGTCGCCAGTTCTGTGATATGGTGGCAAAACCGACTGTTATATACTGGTTTTGCATTTTGTATTTGCAAATGTTCCGGTAAGCAAGAGTCGCCACCGACTTTTCTTTTATCCAACAAAGGAACGGGTGAAAAGAATAGAAAAAGACCTTTTTCGAGATTTTCTGAGTGAGGGGGGTAGATTATGGAAAGGGAAGGTATTAGCACCCTTTCCATCTGTGGTTTTCCACGGGCTCTTAGGTACTTGCTCATTTTTGAAAACTGTTTGTGTTTATATGTTTTGAAATATTTTTGTTTTCTTTATGGTAACTCTTGTATCAGTCCTCAAGAGTGTGATAAAGCGTTTTTTGAAAATAGTTTTTGAAAAGTGTGTAAGTGTGAAAACTTAGGTTTGAGAAAGTACTTAAGAGTTATCTACCTACTCGAAAAAGGATGTTATTTTCCTCCTACCCTTTAGGTAGTGCTATCCTACTATTAGTGAGTAGGTAGCCCTATCGTCGGATGTTGAGGGACAATCGAAAGGACATTTTAAAATCACGAAGGCAATTTATGGAGACACTTTAGCAATTTTCTTTTAGGGACTAGATCATTTACCGAAAGGCAACTGTAGGGTCATCGAGGGACTATGATCTTTTTTTGATTTATGGGTTTTTACTAAAGCGTTCCTGCCTCATGACTATTTTATTTAAAGGCAACCAAAGTGGGAGATACCTTAGAGGTGCGCATGTGCAAGTGTGTTGAGATTTAGTTATTTTTTGTCTTTTTGTTAGGTTAGCTAACGTTTGATTATTAGTCTTCCCATACACGCCTAGTTACTAACAGTAATATATATAAAAAAATAAAATGCGAAAAGTATAAATCTAGACTATTACATGGCTTCAGGGAGGGGGATTTACATTCCAAAGCAATTGGAAAAAAAAAAGAAATAACTTAAAATTCCTATTTAAAACTATTACATCTTAAATAACAGTTACATGAATATGTAAAAAAATGCGAAAAATGAATAATGCCCGAAAGAATGAAAATACGTTCTAAAACCTAGTGAGAAAAATCTTTTTTGGTTTTATTTTTATTTATTTCAAGAAAAATAATTAAACTAAATCTAAATTTAATTTAAGAAAATAAATATTAAATGAAATTAATCTAATTCTAATATTTTTGCATTTTTTATTAAGAAAACATTTGAAACATAAATTAAATCCTAAATTCTAGTTCATTTTAAAATAAGAAAGTAGTTAAAATTTAATTAATTAATTAAAGCATTTTATTATTTTAATTAAAAAAAGTCTAAGCCTAATTTTTTTGTGAGTTTTTTATTATTTGCTTAATTAAGTAAAGAAGATAAAAGAAATTAAAATATTACAAAAAAAACTAGATGGGCCTGAGATAGTAAAAAAAAAAGTGGGGGTGTGGTTGTTGAATTCGCCGACAGATGGAGTGCGCTAGATCTGATCAGATGGACATCTGATGGCACATGTCTGATGGTGTATAATGCATATCTAGCTACGAGGAGCACTGGATCTGCATGGTACAAGTTAGAAAATATAAAAATGGAGCTTACTGAGGCGTTTTGTGATGTTTCAGGGCTTGGTAATGATTGCAAAAGCTTCAGGGAGCCTCCAGGAATGTATTTGGATCTTTTGTTTGGACTGAGAAAGGTTGGAACCTAAGATGCGAATTTTTATAACTTTGATAATTTTTGCAAAATTTGTAGAGCTTTTCCAGACTGTATATCATGTGTTGAAGCTTGCTAATGTGTCCTTTATATAGAGAGGATGGAGGAGACAAGAGAACAAAGATAATAACAACCATAAACATGTGTTTTTAAAGTCATGAATGATGTTTTGTAACTTTGTCAAAGACATGAAATCTTGTCCTTTTTAAATTTGAATAAATGTGGACATTTCTTGCATGAAATTTTATGGGCCTAGGTTGTCCAAAACATCAACCCAAAGCTCAAAGCCCTTTTCCATTTATTTTATATTTATTTGAAATAAATTAAAATAAATATGAATAAAATAGTTAGCAAATGCAAGGCATAGAAAGAATAATTTTAGAGGTCCCCTATAAACTTATGAAGATGCTTGAAGTCTAATAAATTGAGCCCTTACCTTAAAACTTCAAATTTGCTCAATGCATAATTCTTGAAAATTCCCAAATTTTCCCAACTTAGGTAAGCCATAACTTGCTCAATATTTATCTCATGATGATGATCTTTGACTTTTTGGAAATCCTAAGATGTCTACTTCAATTCCTCTTTTGATAAATTTTGCATTTGAAGATTTTATCTTGATGTAAAAGGTCTTGGCAAAAAGTGGCTTTTGTTGACTTTCTGAAAATGACCTGTAATGTATGAGCTTGTATCTTTCAAATGGTGCATTTCTAGGACTTGAGGGCTGAAGAGAAGTTGTATATAATGAGGTTATATTCAATATGAGCTTTGGTTGGGGGGAAATGGATGAAGTATGTGAAAGTTATGCCTGGTCAAAGTTTAGTTGACTTTTCCTATAAAAACTCTAATTTAGCAATTTTGACTTTTGATGAAGATTTCTTGAGGAATCGTGATCAACCCTTGATCAAATGATGGATGAATATTTCTTGAGGAATCATGATCAACCCTTGATCAAATGATGGATATCACTTCAAAATGTTGATTTTGACCAAAAATCTTGAAGTTTGACTATATATAGACCATAGTTGACTTTTGATCTAGTATAGTTGCTTTTCAAGCATTTGAGCAATTGACTGAGCAAACTTATAGTGAAAGGTATGAAATTTGTCATGGATAATCTTGAAGACATATTAGGATCATTTAATACATTTGAGACCTTTGGAGCTCACACATCTTGGTGAAAAATGAAACCCTAGTTGGAAGGCCAATGCTTAGGAGGAGAATTTGTCTGATAAATTCTTGGTCAACCTTGAGCAATTGGGGACCTCTAGGAGTATGTCTTATGTGAAAATGGGAGGGAAAATTTTGGGGTACAACAGTTAGATTCCAACTTCTAAGTTTCATACATTTACTAATACCCAAAAATAAAACTTGAAAAACACTACACTAGCACTGGTCCCACCGGGTGTGCCAATTTGTTTACTGTGGAAAATGGTAAACAACCGCTAGTCTTCTCAAAGCCTAAAAACTAAGGGTTACTTGCAGGATCGACTAGTTGATACTAATACATGTGCTAATGTATCTAAGTATAACTTGTTCAACCGACGTAAGACTTTACTTTTCGAGAAACGGTTTTCTCTGAAGGACGGAACAAGTATGAGTTTCCATATTGTAATGTTTTAACCGACTGAAGGTGACTCGTGACCGATAATAGGTTATGACTTGTTTAAATGAAATAAATGTTGAGTGACTCTTTAGTAAATTCTATTATAGAGATAGAATGAGTTTCAAAACCGTAAATGATAATATAAAATGATTGTTCAAAAGTAAATAAAATCAAAGCAAAATATTCAAAAGGAACAACTGAAAAGAAAGGAATTTGAATTGACATAAAGATGGTGATTCACGTACATTTACACCTTTGAAACCCTCTGCTTCCTTACACTTGGAATGTGGAGTTTTTTAAGTGATTCTATTACAAAGTGAACACCCTGAGTCCTACACTGGACTCTTTTGTTTATAGTAATTACAAATCTAATTTCCTACGTACTAGAACATGCTATACACTTGACACGTATTTTTCCTAAGGTAACTGCTTATCTATATTTTCACCGCATACTTGGTGCTTAATTTAGAAAACTATCTTGCAACTGCTGGTATTTTTAAATTTCAAAATTATCCCGCTCTAACACTCACTTTGACGCCATTCTTTAGAGTAGATAGATGATCCAAACTTCTCTAAGTCTTAGATTTCAATTTGGTCGACAAAACCAAACTTCGACTGATGTCAACTTGGTCGACAAGACCAAACTTGGACTAGATCGTTTGTCAATTGTGTCGACTTTCCGCTTCCAGATATTTCTCATTCTTGAGCTTGATTTCCTTACAACCTTTATTTGTAGGATACCTTCTCCTTAACTCGCGGGATTACCCTCATTAAATATGCAATATATACCTTAAAGATTTTTTAAGGTAACACCGTCCCATAATTGTCTGGAAACATGGTCTGAATATAATGACAGTAATGACAAATCAGAAGGTCCTCCTCTAAAGGCCCGAGGCGCCTCTGGTGCCGCCTCTAGTGTAGGCTGTGAATGGGCCTCTGAAGCAGGCCGTGGATGGGCCGCCTGTGCAGACTTGGTGGCCTATGGTGTCTGTTGGGTGGGAATCAGTGTAGGCTGGGTGGGAGCAGGTGTTGGCTAGGAAGAAGAAGTCTCTCCTGTCTCAAATACCATAGGGCGTCCGTGGGATGAAAGAGGTGGAGAGGTATAGACTTAATATGGTGTAGTCTGTGGGTAGGAATCATATGTCTCTCCTGGTTTAGATACATGCAATGAAGATGTACATCGACGGGAGGACAAAGACAGAGATGGATGGATAGGAGAATCTTGCCTGCTTGTCGACAGAGTGGAAGTAGAAACACCATCGGTAATTGACGTATTTGGCTCAGCCTGTCTAGAAGCCTAAAAATCCTGAATCCTTTCCCTACGCATGGAAGCATGCTGTGGAAGTATTTCGTGTCGCAATCTGGATGGTCTCTCATCCATAATACCTATAGAATAAATGAAACAAGTATTAAACAATAACACCTTTGTACATAAAATAGGGGGAAAATGTCTGATGCATAACCGGAATTATACTTCCGGTTTTAGTCAAGAACAAAATTGGAAATACACTTTCGGTACGACCTGCAACTTAACAGGTTCGTCAATGGCAAAGCTGACCCCCAACGGGGACAAAAAAACAAGCATTGATCGTTAAAAAGACACGGCTAACACTTCCATATTGACTTCAAACATTGGAAGAACTAAACAAACTACATTTTACTACCCTAAAACACAATTCAAATGTAAAATCAAAAAACTCAATAATGCTCAAATACAACTTAAAATGGTTTATTCTCCTTGGTTGATTTCTATTATGCCTGATGATTTCCTTATGTGTTGCGATAAATTGATGGATTTTGAAACAATTAGTATTTTTGGAACAATGGGGTTTGGGGAGGTTTTATGTTTTGTTTGTGTTTGTAGCAAATGAGGAAGATAAAGAGGTTAGCGCGGGTATATGTCAAAATACAAACTGGAAATACATTTACAGTTTGGAACCGGTATTGCATTTTCGGTTTGTATCAACGTGGTAGGGTGTGACTTCTCAGAGTGTAACTATTTAGTTCATTTAAAGTATAACCAGAAATACAATATCTGTTTGGAAACCGTAAGTGTACCTCTGATTTGTATGTTTTTTTTCATATAATTGGGTGCGCATCGGGAATACATTTCCGGTTCCTAGGGGCATATTTGGAAATTCACACTGGTGCCTAAGAAACACTTATGGTGCATTAAGAAATTCTTTTTTTTATAAGCAAGATATCCATTAAAAGAGTACTAGGGGTATTCTAACCCGCTTACAAAAAGCCGAGAGACAAAACTTTGAACAAGAGAAATTACACGCCAGCTAAAATTTACGTTAAGTAAAATAACAAATCTTTATTAATCTCATAAAAGTTACACTTGGGACCAGAAGTTTCTCATACCAAAGCTCAATTTCACGCCTTCACCTTAATATTCTAGATAATATCAGAAATATTACCCGAACCGTTGTTGAAAATAATATTGTTTCTAGCGCTCCATATACCCCACATAGCGGCTATCCAAATTAACCCCTTTTTGTTGGGTTTACCTTTATCCTTCACGCACCTAGCAAACCACTCGTGGAAGAGTTCCCATGGAACAATCCCTGTTCTCGGACGAATTCTGACCAAACTTCAATAGCTTACCAAACTAACTTGGCACAAGGATATAGGAAGAAAATATGTCCCAAGTTTTTAGGATGGCCAGAACAAAAAACACAACCAGATAAATTCAAAGTGAAAACCATACCTCTCTGTATAAGAAGATCCTTCATTGGAAATCTATTCAGAAAACTCCTCCACACGAAATATTTGATGCTAAAAGGTACAATCATTCTCCAAAGGCGATTAACCGAATCCTCAAAACCATCTTTTACTACTATATTATCAAACTGATGCGACAAAACTCCATAGCCCGAAGGTGTAGAATATTCGTGCTCCGGATCTAGCCTCTAAACAATTCTATCCTGCACATATCGAAGTTGTACGAGAAATCAACAATAGAAGTTAAGCCATACTATGTTATTCAGACTGACTGAGAATATTATCGATTCCCATATCACCCTATCACCACAAACAAGCTACCACGCTACCATTTCCGCCACAAAAACCCCCATGATGCTGCTGATCTGGTACATATTCTGAAACAGGTTATGAAAAATGCCATCTCCTTGCCAACAATCCTCCCAGAACCGGATCATAAGTCTATACCTCTCTGTATAAGAAGATCCTTCATTGGCAATCTATTCAGAAAACTCCTCCACATGAAACATTTGTTGCTAAAAGGTACATTCATTCTCCAAAGTTGATTAACCGAATCCTCAAAACCATCTTTTACTACTATATTAACAAACTGATGCGACAAAACTCCATAGCCCGAGGATGTAGAATATTTGTGATCCAGATCTGGCCTCCAAACAATTCTATCTTGTGCATTCAAAACCGGAGTTACATGAGAAATCAACAATAGAAGTTGAGCCAGACTATGTTGTTCAGACTGACTGAGAATATTATCGATTCCCATATCACCCCATCACCACAAACCACCCTATCACGCTACCATTTCCACCACGAAAACCCCCACTCCGCTGCTGATATGGTACATATCCTGAAATAAGTTTTGAAAACCGTCATCTCCTTACCAACAATCCTCCCAGAACCGGATCATAACTCCGCTCCCGATATTGTACCTGCAGTTTGAAGCAAAAACCAGAAATGCCAACTTCTTTTCTATATCAACCATATAATTCCACCAGAGATAATTACAAATAGAGGAATTCGTATTTGTACATGTCATGAGTTGAATTCTAAGATTTTTGTATCTAGCCATCAAAATAACGTACCAAAAAGACGATTCTCTGACTAGAATCCTCCATCTCCATTTGAAAATAAGGGCCAAATTGAATTCTAAAATTCTCTTCAAACTAAGCCCACCCTTCTTGAGGGGTAAGCATAACTGATTCTAACTGACCCAGTGAATCCTTCTCTTTTCCACTTTATCGCCCCAAAGAAAATTATTCTGGATCTTAGGGATTTCCTTAAACCTTCATCGGAGCCTTGAAAAAGGAAAGATGAAAAATAGATAAACTTGTTATATGGACTTTAACAAAGTTATCCTTCCTCCAAAGCTAAGAAATCTCCCTTTCCAACTCTCTAGTCTAGACTTTAAATTGTTTATCACCGAATTCCAAGAAGATATCCTTCTAGGATTGGATCTAATGGGAATCCCAAGGAACAAAAAAGCCTTATCTTCAATTCTACAAGACAAAAAATTAGCGGCTGTCGCAATGAAGTTATCGTTAACATTAATTTCGATCATTATTCTCTTGAAGAAGTTCACTCCAAGACCATAAACAACTTCAAACCCACGTAAAATGACTTTTAGAGCCCAAACATGCTTCCAGTTACCCTTCCCTATCAACAAAGTATCATTCACGAATTATAAAATGTCCACTTCGCAGTTTCCCTCCATCGAAAAATGCAAAAACTCCCCTAAATAAACCGCCTTCTTAACAAACCCCGTAAGACCTTCTGCAACTAATACAAACAAAAAAGAGTATAAAGGATCACTCTGCCTAAGACCCTTACTCACCTCGAAATCTTTGGTTGGACTCCCATTAACCAAAATCTACATCCAACTAGTAAAAACCAAGGCATCCATCTACTTCATCCATAAACTACTGAATCCCATCCTTGTCATCATATATTTAAGAAAATCCAAACTAAGTATATCGTACCCTTTTAAAAATCAACTATGAAAAGCAAATAATCCTTCTTAGTCTTTGACGCATAATCTACCATTTCATTAGCCACTAACACTCCACCCATCATATGTCTACCAGGAACAAACACACTTTGTCTTTCAGAAACTAGTGTTCCTAACACCCTTTTAATCCAAGAAGCCAAAAGTTTCGAAAGATCCTTGTAAAGGCACCCCACAAGGAAAATAGGTCCATAAGACAAATATGTTTATACTCGTCTAAACCCAAAGGATTAATACTCTTAAGGATCAAAGTGAGAAACATAGAGACAATAGATTTAAAAAGAATGGCTTCACCATTGATATATTTAAAGAAACAAATAACATCCTCTTTTATGAAGTTCTAAAATTTCCCAATGAAATAGAAGTTGTAACCGTCTGGGCTCGTGCTCTTCGATCCTTCACAAATCCAAACCGCCTCCTTAATCTCAATATCTGAAAAACGAGCTTCCAAAGAGATACTCTCCTCCTGGGATAACCTACTAAAATGAAACCCTTCTAAAGTAGGGAGATTGAAATTCACCTCCTTGAATTTCTCCGAAAAATGTCTTCTAACTTCATCCTTTACTTCCCCCACCTTTTTCTGCAACCCCGTTATTTGTAACCAAAGAACCGATAAAATTCCTCCGACGACTCTCCTTCATCACACTATGAAAGTACTTATGATTAGTATCTCCTTATCTATCCCACTTAAGTATTGATTTTTGACGAATCATGTTCTCTTTAATCTTCATTTTCGACCATATCCTTCTAGTTGCCTCACTCTTACCCACAACTAAGTCCACAACTTGACTCTCACAACAAACATCAAGCAAATTATCTGATTCATTGATTTCACAGACTCCTTCAATTTCCAAATCAATCTTACCGAACACATCAATATTCCAATTGCGAAGGCTACCCTTGAGAAGTTGTTGTACTCCAAAATTTGCCCTATCATGTTTCCCAAGGTTCTTTCTCTTATATAGGTGGTTACAAGCACTTACCTAAAGAAAATGAAATTTTTTAATGTTAGCAAAGTGTATTTCGATTGGTAATTCAACAATATCCTTCGATTGGCATCTGAACAGGGTGCTTCGATTGGCATCTGAGCAAGCTTCAATTAGGCGCTGAACTTCCTTTGACGCAAGCCTGATTCACAAGCTTCGATTGGGTGTTGGGCCCCTTCGTTCAAGTTTAAATCACAAGGCTTTCAACTGCGCATTGGTTGCTTCAGGCTTGCCTTTGATTCACAAGGCATGAACTTCCTTCATGCCAGCAAGCACAAGGCAATGGCCTCTTACATACATCCTTCGATTGCACCATTGGAATTACATGCTGGCTTGATTCATAATACAATGGCTACCTGCATGCAAGCTTAATTCCTGCTTCGATTGGGCATTTAACTTCTTTGGAGCAAGCTTGATTCCTGCTTTGACTAGGTAAATTCTCCCTATGTGCGTGCCTTCGGTGTACAAAGCAAGAATCCCCTACAAGTTTGTTTAGATTCATCAACAATGAACTCCTGCATACCATCTTCGATTAGGCACTGAGTATCCTTTGATCAAGCCTAGTTCACAAAGCTCCCACTGGGAAAAAGACCCCTCATCTTGTCACCAGCGCATGTATGCTTCTTATTGCTTGCCTTAGTTTCACAAGGCAAAGACCCATTAGCATGCCTTTGATTCACAAGGAAAAAGGCCCCCTCTTCAGCTTGCCTTCGGCACACAAGGCCAAGACTCCTTCAAATTTGCCTTCGATCTACCAGGAAAAAAGCTTCTTTTGATCCAGCAGGCAAGAAAAGTTTCCTTCGACCCACAAGGCATATGCTGCCTTTGTGCCAACTTCGACTGGACAATGGTCCCCTTTGAAATAGTTGTACACACTTCAACACACATGATAGCTCATTTGAAGGACACACCTTAGTGGCCCATTCGAAGAAGGCACAAAGCATACATATGAAAGACACTCAAAAAGTCCATTCAAAGGAAGCAACCAAAGGCCCATTCGAAGGGTACACAAAAGGTCCATTCAAAGGACCCATTCGAAGGATGCACAAGTGGTCCAATCGAAGGGCAGGGACTGAAGCCACTCGAAAACCATTGATGTCCATATTCATTCAAATTAAAAAAAAAAAGACAAGATTCCATGTCTTTGGAAAAGTTACAATATTTTGTTTATGGCTCTTAAAGAACATAATCAAGGTTGTTTAAACCATTGCCTTCTTGTCCCCTCCCTCCTCTCTATATAAAGAACATATTAGAAAGCATTAGCCAGAGGAAGAGAGCCTAGGGGAACTATACAGAAAATTTGCAAAAAAAAAATCCAAAGTTATAAAACTTGAAAGATAATTTCCAGTCTAAAATCCATGTCATCCCAAGCTCAGATCGAAATGCCTCAGTCGGTAAAATTTACTTCTTATCATTCAATAATGTAAACTCGTTATATTGCATATTCATGTTATCTTTGTTTGTGTGTGATTGATTTAACATGAGATATGTAAGTTGCAGCATCCAAATGTTAGGATGCCAATGCTAGGGGTCTTCGATATAGACTGCTTTCGAAACTGAGGGTGTAATCCGTCACAAATTGAAACAACCCCATATTTGAGCTCAGGGGGCGAGTTCGATGGGGATAGGTTCGTTAGATGTTGGAACTAACAAATTTTGTAGGATCCAGTGGTAGTTTCATTTAGTTCGAATGATTCAGCAACTCAGTTGGTAAAGGCGCGTGTGTAGAAGGGAAATGACCTGGGTTCGAATCCCAGGTCCAGCATTTTACTTTTTCTAACATATTTCATGTAGATCCAGTGCTCCTCAAAGCCATTTGTCTACCATACTCCATCAAACCCTTGCCATCAGATGTACATATGATCAAGATGGACGCATCTAGTGTGCAAGATCATCATGCACCCTCAAGGCCTCATCTCATCAGATATAAAGCAACATGGGCTTCACAATCTGGGCCCAACGCAATTTCAAATCAGCACCCCTTTTTTTCTTTTACATACCTTGGCCCATTTAGCATTTTTTTTGTATTGTTTTAATTTCTTTTATTTTCTTTATTTAATTAAACAAATAATAATAAAAAAACTCACAAAAAAAGTTATTAGGCTTAAACTTTTTAATTAAATAATTAATTTCTTTAATTAATTAAATTTTAACTATTTTCTTAATTTAAAATGAATTAGAATTTAGGATTTAATTTAATTTTAATTATTTTCTTAAATAAAAAAAGGAACAATAAAAAGATTTTCTTATTTCATTTTTACTTACTAGGTTTTTAGACGTGCTTTTAACTTTCGCGCGTTATTTATTTTCTTTCGTATTTTTACATTATTGTACCTGTACACTAGATGTAATAGTTAATAGGATTTTATCCGCTTTCTTTATTTTTCTTCCCCCAATTTTTGTACATTGTAAATCCCCTCCCCAAAAGCCATGTAACAGTATAGGTTTATACTTCCACACTTTATATTCTATACACATTTACTGCTAGTAACTAGGATTACATGACAAGATTGAAAAAACAAAACGTTAGCAAACCTAATACAAAAGATAAAAAATAACTGAATATAACATACATTGCACATATACACCTCTAGGGTACCCCACTTTGATTGCCTTCGGAAATAAAGCAGTCATGTCCCTCGAAACGGGGACGCTTTCACAAAGACCCGTAAATCAAAAAGATCATAGTCCCTCGATGACCCTACAGTTGCCTCTCGGTAAATTATCTAGTCCCTAAACAAAATTGCTAAAGCGTCTCCACAAGTTGCCTTCGTGACTGTAACATCCCTTTGAATGTCCCTTATACATCCAACGATAAGGCTACCTACTCACTAATGGTAGGATAGTATTGTCTAAAGGAAAGGAGGAAAAGAATAACCTTATTTTTGAGTACAAAGTAGATAGCTGTTAGAAGTTTGCTTAAAACATTTTGCACTTACACAAATACTACTTTTTAAAAACATTTTTCAAAACACTTTGTATACTTTCTCCACTATTTCGAGAAACATTACAAAGTTCGCCGTACTAAGGCATTCTCAAAACATTTTCAAACACACAAAGCACAAAGGTATTTCAAAATGAGCAAACCTCTAAGAGCCCGTAGAAAACTACGGATGGAAAGGGTGCTAACACCTTCCCTTTCAATAATCTACCCCCCTTACTCAGAAAACTCTCAAAAAAGATCTTTTTCAGTTCTTTTCACCCTTTTCTTAATTTGGATAAAATAAAAGCCGGTGGCGACTCTTGCTTACTGTGACATTTGCAAACACAAAACACAAAACCAGTATTAACAGTCGGTTTTGCCATCGTATCACAGAACTAGCGACTCTACTGGGGAGAATATAAAAAGTGGGGTTACCTTAAGAGTTAGTTCATTTTTTTTTAAAATTGTGTTAATTGCTTGTTTTGTATGCTTTATCCTTGGAGGGTTGTTTTGAGTTGTTACTATAGATCCTACACCCGGATCTAGGGGCATCTTTTTAGGTAAACAACAATATATCATGGAGATTATATGGCATAGACCGATATTGTTGAAGCGGTAGCTGTGTTGGTGTGACACTTTGGTTGGTACCAGTATCCCTTGTGTTGAATCGAGGAGAATACGGGGCCTCCACATGGTGTCGTGAAGCACTAACGGACCTTAGAACCTTAGTTGAAAAAACTTGGACATTAGAAAGTAGTGAGATATCCGACCTCAGTGTAAAGCTGGGGATTGGTTGATACTCGAAGCTACACTCATTGAGATCGGACTTTTGAGATGTTTCGGCCACAAGAAAAGATTACTAAGCTGAAATAATGCTCGATAAAGAAAGATCAGTGATATTGAGACTCCTTAGAACCCGGTTACCATTTCTAGGACAGGTTGAACCAACTAAACTTCAAGAGGGTACTTACCTATAAACTCCATGCAAGCCTAAACCTAAGGTCTTGTGTGTTTTTCTTGTATTTGATTAGTTTGCTTAAACATGACATCATGCATCATAACATCCATTTTTCATTACACTGACCATTTCAAGGACCAAGGGAATTTATCTTTGTTCTGGTTTACAGATCATGGCTTCCACTCGTAAAAATACTATCCGGATCAGCTTTGTAAGAATACCTCTCCAAATCGAAGAGCTAGTATCAAGGGTTCCTGAGACTTCCTCTTTCACCAAGAAATATGGTCGGCTTCTCAATCTGGTTACCTCAGGTTTTTATGAGAAGATGATGAGTGTTCTCTTTCAATTCTTTGACCCTAAGCACCATTATTTCACCTTTCCAGAGTATCAGTTGGTTCCCACCATGGAAGAGTTCTATCAAATATTGGGTATACCTATTCTTGATCAGACGCCTTTCATCGGTTTAGAAGAAGCTCCCAAGCCAGAATTCATTGCAACAGCTTTACATCTGAAACGGTCCAACATTGTATCCAACTGGGAAACACGAAGTGGTGTTAAGGGTTTTCTAGCCAAGTTTCTGTACGAGAAGGTCACCAATTTTGGGATGATTTAGATTTCCAAGCTTTTGAGGAGGTTCTGGCCCTTATAACCTATGGTTTAGTGATGTTCCCTAATCCAGACTTTCTCATAGATGTGAATGCTATCAAGGTTTTCCTCTCTCATAACCCTACGCCTACTCTACTCGGAGACATCTTGCATACCCTCCACACTCGCACCATGAAGAGAAAAGGGATTCTTATGTGTTGCATGCCATTCCTGTCAAGGTGGTTTATTTCTCACCTCCCTAAATCAGTATTGAAGAATGAAGAAGGTTTAGGTTGGCCGCGAAGGATAATGTCACTTTCTCACTCGGATATTCTCTGGTATTCCTGATCTATGGGAGATATTTCCATTATTGATTGCTGCGGGGAATTCCCTAATGTACCACTACTTGGCATTAGGTGAGGCATAACTTATAATAATTCTCTGGATCTGTGACAATTTGGCTATGCTCGAAGGGATGGTCACCACGATATGCTTATCCAGGGCATTGTGTTTAACTACGAGGATGATGTTCAAGGGTATCGTCAGTGGTTCATGCGAGCTTGGGGCATGGTAAACAAATTTGATACCAAGACTTTGGGGCCTAAGACTTCCATCCAAATGGAACATTATCTCAAACGGGTACGAGCTCACGCTCAGAACCTTATAATGCCGTATATAGCCATCTTACCAGTGGTTGTGGAGACCATTATCAAAGGGGATATTCCTTATACAGTTCTCCATCCTGACATGCCCACTGATCTTGAAGAGCTGCATAGATCTTGGATTCAGTTGAAAGAAGAACGGGATACCTATAGAGATCCTTTCTATGTCCATGAGAAAAAAGTGTTGGAGCTCACGAAGAAACTTCACGAAGAGAGAAGTCTCAATGTCTATCTCATCACAAAGAGGAAGCGCCCATGGGAAACTTGATGTCTTAGATTTTAGATTTGTTTTTCTTCAATTGTAAGCCTAAAAAGGAAATTGTATTTTGAATTCTACTAATAAAATCTTTGTTTCATTTTTGTTCACAAATTTAAATTTCCCAGAGTCCTTGAAAACATTGCATACATATACCATACATACCATTGCATAAACAGGTTTCAGGACAAGTTTCTTATCTTCTTCACTGTTTAATTCAACAATGGCTCTTGAACAAACATCTAAGGAGCTTCAGGCACAAAATGCTCAATTCCAAGAAATGTTCCTGAATCTAGCTAAGGGACAAGAAGATTTGAAAGCTCTGATTCTCAAGAACAAGAAGAAGAAAAAGAAGCCAGTGGGTGTTCTGAATTTGGGAAGAAGATTCAAAGGACCAGTGAAGCAAGTTTCAAAGCTCGCAACTCTGCCAAGAGAGAGAGAGACAATCAGGAAGGAGAGCCAAGAGAAGAATACCACAATAGAAGGGAGTCTGAAGAAGATGAACCTGACTATTCTGAGGAGCAGTATCCTCCTGCTGATGATAAATACAAACAACCGGAGGATCGACTCAATGCCATAGAGATCCAAAGGGTACCCGAGTTGGATTTTGAAGATCTAGGACTGGTCTCAGGGGTGGTCATCCCGCGGAAGTTCAAGTTCCCTACATTTTCTAAATACGACGGTGTCTCCTGTCCTAAGCTGCATTTAAGGTCGTATGTCAGGAAAATTTAACCCCACACTACTAATAGGGATCTGTGGGTACACTTCTTCTAGGAAAGTTTGACAGGAACTCAGCTGGAATGGTTCTATCAACTAGAAAGAACCAATGTGCGTAATTGGGAAGATCTGGATGTTGCTTTCTACAAGAAGTACCAATATAATGCTGACCTCGCCTCGAATCGTACACAGTTGTAAAGCATGTCTATGGGTTCTGGCGAGGGTTTTAAAGACTATGCCCAAAAATGGAGAGACCATGCGGGAAGATTCCAGCCTTCGTTGTCTGATAGGGAGCTGGTGGATATGTTCTTAGGCACATTATTTGGGCCATTCTTTAACCACCTGATTGGAAGTTCTTTTGTCGGGTTTACTGAATTGATCTTGACGGGTGAATGAGTAGAGGCTGGCATCAAAAGTGGTAAAATCTAGAGATAAGCATCCTTCAGTACAACAAAGAAACCATTCATGGGAAAGAAGGAGGTCAGTGTTGCTTACAGCCAAATAAATCATAACAAAATTGAACATCGTCCGAAGTAGGGGCTGTTATGATTTCCAACCATGCAGCTACTCAACAACAAAATAATCAGTCCAGAACAAATAAGCCTAGAAGACAGTTTACCCGGATCAACATGACATTATCCCAAGTTTTACCACACTTGCTGAAATCCAATTTGGTGACTCTAAAGGAGGCTCTGAAGAATCCTAATACTATCTCTCCTTGCTACAACCCAAATGCTCGGTGTGCTTACCATTCTGAACGTCCAGGCCATAATACAAACAACTGTTGGGCTTTAAAGAACAAGGTGCAGGATTTGATTGAGGTAAAGGAGATTAAATTTGACACTCCTGAAACCCCTAATGTTATAACTGCCCCTATGCCCAAGCACGACTGTGGTGTTAATTCTATTGATGATGACATGTTTGTTGCTTCTGTTAATGAACTAGATACTCCACTCTTGGCTATTAAAAAGAATCTCTTGTAGGCCGATGTGATACGGTGGCAGAACCGACTGTTTTGGAAAATGTTGGTTTGTGTTTTGCGTTTGTGTTTGCAAAATATCGCGGTAAGCAAGAGTCGCCACCGAATTTTATTTTATCCAACTGGAAAGGACAAAAGCACAGAAAAATTCCTTTTTCGAGATTTTGGTTGGGGGGTAGATTATATAAAGGGAAGGTATTAGCACCCTTTCTATCCGTAGTTTTCTACGGGCTCTTAGGTACTTGCTCATCATTTTAAAATTGCTTGTGTGTGCTTGTTTTAAAAAGTTTTGTTTTACTTCGTTTTAACCCTTATTTCTGTCCTCAAGAGTGTTACGAAGTTGTTTTTGAAAACTGTTTTGAAAGTGTTTGTGTGAAAAATTTTGATTTGAGCAAGTACCTACTAGTATCTACCTACTCGAAAAAAGATCGTTTCCATTCTTGTTCCTTTAGACAACGCTATCCTACTATTGAGAAATAGGTAGCACCGTCGTTGGAGTTTGTAAGGGTCAATTCGAAAGGGACGTAATGGTCATTGAAGGCAACATGTAGGGATACCTTATCATTTCGAAGGGACTGTCATCATATATTCGTAGGCAACATCGAGGGACAAGATCATATACCGTAGGCAACTTCGAGGGACATCGAGGGACCATGATCTTTATGATGATTTTAACCGAGGTCCTTTGCTAAGGGTATCCCTACGTTCGAGGGACATGACCATTATTTTCCGAGACAACCAAGTGAGGTATACCCTAAGGGTGCATATGTGCAAGGTGTGTTATGCTCAGTTATTTTAGTCTTGTGTTAAGTTTGCTAATGTTTGATTATTCTTGCCATACAATCCTATTAGTCATACATCTAGCAGTTAATAATTGCAGTAATTTAAAAGTGCAGAAATATAAAATTTAGCTATTACAAGGCTTCGGGGAGGGGATTATGTACATATCCAAAACTGGGGGAGAAAATAAATAAAAGAGATAAAGGTTCTACTAATCATCTATTACATCCCAATATACAGTTACAATAATAAAATGAAGTGCGAAAGAATAATAACGCGCAAATTTGAAAAAGACGTCTAAAAATCCTAAGATATAAAAAAAATCTTTTTTTTTGTTTTAATTTATAAAAATGGTTTAAGTTAAAAAATAATTGATCTAGATCTATATTAAAAAAAGATAATTATTAAAGAAACATGAAATTTAAATAAAAGAAATTAATTCTATGTTTTTTTGGTATTTTTGTTACGAAAAGGAAAATGAATTAAAATGAAATTAAACCTAAGTTCTATTAATTTTAATTTTAAAAAAAAGTTAAAGTGATTAGTTAATTAATTTACCAAAATTAAAATTTAATTAAGAAAAAATCCTAAATCTATTTTTATGTGATTTTTATATTTGTTTATTGATAAAAATAAAAAAAAGGATTAAAAGAAATAAATGAAATGAATAAAACAAGAAAATAAAGATGAGCCTAGTAGCAAAAGTAAACAGGGGGTGCAATCATCAGAAATCCCTAGGCCCGAATCTTCGAAAGCTTCATGCTCTAACTATGGTGTTTTTTTTATTCTTGCATGGAACCTATGATTCAACCATCCATAACTGTTCTATATAAACTCAAACAAACATTAGCATACCATAAAATGTGATTAAAATTAGAGATTCGAAGTTTAAAATTTTACCAAACCGATATTGTCAAATGGGGGCGTGCTAGGCGTGTGATGGATTGCTCTTGGTCCTTGTAAGACTCATGAGGACTTCAAGAGGATGGTTTGAGGCTTGATGTCAATTGAGAGAGACCGAAACCTCGAGATATGACTTGCACCAATTCTTTGATTTCTGGAGAGCTTTTTGAAGAGCTTTTTGAGAGCTTTTTGAAGAGCTTTTAGAGAGCTTTTTAGAGAGCAATTTAGTTTCTTTCAAGATTGTATGATTCTATATTTATAGAGGAGAATGAGGAGACAAGAAAGCATGGAAAGAATCTCCCTCATAATGTTGTGTTTTAAGACCATGATCAAGATTTGAAAAAAATGCCATATTTGATGATTTTATACCATTTTCACATGTGGATGAACCTGGACATATTTGAAAGGTTATTGCACGAAATCAATTGACATAAACCAGCATAAAACTTTCCCAAAATGGTTTCACATCAAAATTTACATTATTTCTATTATTTATTTATTTAATTCTGAATTTTAATGAATAAAATATCAAAATAAATAGCATAAATAGTAGAAAAATGTATGGGTGGGCTTAGAGGTCGTGGGCCATGTTAGGAATGAGTTTTAAACTTGAAAAGATAGGCTCATTTGGAAAAAAAATCCAAGTTTGGTCAATATTTTCTTCATGCATGTTTTCCAAAAATTGTCCAACTTTGACAATGCATATCTTTCTCAATTTTAACCTTATGAGGGTGTTCTTGGACATTTTAGAAATCTTAGGATGTCCCCTAAGCAACCTCTTTGGTTTCATATCAATTGGATCTTCCATGTTCATGTAAGAAGCTTTGACCCAAAAGGTGTTTTTGTTGACTTTTCAAAATGACCTATAATGTCCAAATTTATATCTTCTTGTGAGTGCATACTTTGAAATTGGGAGATGAAGATTAATTGTAGGTAATTACATCCTCTTCAAAATGAGATTTGGATGGGTCATTTCTGATAAAGTATGAGAAAGTTATGCTTGTTCAAAGTTGAGTTGACTTTTCCTACAAAACCCTAATTTAGCAGCTTTTGGGTTTTGATGAATTGTGAGCAATCCTTGAGGAATAATGATAAAACCTTGATCAAATGATGAATAATACTTCAAAATGAGGATGTTGACCAAAAATATTGAAGTTTGACTGTATGTGGGCCACAGTTGACTTTTTCCCTAGCAAAGTCGACTTTCAGGCCTTTGAGCAATTAACTGAGCAAACTTCCTATGCAAGGCTTGAAACTTGACATGGATGATCTTGAGAACATATTAGGACAATAGTGAGCATTTGGGACCCTTTAGACTCAAACATCTTGATGCAAAATGAAACCCTAATTTGAGGTAGACTGCCTTTAGGAGAGAGTTTGTCTGGTCAACTCTTGGACTTCCTTGGGCAATTTGAAGACCTTACTTGAAATGTATTGAGAAATATGGGAGGGAAAATTTTGGGGTACAAAAACTTCCCCTGTTCAATCTTCTTAAACCTGAGGATGTAGATTGGCTTGCTTGTCTTTCGTGATCCGAACGTGGAAGATGATTGAACACTAGAGTGCTTAGAAATTTGCACTCGCGTGAAGTGGTACTGGCCTTGTGATTTCGGGAATGGGCTTATAGATTCCATTTGGAAGTTAATGACGGAAAATGGGCTTAAAGATGCCATCAGAAGAAGTGTTGATCGCATAAGAGATTCCTTTGCGAGAGCCCGTATACCTATTGTCGAGGAGGATTTTGCTGGGGAATGTCGTTCTCTGTCTTGAGAGAAATAGAATTTTAGGAGCTTCAGTCATCTGTTATTCTACTGGGGAATTATCTCTTAGTCGGGGAGGTGAAAATGAACTGCTATCTGGTCGTGTATAGGTTGCATCGCGACCTACTGGGGAAAGGTGAAATCGATCGTGCTTGATCAGGTCCAGGTCTTATAGTGTTGTGGACTGCTGTCTGGAGATAAGAGAAAAGAAACCTGGATGGTAAGGTTATGAGAAGGAACCTGGATAGTAGGGCTTATGGGAAGGAACCTGGGTAAGGTTGCTTCGTGAGGAGTTTGGATAAAACTGCATCTGAACCGAGAAGGGACCTGGGTAAGGTTTCTTTGTGAGGAGTTTGGGTAAAACTGCATCTGAACCGAGAAGGAATCTGGGTAAGGTTGCTTTGTAAGGAGTTTGGGTAAAACTGCATCTGAACTGAGAAGGAACCTAGGTAAGGTTGCTTTGTGATGAGTTTGGGTAAAACTGCATTTGAACCGAGAAGGAACCTGGGTAAGGTTGCTTTGTAAGAAGTTTGGGTAAAATTGCATCTGAATTGAGAAGGAACCTAGGTAAGGTTGCTTTGTGAGGAGTATGTGTAGGGCTTTAGGAGGAACCTGGGTAGGGTTACTTCGGGATAAGTCCGTGTAAAACTTCGACAGGAGCCTGGGTAAGGTTACTTTGGGCTAAGTCTATGTAAAACTTCAAGAGGAATCTGGGTAAGGTTACTTTGTGATAAGTTCGTGTAAAACTTCAAAATGAACCGGGGTAAGGTTACTTTGAGATAAGTTTGTGTAAAACTTCAGGAGGAACCTGGGTAAGGTTACTTTGTGATAAGTTCGTGTAAAACTTCAGAAGGAACCTTGGTAAGGTTACTTTGTGATAAGTTTGTGTAAAACTTCAGGAGGAACCTGGGTAAAGTTATTTCGTGATAAGTTTGTGTAAAACTTCAGGAGGAACTTGGGTAAGGTTATTTCGGGATAAGTTCGTGTAAAACTTCAGGAGGAACCTGGGTAAGGTTATTTCGGGATAAGTTTGTGTAAAACTTCAAGAGGAACCTGGATAAGGTTACTTTGTGATAAGTTCGTGTAAAACCTCAAAATGAACCAGGGTAAGGTTACTTTGAGATAAGTTTGTGTAAAACTTCAGGAGGAACCTGGGTAAGGTTACTTTGTGATAAGTTCGTGTAAAACTTCAGGAGGAACCTGGATAAGGTTACTTTGTGATAAGTTTGTGTAAAACTTTATTTGGAAATGTATGAGAAAAGACCCGTGTAAGATTTTTCAGGATAAACCCGTGTGAAGCTGCATTTAAGAGAAACCCGTGTAAGATTGCTTCGTGACGAACCCGTGTAAAGCTGCATTTATGAGAAACCCGTGTAAGATTGCTTCGTGACGAACCCGTGTAAAGCTGCATTTAGGAGAAACCCGTGTAAGATTGCTTCGTGACGAACCCGTGTAAAGCTGCATTTGATCATGCAGATAATTACTCTGTTTAGTTTCCGGAGCTAATCTTGAACTTGTTGGAAGTTGTTGATGATAACCATCTTTCCTGAAAAGGTACATGATTAATCGTATATGATGCATGACATGCATTGTATGATGATGTTCTCAAAATAAATGAGATTATGTCGTATGCAATATGTATGCGCACGTCATGATATATGAACATGAAATGCTATTGTGGCACGTCCGAGTTTGGGAAAATAAATCCCTGACTGTTGTTGGAGAGTAATGGAAATTGAGTTCCTGACTGTCGTAGAAAAAGTGGTTCTTCTACTTCCGCTGGAGATGGTGAACCAGAGATGACTATGCTGGGGATTTTCCCCTTGTTTATGAATATTCTGCCGAGGAGAGACTCTGCTTGAGAACAACTCTGTGGGGGAATAATTCCGTTGGAGAGAGAAGCTTCCATAGCTGAAGGGATAAACTCTGTCAGGGATTGAGCTTCTGTATTCAGAGAAATAAACTTTGTTCGGGAGAAAACTTTATGAACCGCTTGCAATTACAAAATTCGGCTGGGGAATATAGACGTCAGCTCTCCGAAAGAGCTTGGTTGGGGAAAGTAACTCCTGTTTGGGGAGGCAGAGATCAAAACTTTGGTTTCCTCTACTATGTGGGGAGTGTAGATGTTACTAGGACGCATGCTGAGGATACGACAATGAATTCGTATCAGGACTTTTCTTCCCCTGTACCTGCTGGAGAAAGTGCCTGCAGAGGCCTTGTGGCTTGAGTGTTATCCCAACTTATGAGGTGCTTGGTAATTGCCGATCAAAATGATAAGTCTTCTACTGATAGGCAAGTGACGAGATGACCGGACATAGTCATACGCTTTAATCCCTAACTTTTGCCTGGACTATCTTTTCAGATTTTCAGTCCACCAGGATACCCTTTTTTTGCCCAAGCCGCCTTTTCAAGTTTTCGGCTTGCCGGGTGTACATATCTTTTTTGTTTTTATCCCTAATTTTTTCCCGAACCCTTTTGGTTCGCCGGGATGCCCTTATTTTTGCCTAGGCCAGTCAACCTAGCGGGTCTTTGTTCATGCGCAGTATTTTCTGACTATGTCCATGCTCTCAGGGTGTAGGGAGTTGTCACTATCGGTAGTGTTGTGTTGGCACACTACCAGAAGATGTTTGTTTGATCGTACATGATTCGTTGCTGGAATTCATGCCCAATGCCCCCAAGTGATTCAGATGGAGATCTGCCTCTGACTATTTGACATCTTTGAGAGTCTTTGCTAATTGTGCATTTAGATCCCGTTTGAGTCTTTGCTCTGATATTCCAGTGATGGTTCGGATACTCCAATTTATTTTGAATAGGCAGTCATTTATTTTTCGTTGAGGGTTTGTAGGACCTCTTTCTTTTTTATTTTATTATCCCTGTCTTTTGCCTGAACTGTTTCTTTTTTTGATTACAGTCAGCAGGATGCCCCAGTTTTTTTCCTTAAGTCTCCTTCATAGGTTTTGACTTAATGGGCTTTTTTTCCTTGAATCTTGACTTGTCTGCCCCAGATGATGGACAATGATCATGCCTTGCCCCTTGGTTAGAAGTGTTTTTCCACTTGAGGTGATCCTTTTTATTGAGAAGGTTTTTGTTCACTAGATATTCGTCATGCGAATTTCTCTACTGTTGAACAAATAGTCATATGCAAACAATGTTATTTTAAGAATGCAAAGCTTATGTTTGTCTTGAAGTTTTGAAAATGCAGTTTTTTTTATAGAAAAAATAGAATTTTGCAAAGATGTGATATCAACTCAGGATTTGTAGCGGACCTTCAGGAGTCAGGATACCTTTTGTAACAGTATGTTTTCGAACTAACCCATGCTTCAGCTAGGACTTTTAAGGGTTATAACGTGGCCTGGTTCACGGTTTAAGAGACAAAGGATAAAGGCTCAAATTTTATGTGTACCCACCCGTTCTTCGTGATGTTCTTCGATCCTAAACTCAGCTAATTGTGCATTTAGATCCCGTTTGAGTCTTTGCTCTGATATTCCAGTGATGGTTCGGATACTCCAATTTATTTTGAATAGGAAGTCATTTATTTTTCGTTGAGGGTTTGTAGGACCTCTTTCTTTTTTATTTTATTATCCCTGTCTTTTGCCTGAACTGTTTCTTTTTGTGATTACAGTCAGCAGGATGCCCCAGTTTTTTTCCTTAAGTCTCCTTCATAGGTTTTGACTTAATGGGCTTTTATTTCGAGAGATAATGACTGCCTGTCTTGATGATTATATGGAACCATCACCATATTTTGTTTCGGAAGGACGTCTTTGATGCCATTCATTGTGTACGAAGCGGCAAATTGTGACTGAATGCACCTCTGAATTAACTGAGAAAACTACCCTGCCCCAGGTTATGATTAAGGGTTTTAATATGTGTGAAAAGAAAAACTCCTACCTTTTTGGCTCGAAGGGGTTGACTACGGATTATCTTCCTTATAACTCCATTGTTTAGGATTTGAAACAACGCCTGTACATAGTCAACAAGGTCTGTACAAAAGCATACTGTAGAGATTATGGTATCGTTTTCGTCATCCTCCCTCTAAAGGCTTACAGTTTTTTAGTCGAGAGTTGAATATCACGAAAAGGAAATATAAAGCAATTTAAGCATAATGAAAAAAAATTAATTCAAGACAGACACGTGTAATGCATTAATGAAATAAAAAAGTTTGACATGACAATAATTGTTTTGAATAAGCAAAGAAAATACAACTTCAGAATTCTAATGAACAAAAATGCTTTCAATCCTAGCCATGTTTTGGCAAGGGAGCAGTGATCACATTGGGAGTCTCAGGAGGGTCGAATTCGATCTCCTTGGCGTTAATCATATTCTGAATCTTGTATTTTAGCGCCCAACAATCGTTAGTATCGTGCCCCGGGCTACCAGAATGATAAGCACACCTTGCATCCAGGTTGTAGTTAGGAGAAGAAGTCTTAGAGTTCGGATGAGGGTTTATCACCCTAATCAGATTCATCTTTAACATGTGTTACAATGTTTGTGACAATGGAATGTTGATTTGGGTGAACTTCCTTTGAGGTGTTTCCACCCTTGGCTGATTGTTTTATTGTTGTGCTCGTTGTGTGCGTGCCGAATTAGAGATCAACACTGCCCCCACAGATTGGTGGTAGTCTGCCTTGCTACGCCTCTTCTGGCCGTGCACAACATTGGCTTCCCTCTTGCCACCAAATGACTTCTTCTCTGTACTCGAAGAGGTATTTTTCTGGATCTTACCACTTAGGATCCCAGCTTCTACTCTTTCTCCAGTCAGAATCAGCTCGGTGAAACCCGCTGACAAGCTGCCGATCAAATGATTAAAGAATGGACCAGATAGCATCCCTAGAAACATATCAACCAACTCCCTATCAGACAATGGGGGTTGAACTCTTCCAGCCAAGTCTCTCCACTTTTGGGCATAGTCTTTAAATCCTTCACTTGCACCCATGGACATACTCTGAAGTTGAGTACGAGTAGGAGCAAGGTCGGCATTGTACTGATATTGCTTGTAGAAAGCAACAGCCAGATCTTCCCAGTTTTAGATATTTGCTCCCTCTAGCTGGTAGAACCATTTAAGTTGAGTCCCTGACAGACTATCTTGAAAGAAGTGAACCCATAGATTTCTATCAGCTGTGTGGGGCTGGATCTTCCTGACATAAGAACGGAGATGGATTTTTGGGCAGGACACCCCATCATTCTTAGCAAAAACTGGAGCTTTGAACTTCTGAGGGATCACCACTCCAGATACCAGTTCCAAATCTCCAAAATCCAAACCAGGGATCTTCTGAATCTCCATAGCACTCAGACGGTCTTCAAGTTGTTTGTACCTATCCCCAGCAGGAGGATACTGTTCCTCGTCATAATTTGTATCATTATCAAAAACTGCAGGATTGTGGCCCTTTTCTTCTTCTTGGTCCTCCCCTCCCTTGGATGAAAAGGACAGATCAGCTTGTTGTTTCAACCTATCCCCAAACCTTTTGCCCATACTCACCAGAACAACCTTCTTATTCTTCTTCTTCTTCTCTTTCTCTTTCAGAATGAGAGCTTTCAAGTCCTCTTGCCCTTTAGCCAAGCTCAAGAACATCTCTTGGAATTGGGCATTTTGTGCCTGAAGATCTTTGATAGCTTGATCGGAAGACATTTCTGCTGAAATAAATAGCGAAGAAGATGAGAAACCTGTTATGGTACCTATAATGGTGTGCATGATAATGGGATGCGTATGTAATAATTTCAAAGACTTTGGGAGATTTAAATTTGCAAACCAAGAAATAAACAAACTTTATTAGATTAAACTTGTAAAAAGGTTCAACAATGCCTTTAAGGCATTTACAAAGAAGCAAATGAAAAACAAATTTAAACTAGAAAAAGCAAAATCAGAAATCCCATGGACGCTTCCCCTTGGTGCTGACATAGTCATTGATCGTTATTTCATTCTCAAGTTTCTTGGTGAGCTTTAAGATCTTCCTTTCTTGCTCATGGTACTTTTCCCGGTAGGTATCCCTCTCCTCTTTCAGCTGAATCCAAGATCTCTTCAATGCCCCAAGATCAGTGGGCATGTAGGGATAAATGACTGTAAGGAATGCCCTCTTCATTGGTGGGCTCCACAATCACTGGCAATACAGCTTCATAAGGCATCCCAAGCTTCTGGGCTCGAGCTTGGATCCACTGGAGATAAGGCTGCATATGGAGGGAAGTCTTTGGTCCCAGCTCTTAAGGGTCAGATCTGTTCACCATGCCCCAAGCTCGTATAAACCTTCGGCGATGCTTGTCAACATCCTCCTTGTAGTCAAATGCAATATTCGTAAGAAGTAGCTCATGAGGACCATCTCTCCGAGCGCGGCCGAATTGTCACAAAGCTAAACAAGGACTGTAGGTTATTCCCCATATGATTCCAAGAAACGGGACATTAGGGTACCCCCCACATTGATCAATGACAACAATGCTTTCCATAGCCTTAGAACTCCAAAGAATGTATATATGGGCAAGGGACATTATCCTGTAAGACCATCCTAAACCTTCCTCATTCTTCAACACAGACTTAGGGAGGTGCAAAATAAACCACCTCGCCAGCAGCGGCATGCAACACATGAGAGTCCCTCTTCTTCGCACAGTACGAGTATAGAGGGCATGCAAAATATCACCCAGAAGAGTAGGCACAGGATTACGAGACAGGAAGATCTTAACCGCATTCACATCTATGAAGGAATCTGGATTCTGGAAAAGAACCAAACTGTAGATAAGGAGAGCCAAGATATCTTCAAAATCCTGAAAGTCCAAACTGTCCCAAAATAGGTGAGCTTGATCTATCAGAAACTTAGCTAAGAAACCTTCAACCCCGCTTCGCGTCTCCCAATTGGATATTACATCAGCCTGTGTCAGATGCAGAGCTGAAGCAATGTCTTCTGATCTAGGAGTCTCTCCCGAACCTGTGAAGGGCATCTGCTCAAGGATGGATATGCCCAATAAGTGAGAAAACTCTTCCAAAGTGGGAACTAGCTGATAATCCGGGAAGGTGAAACAATGATGCACAGGATCGAAGAACTGGAAAAGCACACTCATCATCTTCTCATCAAACTTTGAGGTAACCAAACTAAGAATCTGACCATATCTCTTAATGAAGGAAGAAGTCTCAAACTCTCGAGGCTAAATCTTTGAGTTGAGCAGGTATTTGCACAAAGTTAACTCGAATGGTGTTTCTGCGTACGGAAGCCATAATCTGTAAAACAGAACAAAGTTAAATCCCCTAGGTCTTTGAAATGGTTAGTATAATGAAGTGTGCATGCTATGTTATGATGCATTATGTCATGGTAAAAACAACACAGGTATAGCAGATAACAGACATGGCAAAGGCAAACAAGTCACACAAAAGCCCTTAAGTTTAAGGCTTGCATGGGGTCAAAGGTATTACCCTCTTGAAGTTCAGTTGGTTTCAACCTGTCCTAGCAATAGTAACCAGGTTCTAAAGGTTCTCAATATCACTGACCATCCTTCATCGGTCATGGTTTCAGCTCACGCAATCTTTTCTTGCAGCCGGAACTATCTCGAGAGTATGGTCTCAATGAGTGTAGCATCGAGTATCAGCCAGTTCCCAGCTTTACACCGAGACTGGCTATCTCACTACTTCCTAATGGCCAAGTTGGTCTATTAGGGTTCTAAGGTCAGTTGATGTTTAACGACACACATAGCAGCCCCGTATTCTCCTCGTTTCTCCATAAGGGATACCAGTACCAACCAATGTGCCACATCAATGTAGCTACTACTTCAACCGTATCGGTCTACGCCGTACAGTTCCCTCACAGTTTATTGCTACTTACCTAATAGGTGTCCCTCAAATCCGGGTTAGGATCTATAGTAACTCCCGATAAAAGACCCTTAAAAATAAAGCAATAAAATCAAACAAAAGAAGCAATTTATGATGAACTAATCCTAAGGTATACCCCACTTATTAACTCTCCAGCAGAGTCGCCATTTCTGTGATACGGTGGCAGAACCGACTGTTTTGGAAAATGCTGGTTTGCATTTTGTGTTTGTGTTTGCAAAATGTCGCGGTAAGCAAGAGTCGCCACCGACTTTTATTTTATCCAACTGGAAAGGACAAAAGCACAGAAAAATTCCTTTTTCGAGATTTTGAGTACAGGGGTAGATTATAGAAAGGGAAGGTATTAGCACTCTTTCTATCCGTAGTTTTCTACGGGCTCTTAGGTACTTTCTCATCATTTTAAAATTGCTTGTGTGTGCTTGTTTTGAAAAGTTTTGTTTTACTTCGTTTTAACCCTTGTTTCTGTCCTCAAGAGTGTTATGAAGTTGTTTTTGAAAACTGTTTTGAAAGTGTTTGTGTGAAAAAGTTTGATTTGAGCAAGTACCTACTGGCATCTACCTACTCGAAAAAAGATCGTTTCTATTCTTGTTCCTTTAGACAGCGCTATCCTACTATTGAGAAATAGGTAGCACCGTCGTTGGAGTTTGTAAGGGTTAATTCGAAAGGGACGTAATGGTCATTGAAGGCAACATGTAGGGATACCTTATCATTTCGAAGGGACTGTCATCATATATTCGTAGGCAATATCGAGGGACAAGATCATATACCGTAGGCAACTTCGAGGGACCATGATCTTTATGATGATTTTAACTGAGGACCTTTGCTAAGGGTATCCATACGTTCGAGGGACATGACCATTATTTTCTGAGGCAACCAAGTGAGGTATACCCTAAGGATGCATATGTGCAAGGTGTGTTATGTTCAGTTATTTTAGTCTTGTGTTAAGTTTGCTAATGTTTGATTATTCTTGCCATACAATCCTATTAGTCATACATCTAGCAGTTAATAATTGCAGTAATTTAAAAGTGCAGAAATATAAAACTTAGTTATTACAAGGCTTCGGGGAGGGGATTATGTACATATCCAAAACTGGGGGAAAAATAAATAAAAGCGGTAAAGGTTCTACTAATCATCTATTACATCCCAATATACAGTTACAACAATAAAATGAAGTGCGAAAGAATAATAACGCGCAAATTTGAAAAAGACGTCTAAAAATCCTAAGATATAAAAAAAATTATTTTGTTGTTTTTTTTTTGTTTTAATTTATAAAAATGGTTTAAGTTAAAAAATAATTGATCTAGATCTATATTAAAAAAAAGATAATTATTAAAGAAACATGAAATTTAAATAAAAGAAATTAATTCTATGTTTTTTTGGTATTTTTGTTACGAAAAGGAAAATGAATTAAAATGAAATTAAAACTAAGTTCTATTAATTTTAATTTTAAAAAAAGTTAAAGTGTTTAGTTAATTAATTTACCAAAATTAAAATTTAATTAAGAAAAAATCCTAAATCTATTTTTATGTGATTTTTATATTTGTTTATTGATAAAAATAAAAAAAGGATTAAAAGAAATAAATGAAATGAATAAAACAGGAAAATAAAGATGGGCCTAGTAGCAAAAGTAAAAAGGGGGTGCAATCATCAGAAATCCCTAGGCCCGAATCTTTGAAAGCTTCATGCTCTAACTATGGTATTTTTATTATTCTTGCGTGGAACCTATGATTCAACCATCCATAACTGTTCTATATAAACTCAAACAAACGTTAGCATACCATAAAATGTGATTAAAATTAGAGATTCAAAGTTTAAAATTTTACCAAACCGGTATTGTCAAATTGGGGTGTGCTAGGCGTGTGATGGATTGCTCTTGGGCCTTGTAAGACTCATAAGGACTTCAAGAGGATGGTTTGAGGCTTGATTTCAATTGAGAGAGACCGAAACCTCGAGATATGACTTGCACCAATTCTTTGATTTCTGGAGAGCTTTTTGAAGAGCTTTTGGAGAGCTTTTTGAAGAGCTTTTTGAGAGCTTTTTGGAGAGCAATTTCGTGTCTTTCAAGCTTGTATGGCTCTATATTTATAGATTAGAATGAGGAGACAAGAAAGCATGGAAAGAATCTCCCTCATAATGTTGTGTTTTAAGACCATGATCAAGATTTGAAAAAATGCCATATTTGATGATTTTATGCCATTTTCACATGTGAATGAACCTAGACATATTTGAAAGGTTATTGCAAGAAATTAATTGACATAAACCAGCATAAAACTTTCCCAAAATGGATTCACATCAAAATTTACATTATTTCTATTATTTATTTATTTAATTCTGAATTTTAATGAATAAAATATCAAAATAAATAGCATAAATAGTAGAAAAATGTATGGGTGGCCTTATAGGTCGTGGACCATGTTAGTAATGAGTTTAAAACTTGAAAAGATAGGCCCATTTGGAAAAATCCAAGTTTGGTCAATATTTGCTTCATGCATTTTTTTCAAAAATTGTCCAACTTTGACAATGCATATCTTTCTCAATTTTAACCTTATGAGGGTGTTCTTGGACTTTTTAGAAATCTTAGGATGTCCCCTAAGCAACCTCTTTGGTTTCATCTCAATTGGATCTTCCATGTTCATGTAAGAAGCTTTGACCCAAAAGGTGTTTTTGTTGACTTTTCAAAATAACCTATAATGTCCAAATTTATATCTTCTTGTGAGTGCATATTTTCAAATTGGGAGATGGAGATTTATTGTAGGGAATTACATCCTCTTCAAAATTAGCTTTGGATGGGTCATTTTTGATAAAGTATGAGAAAGTTATGCTTGTTCAAAGTTGAGTTGACTTTTCCTACAAAACCCTAATTTAGCAACTTTTGGGTTTTGATGAATTGTGAGCAATCCTTGAGGAATCATGATCAACCCTTGATCAAATGTTGAATAATACTTCAAAATGAGTATGTTTACCAAAAATCTTGAAGTTTGACTGTATGTGGGCCACATTTGACTTTTGCCCTAGCACAGTCGACTTTCAAGCCTTTGAGCAATTGACTGAGCAAACTTCCTCTGTAAGGCTTGAAACTTGACATGGATGATCTTGAGAACATATTAGGATAATAGTGAGCATTTGATACCCTTTGGACTCAAACATCTTGATGCAAAATGAAACCCTAATTTGAGATAGACTGCCTTTAGAAGAGAGTTTGTCTGGTCAACTCTTGGACTTCCTTGGGCAATTTGAAGACCTTACTTGAAATATATTGAGAAATATGGGAGGGAAAATTTTGGGGTACAACAGCCGGTTTATTTCCGGGTTATGGCGAAGGTTGCCACTTATGCTTGTCCCTACCTAATGGTTGTCATTTGTTGAAGGAAGGCGTTCAGTGCCTGATGGATGATAAAGAAATTCTGTTTGAGAAGACTCCAGTTACAAGTGCTCCGTGTGAAGATGTTTTTATCATTACCATTTCTGCCAATCCTCCCAAGGTCTCCTCCAAAATACCTGTCAGGATTACATCTGTTCCAAAAGTTTCTCCGCTGATAATTACTTTTCAGGGACATATGCCATATTCCTCGGATAAATACGTTCCTTGGAATTATGGGGCTGACGTCTATTACCATGGCGTCAAGAAAGATTTGTTGGTTGTTAAAGACAAAGATGCGCTGAAGACTCTGATCCTAACATTAGTAACATTGTCAGGACCAACAAAATCACCAGAAGCGGAAGGATTTTCTCTCCCGAGATCTCTCCTCCTAAAACTGTTGCTACTCCTGTGATCATCTATGTTGCTCCTGTCAATATTCCCATGGCTATTCTTGCTGTTAGTCCTACTGTTATCCTTGCTACCGAGTCGACCAAGACTCAGGGAAAAGAGGTATTGGTCGAGCCTGTCCGGAAGAAGTCACAACCAGAAGCCATCCCCGAGGCTTCTAAAATGGAGATGGAAGATATATTGAAAATAATCAAGAAGAGTGACTATAATGTGGTTGAAAAACTGGGGAAGACCCCTTCCAAAATCTCAATGCTGGGCCTGTTACTGTGCTCTGAAGCCCATGCTAAGGCCTTAGTAAAATTGCTGAAGTCTGCCCACGTGCCTCAAGAGACCTCCGCTGATAAATTCGATAATTGTGTTGCTAGTTTGACAGCTGACAACGGCCTGGGATTCTCTGATGCAGACCTAAATCCCAAGGGAAGGAAACATAATGATGCTCTACATGTCTCTATCGAGTGCAGGGGCACTACTTTGGCCCATGTTTTAGTGGATACAAGTTCATCATTAAATGTTCTGCCTAAGAAAGCCCTTGACATGTTGGATTATGAAGGGCTCACACTAAAGCCTAGTAACATTGTGGTGAGGGCCTTTGAGGGTTCTACAAGAATGGTGCATGGGGAGGTGGACATCCCTATCAAAGTGGGTACTCAGACTTTTAATTGCATTATCTATGTGATGGACATCCGCCCGTCTTACTCCTATTTATTGGGTAGACCATGGATCCATGGGGCTGGTGTCGTGACTTCCACCCTACATCGGATGCTGAAGTACCCAGTCAATGGGAATATTATCATAGTTCATGGGGAGGAGGAGTACATGGTGAGCCACCTGAACTCTTTCAGGTACGTTGAAATGGACGGCGAGTTCATTGAGACCCCCTGTCAGAACTTTGAGGAGGTTCCATAGACCGTTGCTGCAACCAAGACCACTGCCAGTGTTCCAAAGACTACTAGGCCTCCCCTGAAGATGGATTCTCTCAAGGATGCCAAAGCAGTCGTTAAAGAAGGTGGGTGTATAATTTGGAGCCAACTCCCGGATATTCCCTACAAATATGAAAAATTTGGTTTGGGTTTTACTTCAGGAGCCCAGAGAGTTGTTCCTCATGCTCGCACTGGGGGACCGCCTTTACGGATCAGCAACCATGGAGTCAATACCTTGGAAGACATCGATAATGATTATGACTTGGACAAGTGGATATTCCCAACCATCAGCGGTGGACTCAGCAATTAGGAGGCTAAAGACTTTGTGCCCATTACTTTTATTAAAAAGTAATTTGTCTTTTTTGTTTTAAGGAAATGTAATATTTGAACAAATGAAACATTAAAACCTTGTGTCTTACCCGAGGCACAATGGTCTATTTGTGAGGGTCATTGTTTCATTTTCATATGTCATCAATAAAATGTTGGACATTTCGCATGCAAATTTTACGTTCTTTATTTTTTATTTTCTTCTTCTTTACTTTATCAAAAATATACAATTATGCTCTTACACACACTCACATATCAAACTGCAATCGACATCTATTATGGATCCCATTGATAACGGTTCTACTATTGCCAGTTATGACTTTGAAAATCTGATCTACCGAGCCGAGGACGAAGGTGAGGAAGATTGTGAGGTACCAGGAGAGCTTGCCATACTGTTACAACAGGAAGAAAGGGCAATACAACCTCATGAGGAGCCAATTGAGACAATGAACTTGGGTACTGAAGAGGACAGTAAAGAAGTCAAGATAGGTGCCAATATGGAGCCTAATGTCAAACAGCAGTTAATACATATGCTACATGACTATGTCGAGGTTTTTTCCTGGTCGTACAAAGACATGTCGGGACTTGACATCGATATTATGGTTCATCTTCTACCTACAAAAGAGGATTACCCTCCCGTGAAACAGAAGGTTCGTCGTATGCAATGGGATATGTTCAAAGAGATCAAGGCTGGAGTCATGAAACAGTTCAATGTCGGTTTCTTAGCTGTCACGTCTTACCCACAATGGGTCGCCAATGTTGTTCCAGTACCTAAGAAGGATGGTAAGGTACGTATGTGTATGGATTACAAAGATCTGAACAGGGCAAGCCCCAAGGATGAGTTTTTTCTTCCCCATATCGATGTTCTAGTTGACAACACCGCACAACATAAAGTATTCTCCTTCATGGATGTTTTCTATGGATACAATCAGATCAAATTGGAACCTGAGGACATGGATAAGACGACCTTTGTCACACAGTGGGGCACTTTCTGCTATAAGGTCATGCCTTTTGGACTAAAGAACACCGGGGCAACCTATCAACGGGCCATGGTAGCTTTATTTCATGATATGATCCATCATGAGATAGAGGTCTACGTTGATGATATGATAGCCAGGTCTCAGACTGAAGAGGAGCACCTTGATCACTTAGAAAATCTATTTGATAGGCTGAAGAAATACAAACTGAGGCTAAACCCAAATAAGTGCACTTTTGGAGTAAGATCTGGTAAGCTCTTAGGCTTCGTTGTCAGCGGCAAAGGTATTGAGGTAGAACCTGTAAAGGTCAAAGCTATACAAGAAATTCTGACTCCTCACACTGAGAAGGAAGTTAGGGGGTTCTTAGGACGTCTGAACTACATAGCCAGATTCATTTCACATCTGACCGCTACTTGTGAGCCTATCTTCAAATTACTGAAGAAAGATCAAGAAGTGAAGTGGAATGGCGATTTCCAGTATGCTTTTGACAAAATCAAGGAATATCTCCAAGAGCCTCCAATTTTGATGCCACCAGTTGAAGGAAGACCTCTGATAATGTACTTAACAATATTAGAGAACTCAATGGGGTGTGTGCTGGAGCAGCATGACGAGTCTGGTCGAAAAGAGCATGCAATATACTACCTTAGCAAAAAGTTTACCGACTGTGAAAGAAGATACTCACTGCTCGAGAAAACTTGATGTGCTTTGGCATGGGCTGCTCGCCGACTAAGACAATATATGTTGACTCACACTACCTTGTTAATATCTAAAATGGATCCTATCAAGTACATCTTTGAGAAGTCCTCTCTCTCCGAAAGAATAGCAAAATGGAAAATGATCCTGACCGAATACGACATTCAATACACAACCCAAAAAGCAATTAAGGGAAGTGTACTAGCTGATCATTTGGCTCATCAGGTTGTGCACGACTACCAATCCATGAATTTTGAGTTCCCGGATGAGAACATCATGTTAGTAACTGATTTTGAAGAGCCTCAACCGGATGAAGGACCTGAAAAAGGATCCCGATGGACTATGGTTTTTGATGGAGCTTCCAATGCTCTTGGCAATGGCATCGGCGTTGTGATCATATCTCCTGAAGGCTGTCATACTCCTTTCATTGCCAGACTATGTTTCAACTGTACCAATAATATGGTTGAGTATGAAGCATGTATCACGGGTCTCAAAGCTGCAATCAATTTAAGGATCAATTTCTTAAGTGTGTTTGGAGACTCGGCTTTGGTAATCAGCCAGATCAAAGGGGAATGGGACACGAAGCATCCTAATCTCATCCCATACAAAGAACATGTGTTGACAATAATCCTATACTTTGAAGAAATCACCTTTAAAAATTTTCCACGAGAGGAAAATAAACTAGCAGACGCGTTAGCTACGATGTCATCCATGTTCAAGGTCGGGTGGGATAATAAGGCTACTCAGATCACCATTGAGAGGATGGACGAGCCAACATATTGTCACGAGATTGGTACTGAAGAAGTAGTGGACAAGCCTTGGTTCCATGAAATCAAAAGATATCTTGAACTCCAAGAGTATCCTGAGGGAGCTTTGGTCAAGGATAAGAAGTCCCTAAGAAGGTTCTCTGCTAAGTTCTTTCTCAGTAATGGGATCCTTTACAAGCGCAACCACGACTCTACCTTGCTTCGGTGTGTAGACAAGAGTGAGGCAGAAAGGATTATGGCTGACTTACACGAAGGTACCTTTGGCACTCATTCTAGTAGACATTCAATGGCTAAAAAGATCCTACGAGCAGGATACTACTGGTCCACTATGGAAACAGACTGTTATCAGCATTCGCGGACTTGTCACAAATGCCAGATCTATGCAGACAAGATACATGTACCTCCAATTCCTCTAAACGTCTTGACTGCTACTTGGCCATTTGCAATGTGGGGCATAAACATGATTGGAGAAATCATACCGATAACTTCTAATGGGCACCGCTTCATCCTGGTTGACATTGATTACTTCACGAAGTGGGTCGAAGCAGCTTCATTTGCTTCTGTTACCAAGAATGTTGTGGCCCAATTCATCAAACATAACATTATCTGTTATGTTATACCATGGGGAAGAATGAAGGATTTAAAGAATATGCACAAAAGTGGAGAGACCTTGCTAGTAGGGTTCAACCACCCTTGACTGATAGGGAGCACATTGACATGTTCATGGGCACTTTATCTGGTCCTTTCTTTAATCTGTTTGTTGGCTGCTCTTCTTCTGGTTTCACCGAATTAATCTTAACCGATGAAAGAATGGAAAGAGGCATCAAAAGTGGGAAATCTCTGTGGCATCTGCCTCCACTTCCAATCCTGTCAAGAAACCTTTTGTCGCAAAGAAAGAAATCAATGCCGTGTACGGGGCAAGGTCCCGTACCAAAAAGAATGATCATCCGTCTGTCAATGTTGTCTGAATCTCCAATTCAACTCCTACTCCAAGACCATATGCTAATCATCAACGTTTTGAAACTCCGAGAAGACACTTTACGAGGTTAGGCATGTCCCTGTCTCAATCCCTTCAACACTTACTCAAGGATAATTTAGTGACATTGCGCGATCCACCTACCAACCCAGATACCTCTTCACCAAAGTATAATCCGAACGCTAAATGTACTTACCACTCAAGTAGCCCCGGGCATGAGACTGACCAATGCTGGGCCTTGAACAATAAAAT
Organism: Vicia faba; assembly: GCA_948472305.1. NCBI lineage: Eukaryota > Viridiplantae > Streptophyta > Magnoliopsida > Fabales > Fabaceae > Vicia > Vicia faba. The sequence goes on along the minus strand of OX451740.1, from coordinate 347,727,471 downwards.
CCAGGATTTGATCGATAACAAGACTATTGAATTTGATCCTTATCCAACTCCGAATGTAATCACCATGCCCATGCCGAAGAATGGAAAGGATGTCAATGAGGTCAATGTTGTAGGTGATTCTGATGAAGAAGCTGTATTTGAGGATTGGGTGTATCCTACTACAACTGAGCTGAAGAATTGGCATGCAAAGGACTTCATTCCCATCTCCTTCATTGAGGAGTAATCTATTTGTCTATTTCTTTTCTCAAGTACATTTTGTCTGTAATATTTAAACAATGACTTTTAAGCCATGTGCCTGGCCCGAGGCACTTTGGTCCATTTGTCAAGGGTTTTATTTATGTTCATCTAATCATATGATCATTCAATACAAATCATTGGACTCTTTTGCATTCAAATCTCTGTGTTCATTGTCTTTATTTTCTTTCAAATACATTTTTCAAAATAGCCATGTATCTTACATGCACACACAAACACATTCTTGCAGGTCCTCATCCACTCTGGATCCTATTGCCAATTACTCTACTATTGCCGACTATGACTTCGAATTTCCAATCAACCAAGCCGAAGACGAAGGCGAGGAAGATTGTGAAATGTCGAGAGAACTAGCCAGACTTATTTTACAAGAAGAAAAAGTTATTCAGCCGTGTGATACGGTGGGAGAACTGACTTGGGATTTTGCGTTTGTGTTTGCAAATGTTTCGATTTAGCAAGAGTCGCCACCGATTTTTTATTTTATCCTAAGGAAAGGTCAAAAAGCATAGGAAAGAACTTTGAGATGTTTTCTTGGGTTCGGGGAGTAGATTATAGAAAGGGAAGGTATTAACACCATTTCTATCCATGGTTATCCATGGGCTCTTAGTTACTTGTTTAGATCACTTGCTTTGCTTTTCAATTGTTGGAAATGGTGCTCTTCAATTATTTGAAATGGTGCTTTGTGTGTGGTTTTGAAAATGTTTTGAAAAGAGACCATCGTTATGGTAACCTTTGTAATGATTCTTATTTGAATGTATACAGAGGTGTTTTTGTCTTTTGAAAAGTTTTCAATGTTTGAAAGTAGGGTTTTGAAATTGTGTTATGAAGTGTGTTTTGAAAATAGCAAGGATGTTTTTGCAAGCTTTTGATCAAGTAACTAAGAGTTATCTACCCTATTTTACTCCAAGATCTTTCTTATGTTTTTAACCCTTTTAACAGTGTTGTTTCACCATTGTGTTTGGTGAACAACCTTGTGTTAGGATGTTGAACGGGACAAGTGCGGGTCATCGTATAGACCATGATAGCAATAGTGTCAAGTATTTTTGGCAATTTTCTTAAGGGACTTGATCATTTTTGTTTACGCAACTCAGATAGTGTCATCGAGGGACTATGATCTTTTGTTTTATTTTTGTTTTGCCAAAGTACTTAACATGCATACCATGGCCCATTTTTGAAGGCAACAAGTGGATTGTAACCCTAGGGGTGCAAATGTGCATTGTGTTTGTTTTTCATGCATTTTTGTCTTTGATTAGGTCAAACTATTTGTTGGTTTTGATTTTGCATACAAACCCTAATTCTCTAATCATGGCATAATTGAAAGCATTAAGTGCGTAAAAATAAATCTAAACTATTACAACTTTGATATAGGGAGGGGGGGTACAATTTTGAATAGGGGATTATTTTGCAAGAAATTAAAAACCCTAAACTATTACAACCAAATTGAATTTATAAGACATAATATTTAAATATACAATATTTAAATGGCAAAAATAAACAAATATTAAATAAAGATGTATTATGCAAAAAAAAAGAAGTTTTTATTTGTTTATGTATGTAAAGCATTTTTTAATGTGAAAAAAAGTGTAAATAATAAAAATAAAATAAAGGATTGATTTTATTTAATTAAGGGGTAAACCCTAATTTTTCTTAAGAAAATGATATTATTTATTAATTATATACAAAAATATATTAATATGTACAAAAATAAAAATATATTGAGAAAAAGCGTTTTTTAACATAAAATATCAATAAAAATAAAAATGTACTATTTTTATATTTTTATTCTATATTTTTAATAAAATAAAGTATATATGTATATACACACTTAATATATATATATATATATATATATATATATATATATATATATATATATATATATATATATATATATATATATATATATATATATATATATATATATATATATATATATATATATATATATATATATATATATATATATATATATATATATATATATATATATATATATATATATATATATATATATATATATATATATATATATATATATATATATATATAAGAAAATATTTTCAATGTGAATAAAAATAAGAAATGAAAATAAAAGTATTATTTACATTATTTTTAAATTTAAACAAAATAATATGAGAGTATTTAAAATGTTTTAATGCTAGTAACAATTAAAATAAATACCAAATAAATGTAAAAAATTATAAAAATATTTTTGGATCATTTTTTATGTTTGAAAATAAAATATCAAAGTCAGAAAAGAAAATAAAAATGCAAAAATATCAAAATACAAGAAAATGGGCCAGGGGGTGTGAAACTGAAAGTGGGGGGTGCCAAAAGTAGGAAATAGCCAGGCCCAACCGAGCTACTTCATCTTCAACCTTCGTCCAACAGAAACACGCGCGTTCTCAGTTCAAACTCGTATCTCTTATTTCAGTGCTTAAAAACAAAAACTCGTAACATGAAAGTTGTAGAGCATAATCACACGATTCCAACCATATAAAAAAATTAATCTAGCTCTCAAAGACCAGAGAGAATTTATCTGGCCCTAATTCTTGACCTAGTTTTTTCAGAAAGTTTATGGATGAAATTCTCTTAGCACGTTTAATATAAATGAAAACTGAGCATATGTATGGTTTCAGGGCAATGAGTACAACATCTTCTATTCACAAACCTAAGGCTAAATGTTCCTAAATAGAGAGATAGAAGTTCATGAAAAACCTGTTTCAGTTGGACACGAGTTGGACAATGCAGCAACTTTCAGTGAGGCCTGAGGTTCTTTTGAGCTTGCTTGATGTTCCCTGAACCTTTCCCAATGCTTAGTTTGTTTTGAAATGGCCTGAATCAACCTCTAGAAGTCAACCTGTATAAGCTTGAAACAGAAATGGTGAACACTGTAAATGGAGTTACAGTTGGAAATGGAGGTTTGGGATAGCTTGAGTGAGTTGAATGGAAGGTGTTTGAAGTGGAAAGGAGCAAAACGCACAAGCAAAATGAGCTATGGCACTCAAGTTGCAGCAACTGCCCTGTTTTGCAAGTTTTTGGTGTTTTGGTGTTCAAGGGTGTTTGAGGGATGATTGGCTCGTGTTTCTGGCTTACAAGGATGTGTAAAACTTTTTTGAAACCTTGGCTTGAGTTGATTTTATCAGATGTGTGAGTTATGGACTTTTGGCACAATTACTTGTTTTGAAAGAAAAGTGTGAAGTGAAATGAGATAGGCCTGTACAGGCTATTTCCAAGCATGCACAAGTTCCTTGTACCTTTGCCTGAGTTTGTGGAACCTATTTGCTGCAAAGAAAGAAGTCCAAGGCTCAAGAAAAGCAATTTTACATAAAGTTGCCTTTATGAAAATGGAAGTGCCATCTTTATGCCCAAAATGGAATTATTCATTGTGCCAAGCTCTAATGATCAGAATAACACCAATGTCCAATGTATTTGCATTCAATTTTTGAGTGTTGAAGGGTTTAGAGACCTGTAATTATGTACTAAGCTAGTTTGGTCAGATTTTGCAAGTGGTATGAACATGTATTGACCATGGTTACAAAGTGAGTTTTTGCCAACTTCAAGCATTCAATTCTCCCTAACCACAAATGTGTTTGAGGAGTTCTTGGACAATTTGGAAAGCTTGAAACATGTACTATAATCTTTCTTTGAAATGAAAATTGATACTACAAGTGGAACTATGTGAAAAATGGCCAAGAAGATGGGTCAAAATCCTGCCTAAACTAGGGCAAAATTTCTCTAAGTTAAAAGTTTTATGGACCCTTGTTCCAAAAATCATAACTTGAGATCCAAGCTTCTTTTGAGAAAACTTTGTGAATCAAAGTTGTAGACTTTGTGGGGGACTACAACTTTCTTGTTGTAAGTTTTGTTTGAATCCATTTACATCTTGGTGAAAATGTGGGGCAAATTTAGGAAAAATTAAGAAAATTTCATAACTTAGAAAATTTCTAAGTTATGAAATTTTTCAATTTCAAACTCTAATTTGCAATTTTGGGTTTCTTGATGAAAAATTTTCATAATTTGACATATCTTGATGAAAAATGACCCTTGGCACTTGATTTTGACCAAAAAGTCAAAGTTTGACTTTTCAGTATACAGTCAATTTTTGATCAGTTGACTGAAAAATTCATCTGTCAATCCAATGCATTTGAGATCTTTTGAACTTGTTGAATAAGTCAAGATGATGCCATTGATTCCTTGAGTCCATGGTTGAACTTGATTTGCCATTGGCTAGGTCAAACAGTCAAAAATTGCCTTTGTATAGTAAAAACCCTAAAAATGACCATTTTGCCCTTTTGGTGATCTGATCAAATTTCTTGTGGAATTGTGGTCCAAACTTGATAAAATGGTTCAAATGAGTTCATAATGTTGATGTGGATCAAAATTCATGAGGTTTGACTGTAAATTGGCCACAATTGACTTTTTCCCCAATACAGCTGATTTTTAGGTCAACTGTCCAATTGACTGGGCAAAAATTTGATTCAAGGCTTGAAACTTGGTATGGGCAAACTGATGAGTCCAACATGAAGTATAAAAATAAATTTGGGCATTGAAGGTCCAAAAATCCATGTGCAAACTCAAACCCTAATTTCAGGTCAACAATGTAAGGAGATGTCTTGAGTAGAGCAAGCCCTAGCTTGGTCTTGATTTCCAAGAGTCTTGTGATGAGAAATGTTGATAAAATGAGAGGGAAAATTTTGGGGTACAACAGTTTCCCCTGTTCAATCTTCTTGAACCTGAAGAGTTAGATTGGCAAGTTTTCCTTTCGTGACTCGAAGGTAAAAGAGGATTGGACACTAGAGTGCCCGTAAATTTGCACTTGTCAAAATATTATTGAGGGAATGGGCTTAAAGATGCCATTTGGAGATGGTTTAATCTTGCTGGAGATGGGCTTAAAGATGCCATCCAAGATGTTTGTTGAACTGCAGTGTTGTAGGTCAGAAGAATGAGTATCAAGATGGTATCCGTGTCTGGAATGCATTTGAACTGTATCTGGAGACTGAGTCTGTATGAGAAAAAGAATGGCGTCTGCGTCTGGAGCGTATCTAAACTGTAACTGTATTTGAACTTTGAATGAATATCAGAATGACTTCCGTGTCTGGAGTGTATCTGTATTGTGAATGGGTAACAAAGAAACATCTGTGTATGGAGCAACTGTGTGCTGGGGATAAGTTCTGAATGAGTGACAGAATGGAAACCGTGTCTGGAGCGTATCTGGACTATATTTGAAGTTGAGATTTGTATGAGTAGCAGAATGACTTCTGTGTCTGGGGTGCATCTGAGACTGTAACGGGGATCTGAATAAGTGACAGAATGACTTCCGTGGCGACTGCACTGTGGAGAATCAAACTTCTGGTGTAAGGGCCAGAAAGGCATTCGTGTTTGGAGCGTATCTGAACTTTGAAGTTGATAGTTGAATCTGAATGAGAGATAGAATGGCTGCCGTGTCTAGAGCGTATCTAGTCTGTATCGGATTGTTGGAGTCTGAATGAGTAATAGAATGACCTCCATGTCTGGGGTGTATCCATATTGTATCTGAATAGTTGTTAATGATAGCCTTTTAATCTTATCCTGAAAAGGGTAAAATGTTAGCTAAAACACAAAGTCATGTTGCATGATATGTATGATGCAATGAACGGTGTTTCATCAATGTTTATGATATATGAATGTAATGGATGTGCATGTAAGCGGAGTAGCTGTCTTGCTGAGGAAAATAAATCTGTGATTGTTGAAGACAAGAAATCCTTGCTGACTGCTTGGGGATTCACAAGAGCTTTGACAACTTCTGCGGGGAATGAGAATCCTAGGAAATAATGAAAACTCTAAAGAACTCTACTAGGGGATTAGAACCTGGGAGGCTTCTGCTTGGAGAAATGAGACCGAGAATCTTCGATCTTCCAAGAAGAAACTCTGTGGGGAGAATGTTTACTCGGCCGGTGAAAATAGGAGGTTGGGTTATACGCCAATCTACTGGGGAAGTTGGGGAACACTGAATGGTTCTCACTGAGGATGCATGATAGCTGAAAATTTGACTTCACTGGGGAAGAAGATTTAGAATATTCTAGCTCTGCTGGGGATATGAACTCCGTTGGGGATGTGTATTTCAAAGTTTTCGGGCTCCACTGGGGATCTTGAAATTTAACTCTGTTAGGGACGTATATTTTTAGCTCTGTTGAGGATCTGAATGATGTACTACAGGGGATTTCTTCTGGAATAGCACAAGGATATCTTCCTAGCCCTTCATCCTACCAGTAATTATCCTTTCTTAATTTCGTTTTATTTGTAAGCAGTGATTATATTCAAATGCATATGCCTATTTAACAAAACTTTGGACGTTTTCAAATAAAACACAAGTGTAAAAAGAAAGGCAAGCAAATTTCTATACTTTGAAGTATCTTTGTATTAACTTTTGTAAGTATCTTTGTACAAAGGAGACAGACATCCTAGTAAGAGAATGTTGTCGTAAAATTTGAGAAAATTTTTATACAAAAGAAAGATGGCTATGTGTAACAATTCCATGGGGTTCCCATTCTGCCATAGCCTTCATAACTCTGGGTATCTTGTCCATTCGCTGCTTCGTCCGCCGATGATTGGATTGACCAGAAGCTTGGAGTTTGTTGGTGAAGAGATTGTTCTTAAAGTGATCCGACGAGACATAGTCATACGCTTTAATTCCCTAACTTTTGCCTGGACCGCCCTTTAGGGTTTTCGATCCACCGGGAAACCCTTTTTTGCCCAAGTCGCCCTTTCAGGTTTTCAACTTGCCGGGTGTACAAATTTTTTATTTATCCCTAATTTTTTCCTGAACCTCCCTTTCGGGTTTTCGATTCACCGGGATGCCTATTTTTGCCCAAGTCGCCCTTTCGGGTTTTCAACTTGTCAGGTTGTTTTATGCGTAGTATCTTTTGACTATGTCTGCGTTCGAAGGGTGCGGCAAGTCGCCGCCGTCCATGGTGGTCAGAATCATTGCCCCACCAGAAAATATGCTTTTGATCACAAATGGTCCTTCGTAAGTAGGAGTCCACTTGCCCCTGGGATCAATTTCCGGCAAGATGATCCGCTTGATCACAAGATCTCCGACTTGATATACTTGACGTCTGACTTTCTTATTGAAAGCCTTGATAATTCGTTTTTGATACGTCTGACCATGACAAACAGCAGTAAGTCGTTTCTCGTCGATCAAATAGAGTTGATCAAGCCGGGTCTGAATCCAATCGTCTTCACTCAAACTGACATCCTTCATAATCCTCAAGGAAGGAATCTGAACTTCCATAGGTAAAATAGCTTCCATGCCATATACCAAAGAAAAGGGGGTTGCCCCTGTTGAAGTATGCGTCGTGGTACGATAGCCATGAAGAGCAAACGGTAACATCTCATGCCAATCTTTGTAGGTGACTGTCATCTTTTGAATGATCTTCTTGATATTTTTGTTCGCGGCTTCAACAACACCGTTCATCTTCGGCCGATAAGGAGATGAATTGTGATGATAAATCTTGAACTTCTCGCACAGAGCGGTGATCATAGTGTTGTTCAAATTTGTAACGTTGTCCGTGATAATCCTGTCGGGGGTACGATACCGGCATATGAGATTCTGCTTAATGAAGCGGGCAACCACATTCTTTGTAACAGAGGCAAAGGAAGTTGCTTCGACCCATTTGGTGAAGTAATCAATAGCCACCAGGATGAAGCGATGTCCATTGGATGCCGTGGGCTTGATCTCTCCAATCATGTCAATGCCCCACACTCTGAATGGCCAAGGAGCCGTTAGAACGTTGAGAGGAACAGGAGGAATATGTATCTTGTCGGTGTAGACTTGACATTTGTGGCAAGTACGGGAATGTTGATGACAATCAGCTTCCATGATAGACCAGTAGTAGCCTGCCCTTAGAATCTTCTTAGCCATCATATATCCACTTAAGTGGGTGCCAAATGTGCCACTATATATCTCGGTCATGATCAATTCTGCTTCAACCTTGTCCACACAATGAAGTAGAACACAATCATGGTTGCGCTTATAAAGGATGCCCTTACTCAGGAAGAACTTGGCAGCAAATCTCCTTAAGAACTTTTTGTCATTGACGGAAGCTCCTTCAGGGTATTCTCGAGTCTGGAGATGCCTTTTGATTTCATGAAACCAGGGTTGTTCCACTACTTCTTCGGTATTAATCTCATGACAGTGCGCAGGTTCGTCCATTCGTTCGATGGTGATTTGGGGAGCCTCATTATCCCAGTTGAGTTTAAACATGGAAGACATTGTAGCCAGAGCATCTGCTAGCTGATTTTCTTCTCGCGGAAAGTGCTCGAAAGTAATCTGCTCGAAATGAGGCAACAATGTCAAGACATGTTCTTTGTATGGGATAAGATTAGGATGTTTAGTGTCCCACTCTCCTTTGACTTGACTGATAACCAACGCCGAGTCCCCAAATACGACCAAAGATTTGATTCCCAAGTCTATAGCAGCCTTGAGACCAAAGATGCAAGCTTCATATTCAGCCATGTTGTTGGTACAACTGAAGCAAAGTCGGCCAGTGAAGGGTGTATGGCAACCTTCAGGAGAAATGAGTACCGCACCGATACCGTTGCCAAGTGCATTTGAAGCACCATCAAAGTACAGGGTCCATCGGGATCCTTGTTCAGGTCCGCCATACGGCCCGTTACCTTTAATGTTGTCCAATGTCATGATGTCCTCGTCAGGGAAGTTGAATCTCATAGATTGGTAATCTTCGATGGCTTGATGAGCTAGATGGTCAGCTAGTACACTCCCCTTTATAGCTTTTTGGGTAGTATACTGGATATCATACTCAGTCAGGATCATTTTCCATCTAGCGATCCTTCCAGATAATGCAGGCTTCTCGAAGATATACTTAATTGGATCCATCTTGGAAATCAACAAAGTGGTATGAGTCAACATATACTGCCTTAGCCGGTGAGCAGCTCATACCAAAGCGCAACAAGTTTTCTCGAGCAGTGAGTAGCGAGTCTCACAGTCGGTAAACTTTTTTCTAAGGTAATAAATGGCATGCTCTTTTCGGCCAGACTCGTCATGTTGGCCCAGTACGCACCCCATTGAGTTATCCAAAACAATCAGATACATGATTAACAACCTTCCTTCGACGGGTGGCATCAAGATAGGAGGTTCCAATAAATACTCCTTGATCATATCAAAAGCAGCTTGACAATCATTATTCCATTCAACTACCTGATCTTTCTTCAACAACTTGAAGATTGGCTCACAGGTAGATGTTAAGTGAGAGATGAACCTTGCAATATAGTTTAAGCGTCCCAAGAAACCTCTAACCTCCTTTTCAGTGCGGGGGGCAGGCATTTCTTGTATATCTTTTATTTTAGCAGGATCAACCTTAATGCCTTTGTTGCTGACGATAAATCCCAAAAGTTTACCAGACCTAACTCCAAAAGTGCACTTGCTTGGGTTCAGTTTGAGCTTAAACTCCTTCAACCTAACAAACAGCTTCTGCAGATGATCAAGGTGTTCTTCTTCTGTCTGTGAATGGGCTATCATGTCGTCTATGTAAACTTCAATCTCATGATGTATCATATCATGAAACAAAGCTACCATGGCGCGTTGATAGGTTGCCCCGGCATTCTTCAGTCCGAATGGCATCACTTTGTAGCCGAAGGTACCCCATTGCGTGACAAAAGTAGTTTTCTCCATGTCTTCAGGGGCCATTTTAATCTGGTTGTATCCCGAGAATCCATCCATGAAGGAAAATACCTTGTGTTGAGCTGTGTTGTCAACCAAGATGTCGATGTGTGGCAGTGGAAAATCGTCTTTAGGGCTAGCCCTGTTTAAATCTCTATAGTCCACACACATTCTGACTTTGTCGTCCTTCTTAGGTACGGGCACAATGTTAGCAACCCATTATGGATAGGAAGTAACAGCCAGAAAGCCAACGTTGAATTGCTTCATTACCTCAGCTTTGATCTTCTCAGACATGTTGGGCCTCATTCGGCGGACCTTTTGCTTGATCAGTGGACAATCTTCTCTTATAGGGAGACGGTGAACCACAATATATGTGTCTAATCCCGACATGTCTTCATAGGACCAGGCGAAGATTTCAACATATTCGTTCAACAACTGCACTAAGCGCTCTTTGACACCTGGTTCCAGGTTGGCACCCACCTTAACCTCTTTCTTGTCTTCCTCTGTTCCCAAATTGATGGTTTCTAGCAACTCTTCATAAGGCAGAATTTCCCTCTCTTCTTGTTGCAAAAGTCTGGCTAACTCTCCCGACACTTCACAGTCTTCGTCAACTTCGTACTCAGCATGATTGACCAAATCTTCAGAATCACCGAAGGCTAAAGCAGAATAGTCACCCATGGAATCCAGAGTGGATGGGTACTTGCATTTCGTGAGTGTGGGTGTGTGTAAGGGATAGCCATCCTTAAACAAAACAAGATGCAAAAGTAAAGAAAATAAACACAACAGTTTATAGATGAAAACGTCCAATGATTCATTAAAACATGGCATATGATAATGAAGAAAATCAAGCCCTTACAAATGGACCTATATGCCCCGGGCAAGGCATAAGGTGAAAATAGTGTACGAATTGTTTAGTTATTACAGACCAAAATAGGAAATTGTTCAAAGATAAATTACTGGTTGATAAAAGTGATGGGAGTAAAGTCCTTTGCTTCCCAGTTGCTTAATCCTCCTTCGACGGCTGGAAAGATCCAATCTTCAAAGTTGTCTTCTTCATCATCATCTTCTAAGGCATTAATTCCATGGTGAGTGATTTTTACGGGTGGTCCCCCAGCCTTGGAGCGACGCATAGCTTTTTGGCCAGCAGCAGTAAAACCTAGTCCGAACTTGTCTGTCTTATGGGGAAAATCAGGCAGTTGCCCCCACAATGTACTCCTTCCTTCTTTGATTACAGCCTCCGTATCTTTGAGAGATGCCATCCTAGACACAGGCTTGAGAATAATAGGCACATCAGTCATTGTCTTCGCAACTGCGACTTCAGGAGAAACTTCCTCAAAATGTTGGAAAGGCGTTTCTATGAATTCGTCATCCAACTCCACATAACGGAAGGAGTTGAGGTGACTTATCATGTACTCTTCCTCGCCGTGCACCGTTATAATCTTACCCTGAACAAGATATTTTAGCATTTGGTGTAAAGAGGAGGTAATTGCCCCAGCATAGTGGATCCACGACCTTCCCAACAAACACGAATATGAAGGACGGATGTCCATCACATAAAAGGTGGAGTTGAAAACTTTTGTGCCCACTTTGATAGGAATGTTAACCTCTCCGTGGACCATTCTTTTGGACCCATCAAAGGCCCTAACCACGATATTACTTGGCTTCAGCATTAACCCTTCACAGTCTAAACGGTCTAACGCCTTCTTCGGCAGCACATTCAAGGATGAATCAGTATCAACTAAGACATGGGCAAGGGTGGTTCCTCTGCATTCTGCTGAGACATGCAGCGCGTCGTTGTGCTTCCTTCCCTTGGGGGTTAAATCAGCATCGGAAAAACCAAGACCGTTATCAGTAGTTAGGCTGGCCACGCACTCTTGAAACTGGTCAGCCGAAGTTTCTTGAGGCACATGTGTCGTCTTTAAGAATTTGATTAAGGCCTTAGCATGGGCCTTAGAGCAGAGTAGAAGAGCCAACATGGAGATTTTGGAAGGGTCCTGCCCTAGTTGTTCCACGACGTCGTAGTCGCTCTTTTTGATTATCTTCAAGATTTCTTCCATTTCTTTCTGGGTGGTCTCGGGGATTACCACAGTCTGAGCCTTCATCTTGACAGGCGCTTCTAGTATCCCCTTACCCTTATCGGTAGTATCAACAGATGGTCTAACTTCAGGAGTATCTAATTCTTCAATTATCGGGCCTTGCACAGATGGCTTAACAGGCACAGAAGCTTTCGAGGGTCCGAAGACTGCTCGTGGGGGAGCAATCTCCGGAGAGAAAATCCGTCCGCTGCGAGTTATCTTGATTGTTCCTGCAATGTTCCCTATATCATGGGTTTCATCATCAGAATTCTCTTGGACTGATTCAATCTGTTTAATACCATGATAGAAGATTTCTCCTCTGTAGTTCCATGGTATCATCTTGTTAGAATGATACGGGACAGGCCCCGGCATGGTGATTTTTAACGGCATAAACTTAGGATCAGGCGTAATCTTGACAGGCCTTTTGCAAGCCTTGGGAATATTGTCGGAGATGGTTATTATTGCAATGTCATTGGTTGAAGTAACAAAGGTAGCAGGAGTAACATGAGTGAAGGTATCAACATGAGTCTTTTGGAAGAGTATCTCTTGGGTATCCATCAAGCGTTGGATGCCTGATTTCAACATTGGGAAGTCAACTCGTATGCTTAAACAAAAGTAACAGTCTTTTCCACAGCCTGGGAATATCCCGGCTCTCATCAAATTCAATTTAATCACTGGTAATGGAGTCAAAAGGTCAGCAACATTGGTAACATGAAGGTCTTCCATAACGGCATGAACATTATGACTGTGCTTGGGCATTGGGGCAGAAATCACATTCGGCTTTTCGGGCGCATCGAATTCTACCTCCTTGGCGTCGATCAGGTCTTGGATTTTGTTCTTAAGAGCCCAACAGTTGTTGGTATCATGCCCTACACTATCAGAGTGGTAAGCACACTTTTCATTGAAGTGGTAATATGGAGAAGAGGTATTAGGGTTCTTTGGTGCTTCCTTCAAATTGGTAAGATTTAGCTTTAGCAAATGAGGGAGTACTTGAGCTGGCGTCATGTTGATTTGGGTAAATTGTCGTTGTGGCCTTTCTACCCGTTGTTGATTAGGTCTTGGCTGATTGCTGTAAGGTTGATCATTTGAAGAATTTTGAATCATCACAGCCCCTACAGTAGGTCGGCGCCCCATTCCTCCTTGGCTTTTCTGAGAATAAACAGTAGAAGCTTCCTTCTTAGCTGGGAAGGTCTTCTTAACAGCGATGGACGCGGAGGCATCTTTCTGAATCTTACCACTTTTAATACCAGCCTCGACCCTTTCACCGGTCACGATCAATTTGGTGAATCCTGCAGAGGAACTCCTGATTAAATGATTGAAGAAAGGGCCAGACAGGGTCCCTAAAAACATGTCGACCAGCTCTCTATCTGACAATGGTGGCTGCACTCTTCCAGCCAGATCACGCCACTTCTGGGCATACTCTTTAAATCCCTCATTAGAAGCCATACCCATACTCTATAGTTGAGTACGAGTAGGCGCTAAATCAGCATTGTATTGGTATTGCCGGTATAAAGGAGCAGCTAAGTCTTCCAGGTTATGAACCTCCGATCTCTCGAGTTGATAGAACCAGTCCAATTGTGTGCCTGATAAACTGTCTTGGAAAAACCCAAAGATCTTTATCAGATAAGTGGGCTTGGATCTTTTGGACGTAGGATCTTAGATGCATCTTTGGGCACGATAGACCGTCATACTTAGCAAATGTGGGAACTTTGAATTTGGGAGGAATAACAATCCCAGCGACCAACCCTAGTTCTTCGAAATCTAAACCAAGTACCCTTTGCAACTCCATGGCTACCAATCTATCCTCAAGATTTTTAAACTTAACATCCGCCGGGGGATATTGTTGTTCGGAGTAATCTTCGTCGTCTTCCTCTTCCTCTTCTTCTCCTTCAACCTCAGATTCAGAAGGCAATGCAGTTCCTTTTCCTTTACCAGCCCCTTCATCAGATGTTGAGGGGAACTCGAGAACTTTTCTAGCGTTGCTTTCAAACCTTCTTCCCATGATGACTACACCAGGCCTTTTCTTCTTTTTCTCTTTATCTTTCTCCAACAGTGCTTTGAGGTCCTCTTGACCCTTTGCTAAGGTCATGAGGAGTTACTGGAATTGGGAATTCTGTGCCTGCAGATCCTTAACCGTCTGCTCCAAATCCATCTTGCTGAAATAAACAGCAGAAAGATAAGGAAACCTGGTGTGAAGACCTGTTTATGCATATGATGAATGATATGTTATTCATGTAATGCATTCAAGGATTCAGAAATTCAAATTTGTCGCAAACAAAAAGAACACACATCATATTAAGAATAAATTTGTTAGTACATAAGTGCCTAATGGGACAAATATTACAAAATTCTTAATGTAAAAAGACATTGTGCATCCTCTTTGGTGCGATGTAAGTGTTGAGAGTTTCCTCCTCATGAAGTCGGCGGGTAAGCTCCAAAACCTTCTTCTCACTAGCATAGAAGCTGGCTTCAAAAGTATTTCGTTCTTCTTTGAGTTGGATCCAACTCTTTTGTAATTCTTCCAGTGATGTTGGCATGTCAGAATATAGGAGGGTGTATGGAACCTCTCCTTCCATAACAGGCTCTTTGATCACGGGGAGAATATGAGGATATGGCATCATAAGATTCTGGGCACGAGTTCGTACCCACTTGAGATAAGGCTCAAGAGGGATGGAATTCTTGTGCCCCAGTGTCTTACTATCCACTTTGTTGGGCATCCTCCAAGCTCTGATGAACCTTTGTCGAAGTCCTTGCGCATCGTTGTCGAAGTCAAAAACCAGATCAGGAATCAGCATGTCATGAGGGCCATCCCTTCTAGCATATCCAAACTTCTTTAGAGCTAAACAGTGGTTGTAGGTGATGCTTCCCCTAATGCCAAGTAAAGGGACATTATGGAATTCTCCACAAGGATCAATGATGATGATATTTTCTCTGGAACGAGAACACCAATGAACATCAAAATGTGTGAGGGTCATCAACCGTTGTGACCACCTTAACCCTGCTCATTCTTCAAAACTGATTGTGGAAGGTGAGAAATAAACCACCTTGCTAGGAGAGGAGTACAGCACATGAGAACACCTCTTTTCCTCATTGTTCGTGTGTAAAATGAGTGTAGGATATCCCCAAGCAATGTAGGCACAGGATTCCGGGATATGAAAATCTTGATAGCATTCACATCTATAAGTTGATCAGGGTTTGGGAACAAGACTAACCCATAGATGAGGAGTGCCACAATCTCTTCAAAAGCTTGTAGATCTAGAGAGTTCCAGCAGTCTTGTGCCTTCTCAAACAGAAACTTTGCCAAGAAACCCTTGACACCACTTTTGGTTTCCCAATGTCCTTTGATATCAGATGGTTGCAAGTGTAATGCTTGAGCAACATCTTCAGGATTTGGTTCTTTTTCCATACCGTTGTAGGTTAGTTGATGAAGAATAGGAATTCTCAGGAGTTGAGAAAATTCCTCCAAAGTAGGTACTAGTTGGTAATCAGGGAATGTGAAACAGTGGTGTAGGGGGTCAAAGAACTGGAAGAGAACTTTCGCCATGTCTTCTTCAATGTTGGAGTTGACCAAGTTGAGAAGTCTACCATGTCTTTCACTGAAGAGAGAATTCTCTGGAATCCTGGAAGTAAGCTCCTTGAGTTGAGGAGGGATCCTCACAAGGTTGACTTGAATTGTTTTCCTGCGAAGAGATTCCATGACCTACAAAACAAGAACAAAGATGAAGATCTAAACCCTTGAAATGGTTAGTGGATGCATATGATGTTTTATGATGTTCATGATGTATGCACAAGCACATGTACAAACAAGTCACACAAGATCCTAGTTTCAGGCTTGCATGAGGTTTCATAGGTAAGTACCCTCTTGAGTTTAGTTGGCTCAAACCTGTCCTATAAATAGTAACTGGGTTCTAAGGAGCTCAATATCACTGGATTTTTTTCTATGTTCATTGTTTTGGTTTAGCCACTTAACTAGCGACCAAAATATTCCAAGAAAACAACCCTCAATGAGTGTAGTATCGAGTATCTACCAACTTCGGACTGTACCAAAGCCGGTCATCTCACTACCCTTAAAAAAGGCCAAGATGGTCAAGTAAGGTTCTAAAAGTTCATTAGTGCTTCATGACATCACTCAGCGGCCCCGTATTCTCTTTGATTGACTCAAAGGCTACCGGTACTCACAAATGTGTCGCACTAATATAGCTATTGCTTCAACCATGTCGGTATACCCCACACAGTTTCCATAACGTATTGCTATTTACCTATGAATGTTTCCCAAATCCGGGTGGAGGATTCAAACCCAAACAAGAGAACCAAATGTAAAGCAAACAAAGCAATCAAGATAAGCATGCAAAGGTGATATAGGCCCTAAGGTTACTCCACTTTTAAAATTTTCCCCAGCAGAGTCGCCAGTTCTGTGATACGGTGGGAGAACTGACTTGGGATTTTGCGTTTGTGTTCGCAAATGTTTCGGTTTAGTAAGAGTCGCCACCGACTTTTTATTTTATCCTAAGGAAAGGTCAAAAAGCACAGGAAAGACCTTTGAGATGTTTTCTTGGGTTCGGGGAGTAGATTATAGAAAGGGAAGGTATTAGCACCCTTTCTATCCATGGTTATCCATGGGCTCTTAATTACTTGTTTAGATCACTTGCTTTTCTTTTCAATTGTTTGAAATGGTGCTCTTCAATTGTTTGAAATGGTGCTTTGTGTGTGGTTTTGAAAAATGTTTTGAAAAGATACCATCGTTATGGTAACCTTTGTAATGATTCTTGTTTGAATGTATACAAAGGTGTTTTTGTCTTTTGAAAAGTTTTCAATGTTTGAAAGTAGGGTTTTGAAATTGTGTTGTGAAGTGTGTTTTGAAAATATCAAGGATGTTTTTGCAAGCTTTTGATCAAGTAACTAAGAGTTATCTACCCTATTTTACTCCAAGATATTTCTTATTTTTTTAACCCTTTTAACAGTGTTGTTTCACCATTGTGTTTGGTGAACAACCTTGTGTTAGGACGTTAAACGGGACAGGCGCGGGTCGTTGTATAGACCATGATAGCAATGGTGTCAAGTATTTTTGGCAATTTTCTTAAGGGACTTGATCATTTTTGTTTAGGCAACTCAGATAGCGTCATCGAGGGACTATGGTCTTTTGTTTTATTTTTGTTTTGCCAAAGTACTTAACATGCATACCATGACCCATTTTTGAAGGCAACAAGTGGATTGTAACCCTAGGGGTGCAAATGTGCATTATGTTTGTTTTCATGCATTTTTGTCTTTGATTAGGTCAAACTATTTGTTGGTTTTGATTTTGCATACAAACCCTAATTCTCTAATCATGGCATAATTGAAAGCATTAAGTGCGTAAAAATAAATCTAAACTATTACAACTTTGATATAGGGAGGGGGGTACAATTTTGAATAGGGGATTATTTTGCAAGAAATTAAAAACCCTAAACTATTACAACCAAATTGAATTTACAAGACATAATATTTAAATGTACAATATTTAAATGGAAAAAATAAACAAATATTAAATAAAAATGTATTATGCAAAAAAAAAGAAGTTTTTATTTGTTTATGTATGTAAAGCATTTTTTAATGTGAAAAAAAAGTGTAAATAATAAAAATAAAATAAAGGATTGATTTTATTTAATTAAGGGGTAAACCCTAATTTTTCTTAAAAAAATGATATTATTTATTAATTATATACAAAAATATATTAATATGTACAAAAATAAAAATATATTGAGAAAAAGTGTTTTTTAACATAAAATATCAATAAAAATAAAAATGTACTATTTTTATATTTTTATTCTATGTTTTTAATAAAATAAAATCTATATATATATATATATATATATATATATATATATATATATATATATATATATATATATATATATATATATATATATATATATATATATATATATATATATATATATATATATATATATATATATATATATATATATATATATATATATATATATATATATATATATATATATATATATATATATATATATATATATATATATATATATATATATATTAAGTGTGTATAAAGGTCAGGTGGGATAATAAGGCTCCTCAGATCACCATTGAGAGGATGGACGAGCCAGCATATTGTCACGAGATTGGTACTGAAGAAGTAGTGGACAAGCCTTGGTTCCATGAAATCAAAAGATATCTTGAACTCCAAGAGTATCCTGAGGGAGCTTTGGTCAAGGATAAGAAGTCCCTAAGAAGGTTCTCTGCTAAGTTCTTTCTCAGTAATGGGATCCTTTACAAGCGCAACCACGACTCTACCTTGCTTCGGTGTATAGACAAGAGTGAGGCAGAAAGGATTATGGCTGACTTACACGAAGGTACCTTTGGCACTCATTCTAGTAGACATTCAATGGCTAAAAAGATCCTACGGGCAGGATACTACTGGTCCACTATGGAAACAGACTGTTATCAGCATTTGCGGACTTGTCACAAATGCCAGATATATGCAGACAAGATACATGTACCTCCAATTCCTCTAAACGTCTTGACTGCTACTTGGCCATTTGCAATGTGGGGCATCAACATGATTGGAGAAATCAGACCGATAACTTCTAATGGGAACCGCTTCATCCTGGTTGACATTGATTACTTCACGAAGTGAGTCGAAGCAGCTTCATTTGCTTCTGTTACAAAGAATGTTGTGGCCCAATTTATCAAACATAACATTATCTGTTATGTTATACCATGGGGAAGAATGAAGGATTTAAAGAATATGCACAAAAGTGGAGAGACCTTGCTAGTAGGGTTCAACCACCCTTGACTGATAGGGAGCATATTGACATGTTCATTGGCACTTTATTTGGTCCTTTCTTTAATCTGTTTGTTGGCTTCTCTTCTTCTGGTTTCACCGAATTAATCTTAACCGATGAAAGAATGGAAAGAGGCATCAAAAGTGGGAAATCTCTGTGGCATCCGCCTCCACTTCCAATCCTATCAAGAAACCTTTTGTCGCAAAGAAAGAAATCAATGCCGTGTACGGGGCAAGGGCCCGTACCAAGAAGAATGATCATCCGTCTGTCAATGTTGTCTGAATCTCCAATTAAACTCCTACTCCAAGACCATATGCTAATCATCAACGTTTTGAAACTCCGAGAAGACAATTTACGAGGTTAGGCATGTCCCTGTCTCAAGCCCTTCAACACTTACTCAAGGATAATTTAGTGACATTGTGCGATCCACCTACCAACCCAGATACCTCTTCACCAAAGTATAATCCGAACGCTAAATGTACTTACCACTCAAGTAGCCCCGGGCATGAGACTGACCAATGTTGGGCCTTGAACAATAAAATCCAGGATTTGATCG
This sequence comes from Vicia faba, assembly GCA_948472305.1. NCBI lineage: Eukaryota > Viridiplantae > Streptophyta > Magnoliopsida > Fabales > Fabaceae > Vicia > Vicia faba. The sequence continues at coordinate 347,708,133 of OX451740.1, read as the reverse complement.
ATAACAAGACTATTGAATTTGATCCTTATCCAACTCCGAATGTAATCACCACGCCTATGCCGAAGCATGGAAAGGATGTCAATGAGGTCAATGTTGTAGGTGATTCTGATGAAGAAGCTGTATTTGAGGATTGGGTGTATCCTACTACAACTGAGCTGAAGAATTGGCATGCAAAGGACTTCATTCCCATCTCCTTCATTGAGGAGTAATCTATTTGTCTATTTCTTTTCTCAAGTACATTTTGTCTGTAATATTTAAACAATGACTTTTAAGCCATGTGCCTGGCCCGAGGCACTTTGGTCCATTTGTCAAGGGTTTTATTTATGTTCATCTAATCATATGATCATTCAATACAAATCATTGGACTCTTTTGCATTCAAATCTCTGTGTTCATTGTCTTTATTTTCTTTCAAATACATTTTTCAAAATAGCCATGTATCTTACATGCACACACAAACACATTCTTGCAGGTCCTCATCCACTCTGGATCCTATTGCCAATTACTCTACTATTGCCAATTATGACTTCGAATTTCCAATCAACCAAGCCGAAGACGAAGGCGAGGAAGATTGTGAAATGTCGAGAGAACTAGCCAGACTTATTTTACAAGAGGAAAAAGTTATTCAGCCGTGTGATACGGTGGGAGAACTGACTTGGGATTTTGCGTTTGTGTTTGCAAATGTTTCGGTTTAGCAAGAGTCGCCATCGACTTTTTATTTTATCCTAAGGAAAGGTCAAAAAGCACAGGAAAGACCTTTGAGATGTTTTCTTGGGTTCGGGGAGTAGATTATAGAAAGGGAAGGTATTAGCACCATTTCTATCCATGGTTATCCATGGGCTCTTAGTTACTTGTTTAGATCACTTGCTTTGCTTTTCAATTGTTTGAAATGGTGCTCTTCAATTATTTGAAATGGTGCTTTGTGTGTGGTTTTGAAAATGTTTTGAAAAGAGACCATCGTTATGGTAACCTTTGTAATGATTCTTGTTTGAATGTATACAAAGGTGTTTTTGTCTTTTGAAAAGTTTTCAATGTTTGAAAGTAGGGTTTTGAAATTGTGTTGTGAAGTGTGTTTTGAAAATAGCAAGGATGTTTTTGCAAGCTTTTGATCAAGTAACTAAGAGCTATCTACCCTATTTTACTCCAAGATCTTTCTTATATTTTTAACCCTTTTAACAGTGTTGTTTCACCATTGTGTTTGGTGAATAACCTTGTGTTAGGATGTTAAACGGGACAGGTGCGGGTCATCGTATAGACCATGATAGCAATAGTGTCAAGTATTTTTGGCAATTTTCTTAAGGGACTTGATCATTTTTGTTTAGGCAACTCAGATAGCGTCATCGAGGGACTATGATCTTTTGTTTTATTTTTGTTTTGCCAAAGTACTTAACATGCATACCATGGCCCATTTTTGAAGGCAACAAGTGGATTGTAACCCTAGGGGTGCAAATGTGCATTGTGTTTGTTTTTCATGCATTTTTGTCTTTGATTAGGTCAAACTATTTGTTGGTTTTGATTTTGCATACAAACCCTAATTCTCTAATCATGGCATAATTGAAAGCATTAAGTGCGTAAAAATAAATCTAAACTATTACAACTTTGATATAGGGAGGGGGGTACAATTTTGAATAGGGGATTATTTTGCAAGAAATTAAAAACCCTAAACTATTACAACCAAATTGAATTTACAAGACATAATATTTAAATGTACAATATTTAAATGGCAAAAATAAACAAATATTAAATAAAAATGTATTATGCAAAAAAAAGAAGTTTTTATTTGTTTATGTATGTAAAGCATTTTTTAATGTGAAAAAAAGTGTAAATAATAAAAATAAAATAAAGGATTGATTTTATTTAATTAAGGGGTAAACCCTAATTTTTCTTAAGAAAATGATATTATTTATTAATTATATACAAAAATATATTAATATGTACAAAAATAAAAATATATTGAGAAAAAGTGTTTTTTAACATAAAATATCAATAAAAATAAAAATGTACTATTTTTATATTTTTATTCTATGTTTTTAATAAAATAAAGTATATATGTATATATATATATATATATATATATATATATATATATATATATATATATATATATATATATATATATATATATATATATATATATATATATATATATATATATATATATATATATATATATATATATATATATATATATATATATATATATATATATAAGAAAATATTTTCAATGTGAATAAAAATAAGAAATGAAAATAAAAGTATTATTTACATTATTTTTAAATTTAAACAAAATAATATGAGAGTATATAAAATGTTTTAATGCTAGTAACAATTAAAATAAATACCAAAATGTAAAAAATTATAAAAGTATTTTTGGATCATTTTTTATGTTTGAAAATAAAATATCAAAGTCAGAAAAGAAAATAAAAATGCAAAAATATCAAAATACAAGAAAATGGGCCAGGGGGTGTGAAACTGGAAGTGGGGGTTGCCAAAAGTAGGAAATAGCCAGGCCCAGCCCAGCTACTTCATCTTCAACCTTCGTCCAACAGAAACACGCGCGTTCTCAGTTCAAACTCGTATCTCCTGTTTCAGTGCTTAAAAACAAAAACTTGTAACATGAAAGTTGTAGAGCATAATCACACGATTCCAACCATATAAAAAAATTAATCTAGATCTCAAAGACCAGAGAGAATTTATCTGGCCCTAATTCTTGACCTAGTTTTTTCAGAAAGTTTATGGATGAAATTCTCTTAACACGTTTAATATAAATGAAAACTGAGCATATGTATGGTTTCAGGGCAATGAGTACAACATCTTCTATTCACAAACCTAAGGCTAAATGTTCCTAAATAGAGAGATAGAAGTTCATGAAAAACCTGTTTCAGTTGGACACGAGTTGGACAATGCAGCAACTTTCAGTGAGGCCTGAGGTTCTTTTGAGCTTGCTTGATGTTCCTTGAACCTTTCCCAATGCTTAGTTTGTTTTGAAATGGCCTGAATCAACCTCTAGAAGTCAACCTGCATAAGCTTGAAACAGAAATGGTGAACACTGTAAATGGAGTTACAGAAATTGAGGTTTGGGATAGCTTGAGTGAGTTGAATGGAAGGTGTTTGAAGTGGAAAAGAGCAAAACGCACGAGCAAAATGAGCTATGGCACTCAAGTTGCAGCAACTTCCCTGTTTTGCAAGTTTTTGGTGTTTTGGTGTTCAAGGGTGTTTGAGGGATGATTGGCTCGTGTTTCTGGCTTACAAGGATGTGTAAAACTTGTTTGAAACCTTGGCTTGAGTTGATTTTATCAGATGTGTGAGTTATGGACTTTTGGCATAATGACTTGTTTTGAAAGAAAAGTGTGAAGTGAAATGAGATAGGCCTGTACAGGCTATCTCTAATCATGCACAAGTTCCTTGTACCTTTTCCTGAGTTTGTGGAACCTGTTTGCTGCAAAGAAAGAAGTCCAAGGCTCAAGAATAGCAATTTGACATAAAGTTGCCTTTATGAAAATGGAAGTGCCATCTTTATGCCCAAAATGGAATTATTCATTGTGCCAAGCTCTAATGATCAGAATAACACCAATGTCCAATGTATTTGCATTCAATTTTTAAGTGTTGAAGGGTTTAGAGACCTGTAATTATGTACTAAGCTAGTTTGGTCAGATTTTGCAAGTGGTATGAACATGTATTGGCCATGGTTACAAAGTGAGTTTTTGCCAACTTCAAGCATCTCCCTAACCACAAATGTGTTTGAGGAGTTCTTAGACAATTTGGAAAGCTTGAAACATGTACTATAATCCATCTTTGAAATGAAACTTGAGACTCCAAGTGGAACTATGTGAAAAATGGCCAAGAAGATGGGTCAAAATCCTGCCTAAACTAGGGCAAAATTTCTCTAAGTTAAAAGTTTTAGGGACCCTTGTTCCAAAAATCATAACTTGAGATCCAAGCTTCTTTTGAGAAAACTTTGTGAATCAAAGTTGTATACTTTTTAGGGGACTACAACTTTCATGTTGTAAGTTTCGTTTGAATCCATTTACATCTTGGTGAAAATGTGGGGCAAAGTTAGGAAAAATTAAGAAAATTTCATAACTTAGAAAATTTCTAAGTTATGAAAATTTTCAATTTCAAACCCTAATTTGCAATTTTGGGTTTCTTGATGAACAAGTTTCATAATTTGACATATCTTGATGAAAAATGACCCTTGGCACTTGATTTTGACCAAAAAGTCAAAGTTTGACTTTTCAGTATACAGTCAAATTTTGATCAGTTGACTAAAAATTTCATCTGTCAATCCAATGCATTTGAGATCTTTTGAACTTGTTGAATAAGTAAAGATGATGCCATTGATTCCTTGAGTCCATGGTTGAACTTTATTTGCCATTGGCTAGGTCAAACAGTCAAAAATTGCCTTTGTACAGTCAAAACCCTAAAAATGACCATTTTGCCCTTTTGGTGATCTGATCAAATTTCTTGTGGAATTGTGGTCCAAACTTGATCAAATGGTTCAAATGAGTTCATAATGTTGATGTGGGTCAAAATTCATGAGGTTTGACTGTAAATTGGCCACAGTTGAGTTTTTCCCCAATACAGCTGATTTCTAGGTCAACTGTCCAATTGACTGGGCAAAAATTTGATTCAACGCTTGAAACTTGGTATGGGCAAACTCATGAGTCCAACATGAAGTATAAAAATAAATTTGGGCATTGAAGGTCCAAAAATCCCTGTGCAAACTCAAACCCTAATTTCAGGTCAACAGTGTAAGGAGATGTCTTGAGCAGAGCAAGCCCTAGCTTGGTCTTGAGTTCCAAGAGTCTTGTGATGATAAATGTTGATAAAATGAGAGGGAAAATTTTGGGGTACAACAAGCCGCACGGAGAGTCAGTTGAAGTCATCAATCTGGGTACTGAGTCAGACAAGAAGGAAATCAAGATCGGCGCTAACTTGGAAAGTAATGTCAAGAGCAGGTTGGTTCAGATGTTGCATGATTATATGGAAGTATTTGCTTGGTCTTATGAAGATATGCTTGGGTTGGATACCAAAATCATAGTTCATCGTCTGCTGACAAAAGAAGATTGTCCTCCTATCAAACAAAAGGTTCGTCGCATGAGGCCTGATATGTATGAAAAGATAAAAGCTGAAGTGATGAAAAAATTTAATGAAGGGTTCCTAGCTGTGACATCCTATCTCCAATGGGTTACCAATGTGGTGTCAGTACCAAAGACAGACGAAAAAGTTCACATGTGCATAGACTATAGGGATCTGAGTAGGGAAATTCCCAAGGATAACTTCCCTCTACCACACATTAATGTCTTGGTCGACAACACTGCTCAGCATAAAGTCTTCTCTTTCATGGTCGATTTCACCGGCTATAATCAGATAAGGATGGCTCCCGAAGACATGGAGAAGACTACTTTCGTTACGCAATAGGGAACATTTTACTACAAGGTCATGCCGTTCGGATTAAAGAATGCAGGGGCAAAATATCAAAGGGCTATGGTAGCTTTGTTTCATGACATGATTCATTATGAGATAGAGGTATATGTGGATGATATGATTGCCAAATCACAAACAGAGGAGGAACATCTCGATCACCTGTACAAGCTGTTCAGAAGGTTGAAAAAGTACAAGTTGAGGTTGAACCCTAACAAGTGCACCTTTGGAGTATGATCTAGAAAGCATCTAGGTTTTGTTGTCAGCAATAAAGGCATTGAAGTTGATCCTGCCAAGGTAAAGCCATCTAAGAAATGCCAGTCCCTCATTCTCAAAAGGAAGTTAGAGGATTCTTGGGTCGTCTCAATTACACCGCCTGCTTCATATCTCACTTGACTGCTACTTGTGATCCAATCTTCAAACTCTTAAAGAAAGATCAGGTAGTCAGATGGAATGATGAATGCCAAGCTGCCTTCGACAAAATCAAAGAATATCTACAAGAGCCTCCTATTCTCATGCCCCGTGGAAGGAAGACCCTTGATCATATACTTGAAAATGCTAGAGAATTCTATGGGGTGTGTTTTGGGCCAACATGACGAGTCTGGCCGAAAAGAGCATGCTATTTACTACCTGAGCAAAAAGTTTACAGACTGTGAAACCAAATATTCGCTGCTCGAGAAAACTTACTGCGCTCTGGCATGGGCTGCTCGCCGGCTAAGACAGTATATGTTGACTCATACTACTTTGTTGATTTCTAAGATGGAGCCAATCAAGTACATCTTTGAGAAGCCTGCTCTTTCCGGATGGATAGCTAGGTGGAAAATGATCTTGACTGAGTACGACATTCAATACACTACACAAAAGGCTATCAAAGGAAGCGTACTAGCAGATCATTTGGCCCATGAAGCTGTTAATGACTATCACTCCATGAACTTCAACTTCCCTGATGATAACATCATGCTAGTAACTGAGTGTGCGAAACCTGGACCGTATGACGGACCTGAACAAGGATCCCGATGGACTATGGTCTTCAATGGGGCTTCCAATGCCTTGGGTAATGAAATTGGTGTCGTGATCATCTCTCCTGAAGGTTTCCACACTCCTTTCACTGCCAGACTGTGCTTTGATTGCACGAACAACATGGCCGAATACGAAGCGTGCATTTTGGGTCTGAAAGCTGCCATTGATATGAGGATTAAGCATTTGAATGTGTTTGGTGATTCCACTCTAGTGATCAGCCAAGTAAAAGGAGATTGGGACACTAAACACCCTAATCTCATCCCTTACAAGGAACTTGTGTTATCCCTGATTCCCTACTTCGAAGAGATCACTTTTGAGCACTTCCTTAGGGAAGAAAATCAGCTAGCCGATGCCTTGGCAACAATGTCTTCAATGTTCAAGGTTAGATGGGACAACAAACCCCTATGATTACAATTAAAAGATTAGACGAACCCACACATTGCTGTGAGCTTGACACTGATGCAGAAAAGTCATGGTACCATGAGGTGATGAGATATCTTGAAGCACAAGAGTATCCCTAGGGATCATCCATCAATGACAGAAAGTTCTTACGAAGATTTTCAGCCTAATTCTTCCTAAGTAACGGAATATTGTACAAGCGCAACCATGATTCTACTCTACTCTGATGTGTGGACAAGAAAGAGGCAGAGGAAATTATGGAAGACATGCACGATGGTCTTTTTGGTACTCACTCAAGAGGACATACGATGGCTAAGAAGATCTTGAGAGCTGGTTACTATTGGTCGATGATGGAAACTGTTTGCCATCAACACTCTAGGACTTGTCACAAATGCCAAATCTATGCTGACAAGGTCCATGTACCTCCTATTCCTCTGAACATCATGACCGCTCTGTGGTCATTTGCAATGTGGGGCATTGACATGATTAGAGAGATCAAGGCCACCATTTCCAATGGACATCGCTTCACCTTGTCGCTATCGACTACTTCACCAAATGGGTCGAAGCCGCCTCGTTTGCCTCAGTCACCAAGAATATGGTAGCCAGATTCATCAAATACAACCTCATCTGCCGCTATGGTATCTCTGAAAGGATCATCACAGACAATGGGACTAACCTCATTAATTATATGATTACTGAGCTTTGCACTCAGTTTAAGATCAAGCATCATAATTCTTCTCCATATAGACCTAAAATGAGTGGCGCAGTCGAAGCAGCCAACAAAAACATCAAGAAGGTTGTGCAGAAAATGGTAGTAACCTATAAGGATTGGCATGAGATGTTACCGTTCGCTCTACATGGCTACCTCACTTCAGCTAGAACATCAACTGGGGCAACTCCCTTTTCTCTAGTCTATGGCATGGAAGCTGTTTTGCCAGTGGAAGTTCAGATTCCCTCACTAAGGATCATGAATGAGGCAGGCTTAGGCAAAGAAGAGTGGATTCGAATGAGATTGGATCAGCTGAACTTGATCGATGAGAAGCGATTGGTTTCTATTTATCATAGTCAGACGTACCAAAAACGGATGATCAAGGCTTTCAACAAGAAGATCAAGCCTCAAGTATATCAAGCTGGTGACTTGGTGATAAAGTGCATCATTTTTCCACAAGGCGACCCAGAGGAAAATGGATTGAAAGCGTATAACTATGTCTCGTGGATTCACCAGTTAACTTTATCATCAAGGTCCAAGTTCAAACGGTCCAAGATCAATCCAATCAACTTCTATCAACGACAAGGGGCACTCGAAGATATTGGGGCAATAGTAGAGTTGAAAGGCAATGAGATCATTTCACATGGCTATTTGTTTTTGTTTTTAATTTTGTTTTCCTTTCGACGATTTCCTCTTACTAGGATCTCCGTCTCTTTATACAAAAACACTTATTCATGGGCAAAATATCAATAGAAATATACTTTGAAGTGTAAACTTTCTGTCTTTGTTTTGAATGCAAATTTGTCCAATGGCTAAAATTGAACGAACATATGCATATGAACATAATTAAAACTATTTGGAACATATGACCTAAGCAGTAACAAGAACCTCTTTAATGTATATGGAATATCCCCATAGAGTTATTTCATTAACATCCTCCTCAACAAAGTTACTCACTGTGATACGGTGGGAGAACTGATTTGGATGTTTTTGCGTTTAATTGCAAATGTTGCGGTTAGCAAGAGTCGCCACTGACTTTTCTTTTATCCAAAAGGAAAGGTGAAAAAGCACAGGAAAGACCTTTGAGATTGTTTCTTGAGTTCGGGGGGTAGATTATGAAAAAGGAGGGTATTAGCACCCTTTTCATCCATGGTTTTCCATGGGCTCTTAGTTACTTGCTAGATCACTTGCTTTTGTTTTAAAATGTGCTTTGTGTGGTTTTTGAAAGTATTTTGTAAAGGCACCATCATTTAGGCAAACTTTGTAATGATTCTTGTTCGTAAGAATGTATACAAAGGTGTTGATATTTTGAAAATATTTTCAAGTTTGAAAGGTGTTTTGAAAGTGTAGGTGTTTGTTTTGAAAATAGCAAGGATGTTCTGGTTTTGAAATTGTGCAAGTAACTAGGAACATTCTAGCTACTCAAAAGTCTTTCATATTTATTTCCTCTTTCCTTTAACATTGTTATCTTACCATTGATTTGGTAAATAACCCTATCTTTGAATGTAAAAGGGACGGACGTGGGTCATCGTATAACCATGATTAGCAATGTAGCAAGATATCTTAGCATTTTTCTTTAGGGACTAGGATCATTTTGAAAGGCAACATAGATAGCGTCATCGAGGGACTATGATCTTGTATTTTGCTTGTTTTTGCTAAGATACCTTGTTAGAACAAAGTTTGAATCTACTACCCTAAGTTTAAGTTTTGATGATAACAAAATGCAAAGATATATAAATTGTATAATTCATGTAAGACATATATGCTACCTAAAAATTACATTCTGCTTTACAGAAACTCTGATGGACATCAGCAAGAGAATATCATCAGCATCAGAAGATGAAATATCAACATCAGCATCAGAAGATGTTATATCAGATGCCAGAATCAGAAGATCAACATGTGCTTACGCTGAAGCTTGATGAACAGATCTGCGCGTAACAATCTGAACTCTGATCAAGAAAACAACAACTCATCAGCACCTAGCAGCGTCAGAATAAGCCAAAGCCAGAACACGCTTAAGTGGCAACGGTACTGTGCATTCAAGATACTTTATTATCAACGGCATTATTCCAGACAAAGATCTTCTCAATTTGGAAAGAATGTTATTGGCATTGAAACAGAATTAACTGACTCCAACGTACCATTTTCCAATGTTATATAAACAAGACAGTGAAGATTTAATTGGCTAATGCTCTACAACTCTCTACACGCCTAAAGCTATTCATCATCTTCCTCACTCTCAGTTTTCTAAAGCTCTCAAATTCTTTACTCAATTATTTTAGCACTCTAGTTCTCATAAGCTTAATGTGTGTAGTATCACAGTTGTGATAAACAGTTTTTGTAGAAAACATTCAACACACTTAGATTTCATTTATCTGTAAGAAAGTATTTCCTTGAGAAACCGGCTTGTGGTTTGACTCAAGAAGGCTTTAGCAGTTGTTAAAGCAGTTGTAATATTCAGTTGAATATAGTGGATTAAGACCTCGTTGGAGAGAGGCGAAATCACCTTGACGGGTGGACTGGAGTAGTTTGAGATCAAACGAACCAGGATAAAAATACCGTGTTAACTGCAATTGATTTCAAGTTTTTACAATTCAACCCCCCTTCTTGTGTTTTTAACTTCTTCAATTGGCATCAGAGCGCCTGGTTCTGAGCTAAAACACTTAACCGTGTCAGTACAAGATCCAGCGTCAGAAAAATACAATGGCAGGAACTTATCAACACACCAGCAATGACAACAATGAAGACAGAGACAGATTCAGCGGCAAACCTCCAGTCTTTGATGGAGAAAATTTTGATTACTGGAAAGACAGAATTGAAAGCTTCTTTCTGGCACATGATGCTGATCTGTGGGACATGGTGACAGATGGATACACGCACCCAGTGAATGCAAGCGGTCAGAAGATTGACAGGAAAGCAATGTCTGATCAACAAAAGTGTGACTTCAAAAATCACCACAAGGCCATAACCATTCTTCTCAGCGCCATCTCTTATGCTGAATATGAAAAGATCTCTAACAGAGACACAACAAAGAACATGTTTGACTCGCTCAGAATGACGCATGAAGGCAACATTCAGGTCAAAGAAACTAAAGCTCTTGCGCTCATTCAGAAGTATGGGGCATTCAAAATGGAAGAAAGTGAATCCATTGAAACAATGTTCTCAAGATTCCAAATTCTGGTGGCTGGTCTCAAGGTTCTGGACAAAGGATACTCTACTGCTGATCATGTCAAGAAGATCATCAAAAGCCTGCCAAAACAGTGGAGGCCAATGGTTACAGCGCTGAAGCTAGCTAAAGATCTCAACAAAATTTCTCTGGAGGAACTTATCAGCTCCCTCAGAAGTCACGAGATAGAGCTGGAAGCTGATGAACCTCAGAAGCAAGGTAAGCCTTTAGCATTAAAATCTAATAAAAAATCTGAGTCTAAAGTTTTGCAGGCAGTTGAAGAAACATCTGATGGATCCTCATCAGAAGAAGACGAACTTTCCCTCCTCTCCAGAAGAGTGAACCAACTATGGAAGCAGAGGCAAAGGAAGTTCAGGAATCCCATAAGATCTGATCAGAATGAGTCCTCTTCCAGATACAGAAGGTCAGATTCTTCCTCTGGATACAGAAGATCTGAAGGCTCCTCAGGAAGCAGAAAGCCAAACACCAAGGACATCATCTGCTATGAATGCAATGAGCAAGGACACTACAAGAGTGACTGCCCAAAGCTTCAGAGGGAAAAGCCCAAAAAGAAGTTTAGAAGAGAAAATAAGAAAAGTCTCATGGCTACATGGGATGACTCTGACTCGTCTGAAGCTGACTCAGAATCAGATGATGAGAGAGCAAACATAGCTCTCATGGCCAACATTTCAGAAGACAGTGAAGCTTCTGAATCAGACTCAGAATCAGACACTGAAGAGGTATTTCCTGACTTTGCAATTAATTTTACTAAGGCTGAACTTGCTAAAAGCCTTAAATAATTCTGGAAAGGTACCAGCAGATTAGAGTTAAATTCAGAAACCTGAAAAGGAATCTTGAATCTGACTCTGATAAGACTGAGAGTCTTAAATTGGAAAATTCTGAGCTGAAAAATAAAATTTCAAAGTTAGAAAATGTTTTACAAAACTCTCAGAAGGAAACAATTTCTGAAACTCCCAGCAGCGCTGATGAGATCATCAAGGAGTATGATCATAGCTTTCAGAAGTTCCTTGCTAAAAGCATAGATAGAAGCAAAATGGCTTCAATGATCTATGGAGTTAGCAGAAACGGCAGAAAGGGAATAGGATACCAAGGTAAGGTTCCTACACCAAAGAATGCCATGGATTTAAATATTAAACACACTCCTCTGAACTCACATTTTGTGTATGGTCACACACATGATATTAAATATACTAGTAGCAAGTATTCTGTGAAACCAAAATTCAACCAGAGTTTTGGTAAATCTAACAAATCAGGACCCAAGAAAATCTGGGTACCTAAGGATAAAATAATACATGTTGCAGATATCTTTAGCAGCAAATCAGAAACACCAGTCATGGTACCTAGACTCTGGCTGCTCACGACACATGACGGGAAGAAGGCATATGTTCCAAAGCCTGGAACTTAAGCCTGGAGGCCACGTTGGCTTTGGAGGCAATCAGAGGGGAAAGATCATTGGCTCTGGAACTGTAGGTAATGGAAATATTCCCTCTATAAATAATGTTCTGTTAGTAGATGGATTAATGCATAATCTGTTATCCATAAGTCAATTAAGTGATAACGGTTATGATATAATCTTTAATCAAAAATCATGTAAAGCTGTTAGTCAGAAAGATGGGACTATCCTATTTAATGGAAAGAGGAAAAACAACATTTATAAAATCAAACTTTCTGAACTGAAAAGTCAGAATGTAAAGTGTCTTCTGTCTGTTAATAACGAGCAATGGATCTGGCACAGAAGATTGGGGCATGTTAGTATGAGAAGAATATCTCAGATTAACAAACTCAATCTGGTCAGAGGACTTCCTAATCTGAAGTTTAATTCAGATGCTCTATGTGAAGCATGTCAGAAAGGCAAGTTTGCAAAACCTTCTTTCAAATCTAAAAATGTTGTTTCTACCTCTAAGCCATTAGAACTTCTGCACATTGACTTATTTGGACCAGTCAAAACTGCTTCAGTCAGTGGCAAGAAGTATGGGTTAGTAATCGTAGATAACTATAGCAGATGGACATGGGTAAAGTTCTTAAGACACAAGGACGAGTCACACTTTGTGTTTGTCACCTTCTGTAACCAAGTTCAGAATGAAAAGGATCTTAGAATCGTTAAAGTCAGAAGTGATCATGGTGGAGAGTTTGAAAACAAAGATTTTTTGAGTCATTCTTTAATGACAGAGGCATTCTGCATGATTTCTCTTGTCCTAGAACTCCCCAACAAAATGGAGTTGTAGAACGAAAGAACAGAACATTGCAAGAAATGGCCAGAACCATGATCAATGAGGCAAACGTTGCTAAGATCTTCTGGGCAGAGGCAATAAACATAGCGTGCTACATTCAGAATAGAATCTCAATAAGACCTATTCTGGAAAAGACTCCATATGAATTGTGGAAGAACAGAAAGCCCAACATTTCATATTTTCATCCATTTGGATGTACTTGTTTTATGTTAAATACAAAAAATTATTTGAACAAGTTTGACTCTAAAGCACAAAAGTGTATTATGTTAGGATACTCTGAACGCTCAAGAGGGTACAGAGTATACAATACAGAAACACAGATTGTGGAAGAATCAATCAGTGTTCGTTTTGATGATAAGCTTGACTCTGAAAAGTCAAAGCAGAATGAAGTTTTTGCAGGTATGGAAGTTGAATTTACAGGTTCTGAAGACAAGTCATTAGAAGCTCTCAACAAAGACACCCCTTCAACATCTGAAAGGAGCACTGCTAGCAATCCAACAACATCTGTTGACCAACCTCAGAAAAGACTACCCAGAAGCAGCTTGGATCACCCAGAAGAAACTATCTTAGGAAGAAAAGAAGATCCAATCAGAATAAGAGCCAGCTTCAGAAACTCTGAAGAATCCCTCATGGGACTTGTGTCTCTGATTGAACCTTCTTCTATTGATGAAGCACTTCTGGACAATGACTGGATTCTAGCAATGCAAGAAGAGCTGAATCAATTCACCAGAAATGACGTATGGGATCTTGTTCCCAGACCAAAAGGATTCAACATCATTGGAACAAGATGGGTGTTCAGAAATAAGCTGAACAAACAAGGTGAAGTTATCAGAAACAAAGCACGACTGGTAGCACAAGGTTATAGTCAGCAAGAGGGGATAGACTATACAAAAACCTTTGCCCCAGTCGCCAGGTTAGAATCTATCAGACTTTTAATTTCGTTTGTTGTTAATAAAGGCATCACTCTGTATCAGATGGATGTCAAGAGTGCATTCTTAAATGGTTATATAGAAGAAGAGGTTTATGTGCACCAACCCCCTGGTTTTGAAAGTACAAAAAATCCAGAATATGTTTTCAAACTAAAGAAGTCACTATATGATCTGAAACAAGCTCCCAGAGCTTGGTATGAAAGACTAAGTAACTTTCTGTTAGAAAAAGAATTCACCAGAGGGAAGGTGGACACTACCTTATTCTGTAAGTCAGTTAAGAATGACATCTTAGTTTGTCAAATTTATGTTGATGATATTATTTTTGGATCCACTAATCCTTCTCTTGGAAGAAAATTTGCTAAGTGTATGCAGGCAGAATTTGAGATGAGCCTCATGGGAGAACTGAAATTCTTTATGGGAATTCAGATCAATCAAAATCCAGAGGGAACTTACATTCATCAGAGCAAATATGTCAGAGAACTTCTGAAGAAATTTGACCTCTCAGAATGTAAGTCATCAAAGATTCCAATGCATCCCACGTGCATTCTGGAAAGAGAAGAGGTAAGCAAAAAGGTAGAACAGAAGGTCTACAGAGGTATGATTGGTTATCTCCTTTATCTGACGGCTTCAAGGCCTGATATCTTATTCAGCGTATGTATTTGTGCTAGATTCCAATCAGATCCTAGAGAATCTCACTTAACAGCTGTTAAGCGAATTTTCAAGTATCTGAAAGGTACTACTAATCTGGGTTTATTTTATAGAAAATCTAGTGATTACAGCTTAGTAGGCTACTGCGATGTTGACTTTGCTGGAGACAGAGTAGAGCGTAAAAGTACTTCTGGAAGCTTCCAGTTTTTGGGAGAAAATCTGATCTCTTGGTCCAGCAAAAGGCAATCCATAATTGCGCTATCAACAGCAGAAGCTGAGTACATAGCAGCAGCAGGATGTAGCACACAAATGCTCTGGATGAAAAGTCAGCTTGAAGACTTCCAGATTTTTGAGAGTAACATCCCTATACTCTGTGACAATACTTCTGCCATTTGCTTAATTAAAAATCCTATTTTGCATTCTAGGGCTAAGCATATAGAAATAAAACATCACTTCATTAGGGACTATATTCAGAAAGGAATTTTGAACTTAAAATTTATTGATACAGACCATCAATGGGCTGATATCTTCACTAAACCACTTTCTGAAGATAGGTTCAACTTCATTCTGAAACATCTCAGCATGAAGCTCTGCCCAGAGTGAAAATGTTTTAATTTTATATATTAACCTTCTGAATGTGTTTTCTTTTTACTGTGAACTTCTGATCAATCTCCTTTCAGAAAGATAGACATGCAGATTGTATCAGATTCTATTCTTAAAGATCTGAGCGTTTCAGCTCAAGGATAGACGTGTTGCTCACTAAATCAAACAAGTGTCATCCAATCATCATCAAATCTCTGAAGCAGAACACGCATGCACGCTTCTGAGAAGGCAAAAAGCTGATTGGATGCATTGAGACACATGTCTGGTAACCGTTCCAAGTATCTTTCTCAAATCCCCCAAAATCAGCAAGCATTAAATGCGTGTAATCATGAGTTAAACTGTAATCATGAATTAATTCTCTTTCTTAAAACCGTTTACGTTTTCAAAACACATTTTGAAATCTATTTAAGCATATTAACATCATTCATTAAACTTTTACCGTCTCTTACAATCATCCAAAATATTTTCTGCATTCTCACTTGTGTGTTCATCCTTTTTCAAAAGAAACCCTTTTTAAAGCTTTTCTCAAAGAAACCCTAAGTGTGAACATGGCAACCTCTAGCAATGTTTCTGCAGGTTCTCAGAAGGGGCTTCATCTGAACAATACCAAATTCCCTTCAGAACTCTACTTACACCAGTGAAGAACTTGGAAGTTCTGTCTGAACTGATTGTTGATTTCACCAGTCTGAAAGAAAATGGATTCAATTTGACAGAAGAAATTAGGGCACAAGGATGGGAGAGATACTTTGATAGGTTGGTGGGTCCAACGTTCCCTGTATTGGTCAAGGAATTCTGGATTCATGCGTCTTCATCAACACATCAAGTTACCTCCTATATCATGGGAAAGAAGATTGTGATCACTGAAGATCACATTGCAAGATTGATTGGATACACTGGTGGTGGTATCCGCTGTATCGACATGGCAGAAAGATGCTCAGATGCTGCTGTCATTACAAGAGAGATTTTCACCCATGGGGTTCCCAGCAGCAAAATCAGAGACTTGAAGGATCAGCACAGAATATGGGCGAAGATTATTCTGGGGTGCTTCAATCACAGGAAGCCCACAAGCTCTCCTGATTATATAAACATAGATCAGCAGTTTCTGATCTATTTTATTAATCAGAAGGTAAAGATTAACTTGGCTTATCTTCTGTTTAATCACCTCAGGACCAGCGTCAAGGAGACAAGAGAAGAAGAAAGGACAAAAAGGGATTGGATACCCTTTGGCAGGTTAATATCAGATATTCTAACTGAGAATAGGCTGATTGAACACCTTACAGAAGCACAGGAGTTAAGCTCTATTGAACCTACTGTTGGCAAGCCTCTGAATGCCAAGAATCTGAAGAAAATGAAACTGATAGAGAATATCATAAAGGAGCCCAGCGTCACTCCTCTTGCTGACATCACCAACAGAAGAGTCCCTCTGGACGACTTTCCAATATTCTCTGAGATTGACTCTAAACCAGTCATTGTTCTCAGATACTTGGATGCTTGCAAGGCTGATGGCACAGATCCCACTATGAACATTAAAGATCTGCACCAGCAAAATCCAGAAGTTACTGTGAAGAAGACGAAGAAGAGAAAGGCTACTTCAGAAGGACCATCCCAGCAGACCCCTAAGAAGAGAGGTAATCTATCTGCTGTTAATGTTTTAAATTCTTCTGCTATTCCAACATCAATCCCAACCCCAGCTTCATATGAACTCCCAATTCCCATACCAATCATCGATGATACCGAACCAGAGTTTGACCCTTCTGAGTCACTAACTCTCAGGAGATTCCGCACCAAAAATCCAAAACCCACAACATCAACAGAATCAGAACTTGACAAAGTTCTTTCTGAAATTGATCAACGTTCTTCCGCTCCCCTCTCAGAAAATCCAAACACTCAACCAGAAACTCCCCATTCACCACAACCAGCAACTACACTATCTCCAATACCAGAGGAACCAGAAATTCCACCTCCCTCTCCACAACCAGAAATTCCACCTCCCTCTCCACAACCAGAACTTCATCCACTTTCACCTCAACCATCATCTCCACAACCTGAGTTTCAACACTCTGAAACTCCATCACCTGAACCTCATTCACCTCAAACCCCTGAACCTCTCTCACCTCAATCCTCTGAACCTCAACCCCTGGCAATTCAACTGCCTTGTGGTACAACTGTAAACATACCCCAACTGCCATCCTCACCAGAAACTACCCCTCCAAATACTCCAAACAGTCCAATTATCATTTCTGACTCTCCCACTCCATCTCCCAAACAAAATACAGAAGAACACAGCAGGACCTTCATCGATTTAACAATCCTTGACCGTCTTGCTGACCTCAAAAATAAAATAGCCATCCCCAAACCCAAACAACTAGATGTTGGTGCTGGCATTTTGAATTTTGAAACAGGCTTGCAGAATTGGATTGCTTCTCTAAAGCAGGTTTGTCCTAGAATGATTGATCCTGCTGCTTCAGACCAACTCTGGACACAATTCAGAATGTGGGTACGCGCTGAAGCCCTCAAGCTGCAAGACATAAACTATGAACAGGCCCAACAAAACTTCAGCAAGCTGCTGAAGGAAGTTGAAGGTCAACTGCGGGAGGAGGAAGTGCTACGTCTGGATAGTGAGCCATGGTCTGAAAAGCGTCCAACTTCAAAAGTTCAGCCAGCAGAAGATCAGACAATTCAAGCTGAAGATGTTAGTAAAGCAGAAGATGTTGAAGAAAGCTCTCAGAAGCATCCTGTTTCTGACGTCTCTCAAGCTGCTTTGGACAGGCAGACTCTTGAAGAGCTGAAGCAGAATGATATTCGTCTGCAGCAAAGAATGGATGAGAATGATCAAAGGATGAAGGAAAGGATGGATGTGTAAGATGGCAAGATTGATACAGTTGTCAGCATGGTGCATCAGCAGAAAGAAACTGCTGATCAGATTAAGAACATGCTAGAAGCTCTGTTCACACGCTTTCCACCCCAACCTTAGTTTTTCATTCATGATGTTTTCATTGTTTTCTTTCCATGTTTTCTCTACTCTCTTCTATGCTTTGAATTAAATATAACAGTTTTTCTGCTCTGATCGTTTTAGCTTATATTACTTGCACTTTTTGATTGCTGACAAAAAGGGGGAGAAAAAGAATGATATTTTTCAATAACGGACTACTGAGACAAAAAGTCTCAAACATTCTAACACTCTAATATACTTGAATGTTTTTGTTTTGCATAAGCCTACAGGTACAAGAAGTGAATCATCTCTAATACATTGAAGCTCTGATGTTCTGATGTTCAAAGAAAGTCAATAAAGATCTGATCCTGAAGGACTCATGGAATTAGAAAGGGAAGTAATAAACTCAGGGGGAGTATCTCCGATCTAAACTCTGATATCTCTTTATCCCTTATCCTCTTATCTTTGATAACTTCCTATTTAATTCTGATACAATTTATTATTTGGTTATCTCTGATACTTTTCACGTTAATTTTCAAATTGAAAAAATCTAGTTTTTGTCATCATCAAAAAGGGGGAGATTGTTAGAACAAAGTTTGAATCTACTACCCTAAGTTTAAGTTTCGATGATAACAAAATGCAAAGATATATAAATTGTATGATTCATGTAAGACATATATGCTACCTAAAAATTACATTCTGCTTTACAGAAACTCTGATGGACATCAGCAAGAGAATATCATCATCAGCATCAGAAGATGAAATATCAACATCAGCATCAGAAGATGTTATATCAGATGCCAGAATCAGAAGATCAACATGTACTTACGCTGAAGCTTGATGAACAGATCTGCGCGTAACAATCTGAACTCTGATCAAGAAAACAACAACTCATCAGCACCTAGCAGCGTCAGAATAAGCCAAATCTAGAACACGCTTAAGTGGCAATGGTACTGTGCATTCAAGATACTTTATTATCAACAGTATTATTCCAGACAAAGATCTTCTCAATTTGGAAAGAATGTTATTGGCATTGAAACAGAATTAACTGACTCCAACGTACCATTTTCCAATGCTATATAAACAAGACAGTGAAGATTGAATTGGCTAATGCTCTACAACTCTCTACACGCCTAAAGCTATTCATCATCTTCCTCACTCTCAATTTGCTAAAGCTCTCAAATTCTTTACTCAATTATTTTAGCACTCTAGTTCTCATAAGCTTAACGTGTGTAGTATCACAGTTGTGATAAACAGTTTTTGTAGAAAACATTCAACACACTTAGATTTCATTTATCTATAAGAAAGTATTTCCTTGAGAAACCGGCTTGTGGTTTGACTCAAGAAGGCTTTAGCAGTTGTTAAAGCAGTTATAATATTCAGTTGAATATAGTGGATTAAGACCTCGTTGGAGAGAGGCGAAATCACCTTGACGGGTGGACTGGAGTAGTTTGAGATCAAACGAACCAGGATAAAAATACCGTGTTGACTGCAATTGATTTCAAGTTTTTACAATTCAACCCCCCTTCTTGTGTTTTTCACTTCTTCATACCTCACATGCATAATATGACCATTTTGTAAGGCAACCAAGTGGGTTTACCCTAAGGGTGTAAGTATGCTAGTGTATTGATTTACATGCATTGTTTTGTCTTGATTAGGGTTTGCTATTTGTTGGTTTTAGTCTTTCCATACAAAAACCTAATTACTAGCATTTGTATATAAAGCGATAAATAGCGGAATTTAAAATTACTACGCTATTACATAATTTAGGGGAGGGAGTGTACAAATTACAAATGGGGAATATTGCAAGAAATCAAATCTAAATAATTATTACAACCATATTGAATTTTTGAATAAATGTACAAAATAAGGATAAAATGCAAGAATATGAAATGTAAGAAGAAATGTGATTTTTGTATTTGGTTTTTCATGAAAAGGGTTTTTTGACCTAATTAATTAAAATAAAAGAATTAACTAAAAAAGTAAAATTAATATTAAGTTAGTAGAATAAATTAATTTAAAGAAAACAAGTTTTTTAGGGTTTTGGTGAATTTAATTAAGTTAGTAAATAAAAATAATTAAATAAAAGTCCTAAATTCTAAATTGATTTTAATTTACAAGAAAAATAAATAAAATAATATAATAATAATTAAAATTAAATTGTCTAAGTATTTAAAAAAGGGGAAATTTAATTATTAAAGAAAATGTAAAAGAAATGTTTTTATTCTTTTGTTTTTGTGAAGAAAAATAAAATATAAAATGTGAAAATAATAAATAAAAATATTTTTTGGGTTTTTATTACTAATAATAAAAATTAATATTAATAATAATACTAATAATAATAATAATAATAAAAATAAAAAAATAAAAAAATAAAAAATAAATAAAATGGGCCAGGATGTATGAACAGTAAGACAGGGGATCAAAATGTAGCAAAAAAAATAAGGCCCGAAGTAATGGAGGCCAAGGTGCTGCAAAAACAAAGAAAATGTCAAAACATGTGAAAAAATGGAAAAATGGTCACGCTGGGGCTTGAACCTAGGACCTATGGGTGACAGGCGCGCGCTTTAACCACTGGGGTGGTGATACATCTGTTAACTTATGTCAAACCATAAATATATATTAGAAATTGCTTCCTGAAAACAACTTCATCTTCAACCTCTAGCCAGACCACCTGCATCTTGTTCATTTCTCATCCATTTGCAAAAATGTAAACATGAAACTTGTGAAAAATTTCACCACGATTCTAGAAATGTAAATAACTTAAACTAATTCTCAAAAATGAGCATGAATTTTGAATGGTACCAAATCTTGACCTAACTTTTCCAGGATGTTCAGATTCAAAATTCTAACTACTCAAGCAATATAAATAAAATCTAAAGACATGGTTAGTTTCAGGGCTATAATATCTACATTTTATTTTCACAAATGGAAAGAAAATGATGCCTATATGAAGAGTTCAAAAGTCAGAAAACTCACCTTGAAAATGGAATTTGTGTTTTGAGTTGGAGTTTGTTTCAAAGTGCTTCAAGGACCAGGTTAGCTTCCTTGAGGTCCCAGGAAGCTAATGCAATGATTAGCTTGGTTGGAGAGTGGCTGAAATAGTCTACAGAATTCCATTGTGATGCTCTGTTTTTGAACTTGGAAATGGAGGAAGATGGTGTTACAGTCATGTAACATGGACAAGGATGGCTTGTGTATGATGCTTGGAAGCTTTTGGAAGAAAAAGGCCAAGAAACACACGAGTAGTTTTTGATTTTGGTGTTCAAGGTCAGAAATTGTGCAACAATGGAGTTTTTGGGCAATTTCTGATTTGAGAGAGTTTTGGTGTATTTCAGGGTGCTTAAGCTCGTCCTTTAGCTCATAAATAGTGCCTCTATTTATAAGCAACAAGTATGGAGGCTTGTATCTGATCAGAATTCAAAAGCACATGTTTAAGCTTAACATGTGATTTTTTGAGAAATCAAGTTTCAATGCCTTGTGTACTGGCTAAGATAGAGTGGTTATGCTTTAAACACACTTGCTTCTGACTTTGTAGACGGAGTGTGATCAGAGGGAACAAGTTAAAGGCTCAAGAATTGACTTTGCACATAAAGCTTGCTTTTCTAAAATTGAAGTGTTCACTTTGTGCCATTAATGGAAATGTAGATTGGATAAAGCTTAAACCACTTGGATTAAAGCTCAAAAGTTTGTGTAATCCATTAATGATGGATAGATACACAAGTTAGAAGGCCTGCAAAGCAAGATTATGCAGCCTAATATTGAAATTGCATTTTTGTTCATCATGAGAATGACCTATAATTTTAGTTTGAAACCCTAACTTCCTCTCTTCGATTCTCCTTGCTCAAGAATGATCTCAAGGAGTTCTTGGATATTTTAGAAAGCTTGTAATGTGATATACAACCCCTCTTTTAATCACTTTTGAAAATTCCCCTAGGAACTATATGAAAAAGTGCCATGAAATTAGGTCAAAATC
This sequence comes from Vicia faba, assembly GCA_948472305.1. Taxonomy (NCBI): domain Eukaryota; kingdom Viridiplantae; phylum Streptophyta; class Magnoliopsida; order Fabales; family Fabaceae; genus Vicia; species Vicia faba. The sequence goes on along the minus strand of OX451740.1, from coordinate 347,686,074 downwards.
CTGCCTAAACTAGGGTAAAATTTTCACTAAGTGTTTAGTTTCAAGACCATGACTTCATGAATTAATAACTTGAGATCCAATAATTTATAGGAGAATTTGTGTAAAGAAATATTGTAGAACTCATGGAGATCTACAACTTTCATGTTGAAAGTTTCTTTTGAATCATCTTGCATCATGGTGAAAAATTGGCTCAAAGTTGTGAAAAAACATGAAGTTTTCAACACTTATAAAAATTTCTAAGTTTGAAAACTTTGACTTTTCAAAATGAAATCTTGACTTTTTGATTTCTTGATGAATAAATTTCATATTTTAACATGTTTTGATGAAATGTGATCTTTGACACTTGATTTTGACCAAAAAGTCAAGGTTTGACTTTTCAGTGTACAGTTGACTTTTGATCAGTTGACTGAAAATCCACTATCAATCCAATTGATCTTGAGAAATGTTTTGAGCCATGTCATTAGGTAAAAATGATGAAATTGAAATCTTGAGATTATTCCTCAAACCAATTAACCATTTGCTAGGTCAAAAATCAGAAATTGCCCTTTCTAAGTCAAAACCCTAATTTTGACCATTTTGCCCTTTTGATGATTTCATCAAATTTCTTGAGGAATTATGGTCCAAACTTGATCAAATGATACATATGAGTTTATAATGTTGATGTGGATAAAAAATATGAAGTTTGACTGTAAATTGGCCACAGTTGACTTTTTCCGCAATATAGTTGATTTTTAGGTCAACTGCTCAATTGACTGGGCAAAAATGTGATTCATGGCTTGAAACTTGACATGAGTAATCTTGGGGGTCCATAATGATCCATTAAAGTCATATGAGGCATTTAAAGTTCAATTATCCTTGTGCAATCTCAAACCCTAATTTCAGTCATTAGTGCTTAAGGAGGTGTCTTGCGCTAATCAATCCTTGTGCAGTCTTGAACCCAAGGAGATCTTGTGAGAAAATATTTGATAAATGAGAGAGAAAATTTTGGGGTACAACACTCACAAAGTCTCTTTTCATAGGATAATCTCCAACCAGAGTCTCAATATCTTGGGAGATCTTTCCCCAACTAAGTTGATCCTACAAGTAGAAGCCCTGTGAACATCTTCCTCAAAGAACTCACCTCATCAGCAATTCGTCAAGTATTCATCAACATGGTTTATATCCCCAACACACAACAATCAAGGAATCATAAAATTCCCCATCCGAGTACAAAATTCCCCAACTTAGTCTATCTTCCCCATTTGATCCTGTTACCCCAACTAAGTGTATCCTCCCCAAGCTGAGTCCGTTCTCCCCGACTGAGTCTACATTCTCCAGTTTGAGTTTGCCTTTCAAACTATTGAAAATCTTAAGGCTAAAACCCCTAATCCACAATAAGGTCGTCAACAAAACCTTTACTATCTCCAAAAGATACTATGAAGCTTGGACCGGACCAGATATTAGCATAATTTTCAAGTTACTATGAAGCCTGGACTCGACCAGATAATAGTTAACTTCTCAAGTCACTGTAGAGCCTGGATCCGACCAGATAATAGTGTAATATTTCAAATACTATAAAACTTGGACCCGACCAGATAATAGTTTAACTCTTCAAAGATATAGAAGAACCTGGACTCAACCAGACCAAGGTTTAACTTCTCTTCCCATTAGAGTTTGCCTCTACCCCAACAAGTTATTGTGAAGCCTGGATCCGACCAGATAGCAATTCCCCTCAGAAGTTTGTGGTGAAACCTCGGATCCGACCAGATAACAACTAAATTCCCAAGCAAATTACTGTAAAGCCTGGACCCTACCAGATATCAGTTCAACTTCTTCTATTCAAGCAAGCTTATTATGAAGCCTGGAATCCGACCATATAACAACTAGCTACAACCCTCGACAAGACTCTATGAGGCATGGACCCGACCAGATAATAGTACAACTTTTCAAAAACTATGAAGCCTGGACCCGACCAGATAGTAGTTACTACTTCAAGTTACTATGAAGCCTGGACCCGACCAGATATTAGTTCAACTTTGTCCTTTCTAGCAAGTTATTGCAAAGCCTGGAATCCGACCAGATAACAGTTAACTTCCTTACCCCCAACAAGTTTTTGTGAAGCCTGGATCCGACCAGATAACAATTCAATTTCAAGAAATCTTCTACAAATCTTAGAGTCTGACTAGATAACAGATAATTTATTCCTTCCCCAGTAAGTCATCGTGAAGCCTGGATCCGACCAGATAGTAGTTGACTTCCTCATCCTCAGCAAATTGTGAAGCTTGGATCTGACCAGATAACAGCTAAAGTTCAAAAGGCAATCCCCAACGAAGGCATCCTTTCAACAAAATTTGAAGACATGTACATTCTTAACCCTAACAACAATCTGGGATTCAACTTCCCAGGAATTCCTCAACATCAGTCAGGGATTTATTTTCCCGGATAAACATGCATCTCACATTCATACATCATAGCATATACATACGAAATTCTTTAACATGGTCTCATTCATCTTGTGAACCTCATGCATACATCTGCATTTTACTAACCTTTTTTCCATAGGTAAAACATCAAGTTTTAGTGTTAAATCGACCAAAGAGTTATGCTGATACTTCCTCCAGTGTTTACCATCATTCCTCCAAATGGCATCTATAAGCCCATTCACAATACGTCTTCGAGTGCAAATTTCTAGGCACTCTAGTGTTCAATCATCTTCCACCTTCAAGTAAAAAATGGCAGATCCGCCAATCTAACTCTTTAGGTCTAAAAAGATTGAACAGGGGAAGCTGTTGTACCCCAAAATTTTCCCTCTAATTTATCAAGTAATCTCTCACAAGATCTCCTTGGATTCCAAACTGCACAGGGTTTGATCAGCTTAAGACACCTCCTAAAGCACTGATGACTGAAAATTAGGGTTTGAGTTTGCACAAGTAAAAATGGACTTTTAATTCCCCATATGACTTTCATGGATCATTTTGGACTCTCAAGATGCCTCGTGTCAAGTTTCAAGTCTTGGATCACATTTTTTCTCAGTCAATTGATCAGTTGACCAAAAATCAGTTGTATTGGGGGAAAAGTCAATTATGGTCAATTTACAGTCAAACTTCATAATTTTTTATCCATATCAACATCATGAACTCATATATGTCATTTGATCAAGTTTGGATCATAATTCCTCAAGAAATTTGATCAGATCATCAAAAGGGCAAAATGGTTAAAATTAGGGTTTTGACTGAGGAGGTGCAATTTCTGATTTTTAACTTAGAAAATGTTTGATTGGTTTAAGTTATGATCTCAAGGATTCAATTGCAGCATTTTTACCTAATGTCATGGCTCAAAACATTCCTCAAGATCAATTGATTTATAGTTGATTTTCAGTCAACTGATCAAAAGTCAATTGTACACTAAAAAGTCAAACTTTGACTTTTTGGTCAAAATCAAGTGTCAAAGATCACAATTCATTAAAACATGTCAAAATAGGAAACTTGTTCATCGAGAAATCAAAAAAGTCAAGATTTCATTTTGAAAAGCCAAAATTTCTAAACTTAGAAATTTTTCTAAGTGTTGAAGATTTCATATTTTTTCATACTTTTGAGCAAAATTTTCACCATGATGCAAGATGATTCAAAGGAAACTTCCAACATGAAATTTGTATATCTCAATGATATCTAAAACAATTTAGAACACAACTTCTCCTAGAAATTCATGTATTTCAAGTTATGATTTTGTGAATACATGTTCATGAAACTTGGAAACTTAGTGAAATTTTGCCCTAGTTTAGGCAGGATTTTGACCTAACTTCATGGAAAATTTTCACATATTTCTAAGAGGAATTTTCAAAAATGTCCAACATAGAGGTTGTATAGGATGTTACAAGCTTTCCAAAATTTCAAAGAACTCATTGAGATCATGTTTGAACAAGGAGAATCGAAGGCAAGAAGTTAGGGTTTTCAACCTTGAATTACAAGCCATTTTGTGAAGAATACATGAACCAAATCCACCCCCATGCTGCATGAATCTTACTTTACAGGCTTCTAACCTCTAAATATATTCATAATCAGAATATTACACAACTATTTGAGCTATGATCCAAGTGTTTGAGTCATTGTCCAAGTGATTATTCCATTAATGGAACAAAGTTCACACTTCCATTTTGGAAAAGTGACTTTAATCACAAAGTCAATGCATAGAGCTCCTAACTTGTTTCATTTGAACACAAGCGATGTCAAAGGCAAAAGCAACATGTCTAGAGCCTCCCATAAACCTAGACCATGCTTGTACTATGCCTTGAAACCATGTTTTCCACTTTTCTTCAAAATCAAGTAAAATAGCCATAACTCTATATCTCACAGTTCTGTCAACCTCAAGTGCTCTAACCTTTTTCATATAATTATACAAGTTATTTGCAAGCAAAGGCACACTTGGAAACACTCCTAAACTCCCTGAAAACTCAGATTGCACAAAAAACTCCATTGTTGTGCAGAACCTGACCAAAAACTCCCATCTCTCAAACCACTCGTGTGTTTCCTCTCCAAATCATCTCAAAATCTTCCTTACTTCAAATACAATTCATCCCAATCCCTGTTCCTAAACTGTAAATCCATTTCTATCATCCTCCATAACCAAAAACAGAGTATTGCAGTTGGACTTCTCCAGGCCATTTCAGCTACACTCAACTCAAGCTAAGCATTGCATTAGATTCCTAGAGACTTAAGGAAGTTAACCTGATCATTGCAACACCTTGAATCAAGCTCAAACTCATTTCATGATTTCCAGTTTTGAGTTATTTTTCTTGAACTTCTATCTTCTCATTTAGGCATTGTTAGGCTTGTATTTGTGAAGATAAAATGTAGACATCGTTGCCCTGAAACTATACATGTCTATAGATTTCACTTATGTTGCTTGAGTAGGGAGAATTTTGAGTTTGAACCTCTGAAAATATTTAGGTCAGAATTTGGTACTGTTAAAAATTCATGCTCATCTTTGAGAGTTAGCTTAAGTTATTTACATATTCAGAATCATGAGGAAATTTCTAACAAGTTTGATGTTGGAAGTTTTGTGAATGAATGAGAAATGAATGAGTTACAGATTCTTTGGCTGGAGGTTGAAGATGAAGTTCATTCAGGGCAAAACTTATGTTACATATTTATTGTTTTGTTTAAGTTAACGGATGTATCACCACCCCAGTGGTTAAAGCGCGTGTCTGTCATCTTTGGGACCTGGGTTCGAGCCCCAGTGGTACCCTTTTGGTTCTTTTTCATATATTTTTTTTCCATTTTTTGTTTGAAAACATGAGCCTGGGCTCCCCCACCCCCATTTGGGCTTTTTATTTTTGCTCACCTCTAACCGTTGTTTACTTTCACACCCGTGGCCCTTTATTTTATTATTTCTTTTTCTTTTTCTTTATTTTATTTTTATTTCACATTATTTTTTATTACTATTATTATTTTTATCATTATTATTTTTATTATTTAAAAATATAAAAAAAATCAATTTTTTATTTATTTACACTTATATATTTTATTTTCTTCATAATACAAAAAAACTAAAAAAACATTTTTCTTAATAAATTAATTTCTTTTTGTAATTAATATTTAGATAATTAGGTTTAATTATTATATTATCCTCTTGTAAATTAAAGTTAATTTAGAACTTAGGTTTACTTTAATTAATTAATTCCCATATTATTTTCTTTAATTTAAAACCATTTCATAAAAAACCCTAAAAACATTTTTAACTTAATTTCTTTTCTTAATCAGTTTAAGTTTAATTTTGTTAATTTTTAATTAATTATTTTCTTAATTAGGTTTAGATTAAAACCCCTTTCATAAAAATCCAAACAAAAAATCATGTTTCTTTTCCATTTGCATTTGTACATTATTATTTATTCAATTCTTGTACATTTATTCAATATGGTTGTAATAGTTAATTAGGTTTAATTTTCTTGCAAAATCCCCATTTGTAAATTTGTATACCCCTCCCCTAATGATGTAATAGCTTAGTATTTTTATTTTACGCAATTTATCGCTTTATATAAATGCTAGTAAATAGGGGTTTGTATGGAAAGATTAAAATCAACAAGTTAGAAAACCCTAATCCAAGATAAACAAGCATGTAAATCAAACACATTTGCACACTTGCACCCTTAGGGTAATTCCACTTTGTTGCCTTACCAAAATGGCCATGTTATGTGTGGTGTGGTGGGAGAACTGACTTGAAGGTTTTGCGTTTGATCGCAAATGTTGCAGTTAGCAAGAGTCGCCACCGACTTTTCTTTTATCCAAAAGGAAAGGTGAAAAAGCACAGGAAAGACCTTTGAGATTATTTCTTGAGTTCGGGGGGGGGGGGTATATTATGAAAAGGGAAGGTATTAGCATCCTTTTCATCCATGGTTTTCCATGGGCTCTTAGTTATTTGCTAGATCACTTGCTTTTATTTGAAATTGTGTTTTGTGTGGTTTTTTGAAAGTATTTTGTAAAGAGGCCATTGTTTAGGCGATCTTTATAATGATTCTCGTTCGTAAGAATGTATACAAAGATGTTGATCTTTTGAAAATGTTTTCAAGTTTGTAAGATGTTTGAAAGTGTAGGTGTTTTTTTTTAAATAGCAATGATGTTTTGTTTTGAAATTGAGAAAGTAATTAGGAGCATTCTACCTACTCAAAAGTATTTTATGTTCATTTCCTCCTTCCTTTGATATTGTTATCTTACCATTGTATTTAGATGTAAATGGGACAGGCGTGGGTCATCGTACAACCATGATTAGCAATGTTGCAAGGTATCTTAGCATTCTCTTTTAGGGACTAAGATTATTTGAAAGGCAACTTAGATAGCGTCATCGAGGGACTATGATCTTGTATTTGCTAAGATACCTCACATGCATAATATGGACATTTTATAAAGGCAACCAAGTGGATTTACCCTAGGGGTGCTTGTGTGCAAGTGTATTGTTTTCATGCTTGATTTTGTCTTGAATTATGGTTTTTTAAGTATTGGTTTTAGTCTTTCCATACAAACCCTAATTACTAGCATTTGTATATAAAGCGATAAATTGGGGAATTTAAAGTTACTACGCTATTACAATATTTGTGGGAGGGGGTGTACAAATTATAAATATGGATTGCAAGAATATAAACATAATTAATCTATTACAACCAAATAGAATTTATACAAGAATTGAAATTAATAATGTACAAGATGAATAAATATACAAGAATGCCAATATAAAGAGAATGGATATTTTTGTTTGGATTTTTTTAGGAAAAGTGAATTTGTTTTAACCTAATTAATTAAAAGAAAAATAATTAATTAAAATAATAAAAGTAAACCTAATTTAATAAGAAATTTTTTTAAATAAAACCCTAAGTCTATTAATTGATTAAAAGGAAATTAAGTTTAAGAAAAGTATTTTTGTATTTTTGTCTTGAAAATAATTTATAGTATTATAAAAATATTTTTGTCCTTTTTATATTAAAATGATATATTTTAATTGGTGTAAAAGAAAATAAATAATCTCCTAGTTTTAATTAAATTTACAAGAATAATTAGTAAAATAAATAAAGTGTGGTTAAACAAAATATTTTTTTGTGAGAAAATAAATAAATAAACTAAGTTAAAATATAAATCTACTATTTTTGTATTTTTTATGATTTTTAATATTAGAAAAATAATTAAGATAATATATAAAAAAAAAAGAAAAAAAGAAAAAAAAATTAAATTTGGCCAGGGGTGCAAATAGTCCACAAGGGGGGGTTAGAAAGTAAAAACAAAAACAAAGCCCAAAGATGAAGCCCAGTGCTTGCAAAAAGGGTCAGAAAAATGCAAAAATATGGGGAAAAATCAAAAGGGTACCACTAGGGCTCGAACCCAGGTCCCAAAGGTTACATGCGCGCGCTTCTACCACTGGGGTGTCTATACATCCGTTAACATAAGTAAACAATAAATATATGATACAAAACACGCCCTGATTTCTACTTCATCTTCAACCTCCAGCCAGACCAACTGTAACTTGTTCAAATCTCAACAAAAATGAAAACTGTAAACATGAAACTTGTAGCAAATTTCCTCACGATTTCAGAAATGTAAAGCATTAAAACTATAGCTCAAAGATAAACATGAATTTTAATGGCCCTATTCTGAACCCTAAAAATCTCAGAAAATTCAATCTCAAAATTCTCTAGGCTCAAGCAAAATTAATGGAAACTATGGACATGGTTAGCTTTAGGGCAATGATATCTACATGTTTTGTTCACAAATAAATCACTGATGATGCATGTATGAAAAGTTCCAAAGTTAGAAAACTTACCTTGCAAGAGGGTATCGGGTTTGAAGTTTGAGCAGCTTTGAAGGAGTTCCAATGGTTGGGTTAGCTTCCTCAAGTTCCCAGGAAGCTAATGGAATGCTTAGCTTAAGCTGAAAATACTTGGGAGTTCTGGAGAAGTCCAAGTGCAAAGCTCTGTTTTTGAAAATGGAGGATGGTGTTAATGGTGTTACAGTTCTATAACAGGGTGTGGGATCAGTTCTAAATGATGATTAGAAGCTTTAGAAACCAAAAGGCTTGAAAACGCACGGGGGAGTTATGAGTTTCAAGTTTTTGGTCAGTTTATGTGAAAATGGAAGTATGAGATGTGATTATGAGTTCTAGGTATTTTAAGGGCTTAAGAATTCATGTCCTTGATGCAAAATAGTTTTTGTATCTATAAGAAAAAGGATTGGAGTGCATTGGCAGTCAGAAGTACATGTTACAAGCTTTTGGCTAGGTTACTTGATTTTCAAGAAAAGAGGAAAACCAAGTTTCAATGTGTAGTGCAAGCATGAGCTGAGTGATTGTAAGTGTCTAAACCATTTCTTATGAGTTATAGTACTTGTATGATCATAAGAGAACAAGTGCAAGGCTCAAGAACAAGTTTTGTGCAAAAAAACACTTTATCAAAATGGCAATGTACACTTTCTTCCAAAAATGGATATAAAGCATGTCCATGCATTGAATTATTGAAATGAGACCTCTAAAAGTTGTGCAAGCAATTAATTATGGAGTGCCTAACAAGTTTGGGGCTTGCAAAGTAGATTTTATGCAGCATAACTTTGAATTTGAATTTTGTTCATCACAAAATGCTTTGTAAATTATGTGACAAAACCCTAACTTCATCTCTTCGATTCTCCCTACTCAAAAATGATCTCAAGGAGTTCTTGGACATTTTGGAAAGCTTGCGATGTGCTATACAATCCATATTTGAATTTCTTTTGAAGATTACCCTTGGAACTATATGAAAAAGTGCCATGAAGTTGGGTCAAAATCCTGACTAAATTAGGGCAAAATTTTACTAAGTGTTTTGTTTCATGACCACATGTTCTTAAAATTATAACTTGAGATCCAAGAACTTTTGGAAGAATTTGTATGAATAAAAGTTGTAGATTTCATGGAGATCTACAACTTTCATGTTGGAAGTTTCTCTTGAATCATCTTGCATCATGGTGAAAATTTTGCTCAAAGTTATGAAAAAATAAGAAATTTACAACACTTAGAAAAATTTCTAAGTTTAGAAATTTTAACTTTTCAAAATGAAATCTTGAATTTTTTATTTATTGATGAATAAGTTTCATATTTTGACATGTATTGATGAGTTTTGATCTTTGGAATTTGAATTTGACCAAAAAGTCAAAGTTTGACTTTTTTAGTATATAGTTGACTTTGATCAGTTGACTGAAAATTCATCTGTCAATCCATTGGACTTGAGCAATGTTTTGAGCCATGTCATTAGGTAAAAATGATGAAATTGGAATCTTTAGATCATTCCTTAAACCAATTGATCATTTTCTAGGTCAAAAATCATAAATTGCCCTTTCCCAGTCAAAATCCTAATTTTGACCATTTTGCCCTTTTGGAGATTTGATCAAATTTTTTGGGGAATTATGGTCCAAACTTGATCAAATGATACATATGAGTCTAAAATGTTGAATTGGATAAAAAATTATGAAGTTTGACTGTAAATTGGTCATGGTTGACTTTTTTCCCAATACAGCTGATTTTTAGGTCAACTGCTCAATTGGCTGAGCAAAAGTGTGATCCAAGGCTTGAAACTTGACATGAGTAATATTGGGGGTCCATAATGATACATGAAAGTCATATGGGGTATTGAAAGTTTAAATACCCTTCTGTAATCTCAAACCCTAATTTTGGTCATCAGTGTTTAAGGAGGGGTCTTGAGTTGATCAACCCTAGTGCAGTCTTTGAGCCAAAAGAGATCTTGTGAGCAAATTCTTGATAAGTGAGATGGAAAATTTTGGGGTACAACATTATGAATGTGGGATATATTAGCAAAAAGAAATCAAAATACAATATCATAGTCCCTCGATGACGCTATCAAATGTTGCCTTTCAAAATGATCTTAGTCCCTCAAAGAGAATTGCTAAGATATTTCACAACAATGCTATCATGGCTATACGATGACCCACGCCCGTCCCTTTACATCTGAAGATAGGGCTTATTACCAAATCAATGGTAAGATAGCAATATCAAAGGAAAGGAAGAAATGGAATAAGACTTTTGAGTAGGTAGATTGTTCCTAGTTGCTTGCTCAATTTCAAATCAAACACTTTTGCTTATTTTCAAAACCAACACCAACACTTTTAAAAACACTCTCAAAGACATTTTCCAAACATGAAACATTTTCAAAAGATCAACACTTTGTATACATTCTTACGAACGAGAACTATTACAAAGTTTTCCTAAACGATGGCGCCTTTTTAAAATACTTTCAAAAACCACACAAAGCACAATTTCAAACAAAAGAAAGTGATCTAGCAAGAAACTAAGAGCCCATAGATAACTATGGATGAAAATGGTTCTAACACCTTTCCTTTTCATAATCTACCCCCCGAACTCAAGAAACAATCTCAAAGGTCTTTCCCGTTCTTTTCAGCCTCTCCTTTTTAGATAAAAGAAAAGTCGGTGGCGACTCTTGCTAACTGCAACATTTGTGATAAAACACAAAACACCCAAGTCAGTTCTCCCACCATATCACATGTCGGTACGGTATTCTAGAAAGAATCACTAGAGATAATTGTACCAATCTCAACAACACTATGATCACCGAGCTTTGCACATAATTCAGGATCCAGCATCATAACTCTTCTCCTTATCGATCGAAGGTGAATGGCGTTGTTGAAGCTGCTAACAAAAATATCAAGAATCATATAGAAGATGACAGCGACATATAAAGATTGGAATCAGATGGTACCATTTGCTCTTCATGGTTACCGCACCATAATATGCACATCAACAGGGGAAACTCCTTTCTCTTTGGTATACGGTATGCAAGTTGTTCTACCCATAGAAGTCCAGATCCCTTCCTTGAGAATCATGAAAGATGCAGGGCTGAGTGAAGATGAATGGGTCCAGACTTGACTTGACCAGTTAAACCTGATTGATGAGAAGAGGCTCGCGGCTGTCTGCCATGGTCAGATGTACCAAAAATGTGTGATCAAAGCTTTTAACAAGAAGGTCAGACGTCAGGTATATCAGCCTGGTGACTTGGTAATCAAACGCATCATACTGCCACAAGGTGATCCCAGGGGAAAATGGACTTCCACATGAGGAGGGCCATTTGTAATCAAGAATGTATTTTCTGGTGGAGCCATGATCCTAACCACTATGGACGGTGACGACCTTCTACACCCGGTAAACGTGGACATAGTTAAAAGTTACTATGCATAAACAAAGACCCGCTAGGTCGACTGGACAAGGCAAAAATTAGGGCATCCCAGAAAACCAAAAGGGTTCGGGCAAAAATTATGGATATCCATAAAAAATCTGTACATCTGGCAAGTCGAAAACTTGAAAAGGCGGCTTGGGCAAAAAGGGTATCCCGGTGGACTGAAAACCCGAAAGGGCGGTTCAGGAAAAAGTTAGGGGTTTAAAGCGTATAACTATGTCACGTTGGATCACCTTACAGTCAATCTTCAGTGTCGACTATCAAGCTCAAAGCGGTACTAATCAATCCAATCAGCTTCGGATAAGCAGCGAAAGGGATGAGACGCTCAAAGACATAAAGGCAATAGCAGAATGGGAACCCAATGGGATTATTACATAGTTGTTTTTATCTGTATACTATTTTTATATTTTTATGACGGAATTCTCTTACTAGGATATATGTATCCTTGTACAAAAACGCTTACTCAAGTTAATACAAAACTATCCCGTTGAAAGTGCAAAACTTCTGTTTTTATTTTTCTGTTTTGTATGCAAAAACGTCCAATGATTATTTTTGAACATATGCATTTTAATGTGATTACTGCTTATAAATATGCATATAAAAACAGAAATGACTTTAAGAAACGAGATAATATCTAAGGGCCATCCACAAAATCCCCGCAGATGTTTTCCTCGACAGATACCTTCTCCAGCAGGTACAGAGGCAGGGACATCCTACTGAAAAGGTCTCTGCCATATTCTCAGCATGTAGCCTATTAATGTCAATTGTTCTTACATCCTTGGCAGAGCAAAAATCTCCAATTACTGCTCCAAAATCCCCCAGTGAAGTCGCCAAGCTTTTCAAGATTCCCCTACAGGATTTTAACAAAATCCCCAAGCAGTTTATGGGGTTCACCTTCCGCAACAGAGTTTTATAAGTCTCAAGTAGTTTATAAAGCCTTATCCCCAGTAGAGTTTATTTGTCTATCTACGGAAGTTAATCCCCCAGCAGAGTTTATTTCTCCAAATTGGTGAAATCTTCCAACAGAACTCTTCCCCTCGGCAAAATCATTCTCAAACAGAAGTCGAAGATCCTCGGTAGAGAAAGGGAATCGCCAACAAAGCTATCTCCATTCATTATCCCCAGTGGAAATTGAAGAATCACTTTCTTCACTCACCAAGAACAGTCTGGGATTCAGCTTCCGGGTACTCTTCAGTAGCAGTCAGGGATTTATTTTCCCAGATAAAGATACTGCGCAACAACATTACATGTTCATACATCATGGCATGTTTATACAAATACATATATCACAATATCATTTATTTTGGGAGCATCATGCAATTCATACATCAAGACATCACATGAAACTGATTTTACCTTTTCAGGTTAAATTAGCAGACAGATAAATACTATCAACTTTTACACAGGTCAAAGATTAATGCCCGAAACCAGACAGGGAAACTATCTGCACAACCAAGTGGTATGAACTCCCAAAACAAGACGGGTTTACTAAAAAATACAGCAGGCCGCATATTAATGCCCAAAACCAGATGGGGAAACTATATATGTGACCAACAAAATAAGTTCCAGATTAACACCTTAACAAGCCAGGATAACTATCTGTGGACGACCATTGTAGATTATTACCTGTAACAAGTTAGGAAAACTATCTACATAAGGAGATTGAAGATTAATACATGTAACAAGCTAGGAGAACTATTTTTCTTTCTCAGGTCAGAGATTAATACCTGTAACAAGCCAGGATAACTATCTCAGTAACCGACAATTTTCAAGTTCCAGATTAATACCTATAACAATCCAGGAGAACTATCTATGGATGACCGACTGTGGATTAATACCTGTAACAAGACAGAAGAACTATCTACATGAAGAGATTGAAGATTAATACCTGTAACAAGCCAGGAAAACTATCTTTCTTTCTCATGTCAGAGATTAATACCTATAACAAACCAGGACAACTATCTCAGCAACCGACAATTTTCAAGTTCCAGATTAATACTTGAAACCATCCAGGAGAACTATCTGTGGACGGACAACTGTGGATTAATACCTGTAACAAGCCAGGACAACTATCTCAATGACCGACAATTTTCAAATTCCAAATTAATACCTGAAACCAGACAGGACAACTATCTGTGAACAAGCTGATTGTAGATTAACACCTGAAACCAGACAGGAAAGCTATCTACATGACCAGACGAAGCAATCTTACACGGGTTCCTTCTTAGCATCCAGATGTAGTCTAACACAGACTCATCCTGAAATATCCCTACACAGGATCTATCTAGTACATTTCCAGATAACGGTTAATTCTATTATCCCCAGCAAGTTACTGGAAGCTTGGACCCTAACCAGAATACAACAAACTGTTATCTCTCCGGAGATAACTCTTCAGCAGAGCCTTGGACAACTGAAGTTCCTAGACTCTATTCCCTACAAATTTTTCCTCAAACAGGAGAACAATAGAAACCCATATTCCCCAACAGACTCCTCCTCAGACAACAGGAACAGGAACCCCCAAAGGGACCATGTGTAAAAGCAGCTTCTACTTTGGATGGCATCTTTAAGCCCATCTCCGATAATTCTCTGTCATCTTCTCTAAATGGCATCTGTAAGCCCATTCCTGTCATCATCAACTAACAATTTTCATGCGAGTGCAAATTTTTGGGCACTCTAGTGTTCAATCATCTTCCACCTTCAGATCACGAAAGGCAGACAAACCAATCTAAATCCTCAGGTTTAAAAAGATTGAACAAGGGCAGTTGTTGTACCCCAAAATTTGCCCTCTCATGTTTCCCAAGGTTCTTTCTCTTATATGGGTGGTTACAAGCACTTTCCTAAAGAAAATGGATTTTTTTTAATGTTAGCAAAGTGTCTTTCGATTGGCAATTCAGCAATATCCTTCGATTGGCATCTGAATAGGGTGTTTTGATTGGCATCTGAGCAAGCTTCGATTGGGCATTGAACTTCCTTTGACGCAAGCTTGATTCACAAGCTTTGATTGGGTGCTGGGACCCTACGATCAAGTTCAAATCACAAGGCTTTCGACTGCGCATTGGTTGCTTCAGGCTTGCCTTTAATTCACAAGGCAGGAACTTCCTTCATGCCAGCAAGCACAAGGCAATGTCCTCCTGCATATATCCTTCGATTTCACCATTAGTTTTACATGCTGACTTGATTCATAATGCAATGACTACCTGCGTATAAGCTTAATTCCTTCTTCGATTGGGCATTTGATTTATTTGGAGCAAGCTTGATTCCTGCTTCGACTAGGCAAATTCTCCCTCTTTGCATGCCTTCAGCGCACAAAGCAAGAATCCCCTATAAGTTTGTTTCGATTCATCAGCAACGAACTCCTGCATACCAGCTTAGATTAGGCGTTGAGTATCCTTCGATCAAGCCTAGTTCAGAAAGCTCCTACTGAGCAAAAGGCCCCTCAGCTTGTCACCAACGCACGTATGCCTCGTCATGCTTGCCTTGGTTTCACAAGGAAAATACCCATTAGCATGCCTTTAATTCACAAGGAAAAAGGCCCCCTCTTCAGCTTGCCTTCAGCACACAAGGCCAAAACTCCTTCAAATTTGCCTTTGATCCACCAGGAAAAAAGCTTCTTTTGATCCATCAGGCAAGAAAAGATTCCTTCGACCCACAAGGCATAGGCTTCCTTTGTGCCAGCTTCGACTTGGCAATGGCCCCCTTTGAAACAGTTGTACACACTTCAACACACATGATAGCCCATTCGAAGGACACACCTTAGTGGCCCATTCGAAGAAGGCACAAAGCATACATATGAAAGACACTCAAAAAGTCCATTCGAAGGAGGCAACCAAAGGCCCATTCGAAGGGTACACAAAAGGTCCATTCAAAGGACCCATTCGAAGGATGCACAAGTGGTCCAATCGAAGGGCATGGACTGCAGGCATTCGAAAACCATTGATGTCCACATTCATTCAAATTAAAAAAAAAAAGACAAGATTCCATGTCTTTGGCAAAGTTACAATTTTTTGTTTATGGCTCTTAAAGAACATAATCAAGGTTGTTTAAACCATTGCCTTCTTGTCCCCTCCCTCCTCTCTATATAAAGAACGCATTAGCAAGCATTAGCCAGAGGAAGAGAGCCTTGGGGAACTATACAGAAAATTTAAAGAAAAAAAATAATCCAAAGTTATAAAACTCGAAAGACAATTTCCAGTTTAAAGTCCAAGTCATCCTAAGCTCAGATCGAAATACCTCAGTCGGTAAAATTTCCTTCTTATCATTCAATAATGTAAACTCGTTGGATTTAATATTCATGTTATCTTTGTTTGTGTGTGATTGATTTAACATGAGATACGTAAGTTGCAGCATCCAAATGTTTGGATGCCAATGCTAGGGGTCTTCGATATAGACTGCTTTCAAAACTCAGGGTGTAATCCGTCACAAATTGAAACAACCCTATATTTGACCTCAGGGGGGGGGGAGTTCAATGGGGATAGGTTCGTTAGATGTTGGAACTAACAAATTTTGCAGGATCCAGTGGTAGTTTCATTTAGTTCGAATGATTCAGCAACTCAGTTGGTAAAGGCACGCGTGTAGAAGGGAAATGACCTGGGTTTGAATCCCAGGTCCAACATTTTACTTTTTCTAACATATTTCATACAGATCCAGTGCTCCTCAAAGCCATTTGTCCACCATACTCCATCAACCCCTTGCCATCAGGTGTACATCTGATCAAGAAGGACGCATCTAGTATGCAAGCTCACCATGCACCCTCAAGGCCTCATCTCATCAGATCATAAAGCAACATGGGCTTCACAATCTGGGCCTAGCGCAATTTCAAATCAGCACCCCTTTTTTTCTTTTACATACCTAGGCCCATTTAGCATTTTTTTTGTATTATTTTAATTTCTTTTATTTTCTTTATTTAATTAAACAAATAATAATAAAAAACTCACAAAAAATTATTAGGCTTAGACTTTTTAATTAAATAATAAATTTCTTTAATTAATTAATTAATTAATTAAATTTTAACTATTTTCTTAATTTAAAATGAATTAGAATTTAGGATTTAATTTTAATTATTTTCTTAAATTAAAAAAAAAGGAACAATAAAAAGATTTTCTTATTTCATTTTTACTTACTAGGTTTTTAGACGTACTTTTAAATTTCGCGCGTTATTTATTTTCTTTCGTATTTTTACATTATTGTACCTGTACACTGGATGTAATAGTTAATAGGATTTTATCCGCTTTCTTTATTTTTCTTCCCCCAATTTTTGTACATTGTAAATACCCTCCCCAAAGCCATGTAACAATATAGGTTTATACTTCCGCACTTTATATTCTGTACATATTTACTGCTAGTAACTAGAATTGCATGACAAGATTGAAAAAACAAAACGTTAGCAAACCTAACACAAAAGATAAAAAATAACTGAATA
This sequence comes from Vicia faba, assembly GCA_948472305.1. NCBI lineage: Eukaryota > Viridiplantae > Streptophyta > Magnoliopsida > Fabales > Fabaceae > Vicia > Vicia faba. Next base: position 347,668,963 of record OX451740.1, on the reverse strand, counting down.
TAACACACATTACACATATACACCTCTAGGGTACCCCACTTTGGTTGCCTTCAGAAATAAGGCAATCATGTCCCTCGAAACCGGGACGCTTTAGCAAAGACCCATAAATCAAAAAGATCATAGTCCCTCGATGACCCTACAGTTGCCTCTCGATAAATGATCTAGTCCCTAAACAAAATTGCTAAAGCGTCTCCACAAGTTGCCTTCGTGATTGTAACATCCCTTCGAATGTCCCTTATACATCCAACGATAATGCTACCTACTCACTAATAGTAGGATAGTATTGTCTAAAGGAAAGAAGGAAAAGAATAACCTTTTTTCGAGTACAAAGTAGATAGCTGTTAGAAGTTTGCTCAAAACATTTTGCACTTACACAAATACTACTTTTCAAAATACTTTGTGTACTTTCTGCACTATCCCGAGAAACATTACAAAGTTCTTCGTACTAAGGCATTCTCAAAATATTTTTAAACACACAAAGCACAAAGGTATTTCAAAATGAGCAAACCACTAAGAGCCTGTAGAAAACTACGGATGGAAAGGGTGCTAACACCTCCCCTTTCCATAATCTACCCCCCTTACTCAGAAAACTCTCAAAAAAGTCTTTTTCTGTTCTTTTCACCCTTTCCTTAATTTGAATAAAAGAAAAGTCGGTGGAGACTCTTGCTTACCGCGACATTTGCAAACACAAAATGTAAAACCAGTATTAACAGTCGGTTTTGCCACCATATCACAGAAGTCTTAACTTCTCTTTCAACACATAATCACTTCTGCCAGACACCCTCAAATTCCCCCAATCCTTTTCAACAAACGGAAAAAACTCCTTGACCTCGAACCAACTATTGTTGACTATAAATTATTTTAGTGCCCAATCAGAAGAATTAATGATAAGCCATATCAGGCAATGATCAAAGATATCCCTATTGCTAACTAATTGACCAATAATCCCCCAATCACTAATCAACGCTTCCGACAATAAAAACCTATTAATCCGACTCATCAACTTATCATCCCCACTATACCAACTATAACCATTTCCTCTACAATGCACATCCACCAGTTTGCTTTCCTCGATAAAATTAGAAAAATGATGCATAACAGAACTTCTGCTAGCCACTGAGTTACCATGTATTTCTCTAGGATTAGTGATAACCTTGAAATATCCTCCAATACACCACTCCCCATCAGTAAATTTATACTTCCAACCTATAAAATATTTCCAAAACTTCTTTTTAATAGAAAAAGAACATGGTGAATAAACATTTACCACATAAAAAATATTCCCCACCGCCACCAGCTTGATGCCCAAAAAATCGACTCCTTTGAAAATAAAAAGCACCTCATAGGAACCCTCCTTCCAAAGCGTAATCAACCCCCCTGAAGCACCTGTTAATCCCGAAAAGGATCACCCCACCTCCTCTTTATTCCAAAAACTCTTTACAATAGAAGAATCCACCATAGCTAATTTAGATTCTTGAAATAAGAAAATATATGTTTTACCTTGAGATATGATGTTGCTAATTCTCTTCCTATTCAACTTACAACCTCCTCCTCTGATATTAAAAGATCCAATAATCATGGTAACAATTTATTGACCACCTGCAAACCCATCTTCTTTTCTCTGTCTCTGTTCTCCATCTCTGATATCTTGAGCTTGTAATCTTTCCCAACCCCATTAACAACAACTCCTAGCTTTGAGATTTCCCCCCAAACTTTATTGCCAACATTTGATTTCAATGGTTCCAAGAATCTAACATTACCCATCACTATATCATTATCTGAGGTTTGGTCACAACACAAAATAATACCTACTGAAAATAACTCCTCCTCCCCTGAATGCTTCAAATTAGAAGAAGACACAACATAAATGCTTTGTTTATGCCTCTTACTGTTACCCTATTATATTCCAGAATCCTTGGCCAAAATAGTTTGATGCATAAGAATAGGCTTATATGAAACTTCCTACAACACTCTCTTCTTGGGCCTCTTATTTTTTATGGATAAAGGCCCACCAAAAACATAAACACTTTTAACCTTAGGAATCCTCTTTTTGAGATTTTGACTTTTGAATTTTATCTCCTTATTTTTAAAAAAGGTGTCCACTGAAAAACTATCATCCCTTTCCAAATCTGCTGAGATAGGAACTGTACCCTTTGGTGACCCGCCTTCTTATTCTCTAACATCACACGCCACCTTTGCATCCTTGACTGTTGCACCAAATATTCCTAGGCCGCCACTAGTTTCCTCTTTTTCAGAAGCATCATTATCCCTAAATATGTTGTTGCGATAAATCAGCAAGCAAAAGTAAGTATTTTTAGTTTTGTTTTATCGTCTCCACAAGGATTAGCACGAGGGAAAGAATTTCGTTCAACAGTCTCTACATTTATGAGCTTGGTTTTAAATAGTTTAAAAGTGTAAAGTGTAAAAATTAAATTATATGAACAAGAAAATAAATACATTATTTGGAGAAGAGAGAACTCGTCGGGATTGAATTTCATCTACCCTTCAAATACTTAAATCTATCAACCAGTTATACACAACCTAAATCACCCGTCAATATCATCATGTATCTCCCACAGTACAGGTTATGACTAACCCAAAGTTGATAAAACAACTGTATTGTGTCATCAGTGATGTCTCATGCAACTAAACAACACATAAGCATTAAGAACTGATACCCACTATGAATATTAAGTCTAAATATATCTCTAGAGTCTAGAACCTAATAGATGATCATCCTAAATCCCGATTTGAACCGTATATGTATATAGTAACTAGAATACAACATAAAGCAAGCAATTATCAATATTGGTTTGTAAAAAAGAAAGTATACAACACCATGATCAACAAATATACATACAATAAGAGTAAACTTACATAAAATCCACAACAATGAAAAATATAAAGAGAAGATAGAAGAAGAACAAACACCTATGTTGATGTCTCAAGCATTGATGCAAATACAACTTCGAATCATTAAGATGCATAATCCAATGTTGTTTTCTAAGTATATAAACTCAAAGAATGTTGGTGATGGAGTTGGGACTAAAAATCCCTAAAGTCATACCAAAATTTGTGTTCTAATTATATTATTCTTTCTCTTTTGAGACACAATCACCGAATTTGATCTTGATTGTTCTACATCCATTTCTACTACACCACCCTCTTGAGTAGTAAGATCAACATCAAAATTTTGTGCTTGAGTCTTTCTTCTCTTATTTGCACCTTCATCAAGATTTTGTTTCATTTGATATTGAACATCTGGAGGCACCTTTTTACATGTTTAAACTTGACCTTTTATTCCAGCCAAATGGAATTTGAACCTATTAATCCCCCCTCCTCTAATAATTTTATCACAGTAAATACACAAATTAACAAGTTTTCCTTTCTCTTCAATTTGTTTACAATGACCCCAAGCTATATCAGTTTTTCCCCTACTGCTCTGGAGTTGGGTTGGATTTTGAGATGTAACTTCTTCCGAAGTTTTTACTTCAGCAGGTGATGCCATATCTAATATCAATCAAAATTTAAAAATACAAAACTATATTACAAAAATATTAACAAAACACAATTCTAAACAAAAATTATTGAATTTATAAATATGTAGCATATCTAAATCCAAAATATATGAATATGTTGTTGTATATTACATATAGGCTACCAAACATCGTTACTGTGCATCACCATATATAATAAAAAAATAGAAACTTTGCTTTCCAGCTTTTGCTATATATTTTAGATTAATAAAATCCTGAAACTTTTCTTTGTTATATAATTTAAATTAATAAAAAATAGAAAACTTTGTCTTACTATATAATTTAGATTACATAGTTTTAAACTCAATTTTTATCTCCATAATATATACAACGACTATTACAGTAATATATATCTATCCCAATTTCTATCTCCAATATACAACAACTTCATTACCAGTCTATAATAATTTAATTCATAAAAGTATAAAACTGCTACATTCATACAAATTTTATCTCAATTTGTTAAACTAAAAACCCAATTTTATAGAAAATGATCAAATTTAATCATTTATTTTCTATATCAATTAATCAACAAAATGAAACAATAATATTCATATTGAAAAACATCAATGCAAATTAGACCAAGTAAAAAAGAAATAACCTGTTTTTGGTGTTTTGATGAAATTTTTTACGGTAAACAAGGAATATCAAATAACAGCAGCAAGTGGGAGTTTTTGTTGGTAGAGAAAATTGAGAATATGACTTCAATTAGAAAAAGAAAAGACAAAATAAAAAAGAAAACCTTTCAAATGCCTAGGTTTGGGAAACGAGGAGGCAAAGCGTTTATGTTAATATTTTTTTTCAAAAGCCCTAAAATATAAAATAAATAGTCAAACCCGCCGATTCAGTAAAAACCACCGGTTCACTGGTTTAACCGGTGATCCGGTCGGTTCACACCGGTTTCATCCAGTATAAATGTAATTCTGGTCTTATCCCTTAATCGGACCGCCTGGCCCACCGGTTCTCAGTCAGACCGGTCCGACCGGCCGGGTCGGGCTGGGTTTTAAAACACTGAACCAGAGTATGCGTCCATAAATGATAGCAATTTGAAACCGGCCAAGTTTTCGACCAGTTTGTCAATATTGGGGAGGGGATAAGCATCTTTCAGGAAAGCCCGATTGAGATCAGTATAATCAATACACATGCGCCACTTTCCATCACAAGAACTATATTTGAGAACCATATTTTGTACTGGGCTTCAAAAATAAAATGTGCCTCTAGGAGGTCTTTTACAGCTAGTTCTACAGCCTCCGCTTTTTCGGAGGACTATTTTCTTCTACGCTGGGTGAACACCTTGAGGGCAGGATCTATAGTCAAGTGATGGCTTGCAATTTCTAGATCTAATCTGGGCATCTCAGAAGCACTCCAGGCGAATAGGTCAGCATTCTCCCTTAGGCAAGCTTTGAGTTTCCTTTTTTCCAAGTCTGGGAGGTCTGCTCAAATATTCACTCCTCTGGTGGGATCTTCTCCGAGGGGGACGAGCTTGAAGTCCCTGTCCGGGGTTGGCTGTGCGTGACTCGAGAGTTTGTCGTGGCCTGCAGAGGGGGTCTAACCTTCACCTTCGACCATGGGCTTCTTTCCCTTCTTTCTTTGCTCGACATGATCTTCCTTGAAGAAGTGGCTGTTGAGGTCGATGGCGTCGACCCTCAACAGTGGCTTGACTTCCTCAGAGCTCGAGGGCATTGCGACTCTGGTGGTCGTTCGAGGTTGAACATTGATGGAACCGAGGCCCCTGGCTGAAGCTTCAAAATGCCTTCTTGCTGCTTTGATATCCCCGTGGAGGGTGGCGACCAAACCTTCAGCGGTGTAGTACTTCATTTTAAGATGCACGGTGGAGGGAACTGCGATGAGTTCGGCGAGAATGGGTATCCCAAAGATGCACTGGTAGAGAGACGGGCAATCCACCACCAGGAATTGGGTCTTGATGGCTCTGGCCGTTACCCCTCTACCGAAGGTGATGATCATCTTGACATACCCCCAAGGTTTAGTGCTGGCTCCATTGAAGCCCTAGAGGTCTGATCCTACATACAAGGTCAGATGGCTTTCATTCAGCTACAAGGTGGTGAGCAGCTGGGTGTACATAATGTCCACCAAGATGTCTTGATTGACCAGTATGCATCTCACATCAAAATTCTCCATGTAAGCTCTCACGAGTAGTGGGATGGTCGAATTCGGGGCTCCGCCCGGTCGTTCTTGCTTGTGGAAAGCAAGGGGATAAGAGCCTCCTCAGAATTTGTCCAGCGTGGCATCCATGTCCGAGTTAGCTTCGATGAGCTGATCGAATCTTCTTTTTATCGACCCAATTGTGTTCCTGTTGAATCCTCTTCCGGAGATGACCATGGTCGTGAGGAATGATTCTTAAGGACTACGGGAGGAGAAGTACAACGGGACGTTATCCATGTTCGGGTAGTAGAAATTTTCCGGCTGTGAGATGCTCATGGTGACCGGTATGGTGTTTATGTCGGGGGACTCCTTCCCTTCTTCGACATTTTTAGTTTTTGGTGCTTCTTCGCGGGCACCCTCCTTCTTTTTGTATTGTTTGAGGTTCCCATCTCGAATCAGTATTTCGATTGAATCCTTGAGATGAATGAAATCCTCAATGTTATGCCCGTGACTTTTGTGGAACCTGCAATATTTGCTCTTGTCGGTTCCTGGTTTGAAAGGTGTTTATCAGGGAAGCGCACCCTGGCCTACTTAAATTTGGAATTAGCGCATTTAAATATAATACGGTCCCTTGAGGTAGTCAGAGGGGTATAGTCATGGAAACGACCAACTGTCCCCTTGTAGTCCTTGGAGTCCTGGGACCTGTCTTCCCGTTTCTTTTCTCCCCGAAGGGATGTCGAGGACTCGTCATTCCTCGAGGTCTTGGCACTCTCTTTGTGCCTCGATTCCCTGGCGCTATTAGCGACTTCCTTCTCCTCGTATTGGATGTATGCCTGGGCCTTGAAGAGGGGGGAGTCAAGCGTGGCGGTGATTGAATACCCATAACTTTGGAAAAGTCGTTGCGGGGACGGAGCCCGTGCTCGAGGAGACATTTCTTCATGTTGTTGGTCGTGGAGACATGCACTGCTTCCTTGTTGAAGCGTTCGATGTATGCCCACAGAGATCATCTTTTCCTTGGATGATTGCTTCGAGCGAAGGCTCCGACTTTGGGTGTCGACAAGAGGTGGTGAAGTGTCTCGAAAATATCCTCCCAAGCTTCTTCCAGGAGATGATGGACTCGCCCGGGAGACTCTTGTACAAAGACATTGCTTCCTTCCTGAGAGTGGTTGGGAATAATCTGCACTTGATGGCCCCTCTGACTCCTCGGTAGTCGAGGAGAGCATCAATGTTCTCAATATGTTCGTCGGGATCCATCGTTCCATCGTTCGTTCCAACCAGAGGTGGGTTCTCTAGGACGACAGGGAGTTAGGCTTCTGTAATTTCCCTTGATAGCGGGCCATGGGGCTCGTCGTCTTCACTATCCGCGAGGGACGGAGAAGGGGAGTGATAATTTCTACCCCGTCGATCATCGCGGTCTCGTTGGGGGGAGGGACTCCACCGTTTCTGTCTTAGTTCGGGCGAAGGTAATCGAGCGCGGTCGATTTGACGGTCGTCTTTCCTCTTCTTGATGAAGGAGAGTCTTAGTCTTTTGTGGGGGGGGGGGTATGTGTTGCGTTTATTAAAGAAAGAAACATCGCATTTCTCCTTTCTTGGTGGAAGGCCACGCCTAGGTGGAGATATGCTGGGGGAGACCTTGACCGCTTCTTCTCCTAGGCCCATATCCTTTGGTTTTGCTGCAGGATAAGGGTGTTGGTCTGGTTGATGGCAGCGAGCAATGCTGCAATGGTTGGGTTGGCGCTGAGAGGGATGAGAACTAGTTATAGAATCTCTGGCAGTTCCTCAGTGGGATTCTTGGGATGTCCCTTGTCCAAGAATTAGTTGTCGCTACGTCGGGCGTCAGTTGAATCTGGAGACACAGTCTGGCCGTCTCGGAAACCTAGGTTGTCCTCGAGGTGAGGGTGTTCATGGTTTCTGTCGGTTTTATGTTCAGGGGAAAGAACAACCTTTCTGAGCAGGTGGATATCATCATGGTCGACCATGATTTGTGAAAGGAATCTTGAAAATTTGCTTTGATCTTTAAGTTTCGAGGAAAGAAAGACGGGGAGAGCAGTTTCCCATAGACAATGCCACTGATCTTATCGGTTGATCAGAACCTGCGAGGTGGTCGGGTGATGATCTGCAGTTGGGCTGTGATGTCGAGGAGGAAAAAAGGGGGTTGTACCTGCAAGACACAACGACGATCAAGTAAGAGTTGAAACAAAGAGATACAAGCAAAGTGTTAAGATATTGGTGGTGAATAATGAATATTCAATACCTGGCCCTCACAAGTGTGAGGGTTTTTATAATGTCCCTAGCGCATGGCCATTGGTTCTTGTTTTTGAGCCTGGATATACGTGTCCGTAAAAATAGGTAACTGTCAGGACTTGGTCAAACCCGGCAGATGTGCCCGTAACTAGTTGTTGGTTCTAAGGAGGAGGTTAGTTACGGGCAGTTGTCTGGTCGGTTCCTGGTTGTCCGCACGACTTGAGGTCAGGCAGACTAAGAGGTGCTCGTCGATCATCTTAGGTCAGTGCCAGTTTGGGAGGGAAAAGAATCGAGATTTCCTGGTGGAGAGCGGGGGAGGTTCGGGACATGGGCGTATGGACCGTACCGAAAGTAAGGGTTA